>OX104128.1:11444875-12644875 GCA_944470555.2 Heterobilharzia americana
GATGAAAGCGAAAGTAAACGTGGGGACATGGAATGTCCGCACGATGTTTGAACCCAGTAAGGCAGCCCAGATTGCAAAGGAGATGAGAAGGTATAACATCGAAGTGCTTGGGATTTGCGAAAGCAGATGGAATGGGAGTGGACTCTCCAAACTGTCAACTGGAGAATCAATAATCTACTCCGGTCACCCAGACGCCAACCACGAGCACACTGAGGGAGTGGCTATCATGATGTCCTCAAGAGCATCGAAGGCTCTCATGCAGTGGGAACCAATCTCCTCCAGGATCATGACAGCAAGATTCAACTCAAAAGGAAGAAAGGTCACAATCATACAATGTTATGCACCTACAAATAATGCAGAGCAAGAGAAAAAGGAGGATTTCTACAGACAACTTCAATCAACACTGGACAAGACGTCAGTTGGCGATATCAAAATTCTAATGGGCGACATGAATGCCAAACTGGGAGGGGACAACACGGGAAGAGAACTAACCATGGGTCGAGAGGCGCTAGGTGAAATGAATGAGAATGGAGAATTGTTTGCAGAATTCTGTGCATTCAACGATTTGGTGATTGGAGGCAGTGTGTTCAGGCACAAGGATATCCACAAAGCGACATGGACTTCACCAGATGGACACACTAAAAATCAAATCGACTTTATCTCAATCTCAAGAAAATGGAGACGCAGTCTACTTAACACAAGGTCAAGAAGAGGAGCAGATGTAGGTTCAGACCACTATCTAGTGCAAGGAACCTTCCAAATCAAGTTAAAAGCCTTCAAGGAAGCTGGTGATAGACCTCAATTCAAGTACAACACTCGGAAACTGAAGGATGAAACTACAAAGGAGATCTTCAAAGCAGCCATCAAGACAAAATGGGAGACGTCGAGGGACATCCCTGAAGAAACCTGTGTGGAAGAACACTGGAAGTCTTTGAAAGCTATGTGGAAAGAAACCTGCACAGCAGTATTAGGAAGGAAGAAGAAAGAAGACAAGGAATGGATCTCGACGGATACCTGGAAGCTGATAGAGGAGAGGAGGATGGTGAAGCAGAAGATAAACCAGTGCAAGGATGCTCAACGACAAGAGGAACTGAGCACAATGTATAAAACACTGGACAAAGAAGTGAAGAAGAGTGCACGCAAAGACAAAAGACACTTCTACGACACACTGGCAAGTGAAGCAGAACAGGCTGCAGGTAAGAGAGACCTGACGACATTGTATCAAATAACCAGGTTGCTATCAGGGAAGAGACCAACACAGATGAAACCAATAAAAGATGAAGAAGGAAATTTAATTACAAAAGAAGAGAAACAGAGGAAACGATGGGCCGACCACTTCAAGAAGCTCTTGAATCGACCACCACCTGCACTTCGTCCAGAAATACCACCTGCAGCCGCTGAATTACAAGTGAACATAAATCCCCCAACGAAAATGGAAGTCCTGAACGCCATAAAGCTACTGAAATGCGGGAAAGCAGCAGGACCAGATGGAATACCGCCAGAAGCACTGAGAACAGATGCAGAGACAACAGCGGACATGCTCACACCACTATTGCAGAAGGTGTGGAAGGAAGAGAAGGTACCTGACGATTGGAAGAAGGGTTACCTTGTCAAACTGCCGAAGAAGGGAGACCTCAGTGCTTGCAAGAACTGGCGCGGAATCACTCTCCTGTCCACCCCAAGTAAAATATTAAGCCGCATCATCCTGGAGAGGCTTAAAGACGCACTGGATTCAAAACTGCGACCGGAACAGGCAGGCTTCAGGAAGTACAAATCATGTGCTGACCAAATTGCAACGCTTCGTATCATCATAGAACAGAGCGTAGAATGGCAATCAGCTCTATACCTCAACTTCATCGACTTTGAGAAGGCCTTTGACAGCGTCGACCGAGAAGTAATTTGGAAACTGCTTCAATACTACGGAGTACCGCAAACCTTTATCCGCCTCATTCAACAACTATATGAAGATGCCACATGCCAAGTAATCCACAATGGGAAGCTCAGTGATGCCTTTGAAGTGAAGACAGGAGTGAAACAAGGTTGCCTACTATCCCCCATGATATTCCTTATTGTGGTGGACTGGATCATGCAGCAAACAGTAGGCAGCGAGAAGAGGGGGATACACTGGACGACGGAAAAGAACCTAGAAGACTTGGATTTCGCCGATGACTTATGCCTAATGTCACATAAACTTGAAGATCTGCAGGCAAAAACTAACAAGTTGACAGAAGAGGCAGCTAAGACGGGACTTCAGGTGAATATAGAGAAGACAGAAGTGATGAAGATACCGCACCACCACCATCAACAACAACAACAAACTCCAATCACCGTCAACGGGAGAAACTTGAAGGAAGTAACCTCCTTCACTTATCTAGGAAGCACTGTTTCAACTACAGGCGGGACGGACGAGGACGTCAAAGTCAGAATCGGAAAAGCAAGACAGGCGTTCATTAGCCTGAAACCAGTGTGGAGATCTTCTGCACTCAGCATGCGGAACAAGATACGGATTTTCAACACCAACGTCAAGTCAGTGCTCTTGTATGGCTCAGAGACTTGGCGCGTCACGAAAGGTATTTCCAATAAACTACAGACATTCATCAACAACTGCTTACGCTCGCTGCTGAAGATCAGATGGCCAGAAAAAATAAGCAACAAGGAACTCTGGGAACGAACCAACCAAGAACCTATCACGCAACAAATATGCAGGAAGAAGTGGAGATGGATTGGGCATGCACTGAGAAGGCCGACTGAGGACATCACGCGTCAGGCCCTCGAGTGGAATCCCCATGGGAAGCGACGAGTTGGACGTCCGAGGGTGACATGGAGGAGGTCATGCGAGGAGGAAATGAGAGCTTCTGGGCTGTCGTGGAACCAGGTTCAAAAGATCTCAGAGAACAGAGTTCACTGGAGGCGTGCTACTGAAGCCCTATGTTCCACTCGGAACCCAAGGGACTAATAATAATAATAATAATAATAATAATAATAATAATAATAATAATAATAATAATACTTACATCTGCTCATTATATAATCGGTACCATCACACACACACACTTCCTCCCCCTTGTACACGCCTACACTCATAATATACACGAAAGAAATGCAGTCAAATATGTGCTCATTTTCGCCATTATTCATTCTTATTATAGAAGTAGAAATTAGACTCTACCTACCTGGCTTATATGCTTACGCAGAGTATGTCAGGAAATTAGGTCATACTTCATTCTCATTCTATGAGATAAGGTGAGTAGCACTATGATTATTGTCTCTTTTGTTATAGAAAAATGGCTAAAATCGGTGTAATTCAATTGTCTTCACTCTCTCTCCTTCTCTTCCTCAGGATGCTACATAACTTCCCCCACCTCTTTCTCTTCCCTTTTCAGATTCATTCCTTCTCAAAGTGAATCGATTGCATCAACACTATCAACAAATGTCTGTTTTGCCTTTTAAGCTATTAGGGTGAAAGTATACCGATTTCATTGTTTAAGTAGAAATGCCTTTAGTAAGTGAGTTTTCTTTGTTTATGTTGGAGTAAGACAATAAAAGGATGGTGGAGTGAGGAAGGGAGAAGGAGGTGGATAACTGGATGACTACTTTATGGGATAATTACTGAATTTGAATTGAGCTGTTGATGACGCTGAAAAATCCAAAACTTAATGCATTCAGCAAGGTAAACACAGTTATGAGAAGGATCAGAATGAAGTTCAGGTAGGCGAGTTTTCATCCTGAAGTCAGTGATGAAAGTGATCTGCCTAATTTAGTTCCCATGCATATTTTGCTATTTCATCAGCAAAGGAAGTTTAAGTGGGCTTCAAGTGATAAAGTATGGGGTTTCGAATCAGCAAGTATGAGTCAGTTATCCATTTCATCTCCAACCGTCATCCTACTGCATAAAGACAAGACGCTTCAGATGTTTTTTTCTATAGATTTTAAGGGGAGCAAGGTAAGTCATGCTGATATGTCTTTGAATACCTCAACATATCAATACCTCGCGAAATGATTCAACCTGTTAGTGGTACAGAAAGAGATGAGGACTTTTTCAGCCAGACTGCTTCTTGTTATACGACTCAGGGTGATTGTGGGAAACAATACTGTTACGATACAACGCTCGGAGACAATAAGACTAACGACAGAACAATAACTTCTCAACTCGATATTCAGCTGACACCAGAGGAAGAAAGTTTATTTACTCCAATCGAATAATGATACACGAAAACTAAGTCGTTTATATATCCTTAGATGACCTTGGCCAGAGAAAAAAAATAGCATGTTCAAAGTGTAAAATGGACCAATCAGCGTTTAGTATCCTAAACTGCGGTAAAAATGAGCAACATAGCATGGCGCAAAAAAAGCGAAAAAAAGGGCTTAAACTTTACGATGACAATATAAACGTATTATAAGTTAGCTGTCTTAGGGATTAGCCATCGCTAATAAATATCGATTGATATCAAAGAATTTTTCCTACCATGAATAAAACCATTGAAAATCAGCCAGTACTGGGCAAACATTTCCGTCTTGATGGCACTACTCATTATTAGTGAAGATTCACGAATATAGGTGAGATCACAACCAGAATTACCATCATCATCATTCCACGGAATAAACACAAATGACTATTCAACCACAGCATTTAGAATTCAATGAGAAGAGAAGGAGAATTATCTATGTTGGATTGCAGGATAAAATGAAGGACAAACGGTGATTTGGATACTACCGTTTACAGGGAAACCGGAGCATTCTAACTGGTATCTGGACTTCAGATCACCTCATCCATCGGCAGTTAAGTCAGGTTTGGCTAAATGTCTAAATGATAGAGCTAGAAAACTGACTAGTCAGTGCGAGCATGTAAACAAGGAACTGAAGCATATAAAAGAAGCCCTAGTGTTAATAATTATCCACTATAGTTCATTAAGAAATTCGTATAAACACAAGATACGAAACAATAACAGTAATATGAATACGAATAATAACGAGAATATGAGTAGAAAGGAGTTCAAAGCCTCTACTGTATTACCATATCAGTAAGGAACATTAGAAACTTTGCGTACGATCCTCAACAAAGTTGAGAATTTGAGTGACACTTAAACCGACAACCTCACTCATAGATAAGCTTTGCCGGCTGGCTTAAAGATCAGATAGAACCGAGAAAGCAAACTAATCTAATGTATCAAATTCCATGTAATGACTCCAAGGCCAAGTACATAGGTCAAACTAGCCGGTTGGGGTCAGTCAGATTAGCAGGACATGGGAATTTAGCTAAATATGGAATGATAGACTCGAATAAGATCAATAATCTAGAAAAATACTCAGCTATTTAGATTCAGGCATCTATTAAATACTGGAAAATATGGAACTATCTTCCTATGGAGCTTTCAGCTCAACTATCCAGTTCAGTTGTATACTAGAAAGATTCTTATCCTCCTGTAAACTCCTAAACATACTAAGCGAATCACAACTATGTCTCACAATGCTCAGTATAACAATCCCCTTAAATGTATGAGATGTTATACGATGACTGATAAATTCAGACACTCTTCTCAATACATCCCATGGACTAGATTACAATATTTAGGAATATTTCAGTGATCTAGTTGTTCAAATGTACCTCTCACTTATTACCATCTTTAGATATACTACCGAATTCATCATCACCAAGCAAACCCTCCGCAATCATGCAACCTGTGATGAATGTCCTTATGGTATCATATGAAGCTGCTTCTATGAAGTCGCTTAACACTTAACTCATTCAGTAATACAAGGAATCATTCATTTACTATAATATTCTAATTCCAAATAGTTGATTGACACCATTTCGTCCACTGCAGCTAATAAACAGTATACAAAAATGCACCAAAATACTTATAATTTTATCCACAAGTGCAGAATATTTGAGTCGATCTCAAAATTCAGCGGAATTCACAGAGCTACTAAGTGTTATGCAAAGCATTATGGCAGCTATGGTGGACAATGTTCAGTTTAGCATAAAGATAGATTATTTCATAAGGGAGGTGATACATTGTTATCAATATTATTTATTATTATCTATACACCATATCTTGCTTGACGTTTCAATGAACCTGGAGATGTTTGTTCTTTGAAAAATACATAGAATCTACCATAGTACTTCCTTCAATATACATAACCCTTTAAATTAAAGCATTACTTCTTTGAGAAGGAAGTTGTTGAATTACTTCCCCTTCTTCTTTGGATGATCTTTTTAGATATTCATTAAACACAATTCTTGCTTTTGCCAGAAAACTTTATAAAAGTATCACAAAAGTTCAACATATAACTTAAAGTGCTGTATTTTTATATGATGTAAAAATTTCTTTCTTTCAGCCTAGAGATTTGTATTTCCTGGGATGAAAAAGAGATACTAAACGACATTACTAAAGATTTTTTCCCCACTAAATGTTGAGATGATAAGCACCTGTAGATTCAGAAATAAACTATTGTTGTAACTTACTTTTCTATGGCTAGCTGAGGAATCCACGATGCACATTTCGTCCTATTTGGGACTCGTCAGATGGATGTACCTGTACTCTAGTGCGGAGTGATGTTGTTTCCATCGGGACTCGAACCACGTACTCACTGCTTCATCGTCAAGGCGTTATCCACTAAGCCATGGAGACACGATGGTCACCTCTTTTACAATGGGTATTAGTTATTACTATTCACTGATATGCTTGTAATTATCTGTTGTTTTACTGGATCCAGTTGTTCAACCTCTGTTGGCATATGGGCTCCTATGCGGATGCCTCAATATTGCCTGAGTGTTAGGTATGCTAATTTATTTGATAGAACAATTTGATCCAATAAAACAACAGAAAACTACAAGTATATCAATAAATAGTTATAACTGCTGCCCGTTGTACAGGAGGTGGTCAACGTACTTCCTTGGCTAAGTGGATAACGCCTTGGTGTTTGAAGCGATGGGTACGAGGTTTGAGTCTCAGTGGGAACAACATCACTCCGCACTGGAGTGCAGGTACATCCAGCTGACGAGTAGCAGATCGGACGAAACGCGCGTCCTGGATTCTTTTGCTAGCCACAACAAAGTAAATTATCATAATGAACATGCTGGCAATATCGAGGCATCCGCATAGGAGCTCATATGCCAACATAGAGGTTGAACAATTGGATCCAGTAAAACAACGGAGACTTACAAGCATACCAATAAATAGTAGTAAATTATCACTATCATTAACACACAACAACACAACAGGATGGGATAAGAAACCCTGTACTCAAGTTCAATCTAGTTAGATGAAGAGACATAGACTGTTAGTTGGTTGGAGGCAATCGGCAGGAAGTCCTGCTCTACCCAGGCTTCGTGCTTTTTGGCACTCATCAGCAAGGCGTATCTGCAACCTCGACGGAACTGATGTTCCGCCTGAGATTCGAAGCTGCGTCACCCAGTGTTGTCGTCAGCGACTTTACCACTTAGCTGTTCGGGCTGCTATTGACCTCCTGTAGAACTGGCTTACATATATTGATTGGTCACGGGAGTGCAACCAATCAATACAAAGACAGAGACTGATTACTGAATCTTTGTTCATCGAATCAACATCCACCGAACACATGTACAAGAATGATGCAAGACCTATGCCAGAGATACGGAAGGTTTTACTACCAACAGAAACAAAGAATAAGAGGTGACGGGACTATAGAAATCACATTTTGAATGTAGTGTGATTACATTGATATGATTATGAGTAATAACAGTTTAGGCTCGAAACTTCATTATCAAGTAAGTAATACTGTATCATACTGTATGCTACATATCAAATGAAGAAAATGAATATGGAATTTGAAGTGGTCGAGTGAATAATTAGAAATATGCGAACTAGATTACCGTGATGAGTTACTTGAACTGGAGTTGAATAGCCACTGTCCTCCCTCAGAACGTCATACTTCACTGAATCATGAAGAAATCAGAAGAAAGAGATCAGCGTGTGACTGTATAGAAGACCACCTTTTTTTTCAGCAAGAGAAATATCATTTATATACATTTTTCATTAAAATACTTATTTTGGTTGGTTAGCAGCAGGATAAAAATTGTCCAGTAAGGTTTTACCTGACCACACAGTAACGTGAAATAAAGGTTGAAATCCAAAATTTCTTTCTTGGCAGCTTATGACTTAAGATGTTGGTTGATTTCCATTTAGGTCCTTTTTCCAATCAGAACCACACTCTACAAGAGTGCCCAAGATTTACACTTATATTAATAAACCATGGTGTAATTTCAAAGTTTAGCCCATGTTGAATACTACCATGAAATCAATAAATCCCCGTCAACCTTCAGATGGAATTAGTATCCAGTGTTCATTTGTGACTCGCCTCAAAATGGATTTTCCCAGGTTCTAAGGAAAAGATATGACCAAGTTGAGTGTGAGGAAGAGTACCAGCCGATGGCAGTGGATGACAGTCGCGTATTTTCTCTAATTGACAGAAGTAAGAATATACGGACCACAGCATCCCGACCCAACTGCTCAATGGTAGCTTGCTGGCTGCGAAGCTTGACGTTTCTGGATATACAGTCCTGAGGATGAAGCAACTACTTTGCTTTGCTTCAAAGCTTTAAAGTTGTTCCTCAACTGGTGTTAATCTACTTTGAAGATTGCTCAGAAGCTGAAACTTATCCATAGCCACGTAAACCGATCTTTATTTGATCACATAGTTTGTCTTTAAAATGAACAGTTGTAATTCAAACCTTACACTACTTTTTCATTCAGATAGTCAAGTAATCTTGGTTAGAAACTGCAGAGTAACGAGATGGGATATCTACATTGTTGTACTTTCAGTACTACGATATCACAAGGATCATAAGCATCCAGCAGTTCAAGTTGTCACAGCTGGCATCATCACTTAAAAATACAAGGTGACCAGATGAAAAAATATTATATACAGGAACAGGGAAAGAAAATATACAGAATCAGCAGTTTTACAAAGTCATAAGAAGAGGAGAACAAAGCGTTTGATAAGACAACGAAATATGCTATGATGATTAGAAGGAAGATTGTGTGTGTGTGTGTATGTGTATGTGTGCGGAGGCATCTACTCCTCAGCCATATTGTCTATAGTCTCCAAATAATCGAGTTCATCTGTCACACTGTCGCCAGGAGAACGGTAAACCTCACTATCCCCATCGCCCTTTATAGGTTGTTGTGATGATCACTGTGAAATGAAATAAAGTGGAATTCAGTAATATCACGCGCTTTTTCTCATTTAAGGACTGATTGGTTGATGTGCGTATATAATTCACCAACTATGTTTTTGTATTAAATATCGTCGAAAAATGACAAACAGAATTGATGAACCACCTTGACCAGGCCCACGATCAGTCAGTCAGTCAATCAATCAGTCAGTCAGCCATATGCATCAGAATGGAATGCAGAATGAGAAGAAGAAACATTCAAATTAATCAGTAATGACAAAATGATGTGGAAAGGTGTCTTGTTCTGTTTTCTTCACGCAGAGAAAAAGAATTCCATATTCATTGGAATGTGTACAAGGCGCCAGCCAAAAAAAGGAAACCTACTGACACAGTCATATTTACAGCATCTGATTCAATTTTTATTGAAGTGAATTTGATTTAGTTTTACTCCAAAAAATAATGCTGAAATCTTATAACTTTTTATTACACATAAAACATACTACTATCTAATATGAGTCATTGAGACTCACATGAACTAAGCTGCCTTTTAGAGAGACTATATGCTTATTTAATGCCAACTTAACTGATTGTGTGTGTGTGTGTGTGCACCAGATACTTGACATCGTAACAAATATTAGGAGTTCGTAGTTGAACAAAGCACGGAAGCATTGATCATTTCAACAACATAAGTCAGTAGTCGAAAATAGCATGAATCCTCACTCACTCACTCACTCTGCAACTCGCCTTCTAGTGATTTGTGAATTAGGTTTTTAGGATGTGTAGGGTTCGAAAATTGAATTATCTATGTGACTGTTTTTACCTCGCACTAAGATTTGGTAATAATAATATTAATAGTAATAATAATACTTATTATTATTATGGCTACATTCTGAAAGCTATTTTGGCAATATTCTACAGAATTTTCATCACGTCATACAGCATCAATTGAATGGAGACAGTGTACATGTACACCTAGCAAAATGAGATAAACAGAAATAACATTTATAATATAAGAATATCTACTCCATCTACAACTTTCTTGAAAATACATAGTCAGTTTAGGTAGGCAACCACATTAATAATTAGATTCACAACATATAAATAATAACAAACTGTGTGTTCACCAACTAGTTTGCTTCCAAAAACACTAGTTGATCAGTCAGTTAGTTCATTTCTAACACCTTCATCACACAGGAGATGAACTACATATGTAAGGTATTGTAGACTTTTTATCTTTTGTAGTACGTGCATACAGTCTTATGTACTTGTTCCTCATCTCTCCACATGACCGATGCACACAGAGTGCATTGAGTGAAGAGAATGTTGGTCATCTGATGAAATAACTCCAACCAGATGTTCATACGAGTTAATAAGTTTGTTTGTCCACAACAGTTTTAAGTAGAAGGTTATGGAGTACACGACTAGTTCTACTGACAATCTTCAAAGCTCTATACAATACAGCATAGTCGTTTTTCAGCAAGCCAAGAAAGAATATGGGGAGTCAGCAGATGAGAAAAGGCGAGATCTAGGAGTTTATAAAACACAAGAGTAGAGTTTGAGTAATACCAGATACTCTCAGCTTCATAGTGTAGGAAGTTAGATGGAAAATTCTTTTTGAAGTTATTGAGTGAGATGTGAGAAGACGAGGAAGTGTGTGAAGGGAAACACACATCGAGATAAATCACACTTGTAACATTCTCTAATCCTTAACTACCGATCGAAGAGGAATCATGAGAACTGAGCAGTTCACATAAGTTATGTTGATGTCTAGAAGTAAAGTTTGTGGTGTGAGATTTTGAAGAGTTAAGCAGAAGACGATTGATGGAGGATGATCATGTGAGGGTGGATGGGTAATGATTGAGTTGAGACCAGTCAAGTGAAGAGGAGATAGGTATGGAGACTGTTGGATGATGAGTGTATTTGATGAAATTGATACCAGGTGAAGGTGGTAGATGATGTAGAAAGAGGTAGAAGAGACTGGAGGAGATGAATGGTTGTTGGGGAACACGAGTGACAGTAAGGACTGAGGTGGAGCTCTTTCGTCTATAAAAAGTATTCTGTTTCCTATGAGAGGAATGGGAATGGATGTAGGTGATTATCTCCGGATCATTATGTTTCCTGGATAATTTGTTTAGGAAAAGAGGTGTTGGGACATAATGAAATGCCGAAGTATAGTCTAGAAAGGGACACCTGACATACTTAGCATTTCTGTCAAGACTATAAGCAATACCGTGATATAAGAGAGTTTTGGCATCCAGAGTGTTTCTTCTGCTTTTCTATGTAAATGGGTTAGGGTCTCCGAAAGCCTTCAGTGACGGTTCGAGGACAGGCATTAGTAGCTAGCTTTTCCGCTTTGGTGGCTTACTTCTACCTAACTTGTGAATCGTAAGACTGTAAACGTGTTTACAATATCTCTGTGTGTTAGACCACGTGGCATATAATGATGATGATGATGATGATGATGATGATGATGATGATGATGATGATGATGATGATGATGATGATGATGATGATGATGATGATGATGAAATTCTGCTGTAATAATCTCTAGTGCTTTATTTACATTACTGACTTTGTATCTGTCTTTCACTGTTTCAGCTTGATCGGCGTCGGAATCTGACTTATCAATGAATTCTTCAACGCATCTTAATTATTTAAATGTGTAATTTATTCTTTTTTTAAAATAATGAAGTTAATATATTTAAACAAAAATTCAATGTATTCAATGTTTAAACTTTGATTATTTTTGTTTATGGTGATCTAGAAGAATGTTGTACTTCATTGTAAAGTTCATGATCATATTGATCCAACTGTTTCTCATCTTACAAATAAAAATAAAGATAATTTATTTGAGAAAATTTTTGGTTTTGTGAGTTACGTATGAAGTTCATCGTATTCTTCTTTCTCGCCCTTATTCACAGTCTACAAACTTTGATAGCTAGATTTTCCTTCAATCCTTGGTGACCTACAATAAATACAGTGGACAACGCTGGTGTACTATTTTCCCATTCATAACCTTGAAATAGGTAGACCTTCGTTTAATGTACAGTCCAATGATCAATACTGTTGTTCATACATTCAGTGGATTATAATTTATTTCACAGTTCTCATTGTTAGGTCACTCAGTTATTCATTGGCATTGGCATTCCTACCCAGAGTGTCAAGTTGGCATACCTCACATCAGAGTAACAGGATAGAAGGCATTAAGATGAAAAGTAGGTGAATAAGGAAAGAGAAGGTAACGAAAATTCAAAGAAAATTATCAGTAATAAAGAAGCAAAGGAGAGGAAGTGAGAGAAGTGAATTATTCACATCACGTGTCTTGTAATTCTGTATTCTGTCCCTGATAGTTGAACATAATAGCACTACAATGCTATTAATACTACCATCACTGGTAGTAGTAGTAGTAGTAGTAGTAGTAGTAGTAGTAGTAGTAGTGCGAGTAGTAGTAGTAGTAGTAGTGCGAGTAGTAGTAGTAGTAGTAGTGTGAGTAGTAGTAGTGTGAGTAGTAGTAGTGTGAGTAGTAGTAGTGTGAGTAGTAGTAGTGTGAGTAGTAGTAGTGTGAGTAGTAGTAGTAGTAGTAGTAGTGTGAGTAGTAGTAGTAGTAGTGTGAGTAGTAGTAGTATGAGTAGTAGTAGTAGTAGTAGTAGTAGTAGTAGTAGTAGTAGTAGTAGTAGTAGTAGTAGTAGTGCTAACAATAACAATAAGAAGAAGAATAGTAGTCGCTCGGTTACGAACAATATGTATTATACATTATGGAATTGTCAGTATGTGATTTTTCAGCAAATTCACTACCAGAACATTATTTTCACCTGAAATGGTTATTGCAACATAATAATGTTAATGATAACAATATGCAGTGCAAAAATGTGTAATAGCCAGATGGTTTTCGGTTAGCGTCCTATCCATAATGAAGAATCAATAGGAATTGAAGCGTAAATTTGGTGGTGGCGTTTGATTTAGCCAGTACAAGGATCTGTAACTTAGGCTAAGTATCTGAGGCATGGAAATTGTGTTGTACTTTTGCTCACTGAAAAGTCCACTTCTATATAACGTGACATTTTTTTCTCTATTTTGTTATTAACTGGAGAAAATATGAGTGAAAAACATTTAAAAAATGTATAAGAGTACATGGTACCTTCAAAGGACACACTTAAATGAATAAAAAAATTGAAGGATATAAATTCGGTGGAAAATTTTAGTAGCCCAAGTTCTAATCAGGTTACTCTGGTTGGTTACATTTTCAGGATTAGATTCAAATTGTTTTTGGTTCAAATGATCTACGTACTGATCGCCTAGTGATTTGCGAAAACAAGATAGAAAGGCTTTGCTGACGACCTTCGATCGAAGTCATCGATTTTCAGTGCCAAAAATATTAGATGATATGACAGCGATCAGCATGTGACATAGATTCTTCAGCACATCTCAGACTCGATAGACGTCAATTGCCGTTGGAATCCTTTTAAACAGAATTCCCATTCATCTATCCATCCAAATCAACTTAGCACCAGGTATTACTGTGTAGCGATCTGAGTTACCACACCTCATATCAGTACATCAAATAAAAATGCACTGAAGCGGAAGATGAAGAAAAGAAAACTCAGTCAAAAGAAATATGGAGTACGAGAATAAAGAAAGGAAGAATAACAAAATGGTGAGATTTGGTATAGCGTCGTTAAGATGAAGATAATGTGTGTATATATCTGCACCACTAACATCGATGCCGAGCCATATCACCTAGAGTCTCCAACCAGTTAACGATAGTTTTTCAGTGAAGTGCATTTCTTTTCAATACTGTGTCATAAAATTTCGATCCAGAAGTATTTTAACCAGTTATATGACAGATAAGATTTGTGACACGGAGATATTAGCATAATCTGATATGATATACTACTCGGTTTTATCAGTAGTGCGGAAGTATCAACAATATCCGCTACCAAATTAGCTCACTGGAATAAGAGTGGAAAAATTGTTCTTACCGATGGGAAACCTTTTCCAACAGAATTCGAACAGAAATGAGCCCAGTTCTCATGTCTTTCCGCAGCAATCAGTATTGCGATTCAAATAATTTCACTTACTACGAATGATTTGGGATCACTCATTATTTCACTTTGCTCGTCTAGTGGTGTCCGTCAAGGATGTCCAGTATCTCCATTCTTATTCAGTTTCATAATAGATATTCTTACGGAGGTCTCCCTCTCGTCACCTAACTATACAGAGGTTGACTTAATCGCGACAGAATTTTCATTAGACCTAGAATACACAGATGACATAGTCCTATTAGGTAAAGACACTGACAAGATGCAGAGTCTTCTGAACACTTTCAGTGACAATTTGAGAATGTTCGGGATGCTTTTCTCACCACCCAAATGCAAATCGTTGCTCCAGGATTGGTCTTAAACGGTGTCTCGGCTAACAATAGAGAGTGTGTTGACCACTTCACTTACCTGCCAAGTAGAATCAGCCCTGGTGACTCAGTGGCCGATGAAATCTCTGCACGGACACAAAAGGCTTGATTGGCTTTTGCCAACTTACCCCATCTGTGGCGCCGCCGTGATATTTGATTATCTATTAAGGGTTGAGTGTACTGCACAACAGTCGGCCCTGTTCTACTGTATGGCTATGAAACATGGCCATTGAAGGTGTTAGACATGAGAAGGCTTCAGGTGTTTGACCACCATTCCCTTCGTATTATCGGCCATATTCCCTACGTGAGTAATACAGACGTAGAGTTTTAGACAGGAGAGGTAAGTCAGTTGATGTGGTTGTGAACCTTCATCGACTGAGATAGCTGACTGGGACATGTGTTAAGCATGCCTAGTCACCGTCTGCCTAGTCACACAATGTTGGCAGAAGTAGGTCCAGGCTGAGAAAAGGCCAGACTAAAACATGGCACGAATGCATGAAGTCTCTGACTGTTGGTTTAAGCCATGTAGGACGATGCAGACTAGGTGGTTGGGGTCGGTGGGACAAGAGGAACCAGTGGTTGGAGACTGACTCTAGGTGATATGGCTCGGCATCGATGTCAGTGGTGCAGATATATACACACATTATCTTGATCTTAATGAAGTTATACCGAATCTCACCATTTTGTCATTCTTCCTTTCTTTCTTCTCGTACTTCATATTTCTTTTGACTGGGTTTTTTTTTCTTCATCTTCTGCTTCAGTGCATTTTTATTTGATGTACTGATAAGAGGTGTGGCAACTCAGATCGCTACGCGGTAACGCCTGGTCCTATATTGCTATTGATTGATTGATTAGCTGTAAGGGTCTTTTATATTATAAAGTTTTTTCAATTTACTTATCTCATTCTCATCTACCTTCATGATTCTGCAAAGAACAATCAGAAAAGGATAAATGAAGTCTCTAATATTTACAGCTCCGTTATTGGGTCACCCAGGCTCAGTCTCAGCTAAGCTAAGCCATGAGTGTTAGCCTAGAGGGACAGGTTGCAAGGAGGTGAATCTGGTAAATTTCTTTGAATTCAATCACAGATGGCTGGTTAATGCATCATAATCTTCATCCTGAAATGTTGATTCATATCTGACTTACATGACTTTTGATCTCACTGAATAAATTCATAACCTTTCCTTCATTGTTTAGACATTTGAGATGTTGTCGTTCGGTTGAACGCTATCGTCTTTATTCAGATCGAGGAGTTTGACATGATAAGGAGAATAGCATAAACCATCTACCTGGTCACTGATGAATTTAGGAGATGTCAAATTCTATATTGATCTTGGTGACTAGCAGAGAAATCCAGGACACGCATTTCTTCCTATTTGGGACTCGTCAGCTGGGTGTCAGATCCACTTTCTGCTGAACTAGCTTTGAAAAAACACCGAAACTGACATCAATAGGCCTATCTGTCTCAGAAAATTAAAACTTGTACCGTCCACAGACTTCTTTGATGAGGCACGAGTACTCAGATTTCCACGTGATGGGATTAGTGATAATTCGTATAAAAACGGCCTATTCACAAGCTTGAAGAAATCTTTACTTATTTCGAGGTAGCATTCATCACGGACTGATATCAATTGGAGAACCATTGATAACTCGAGAGCACTGGACTGTGGAGTCAACCACTCGGGAGGGAAGCGGATGCCAACTGAAAACTTTGAGTGATAGTCGCACCATATTGTGAATTGATAGGAGTTGGTAGCTGTGAACCAGCGAACTCCGACCCTATGGGTAAGTGGTTAACGCGTCCTCCTCCTGACTTCTATCCCTAGCCGGGTCTTGGAGGTGTAACCCTGAGGCGTCGCATATTAAGACGAGACAGCTGTTGTCCAGTGCGTCCAGATTTTCAATGGTTCTTCCTACTGATGTCAGTCTATGATGAATACCCCCTCAGAATCTTTATTTACTTCCTTGAATAGCAAAACATGAAGAAATCCTGTCCGCTTCAGTAACAGCTACTCACTCATCATTTCTTCATTCATCATGAAAATATTTCATTCGAATGAATTACTCAGTTGACGTTCACTACAGTTCACTTGTAAATGTAGTAGTTTCCTCTGATTTTATTCTATGTAGAAGACAGGGAAGAGAGAAATTCACCGTCTACCAGTCAGTTTAGAAATCAACACATGATCTTGTTCTGATTCCATAATATGTCCGCAATTACTTCCTAAAAGCAAAGCCTCTTGAGGATAAAAGTAACTAATTTGATAATACTACATAAAAACAGTCTACTATGCCCATATTTAATATAAACGAAACTGTCGAAGACAGTGATGACTCACCACATTGTTTTGACCTTGCCTATAACACGAGTCACTTCCTGATTGGTTAATTTGTGGACGATTCATTCTTCCGCTTTCCTTTACCATCTGTTTGTTGTTTTAACCCTGACCTAAACTTGAACAATGGATGCAGAAGGGGATTTTTAGTGAATTTTGCATGTTTTTGTTTCTTTATAAATTAATCATAGAATTTCCTCAACTTAAACAACTTCTCCCAAGCTTTCATTTATGTTGTCACTAGGGTAAATACGTTTTAGTAATTCAACGGGAGAAACAAAGGAAATAGTCTCTTTCACCCATCTAGGCAAGGCAGCATCGTTTCAACTACAGGCGGCGGTGGCACAGACGAGGACGTCAAAGCATCCAGGATAGGAAAAGCAAGACAGGCGTTCATTAACCTGAAACCAGTGTGGAGATCTACTGCACTCAGCATAAAGCATCAACAACATCCGGATTTTCAACATCAATGTCAGTCAAGTCAGTGCTTCTATGTGATGGTTGAGAGACTTGGCGTGTTACGAAAAGCATTCCCAACAAACTACAGACATACATGACATGAAGAGCTGCTGCCTACGCTTACTCGATACTGACACTGAAGATCAGATGGATGGATGGCTGGAATAATAAGAATAAGCAACAAGGAAGTCTGGCTGGCTGGCGACAAACCATCCAAGAACTTATCGCTGAACAAATATGCAGAAGGAAGTAGAGATGGACTGGGCATGCATTGAGAAGACCATTCAGGGACATCACTCGTCAGGCCAGGCACTCGAGTGGAACCCAGATGGGAAACGACGAGTTGGGGGTAGGTGCCGAGAGTGACATGGAGGAGATGGTGTGAGGAAGAAATGAGAGGTTGTGGGCAGTCGTGGTGCCAGGTTGAAAAGACTGCAGAGAACATAGTGGGATGGAGACATGTTCCACTAGGAACCCAAAGGACAAATAATAATAGTAATAGGCTGGTCAGCCTGGTGGTTTATTGCATATTCAGAATGTTAATGATCACGTCACCTAAAGTGGTACACTTGTAACTCCTATGGATCACTTTTACAGCTAAACTTAGTTATTAGATTATATTATTCTCTTGTTCTTCATTCATCCAGATAATAGAAACGAGTAAGTAGACTGTTATCGTGAAAGTTCCTGACACCGTCCTTCATGTGTGCCTCCCCAGCTTTTCCGAATCCTATCGTTTATAATTACTAACCACCTGTGAAACCGCCACCAACAGTGGAGACTTCATCGAGTGATGCCATATATTAGTATGTTTGGATTTAATCTTTTCCAGTCTGAACCCACTTCAGTTAACATTTTGTGATAGTGAGGATAGAGACTAATCGCGATTGTTGCATGTTCCAGAAGTAAAAGTCGATCATAGCCTAAGACTTCTACGCTAGCCAGCCTACTAAAGTACGGCATATTTGGTGGCTATGTTTCACAGCCATATAGCAGGACGCAACAAACTGCTAACAGTACACCTTCATAGGTCACTGATCCATCAGGGCTGATCTAACTTCTCGCATACTCTTAACTGAGCATAGGATTAGGAGGTGATGAAATGAAGGGGGGGGAAGAAACAATAGCAAGTTAAGGCTTGGTGAGTAGACCAGTCATCCTAACTATACTCTCCACTTATCGAAGTGAATACTGTGAGAATCAATAGCTGTGTGCAGCAAAACAGCATGTTGGTCTACTCATCCAGTAGTAGAGATCGAATGTTCTACCGACAAATTCCTAGACTCTCCTTATTAGTGTAAGTTAATCAACATCAGAATATTGTTAGTGTTATTTGATTCAATTAGGTCGACATTGAAAATCGGATGATGTGACTGAAATTGTTTACTGACTTGGGAGCAGTGAAGCCAACTCGGGTCACTTAGCATGTATGAATTTATTCGAAGTTCCAGATAGACACTACTGGTGAATGCTGAGAAATACGAAACCCAATTGGAACAAGAAATACTAACTCACTTAACTTCGAAGCTGCAGTATAATAAAGTTGGTCGGTAGAATTGATTCTAGTGATGAGATTTCAAAACATTTTCGCTTCCTAGGTTTGATGTTGTAACTTGTGATACTTGTCGTTGTTTAGACTGAACTGATTAACCACTGCTAGATATGGTGACTGAGTGGTTCCGGGTTCAAGTCTGAGTGGGAACAACATTACCTACTCAGAGGAAAGTACACTCAGCTGACGAGTCCCAAATAGGTCGAAACGCATGTCCTGGATTCCGATGCTAGCCGCTAGCTATCCTATTTTAGTGTATGCTAATGATAAGGTAATTTGAGTACCATAAAAAGCAGCATCTTCAGTAAGAGTTACAAGGACGGATGATCAACTGGCGAACGTTCTGAACAAAGAAATATGAGAAGGGGAAACAAGGCAAGGGAGGAAAAAGCAGCCATAATCATCTTTCTCAAAAAAGGCATTCATTATACTGTTGTAGTACATTAGAAATAGAGAACGTTATTATTTCATTATAATCTAGTCATTGTTCTCTAGTGGATCTAAAGGCCGCCCCAAGGATCACAGAAATAGCCAATCAGATTTCGTTACTGGATGAAGATATCATGGCAATCAGCAAGAACTGACATCAGTTGGAGAACCATTCAATACCGGGAAGCAGTGAGGAGTATCTGTTTTGCCCTAGTAAAGGGCTTCTCAACAGTGTTCACCCACGGTCTTACCAGGGCTCGAACCCGGAACATTAGGGTTTCGTGGCGAGCACACCACCACCAAAGGTCTCAGCTTCGAATCCTGGCGGAGTCATTGGTATGGACTGCTGAGAAACTGGATACTTGGATGAAACATCCATCCATTCCACCCAGGTTTTGATTGATTCTTCATGAAGAAACAGCCTTCGTGGCAGATATAAAGAATTGTAATTAGTTATTTTTGTTGTTGGTTGGGTGATTTTTAGAGACACTCGTCAATAGCTGATTTTGAAATGGGTGATCAAGTTGGTTCATTCCAAAAGCTGTTGGAAATCCCCATTAATATTTCCAGTCGTCTAGTGGGCTTATAATGGTAAAAGTGATTTGATAAAGCAAAAGTCAAATGTCTGATTTTACCCAAGGCTGTCTATGCCCTTTACATAGTCATCGTGACTGATGTCAAAAAGGTTACTTTTCTATCAACCCGCCCTCTGGTTAGGATCAGTGAACCAATAATGAAAAACTGACCTCCGTTTGATTGATTCCTCTGAGTGTGTTCGGGGGTGGGTGGGGTGGGGTGGGGTAGGGTGGGAGGAGAGGTGAGGTGAGGTGAGAAGGGACACTATAGGTCATACAGCTAAAAATCTACCCTGACATGTCAGTTACAATGATCTGTTGAGAACAGGAAGCATGGCAGATATAGGAGGAGAGTGGACAAGAAGCCCTGCACAACCTAGCCACCATAGTCGCTGACATTCATAAGCGGGATGTATTCGAAATAGTGGGGCAATTTAAACCTAGGTCAGCGACCTTACCACTGACTGAACTTCCTACAGGAAGTGTAACACTCTTTTAGCATAAAAGATGATGTAAAGACAACGTTCTGATAGATCGTATATTTTCAGTTCGCATAGCGTCATAATCAGTGTCATATTGTTTAGTCATCGGTACTGACTACTCTCTGTCTGCTCAGTTCTTAGTGCTGTGGCTAATAACCTTAAACTACTGGCATGATGCCACTATGTGTATGGAACTTTCATCGCGTCTCGCATGTATACTGTAGATAAGTGGTGTTAAACACAGGTTTCCGGAACGTTTGTCAATCTATCTATTGCATCGATCTGAAACTGGCGTCAAACAGAAATTCAGATAATAACTCCATCTACTATCCAAACTATGTTCCTTAGGTTAGTGGTGGATAGTGGCTAGCAGTGGAATCCTGAAGGAGTGTTTCGTTCCATTTAGGACTTATCAGGTTGGTGTATCTGCCTGCGGCTCACAGGTCCTAAATAGGATGAAACGTACGTCTTGGATTTCCCCGTTAGTCACTATCCATCATTAAAATATAATTCAAACACAGGCAAAATGGAGTCATCCACACAGAAGCCTAAATGCCAACAGAGACCAATCATTTCGGTCCACTTAACGACTGGATAATGCAGACAACAATATATTCCTTAGGGCATGAATTTCCGTCGATCCTCTTTGGAACAGATAAGAATGTAGGGTAGCAGCTATTGTGTCCCTAATTCTTGACCACAATCAACTTATTTGCACATTACATTGATGGGCCAGTGGAGAGTGACCAATCTCATGTAGAGAGGCAGTGACTGACTTGACTGACATTCGTGTTGGAAATCGCGATCTTGTTCAGGCTTTATGCTGAGTGCAGTGAAATGCCGTGAAGTAGATCTCCACGCTGACTATTTCAGATTAATGAAGGTCTGTCTTCGTGTCTTTCCGATCCTGGCTTTGACGTCCTCATCTGTGCCGCCGCTGCCGCCACCTGTAGTTGAAACAATCCTGCCCTGCCTAGGTAGGTAGGTAGGTAGGTAAGTTGGTAGGTGAAATAGACAACTTCGTTTAGATTTCTCCCGTTGATGGTGATTGGTGCTTGTTGTTGTCATTGTTGTTGTTGGTGGTTGGGTATCTTCATCACCTCCATCTTCTCTACGTTCACTTGAAGGAAGTCCCATCTTCCTTCGCCGCCTTGCCTCGCCTCATCTGCCAACTTGTTAGTTTTCGCCTGTAGATCTTCGAGTCTGTGTGGTATTAGACACTAAACAGAATTTATCATGGGTGAAATCCAAATCTTGACATAGGATCTTTTCATCTGTCGAGTCAGCGTATGCACCTATTCCCGCTCCTCACAGTTTCTTGCATGATCCAGTGCAGTTCAGTCCAGTCGACCACAATGAGGAAGATGATTGGTGATGATAGTAGGCGGTAACTTTGTCTTACTCCTGCCTCCTGTCTTCACTTCAAAGGCATCACTGAGATATCCATTGTGAACCACTAAACATGTAGCATCCTCATATAGCATTTAACTGTTTAATGAGGTTGGTGAAGGTTTGTGTCACTAAAACTGTAGTGTTGAAGCAGCTGCTTACCTAATTACTTGTCGGTTGACATTGTCGAAGGCTTTTTCAAAGTGGATGAAGTTGGGTTAGACAGTTGCCATTCTGTCGTTCTATGCTCTGTTCTATGATAATGCGTTGTATTGTTTAGCAGTGTCGTAATTAGGAGTATTCATCTGTGGTATCACGTGTCTCTGTATTGTTTCCATCTCTTACATAGGCCTAGAGAATACAATTACCAATGATCAATACTCTACACTAAGATTCTTGACCGGTTAACTTTTCAGTTTTCTCAATGACAGAAAACAAAAAAACAACTAAAAGTATAACAGAGATCAGCTCAGAATCTTGAGAATGCAAGCTCATTATTCATTCAACTTAGATAATAGGAGAGAGAGAGAGAGAAGGATAAATATAACACAAATACTCACGTATACCTTAACATTCCACTTGATATTTAAGATAAAACCTTTTCTACTTTACACTTTCTAAAACTCACTACTATTGATTAAATCCACTGCTAATTATAGTAACCATGGCAATGATGCTATGTTAGTGAATTTAATTCATGAAACTATTCTCTGCTTTGAAATTACTTATAAGTAGTATTGAACTGTCTCAGTAAATAATTCTTTTTTTGGCATAAAGTGATTTTAGAAAGTTGAATTATGTTATTCGTGTATGTGTGTGTTGGAGTTGATAGGGAAGGTTGTCGGTCTAACTTGTGTTTCATCAGTAGGTTAAATATTCAGCTTTCGAGGGGAATATCTTCGCCAAGACATTCAGTCGCATAGATATTCATTTTCATGATTGACTCCACTGTCTCAGTATACAAATCATCAAGATGGAATGGATGACTTCAATGTTAAATTAACATTTGTACGGATTCATATTGGTCTGAGAACATTCGAACCCATATTAAGCCTAGTGATGCGTCTGATCGGCTTTCTAACTTGATGAATTCTTTTCAATTTAGGGGTTTCTGTGGATTTATTGATCTCAAGTTGGTGTTCATCATGAACTCACATAAGTTGGAGGGATATTAGAAACCTGGAAGCGTTGGACAGGTGTTTCTTTTTCGTGTAAGAAGTCGTGACCGGTGGGGCAAACCTGGTGGATCTGAGAACAATTACTCAACGATGACATTGGGTGGTGGTCGCTCTATGTAGTGGACTGATAGAAGTTCAAAATACGGACCATTGGATTCCGATCCAGTGACTGAATGCTGACGTGCTGGCCACGGAACCTGAAAGGTCGTGAGTCCGAACCCTGGTGAGGTGGGGTCGTGGGTGTACACTGCTGAGGACGAATCAGCTTTCCAGTGCTCCCAGGTTTCCAATATCTTTCCAACTGATATCAGTCCATGATGAATATCAACTTGGATTCTTTCTAACAGAACTGGATATTGTAAGTGAAGTGCCCGCAAAATGATTTTCAATGAGGTGCCACAGTCTTCATTGATAAATAGGCTGAAAAGCCTTTTATGATTAGCAACCGCTTTTTTTGGGGCACCCTCGTGACCTCAGATATACGAGGACTCATACCAAGCACTGAATCAGAATCCTATACTCAAAACTGTCCAAATTCAAAAAGGTATTGTGTACCACGGACCACTAATCAGAAGTGACGTCGTCGATATATTAGAAAATCTTGGAATCCTCGGGAAAAGTTGTGATCTGTGAGGTTAACTAGGCTGGGAGTGACGACAAATGCCTACTGGGGACGCTGAATTGTGGTTTCACTATGTCTGGAAAGACTTGCCCATACTAAATCAATACATGAAAAGAATAGTACAGTGTTTACTTCAAAACCCAAGCGAACTCAACCAAATCTCATAGGAATCAACGCCAAATCTGAAATCATCTTGGTGACTGACAGAGGAGTTCAGGACGTGCGTTTCGTCTTGTGTGAGACTCATCAGCTGGGAGTAACTGCACCTCACTGCCACCGGAATTCAGTAGTCATCACTTCAAACGTCAAACCATCACCCACTAGGCCACCGGGGTACATGGACTACCTCTTGTGCAACGCGTATCATTTGTTGGTGTAATTCCCCGTTGCTATACTGGGTCGAGTTGCTGACTCATATCAAATAGAACAAAACAAGCCTCCTGGATTTCCCTGCTAGTCATCAAGATCATAACATCATGAATATGCTACAGTATCGAGGCCTCCACGAGGAGACCCACCTGCTAACAGGGATTGAAAGATACTACACAGTATAACAACGCCAACTTAAAAGTAAGAGACGATGACGAAAACTGTTGACTAGTGCAAAACTAGAACAGATCGGTCAGTAAACACCTGAAGTACATTAGAGAGTAACCAGTGCCTAGTAGTGAGTGTTGACTGAACTCCACTGAAGTTAATACTTTTATTCATTTCAATTAAGTTGCTTTTTCGGTAGTAGTTGATGATTGAAAGTGGAATGAAAACCTGATTCGTGCCAGGATTCGAACAAACAGCCTCTGGATTACCACTCTGATGCTCTACTAGCTACCTACCATGTTTTTACTATAGTTACTAAGGTTCGGTAGAACAGCGGGATGGTTACTGAGAGGCTGCTAGTTCGAATCCTGCTTTCATTTTACTTTCAGTCTTCTATCACTTAGTAGCAATAGCAACAGCCTGTCAAACGGTGATTTTCTCAGATATTCTTACTGACAAAAATTATTTTGTACTTTGCGGTTAATGGGGATTTTATTTTTAAGGTAGTATTCATCATGAACTGTCATCAGTTAGGGAACCAGTGTAGGACTCCTCGGCAGTCCTCATGCATGACCTCAAAACATGAACTCAAGACATTCCTTCCCTGTTCTATATCCCGCGACCACCCACCAAACTGCTTCAGTTGGCATTCATAGAAGCACTCCAACCCATTGGCTAGATGATTGACTTATTCATCACGAGAAATGAACGTCTCAAGTTCTATCCATGGTGAGGTTATGGACTCTTACTGCTGATGAGTTACATACTAAGGACGAAATAGTGCTTCCAGGTTTTCAATGGTTCTTCAACTGTATTGAATACTACCTTAAAAACTGTCTTCTTTTTTTATATCCATGCATGACTCGTTTATTCTTAAAAAAGAATTATTGATTTCTGTGACAAGATAACGATTTTTATAATTATTTAATGGCTTATAATAAATAATGGTCAATATTCCTTCGTTTTTTTACTAAAGCAAAGCTTACTCTCAGGCAAAGTACTTAATTATATATGCATGATAGACGATGAGTAAACTGATGAGTCATTCCATTCGTAACTTATGCATCATATATATATATATATATAAAGCACAGGAAAGTAAGAGAGAAGTGTTCATGTTTCAATTGATTTTTGTTTATTTTAAATCCATTCACGAGTGTTTATTTCAAACAAACAAAATAGTTAGCCTAAGAATTGGAAAGTATTATTTAGAGACATCTAAAGTAGATTGTGAACAGTTTTATTGATTTATGCAGGAAAATATACGCTTTATTTATTCATACAGACAATTCAACTTAATAATTGTGAATTACACTAACCTGTATCAACTTGTTATTGTTCTGGGCATATGTGAACTATTGTGTGTGTGTGTGTGTGTGTATGACAGTGCGCTTATTTTATACGTTTTCCTAGAAAAAAACATTAAGACTTTATAAAGAGAATATTACTAATTACTATTTGTTATCGATAGTTTTTATATCAAGTGCATTCACTTAACTAATTACAAAGAAAAATCAATTACTAATCAATATATATGTATAATTGTAATTCAATTTAGGTTAAAGTGAATGATTATTATATGATATAGGTAACTGAATCGTTTGTATATTCATAAGCATTTCATACTTGATGAATGTAATATAACATAGCAACAGCTGATGTACCTTGATAGGATTGAATAGATTGTTTAATTCATGGAAAACTATGAATTCAGATACATCAACACTTTCATATATAAACATATGTAAGGTAACTGTTAGCTGTGTTGATTATCAGTCCTTTGAAAGATTGATTTCTTAAGAGATATTAATGAAACTAATGCTGGAAACATTCTTGTTGCAAAAATATAGGTTTGATGAGTTCAAAAATCAATTGAAAATTAGTTCTAAACATGAATTCTCTTACTTACTTATCCTAGTAAAGCTTCATATATGTAAGTGTTAGTAAAACAGCTTAACTGCCCAGATCTTGCTATGTGCATTCGGGTTCGGACCTAGTGCCTTTGTCAATGAATCATAACTCCATTCTAGATTGAATTATCCTCTTAAAGGATATCGTTATATCTATGAAGTGATTGGTAAATGGTAATCGATTACCTAGTTCAGTTATAATACATTGTAGATTGTTATGGATTAACCGAGGGATTCGAGCTACACCCTAGTGAAGTCTTTATATGTCTGTTTGATTGGTCATCTACCTGACTTGCCTTGAAATTCGACAGAATCCAATCATTTTCAGTAGCTTCATTATGTCAGGAAACAAGAAATTTAGTCCAGCGACTGTCCACGCCCCACCCCTCCCCGGTAACTCAAAATAAACATCACAATTCACAATAACGTATCAACCCGTCTAGTGACGATGCAGTTCATCATTATCTCATTAGCAGAAAACCCTACTCCACCCAACTTTCATACTTGTGGGCGCTCATCCAAGTTGTATATCTGCAAATATGAGAAGACTTGAGTTCCCTCGATGATGAGAACTTCCTTCACTCAACCATTCCGACCACAAATTACTTCTTGTCAGACAGCAGTTCATATAAGAATTCGTCACCAGTATGGGTAACCGATGTAACTGTCGTATCCTTACCAATTAGCTGGGACTGCAGTCGAACATGAATATGACTTGAAAATATTGAAGTATATTCAGCAAATATTTCCTTCGACCTGAAGCACAAACAAAATTCATTTATTTTACTACCAATGGAAGTTGGTTACTCTAGAAATTCCCATTTCGCATTACTCTGTCGAATACATAACAACACTGACCCCAAAATGTGAATCGATGACAGCTTAGTAAAACTTGCTAACTCTTTAAAAAGCATTGAATAAGACACTGAAATCAGCTGTATGCAACACTTCAACCATATACAAATTTTATCAGTCAGTCTTGAATGACACATGCTCCTTTTTCTTAGGTACCTGTCAAAATCTATAATCCCCTGTCTCACAAGAATCCCTCTCAAAAGAATTACCGACCCACTCCGTCCAAATAATATAAGCAGTTAGAACTAAAGATAAATTCACTCACTCACTCACTCTGCAACTCACTCACTAACTCACTCACTCACTCACTCACTCACTCACTCACTCACTCACTCACTCACTCACTCACTCACTCACTCACTCACTCGCTCACTCTGTAACTCACTCACTCACTCACTCTGCAACTCACTCACTCACTCACTCACTCACTCACTCACTCACTCACTCACTCACTCACTCACTCACTCACTCACTCCCCAACTCAATCACTCCCCAACTCAATGACAAAATCAATACAGAACCTCACACAGAGGTGCATACACTCAAATTAACACTCTTCACACTACTACACAAACAACAGGTGCATAGAAAAAGAGTGGTATTAAATTATACAAAGTTGTGTGACAAAATGAACAATCTGAAGATGATGATTGGTGTGAATACTCATGCTTTAGAAAATGTTGAGAAGTGAGTATATCTATGCCAGATGTTCAACCATGTTGTGAAGAATCTTCAACCACTCATTCCTTTCACCTTGGGTACTGCAACCAGTCAGTCTATATCTCTACACATGGTGTAGGACAACAGTCAGGGACTTCATTGACTGGTGTCATGTCTTCTACTGGTCACTCTGAACCCTTTGCTATCCTAATCCAACTCCCCCTAGCATGGTACGTCTAGGTAGGTGGTGGCCCAGCATGCACAGTATATGTCTAAGCCATCTCAGGCAACCGAGGTTCACATCCTTCTAATCAATCGACTTCCCTATCTTGCCAAGCGAATAAACTGAGAGTTATACACTAATGACATCAACCTGTGGATATTGTATAACCTGATCAAGAGTATTACTCCATGAAAATGTACAAGAAAAAAGAATATTGACTGCCCAACAGGATTTTAATTAGAGATATCATCTTTGTTCAATCAGTCAGGTGGTCATTACTTTGTGGTTTCGTTTACCCAAAGCTTACTTTTCACAATTGAAGAATTAAATAGTTAGTTAACTACCATCTCACAAATTGAATAAAATTTACGTCTATCATACCTTGTCTACTGAAAGTCTCTAGTCAGTAAACTATATTTATTTTTACAACTTTACGTAAGGCAGCAATCTGATTGGATACTTTTCCAAGAGTGATTATCCAATGAAGTGACTGCTACGTAATGCCAGTCGAAGGGGAAAATCGATTGCCAGTCATATATATACGATTAAATAAGTTACGTATTCGTATTTTGAATGACTACTACACTTCTGTATTAGTTGCTTGGTAACAAGTTATTTTGTTTTTGTAAAGTTAGTTAAATTTTCTCACCCCTGCCTCCCAACACTGTCTGAAGAGACCGAATTTTTTTGGCTGGTTTGATTCCCACTATCATTTTGACCATCAGGCAGATTAGTATTGGTACTGAGTGATAATTGAAGGTGAACTTAAAATTTGAACCATGGTTGGATTCGAACCAGCAAACACCAGGTTTCCGGCCCTGTCCTCTACCAACTGAGCTACGACTCATCAAATAAATTCTTTGATATTGTCATCCGTTGAGAGTACCAGCCAATTTCGGACTCACAAAACACCAGTGTTTATACTCCCAGTGAGATGCCGACATAGTATTTTTTACCTCGAACATTACAGCGGTATGTTCAAGATACCATGTTCCACATAATAGTCTACTTTCAAGAGACCATTTTGTACAGCACAGTGAACGAGTGCCTGCTAATCTGGAAACCAAATGGAGCTGAAAGTCTATCCTGATGTGTCATATGAAGACGTTCTCTTCAATCAACTCTATTATTAAAATGTATTCACATGTATACATTGTTCCTGAAGCTGGCCACCAGAGTGATCAAGAAGATATGTTCACATGCTTAAATCATTTAAGTTTCAGATTACTCATCTTCTGAGTAACTTTCATCTATACATCGTTTTCCTTCTGGTCTGCTTCTACATACTTTGAGTCCCTTGTATGGACCAATATCGAATTGACTTGAGAATAACAAGCATTCTAGGGTGATATATAATTGCCAGGCTTATCTGAGACCTCAATGGAACTGACGTTCTGCCTGAGATCCGAACTTGCGCCACCCAGCTCTGCAGTCAGGGGCGTTACCACTGGGATATCCATGCTGCGACTAACTTCCTGTATGCATAAGCAATATACATTTCATGTTGTCTAGTCCGAATTGATGATGGAATTTCGATCGATCAAACACCCACAGTCTTGGTGGATACCACTGACTTGACTGGTGAAATCAATGGTGAATGAGACTATCCACTTACATGAGAGTGGGTAAGTGTTAACGTCCACAGACTAGTTCATTGTTCAGGCATTTCAGATAAAAAGGGAATTTAACTACTGGAAACAGCTGAATATTGCAATGAGATATATCTTTGTGATACGACACAGCAGGTGTACCCAGAAGTCAATGGGGTGGTAGGGGTTAAACGCATGACCATCACTTTACCGCTGAGCCACTTGATCCATATTTTGTAGTATAGTGCTACCATTATCCAATATCATCTGTCATTGTTTATGTCCTCATATCCTAATTCATTGACCCCATATACCAAGATGTCTCCTGAGAACTTTGAAAATTTCATTGTAAAGTAGTTCAGTTAAGAGTGCTGGTTCTTGAGGGATTGATTGGTTCCAAGGTGGTGTTCATTTAAGATTCTCATCAGTCGGATAATTATTTCCACCTATTGTAAGATTCGTCACAAAAATCACCGCTGGAAGTGATTTATCAACAGATGATTCGTATTAAGTGGGGATGGTTTGAGTTGCATTGCGCAACAACACTAGAAAGGTGGTTAGATCACCTCACGAATCAGGAAAGTATCATCGAATAGACAGTTCGAATCGGTAACTGACAGAGGAAGTAATACCTAAGAGTTATTCCATCCCCTTTCTTCATGACGTCATCGAAGAGCTTTTCCAATATGATGATTATTGAAGAAATGTTTGTTCAATACAACCTAATTATTATTCAACTGAAACACTAACAAAATATACTACTGAAATAACATGAGTAGTTAGGAATTGCTCATGTTGATCTGTGTAGTTTTCGCCAGTTCTCACCCCCAACGAATTCAGCCTGTACAATCGAATAGTTCAGATCAAATGGATACAGTTGACTGTCGGGCAGTTAGAAATGTCCACATAAACCACACAATTCCTAAACTACTTGCAAACCAAATCATTCTATGAAATACCAACTGTTTGTCAGTAGGTGATTGAATTCCATGCCAATTCCAGTCAGCTGGAGAACATTCTCTCTCACCTTACAGATGAAGGGGTGATAAGTTTACTCATATGAAAATAGAAAAAAAGTAGAAGTAAAAATGGTATTTCATTCAGTTAGAGTTGGTGTATTCTATACGGAGAAGTCTCTTACTGCGATGAAACAACTACTGTCCAGAACTCTGAGCTAACCAATGGTTTTCTAGTTGATATCACTCCATGATGAATATTACCCCTGGTGTCAATTGGACAAGTATTTAGAGGCATCGAGTTTGACGAGGGAGCGAGGGTATTTCGAATAGGACTTGAAGATAAGTACCGAAAATTAGTGTGGAAAGAGAGTTCACAACTTCTCAGGAAATATATGGTAAACATGCCAAATTTTAAATTACTCAGCTCAATTTCTCCTGGACATTCTCGGAGTTAGTCAACCATCGATCTAACTCTAAGCAGTGTACAGCCGTCACTTATTAGTTTAAGAAGTTGATTTCCCACCACCAAGTCATCTGTGCTAACACCACCCCATCTACCTATGCCCATGCGGCTAAGAGATATGTATCACTAGCCCTCCCGCCACAGGTGTGACTTCGTGCTTCCTGTATGAATGTCCCCAAGGTTGCTGAGACCCACTTGACTTCGATTCGATACTGAAACCAATCATAAAGAATACATTTCAACCCTTTTTAGTCAGCAGCGTCATCATGCAACTGTAGTATCCGGCAGTAATTCAGGCATATTCTCGATTTGGTTGGTTGGGTCTAGCAGAGAAATCCAGAGTGAGCTCTTCGTCTTATCTGGGACTTGTCAGCTGGATGTACCTGCACTCCAGTGAGGAGTGATGTTGTTCCCACTGAGACTCAAACCTCGTACCATCGCTTCAAACGCCAAGGCGTTTTCCACTGTGCCACGGAGACACGATAACCGCCTCTAGTACAACAGGTATTAGTTACTACTATTTATCGACATACTTGTAATTCTCCGTTGTTCTACTGGACCGAATTGTTTGACCTCTATCCAGACATCCACATAGGAGCCCATATCCCAATAGAGGTCGAACAATTCTATCCAGTAAGACAAACGGGAATTACAAGTATATCAGTTAATAGTAATAGCTAATACCCATTGTACAAGAGGTGGGCATCGTGCCTCCATGGCTTAGTGGATTACGCCTTGATGTTCGAAGAGATGGGTACGTGGTTCGGGTCCTGGTAAGAAAAACATCACTCAGTAGGGTGCAGGTACGTCCAGCTGGCGAGTTCCAAATAGGACGAAACGTGTGCACTGGATTCCTCAGCTAGCCACAACCAACCAAATTATCATAATTAACATTCAGGTAACATCACGCATGTACATAGTAGCCAATACGCCAACAGAGGTCGATCAATTCGACCCAATAAAACAACAGAGAATTACAAGTATATCAATAAACAGTAACAAAATAAAAACGATCTTCCGGTTTCTTTATATTATTCCAGACAGAGTTATTTAAGCACTAGCATGGCCAGCAGGTTGGGGGGGAGGATGTTTCATTAGCCTGACGCCTACTCCCATCCTTTGTGTATCTTGCGGAAGTTCTTTTCTGATCCGCACAGTCATTCGAAAGCCCTGCTCTGCTGAGAACAATGCCTAGGTTGATATCGAGACGTTTACTAACTAAAGATTCAGCTCAGAGAACAATTCATTCTGAGTATATGGATCCTGAGCTGCAAGTATTCTCTCCCAAAGTGAAGCCTTTCTCATTAACGTAGAAACACACACACACACTTTGTTATTCAAGAGGTAAAGACCCCTCTTCATCAAGACTTGTCTAGTGATAGAGTTGAAGGCAAAAGTATGGTCTTAAGAGATATATTTAGCATACCTGGGACTCTTGGGTAAACTGAAAACAGTAGTGTAGTGCAAAACAATGGAAACATTGGTAAAACTTGTCATTGTTTTAATAGACAGATTGGTTTGCATCACTGTAGTTTCTTGGTGAAGGCTTATTCATTCATAATAGTCGTTTTTTCATGATTTCTTGAAAGTCAGACTTCCTTCTAGATGAGATTCCTTAAAATTCTAATGAGAATAGGAGATACCAAGTGAGGACAGATGCTCAGCGAAGGCAGTGGATGAAAATGGCTCTATATCATAAACTGATAGTGGCTCAATGGTAATATACTCACCACGGAACCTAGAAGTCGCACGTTTGATCCCTGGCGGAGTCATGGGTTCTTACTGTTGAACATTTTCGCACTAGGACGAGATGACTGTCCAGTGTAGTAAGATTTTCAATGGTTCTCTAATCGATTTCACCCCATGGTGAATACCAGCTCGAGATTTCTGTCTGCTTGAGTCTGAAATCTCTTCAGAGGTAAGCAACCGGACAGTCTTCAGCCTCCGCCGTATAGACAACAGCGGATCAGTAAGCAACCAGTTGGCCGTTTGTGCACTCATGATGCTGCCTGGTTGCCTAAACCTGGGCGGTTGAAGAGGGACTTTGACCGGTGACTTATCCGTTGGCGACCGGTCAGAAATATGCACCACGAAATCCGTGAGGTATGAAACCTCCGGAATGTCAAGTCTTTTGGTCAGTACACTACCGTTCAGTCACTGGTTCGCAAGCCAACAGCCTACGTTTTCTAGCTTCTATCCATTCACCATGTGTAGAAAACGCTGTCATCATCCAGTGTAGTCCTCAGACCCGATCAAATGTGAAGCTGACGTCACTTGGAGGAACATTGGAAACCTGGGAGCACTGGACAGCTGTTTCGTCCTAGTATGGAACTCCTCAGAAGTGTGCACCCTCGACCCCACCTTGCCACGGATCGGACCCAGGACCTTCAGGTCGTGTGGCCAGCACGTTGCCGCTGAGCCACTGGGTTGGAATCCAGTGGTCCATATTTCCAACTTCTGTCCATTTACGACGTAGCGTGACCATCACTCAGTGTCATCACTGAGTATTTGTGCTCACATCAACCAGTGTTAAATATTAACGTCCAACTTAAGTTTCTCACTTATTAGGGCTCATCAGTAGCGCGTATCTACAACTATTCCTTTGAGGGTTGTGTTGATCACAGACTGACATCAATTGGAGAACCGGTGAAAACCTGGAGGCCCTGGACAGCAGCTGTTTCGTCCTAGTCTGGGACTCCTCATCAGTACCCATTCATGACCCCACCAGGAATCAAGCCGGCGACCTTCAGGTTTCACGGTGGACGCGTTAACCATTTAGGCAGTTCACGGATTTATACCTCTGTCAACTCGCGACTTTTCACAGAGGTCTTCAGTTGACATCCACTTCCCTTCCAACTGGTTCAGCCATAGATCGTGGCTTCTCATTAAACTTTCGAGATATCTATCTGGAAACATGTCACTAATCGGTACTATAAAGTAATATATTTTCAGTCCTTGAAAATAAAATCCCTATTTATCTAAAAGTACACTCTTTAACCACTAATTTTGTTTAGTAGTATTGAAAGATAAATAAATAAATTGAAAATTGATTCATTGAATAAAGAAAATGAAAGTACTACGCTCTATTGAACTAAATTAGGACAGAAAATCGATTGGAAAGAAAAGTTTTTTCAATAGAAAATTAAACAGACAAGCAAAGTACGCGGAAGAAATATATTTTCTTTGATAGACATAATCAATAGAGATAAAAGTCCAACCATATTTATGCTACTTTCATTTATCTTCCATTCGATTTATTTCTCTTCTGTTCACGTTGTTCTCATCTAGTTACTCTCTTCCCTCCCCCCCCCCTCAATCCACCTTCAACCACCTTTTCATTCATTCTGTCTGATAGAGAAAAAAACTGTCTGGAATGTGAGTAAAATTTCTTCCTCTCTCTGTCTGGCTTACTATGTGATATTTTCAATGGCATTGTCTGTTGACTGACATGAGTTGTTTTATACTACTTATATTAATCAGTAGTATACTTAAGACGCTGACAAAATTCAGGGACTTTTGAATCCGTTGAGCAGAAATCTGTGTATGCTTGGCATACGTTTCGCACCAGTCAAATGTAAGATGATGCTCCAGGATTGGTCTACTGCAGGTATTGCCAGTTTAAGGATAGAGAGTTGGAGATTTCAGTTCGGATACAGAACGCCATTTTAGCAGTCGTCAACTTACGTCACCACCGATTGGAGAGATATTCAACTACCTACCAAGGGATGATTATACTGCGCTACAGTCCGTTTAATCCTGTTGTGCGGCCATGAGACATGGCCATTAATAGCAGAATACATGCAGCAGTTACAGGGTTTTGATCATAACTGTCTTCATAGTATTACTGGTGTGTAGTGGAATCCTCGCGTGAATAATGTTGAAGTCAGGAGAAAGGTACTAGGTAAGACAGGCAGGTCGTTTGATGAGGTTGTGAACCTTAGTCAACTGAGTTGGCTTGGACATGTATTGACAGAGGGCTCAGAGTAACCAGAAGAGGACATGACACTAGTCAATGAAGTCCCTGACTGTTGTCCTACACCATATGTAGAGATATAGACTGACTGGTTGCAGTACCCAAGGTGAAAGGAATGAGTGGTTGAAGATTCTTCACAACATGGTTGAACATCTGGCATAGATATACTCACTTCTCAACATTTTCTAAAGCATGAGTATTCACACCAATCATCATCTTCAGATTGTTCATTTTGTCACACAACTTTGTATAATTTAATACCACTCTTTTTCTATGCACCTGTTGTTTGTGTAGTAGTGTGAAGAGTGTTAATTTGAGTGTATGCACCTCTGTGTGAGGTTCTGTATTGATTTTGTCATTGAGTTGGGGAGTGAGTGAGTTGCAGAGTGAGTGAATGAGTCAGTCAGTCAGTCAGTCACCAAAGTATCAAGAGATGCCTTTATCCACGCAGTTCGTAGGCATCACACACAGTACGTGAGTATACTTGCATTCCTTACGTGTAACAGTCACCAGTTCTATGTTTTGTCCTCTGAGCTGGATGGCTTAACCTTGAAGCTTTTATTGTCATTCTAGACAAAAGTATCAGCACAAACACCTTTCTGAAGGTGATCTTATGGACTTGAGTACATTTGTATTATCTTTAGTAGTTGGAGCGTTTAAGTGTTTCACTAAAAAGTTTAACAGTGAAAAGAACAGTCAAGTGATCCATTGCAGGAGTTATTCGGTGAAGCAGTTGTTTGAACAGCTTTGATAAGTAGCAATTTACCGAAAATGCATACAGCCTTCAGTTCAGTTCTTCATCTACAGTTGTCATTGTCTCAGATACAAGTTTGGTGATACGTAGAGACAAAAAGGCAGCCAATAGAGAAATTTTTTTCAGCTTATGATCAGATCACGATTATGTATGCACTGACATGATTACCTGATTGGACAAATTCGACCTCATAGAACAGATCGGATTGGTTCAGTTATGGCTTCATTTCCTGAGAGTTTTGTAAATATATATTTACCATGTATTCGTCTAATGAAGTTGTCGTTGTTGTCGTTCTGCGGTCATAGGTGGTCTTTCCTCTTCTGGTTTTCGTGGCCCAGTGAGGTATAGGGTGTAGGGGAGAACAATCGTATTACTCGTATCCAGTCCAAGTATCTCGTTGTGTTATTATCTCGTTCACGTATTATTAGAACTCACGTAGAACCCCAATTTTCAGTCATATCAGTTGGTACAAAATCCTTACAGGCTGTCTTCATTACTCTCAGATAAAGTGAAATACTCATCATTAAGGATTACGGATCTCATCTCGTGGTTTTAACTTCCACCTTTTACATCAGTAGGAAACTTTGGAACTCTCATAGTGTGATATTTCTGAGGTGAGGAGGGCACCGAACCAGCTTGATGATCTTGGTGGTCATATAAACATTGGTACGGAAATGACGCATAGATCTAGCTCAGAAAATGTTGTACATCTGAGATGTGTATCGTCATTGATTTCACTTTGATATATTCATGCTTCATGAAGAAATTTCATTTGCCTCCAACTTACATGTATTTATTATTTATATTTTTGGAAGTTAATCGGAGGTGCAGGCCGAAAGAAAGGTGACTGAAAATTGTGAACAGCAAATGAACTTCAACTCCATCACATCCTAGCTACAGTCATTCTCTCTCTCTCTCTCTCCTTCCTCTTGGTGACCATTTTGTGCAGCAGATCCAATCTGCGAGTAAGAGATTTATTATCTGGAGAAGCCTCTGAATTCAGCCTTGAGTGATGAAGAAATGAATCAATATTTTCCTCATGATTACACACACACACCTTGATAAATCTATGTTATGCTAGGCATCGTATCGATTAACTCTCAACATCTAACACAGAATAAAATATAATGCACCACAATATAACATTATATATATATATATATATATATATATATATATATATATATATATATATATATATATATATATACAATGAATCATTCAAAAACTATTGATTTTCTGGTTGTTAATATCGATCGAATATATTGATTAGTGTCGTTTTATGATGTTGTATAATGTGAATTGTGCAATAATTTAAAGTAGTATATTTATTACTGTCACGTTATTATATATGATCTTCAGTGAAATATTGATTGCATACCATAGTGAATGCATATCTCTGCATTTATGACAATTTTTCTTACTTGATTCACAGCATGTCTTTTATGTAGTTTGTAAATTACGAGTCAACAAGATGAATACAAACATTAAATATTTTAGTTATACCTTGGGTTCCTAATGTAACATAGGGATTCAGTAGCACGTCTCCAGTGCTCTCTGTTCTCTGCACTCCCTTCAACCTGGTTCCACGACTGCCTACAAGCTCTCATTTATTCCTCACACCATCTCCTCCATGTCACCCTCACCTGGGACGCCCAACTCGTCTCTTCCCATCGGGGTTCCACTCGAGTGACTGGCCTCGCCTGACGCGTGATATCCCCGAATGGTCTTCTCAATGCATGCCCAACCCATCTCCACTTCCTTCCACTGCATATTTGTTGAGCGAGTGATAGGTTGTTGGTTGGTTCGTCACCAGCCAGCCAGCCAGCCAGAGTTCCTTGTTGCTTATTCTTTCTACCCATCTGAGCTTCACTAACGAGCGTAGGTAGTTGTTGATGAATGTTTGTAGTTTGTTGGAAATGCCTTTCGTAATGGGCCAACTCTCTCAACCATCACATAGAAGCACTGACTTGACTGAAGTTAGTGTTGAAAATCCGGATGTTGTTGACGCTCTATGCTGAGTGCAGAAGATCTCCACACTGGTTTCAGGCTAATGAACGCCTATCCTGCTTTTCCTATCCTGGATGCTTTGAAGTCCTCGTCTGTGCCACAGCCGCCTGTAGTTGAAACAGTGCTGCCTAGGCAGGTGGGTGAAGGAGGCTACTTCCTTTCAGTTTCTCCTATTGATGGTGATTGGAGCTTGTTGTTGTTGTTGTTGTTGGTGGTGGTGGTGGTGGCGTTGTTGATTGGGTATCTTCCTCACCTCTGTCTTCTCTACGTTCACTTGAAGTCCCATCTTCGCTGCTCTGCCTCGCCTCTTCTGTCTACTTGTTAGTTTTCGGCTGTACATCTTCAAGTTTGTGTAACCTGAGACACAAGTCATCGCCGAAATCCAAATCTTCTAGGTTCTTTTCCCCGGTCCAGCCAGCGTATCCCCATCTTCTCACTAACTACTGTTTGTTGCATGATCCAGTCGACCACAATCAGGAATATCATGAAGGATAGTAGGCAACCTTGTTTCACTCCTGTCTTCACTTTCGCTTCAAAAGCATCACTGAGCTTCTCATTGTGAATTACTTGGCATGTGACGTCTTCATATAGTTGTTGAATAGGGTTGATAAAGGTTTGTGGTATTCCGTAGTGTTGAAGCAGCTGTCTGACAAATTACTTGTCGGTCGATGCTGTTGAAGACTTTTTCAAGGTTGGTGAAGTTGAGGTAGAGAGTCTACTGAACTGCCATTCTATACTCTGTTCTGTGATGATGCGTGGTGTGGCGTTGCACTTTGGTCCGCACATGATTTGCACTTCCTGAAGCCAGTCAGCCAGTTCGGGTTATAGTTTTGAATCCAGTGCATCCATTAGTCTCTCCAAGATAATGCGGCTTAATATTTTGCTTGCTCTGGGTGGACAGAGATGGAGCATGATTCCTCGCCAGTTCTTCCAATGACTTAGGTCTCTATTCTTTGGGAGTTTGACAAGGTAACCCTTCTTCCAATCAATCGGCAGGTACCTCCCTTCCTTCCACACCTTCTGCAATAGTGGTGTGAACATGTCCGCTGTTATCCCTCAGTCTGTTCTCAGTGCTTCTGATGGAATTTCATCTGGTTCTGCTGCTTTCCCACATTTCAGCAACTTATGGTGTTCAGATGTTTGACTTTCGTCTAAGGGCTTGTGTTCAATTGTAGTTCTGTGGCTGGGCTACAGGTGGTATTTCTGGACGAATTGCAGGTGGTGGTGGATTCAAGAGCTTCTTGAAGTCGTCGGCCCATCATTTCCTTTGTTTCTCTTCTTTCATAATTATATTTCCTTCATCATCTTTTATTCGTTCCATCTGCACTGTGTTGATCTCTTCCCTCCAACATAGTAAGTAACATGGTTATTTGATACAATGTTGTCAGGTCTCTGTCTCTCTCTCTCTCTCCTACCTGCAGCCTATTCTGCTTCACTTGCAAGTGTTTCGTAGAAGTGTATTTTGTCTTTGTGTACACTCTTCTTCACTTCTTTCTTTGTCCAGTGTAGTGTTTTATACATTGTACTCAGTTCCTCTTGTCGTTGTGAATCCTTGCACTGCACTGGTTTATCTCCTCATTCACCATCACCATCTTCCTCTCCCTGTTCTATCAGCTCCCATGTGTCCGTCGAGATCCATTCCTCATCTTCTTTCCTCTTCCTTCCTAATACGCTTGGCTGTGCAGGTTTCTTTCCACATAGCTTTCAAAGAGTTTCAGTGTTCATCCACACATGTTTCTTCAGGGATGTTGCTCGATATCTCCCATCTCGTTCTGATAGCTGATGTGGAGATGTCTTTTGTGATTTCGTCCTTGAGTTTCCATTCTGGGTGTTGTACTTGAACTGCCGTCTATCACCAACTTCCCTTGAAGGCTTTCAACTTGATTTTGAATGTAGGTTCCTTGCACTAGATAGTGGTGTGAGTGATGTGAACCTACATCTGCTCCTCTTCTTCATCTGATCTGATCTGACCTGATGTGTGTCCAGTAGGCTGACTGCGTCTCCACTCTCTCCACATTGAGATGAAGTCGATCTGATTTTTAGTGTGTCCATCTGGTCTCTGGTGAAGTCGATGTCTCTATCTTGTGGATATTCTTGTGTTTGTGGACACTGCCTTGCCTCCAATCATCAAATCGTTGAATGCGCAGAAATCTGCAAACAATTCTCCATTCTCTTTCATCGTTTCACTGAGTGCATCTCGACCCATGATGTATGAGTTCTCTTCGTGTGTTGTCTGCTCCCATTTTGGCATTCATGTCGCCCTACCCATTAGAATGGATTTTGATGTCGCCAGCTGGTGTGGGGTCTTGTTTATTACTGATTACAATTGTGTATAGAATCCCTCCTTCTTTTCTTGGTCTGCATTATTTGTAGGTGCGTAGAGTAGCATTGTATGATTGTGACTTTTTTTCCTTTAGAGTTGAATCTTGGTGTCATGATCCTGTAATGGACCGGTTCCCACTGCATGAAAGTCTTTGATGTTCTTGGAGACTTCATGATAGCCACTCGAAAACTCAGTGTGCTGTGCTCATGGTTATCGTCTGGGTGACAATATCGAAGTAGATTATTGATTCCTCTCCAGTTAACAGTTTGGAGAGTCCACTTCCATTCCATCTGCTTTCGCAGATCCCTAGCCTAGCACTTCTATGCTATACGTTCTCATCTCTTGAAATCTGGACAGCCTTGCCAGCCAGCTTCTAACATTGTTCGTACATTCCATGTCCCCATCCTTACTTTCGTTTTCATTGAGGGAGAGAAGACATATCGGCTGACTGGCTTCCCGGAGGCAAGCTTTCACCGACCGGCGTCATTTCATCTCTGCGATTCGAGCGAGGAATAAGTTTGTTATTATTTTTTGTTTATGCTTTGAAGTTTCTGTAACGGTTGGATTGGTTTTCCGGGGTAGGGTTGCTAGCGGTATGCTCGACCTTCCCTGTTTAGGACCGGCTAGTAACTAGTGTACTAGTTAACCAGGCGAGGTTAGGCGCAGATTCATCCGTTCTTTATCTGCATGTTAACCACTATACGGAATCCAACATTTTGTTTTCTTTCTTCTCACCAAGTTTTGTTTCTCTCTTTATTTTCCGTCCTACGACTTTGTTATTTGAGGTGCTGTTACGAGGTGTGGTGAGTCAGACAGCTACGCAGTGATGCGGAGCCGTATCAGGATATCGTTAATAATAAGTACTACTCCACGTGACATGCTGATTTACGATTGGTTATGATTTAGTATGAGTGTTCTGGACATCTAGGTTAATGGCGGTCCATAACCTCAATGACTGGTTTGTGTTCTTTGTTTAGAAGTTTGGGCGGAAAATAGTCGATTCAATGGTCGCCTGATCTTCTAGATAAGTTTATGTCTTTTATGATTGTTGATTCGTCTTGTTAATGAGTCTCGTGTCAACTGACTCAAATCCATCTGATGAGTACTTCAGCGTTGCACTATTCAACTTAGTGGTCATGTTAACCCAAAAACTATAACACCTATCCAGGTGTACAATTCATGTAGGTTTCTGACCTATTTTTCTTTTTATTGTGACTATAATGTGGATTAGAACGATAAATACTACCGATTTATGCAATTTATGCATGCATAATAACCATGTAAAACAACCATTTTTAGCTTATGGTGTCCTAATTGTTTGTAACTAGTGTTCATACAGATCATCCACTATAAACATTGATTAATATAGATGTTAAATTAGCCGTTACGTATACATTCATTGTATTCTAAATTTTCATTGGTCAATCGGTCAACTACTGATTGATTGACTAACTAACTGATCGATTATTCCATAACATGTCACTCACACTAAACAGAAAGAAGCAGACACACACATACCGAAAACGCTTATATATATGCACAACAGACACACATACGTACACACTCAAGGTTATGCATGATTACTACTATTTCACATATTATGCTAGACAGTAGATGCTAATTTTTTTAATATTTCAGCTACAACTGTTGCTTGCATCGGCATACAAACAACAACATCTTGTGGTTTTAACTATGTGAAGCAGGAATAAGAGGAAGAGGAGGAGGAGAAATATTTTCCTCTTCAGTTAGATATTATTCTTATTGTTAACCTATGCAGAAGTTTTTGATTTTTCTTCATTAGGCAGAAAAAAACGGAACTTGCTTGAAGTAAAATGTAGCTACGGAGAGTGAAAAAAAATGTTATTTTACTTTAAAAGGTACTTTTTTCCCTAGGTAAAATAACACAACACTATTGTCCTGTAACAAGAGGGATTTTCTGAAGAGTATTTCACTACCTTCTGCCATAGAAATGCACAAAATGTTAGAAGTAGGCTTCTGTGTATTGATCAGCGTAGACAATCATATGCTTAGCCAAGAGGGGAAAAAGTAGAATTGTAATGTCTAACTTCAGTGTCACATGATGATACAATTTACCTCAGATGAGAATTCTGTCAAAAGCTGTTCAATATATGTGGATGTGTGTACACACTAATACTATTTGCATCTAGAAGTAGGTTTTAGACAACTGGTGGGGGTTTAAAAGTGTATGTGTGTGCGGTAAATACAAGGTAGTGGTAGATTGTAATTATCATTATTATTATTACCATCATAAACAGACCGATAGTTTATATAGAGAAAGCAAAACAAAAGTGATTGACTTTAGTATTGTGTTGATTGATTACCTTTAAAGATCTGGACGGGGGGGGGACGGAACTGATTGAATAAAGTTTGTTTACAATGGATACAGCTTGCTGTTTAGTAGTCACTTGTGAACGGGTTAAATACGGAATATGCAAAATTTGCATTTCCGGTTATGATAATATACATATTCACATTGTGTGTGTGTGTATATATATGTAGGCGTGTAACTTTGTGGTTTACAAAGATTATTATCAATTGGTCTAGTTTCTGGTTTGTTTTGTGTCCAAGAGTTTTATTGATCGTTTTAAGATAAGATTTTGGAATCAAAACAACTTGAAGTTAGTTTTCCAATAAACGCTTGCATAATAAAATCGAAGCGCATACTTATTGTTTATATTAAGCACGCGTCACTGGTAGAGAAGAAACACTACTGTGTTTGGGCGTCAACCGCTTCATCAGCTATCGGATCTGTATGTAATTAGAGAGAGAGAAAGAGACGTAGTCTTTGAATGATGGTAAGTGGTTTTTGAAGCCAGTCATGGGTATCCGTAGTTCAGTGTCAGAGTGTGTTGTCGATATAATTTCATAATATTGGGGACTGTTAGACTCCGTAGAACCGACTTACATCGAAGCTACTTGATATTGCAGTCACAGAAACTACCTTTAAGCCAATCGCTGCAAACCATATCCGGCAGGCATTGAAGTTACTTTTCTTTGAGAAAACGTACAATAAAATGGTTGGCATTGTTGTCCGTCTACTTGTTGGGTAGCAGAGGAATCTCGGGCTCACGTTTCACCCTGTTTTACGTCTCGTCAGCGGGATTTACATGGACCCCAGTGAATGATGCTGTTTCCACTGAGACTCGGGCACAGTAGCTATCGCTTCAATTTCTAAAGTGTTATCAACTAAGTCACTGGGGCACGACAGCAACGGTGAATTATATGTATCAACTAACAGGGGTATCCAACGGCAGACTGATTTACTGTATTGTCAGCATGATGCCTTTCAGCAAAATGCCTTTTGTGAGATATACAGACTGGATAATTTATACAGCCTGGTTAGCATTAACGCCCTTAGGAATAGAGTTTTACCACAAGTCATCACCAACTGTACGATTATCAACCATCTTGAGCCACTCAAGTATTTTTCCAGACAAATCTGTACTACTTATAAGTAGTCTAGTTTTTAAATTAGAAATATCTTCCGCAGGCAAGTGGGATTGCATGAAACATTTCACCAAAAGGCGCTGATATTCTGTATTTCCCTGTTACATAAGTTACATCCATAAATGATAAATTACTGATTTTTCATTACTTCCAGGCAATAAGTTAACTGAATAAATAAAAACAGTGTACATGTGCTAAGAAGATGAAGAAAGTGTGTTCCTTCGCTACTGGCCATTGTGTTCATGGGAATACATATGATTTCACAGTTTCTTACAAGGTTCAGCTAAATTTTGGTGGTCGGAAACCTCGAGGACAACCAATCAGGCTGGAGATGATTTGTTCAAAGTCACTCTTTACGCCCATTTACATTCTTGTGAAATTGTAAAGAAGATTACGTGGCAGGTTACATGTGGAATTTGACGGAGAAGGTAATGTGGTTGGAACAGATGAATATCTTGTCCAGAAAATTGAATATAACCGACGCAGATGACATAAACAGGACTGATTAGGTTATAACTTACCCAAAATTTGTATAGAAACACATTTCTTGGCGAACCACAGATTCCTGACATACACGATCGAAATACGAAGAAATGACATGCTCAGTGGATAAAGAATAGATCGGAAGAATCTATGCTATCAGTTATGCATGCCCACCAACCGTGTGGACCACTGTTGCACATGGTTTTATGTTCTGAGGCTGACTACTGTCTACCAGGGAGACTGCCGACCCCGTACCTACGAGACGCACGATCTCCTAACCGTTTGTTCGGTTTCTAGCATACACAACATCTGTCTATGGTTCCTACTATATCTGGTGTGGTCAGAAAACGAGAACACATATTATACCGTTTAGGACGCTTTTCTTTCTGCCTCCCCAGACACTTTCTTCACTAGTGACGCAGTTCTCCACATGTTAAGCAATTACTCTACTTGTTGATATTCAGTCGGAGTGCAACCACATCCTCCTCAAGGTTATCTGTTTGTCTTTTCCAGTTATTTACATCTGTTGACTCCGTCACAGCCATTGTTGTTGTTTCCATCGACTGTCTGGTCACCTTCATCAGCTCACTAATAATCATGAGTTGGGTTGCGTTCACTAGTCGCAACTACTGTGTAGTGGGATTCAGGGATTTTTCCGTGAGATGTGCAGCCAGTCAGCAAGTGTGCTTGCAAGTCACCATCGAAAGTAGGAAGTGTTCGTCGAAGTCGATTTGTAAACTTGACAGTCAATACCAGTAGATCTTCGTGTAGTGCGTGTTTGGTGCTCTGGAACTGCTGCATTGCCAGCTCTCTGTCAGCTGGGCTGTCGAACTCCGTCTCCAGTCGTTCAACCACTCTCTTGCAACTCTCCTTCCCATCCACTCATTCCACGTCATCATGTCACTTTCGTTCGACCTCTGAGCAACATGTCAAGCAGCTCGACCTTCTTTCCTGGATCCCGGATACCCACAAACTTCGCGATCGACTCGAAATCCTTGAGGAAGACCATGATGCATCCATCCTTTAATACTACAGGTCACATAATCTTCATCGCTTCCAGGAGCAGTGACATCAATTGAAGGAAGATGGTGGAGGGTGGATTGAAGAAGGATTGTTCATTATGACAATATGTATCTCACTAATAAAATATTGTAGCCTTCAGTTTGCACAATATGTTAAAGCTTATCATCATCTTCTTCTCCTATCTCGTCTTGCTATTGATACGTCCACGTCGTCTCGTCTGGTGAGAATATTTATCCATTTGTCGTAATCGTCTCTCAACACATACTACTTATATACATTCTTATCAGTATCACCCACTACAGCATATACCTCTATGTGAAATGAGTTATCCCCATCAAGTTATTGTTCACAAGAAGCACCTCGTTGATCGGGTAAATGGAGTCGATAGAAACAATATATTGAGAATATATGGAATCGCCTTAGGAGGTTTATTGAGATCACCGGGGGGAAATTTCTTGATTATTATTTAAATGATATTGTTTCGTATGGATTAGTGGTAATGGAGAGAGTGGTATAGTTTGCAGGATGATAAATCTAGATATGTTTATTTCTCATGTAGACGTGATTTATAAATTGTAAATGAAGTACGATTTTTATAAATTAGTTACATTGTCGTTCATATTCTTGATTGTGATTGGTCGTCACTAAAGATTTGCTGAACCACTTACAGCAAGCAATTTTATTGATGGGTAAGTGAAAAGAAAACATGTACCGAGTTTAAAGTTACTCTCGAGGAATGATAGATGGTATGGTGTAGTGATTGAGGGTGAAATGAAAACCTGCGTCATAGCAAGATTGGAACCAAAACGTCCATCTGGATGATGTACCAACTGCCTCTGATCTTGTTTTAGTTCTACTCCAATCATTCAAGGATAAACTTATCATGTAAGGATAATCGAAATAGGAAGTAAAGTGAAACAGGTTTTCACCGGGAGATTGGACACCAGTTGGCAAGATGTATGAAGGTTTTATGCAGATGATCACGTGTTAGCTAGAAAGAACTTCGTAAGAATAAGGAGATAAATTATGGCATGGGTAAAACAGGCAGAGGAGTCGTCGGTAAATAATTTTAGCTCATCAAGTTGAAAAATTAAATTTAATGATTAAATTACTCTGATGACTAGGTTCCGGAACAGGCTGTCTGACTGGCTTCAAGAAGAACAAATCAGGTTAGGACCGAATTGCAACGATACGCTACGCGTCATCATAGAACAGAGCATAGAATAGCTGTTCAGTCAACTCTCTAACTCAACTTTATCAACTTTGAAAAGGCCTTCGACAACGTCAGCCGACAAGTAATTAGGTAAGCAGCTGCTTCAACACTACAGTTTTAGTGACACAAACCTTCACCAACCTCATTAAACAGCTAAATGCTATATGAGGATGCTACATGTTTAGTGGTTCACAATGGATATCTCAATGATGCCTTTGAAGTGAAGACAGAGGATAGGAGTAAGACAAAGTTACCTCCTACTATCATCACCAATCATCTTCCTCATTGTGGTCGACTGGACTGAACTGCACTGGATCATGCAAGAAACTGTGAGGAGCGAGAATAGGTGCATACGCTGACTTGACAGATGAAAAGACCCCATGTGAAGATTTGGATTTCGCCCATGATAAATTCTGTTTAGTGTCTAATGCCACACAGACTCGAAGATCTACAGGCGAAAACTAACAAGTTGGCAGATGAGGCGAGGCGAGGCGGCGAAGGAAGATGGGACTTCCTTCAAGTGAACGCAGAGAAGACAGAGGTGATGAAGATACCCAACCACCACCACCACCAACAACAACAAGCACCAATCACCATCGACGGGAGAAATCTAAACGAAGTTGTCTATTTCACCTACCAACTTACCTACCTACCTACCTACCTAGGCAGGGCAGCATTGTTTCAACTACAGGTGGCGGCAGCGGCGGCACAGATGAGGAAGTCAAAGCCAGGATCGGAAAGACACGAAGACAGACCTTCATTAATCTGAAATAGTCAGCGTGGAGATCTACTCCACTGCATTGCACTGCACTCAGCATAAAGCCCGAACTAGATCACGATTTTCAACACGAATGTCAGTTAAGGCAGTCTGCCTCTTTGTGATGGTTGAGAGACTTGTCGTGTTATGAAATGCATTTGCAACAAATTGCAGACATACATCACATCAACAGCTGACACCTACCCTCACTCGATACTGACACCGAAGATCAGATGGATGGAATAATAAGAATAAGCAAGAATGAAGTGTGGCTGGCTGGCTGGCAGGTGACGAACCAATCAACAACCCATCACCCAACAAATAGGCAGAAGAAGAAAGTGGACGTGGATTGGATTGCATTGGACAAACACTGAGAAGACGATTTAGGGATATCACACGCCAGGCCACGCCCTCAAGTGGAATCCAAATGGGAAGTGACGAGTTTGGCATCCAAGAGTGACATGTGGGAGGAGGAGATGTGAGGAAGAAATGAGAGCTTCTGGGCCTTTGTGGAGCCAGGTTAAGAAGACTGGAGAGAAGAGAGTGAAATAGCAACGTGTTACTGGAGCCGTATGTCTCATTAGGAACCCAAAGTACAAATAAGTATTAATAATGACATATATATATATATATATATATATATATATATATATATATCATACTGGAGTATAACAGAATAGAGAAGAATTGTATTGTCTATATATATATATATATATATATATATAATTATACAAAGCTTAATTGAAATAAACATCTTCAAGCTAAATGATCTGCCTACATGGATTCAAGCGATAAGTAAACCTTCTGATGTGACTTGTTGTAATAAGTTGTACATATTTCGTTCATTTTGACGGCGTTTACTTTCCAATTCATCATCTTTTGCTTTTCGAGCAGCATCGATAAGTGGTTCAGAATATTGAGGATCTTTGGTTGGATTGTATACATCAGTTAAACTATGCGCTATACCACCACCCAATGAGGTTGGTGTATACTTCTACAATACAAATTAACAACAAACAGGATGATAGATAACTATCTAGAAGTAAAAGTAATTAAGTAAGCATGTTACCACTTTTTAACCTGATTGCATCTTCCTCTAAGCGTGGGTAGAGAGTAGGATTATGAAGGGTTAGGTGTGAGAATATGGGCATCTAATTCACAGATATGCAGGAGTTTTTATGACTACAGTTACCAACTATTTTTGCTGGTCAGAAGGAGAGGTAAGGCAACTTTGCGAATCATTGTTCTGAATGGACAACGTGAATATCTGTCGTGCAATGCTAAGACCAAAAACAGACGCATTGACAGCAGCGGACATGCTCATACCACTATTGCAGTAGGTGTGGAAGGAAGGGAGGTACCTGCCGATTGATTGGAAGAAGGGTTACCTTGTCAAACTCCAAAAGAACAGAGACCTAAGTCATTGGAAGAACTGGCGAGGAATCATGCTCCATCTCTGTCCACCCAGAGCAAGCAAAATATTAAGCCGCATTATCTTGGAGAGACTAATGGATGCACTGGATTCAAAACTATAACCCGAACAGGCTGGCTGGCTGACTGGCTTCAGGAAGTGCAAATCATGTGCGGACCAAAGTGCAACGCCACACCACGCATCATCACAGAACAGAGTATAGAATGGCAGTTCAGTAGACTCTCTACCTCAACTTCACCAACCTTGAAAAAGTCTTCAACAGCATCGACCGACAAGTAATTTGTCAGACAGCTGCTTCAACACTACGGAATACCACAAACCTTTATCAACCCTATTCAACAACTATATGAAGACGTCACATGCCAAGTAATTCACAATGAGAAGCTCAGTGATGCTTTTGAAGCGAAAGTGAAGACAGGAGTGAAACAAGGTTGCCTACTATCCTTCATGATATTCCTGATTGTGGTCGACTGGATCATGCAACAAACAGTAGTTAGTGAGAAGATGGGGATACGCTGGCTGGACCGGGGAAAAGAACCTAGAAGATTTGGATTTCGGCGATGACTTGTGTCTCAGGTTACACAAACTTGAAGATGTACAGCCGAAAACTAACAAGTAGACAGAAGAGGCGAGGCAGAGCAGCGAAGATGGGACTTCAAGTGAACGTAGAGAAGACAGAGGTGAGGAAGATACCCAATCAACAACGCCACCACCACCACCACCACCAACAACAACAACAACAAGCTCCAATCACCATCAATAGGAGAAACTGAAAGGAAGTAGCCTCCTTCACCCACCCGCCTAGGCAGCACTGTTTCAACTACAGGCGGCTGTGGCACAGACGAGGACTTCAAAGCATCCAGGATAGGAAAAGCAGGATAGGCGTTCATTAGCCTGAAACCAGTGTGGAGATCTTCTGCACTCAGCATAGAGCGTCAACAACATCCGGATTTTCAACACTAACTTCAGTCAAGTCAGTGCTTCTATGTGATGGTTGAGAGAGTTGGCCCATTACGAAAGGCATTTCCAACAAACTACAAACATTCATCAACAACTACCTACGCTCGTTAGTGAAGCTCAGATGGGTAGAAAGAATAAGCAACAAGGAACTCTGGCTGGCTGGCTGGCTGGTGACGAACCAACCAACAACCTATCACTCGCTCAACAAATATGCAGTGGAAGGAAGTGGAGATGGGTTGGGCATGCATTGAGAAGACCATTCGGGGATATCACGCGTCAGGCGAGGCCAGTCACTCGAGTGGAACCCCAATGGGAAGAGACTAGTTGGGCGTCCCAGGTGAGGGTGACATGGAGGAGATGGTGTGAGGAATAAATGAGAGCTTGTGGGCAGTCGTGGAACCAGGTTGAAGGGAGTGCAGAGAACAGAGCGCACTGGAGACGTGCTACTGAATCCCTATGTTCCACTAGGAACCCAAGGGACAAATACGAATAAAATAATAGAAATGATAAAACCATGACTAGAAATCATAGTCCAACTATTTAGCTGTAAACAACTGCTTAGAAATACAAGGAATCTCGAAATCGATAAAACTTTCAGTTAGATAGAAATAGTATTTACCAAAACCACCCCATTTGCTGTCTTAATGTAAAGCTTTTCTGTTAGAAATTACTTTGTAGTTATCAAAAATTAGAAATTGTGCTGCAACTGGATGTCATATAGGCATCAAAAAACCTATTTTGATATGCGAACGAAGTATGGAAAAGAACAGATCGAGAAAAAGAAAAAATACCCAACAGTGAGGAATAAGGTTGTTATGCACTTTACACTCAAGGGAGATACAATATCGAAGAGAATGGGCAGAAGAATCAGAGGAGAACTGAGAACGAGTTTTTCTGTAACTAAACTTACATATGCTCACTGAACCGATCAAAATTAGATAATTAGCTTGGTCATATCATCTCCAATTGTATTTATGGATTCATATGAAATTGCGATAGCAAGTAAGTTGGAAGGACTAAGAGGAGGATGACTATTCGGTTCACTGAGCACATCCTCGCTAATCTGTGCTCGAAATGAAGTAACATTCTAATCAGTGAAATAGCCAGACATCCCGTAGACATAGGCTATCAAGTTGATACCTCTAGTGTTTTCAAAATAGTTAACGTATAAAGAATGTCTGGATTACTGTGCTTCATAGAAGCGATGGCAATAAAACGCCACCAACTTGACCTTTGCATACAGAAGGAGAATGTGGCTAGTTTCTTATCCCCTTGGTGACTGTGATTTGGCCCCGTTTCATTTTAATTACATAACTTTTTATTTTGTTGCAAAACTTAAGATTATTGGTTCCCTTTGAAATAACCATTGTACTTTTAGACTGTATACAACTGAAGTGAACTCCTGAAATAGCTTGATATCAGTTTATTCTGCAAATCTCGTCCTTCTTGATTTATCTAAGACAAATAGTGTTCTCATTTAATGGAATATGTTAAAGTTTCTAGCTCTGCAACTCCTAGCAGTATCATGCATAATTTTGGTCCACTGGAAACAGTCGGGTGATCATTCCCGTTTGTACTTTGAGTAAAACTACTACAAACTCCTTGAAACAAGTTTGGTTGGATCACAGAACAGATAGTAAAAATGTATACCTATTTCAATTGAATGACCTGGAATTTGAATAGTAGGCATGGATATTGCAATATATTCTTCACTTGTTGAATAGTGACTAGGTAGAAAAGATTATTGGACTCCTTATGGTAGTGTACTTTATCAGAAATTTGATTTACACAATTGTCTCAGGCATTAGAAAGATAACAAAAACAATCATAAAATAGCATACTTATTCAATAGGCTGTTTGAATCATCAACCTTTTCCTATAATCGTTTAAAGCATCATCTTGTGAAGGTGTAGTTCTCCTTTTAAGTAATACAACTAAGCTTCGGATTATAATACAAAGGAGAAACATTAAAAGCAGCTTGATAGTCAAGTACAAGTTAGTATGATCAACTATAGTTCATATCTACTGTTGAGAAACTAGAAATGATTCACGGATGCTGAGAATAAAGCAGATATATATATATATATATATATATATATATATATATATATATATATATAGACAAAGCTTACTGAATCTAGCAATGAATTCGAGTTTCATCTAATGTTTGTAGTGAAGAGGAAAGTAATGATAATCTATCGAAAAATTGGTGGGTAATGTAATGAGTATTACCTATGTTAATGTGTTTGAGTGAGGTTAAAGGTCACTCTAATAATACTCAAATAAGCAACTAGGTTTTATCATTGTGTTACTCGGGAAGATAATTTTCCATGAAATATGGTTAGTTAAATCATTAGTTGCTAGAGTAGACTTTAAAGTCATTTACGTTGTATGAGTACACATAAAACGCCAAGTTTCGGATTAACAAAGCGAACCGCAGTGTCAGACTCACTTAAAGTGAAACAGTATTTCACTATTGATGAGTATTTTACGTTTCATAAGAGTTAACAGAATGAAACTCTACGCTATAAAATGTACGAGATAAATATTTTAAAAAAATCACCTGAGGAAATTTACTGCAGAAAACATTTTTCCACATTTCAAGTGGAGATTTAGCAATCAAACGTCCAATTTCCATATCTGTATTTGGTGGCGTTCCTGAAATAAATAGAAAGTCAACCTAAAGTCAGTACCCAAAATAGATCTAATATGTAAAAAGCCGGAGACAACTAACGCAGTAAACTACTATAAGCAAGCTGTAAGGTGACCAAAATCAATCTTTATTGTGTACATTTTAAGATTTCAACAACAGCTGTGATTAGAGATAGTAATTCAGTTAGAAATATTAGGCAAACCTAAAAATATGATCGTTGTCCGTAAAAGTTCATTTTAAATTGATTCATTTCACAATGCAGAAACTCTTCATAGATTTAACGCTTATGTATTTCCTATGGCTGGAAAAGTAGATCTCATTTATGTGATCGCTCAGTTTTTCAATATACGGAAGAAAACGATCAGATAACACAAGGTTTATTGCAACGTTAAAAAATGTGAACAAAATACACGCGTTAGTATATATTTACAGTGATGTAGGCTATTTCCAGGCCTTTCTAGATTTGAACTCTAATGAGTTTTCATGTTTTCAACTAATTTGATATACATACTTTTTCCTGAAAGTTTTGGTTAAAACGATCAGTTTCAAGAGGCTTCAGAGATTTAAAGCTTTTTATGCAGATCATGATAGTCTTATTCCGCAGTGTAACACTCATATACCAAGGGAACTTAACCTATTGACATATGAAAGTGAAATAATTGACAGCAGTAACTTGGATCTGTCTAAAACTGTTTCTAGAGGCTTTTTTTGAGAACCCCAAATTATTTCACCTGGCTGAAAACTTCTTAAAAGACACGGACTAGAAGTAAATAGCTGCGTAAGTCAATGTTTAATTGTTCTTCCTAACATATCAACAATTCTTTCAGTGTACTTCGCTAAAGGAAATTGTATGTTATATGTAACTCTACTGACATATGTTTTAACTACTTATGGTCACTTGCATATTTAGTGTTAGTGTTTACTTTTTACACCCAATGAAACTTACAAGATGGATGTCTGTAACAGTTGACAGACTGATGCTTTGGTTTGGAGCACAAAAACACTAACAATCTAAATAAAAGGGGAGAACTGTTTTCTTTGTTATGACCATTTTGAGTACAGAGTTCACTTATGAGGTGAGCTAATGAAATGAGGAGGGATTTGAAAAACGATTCGGAAAAAGGCATAAATTGCTTTTCAAAATCTACCCATAGATAATGTAGAAACTTCGTGCCTTGCTGGGTCATAGGAATACTATAAGATGCCATTTGATTCTGAAATCCTATAGTTGTCCATCTGAATTACGTATTACAAACCTCATTATTTACCTTTTATCGGGATAAACTAAGTGATCAAAGAGGTGGTTTGAGACATCTATTTACCCCGCAACATAATTACTAGAGATGACTTCAGACTGATTTCCATCTTGTAATCTGTAAAACATAACCTGAAATAAGGTTGAATGCAGGTCTGTCAAATTCCCGGAAGCTAAGGTAATCCCCATAATTTCAGATCTGTTTCGACCGAAATGAAGCAAAATGGTGGGTTGTCAAACAACCAACCTTCACAAGCTTTTATTGGTCAGTAGCAACAAGTCACCTTTAGTTAGGTCCCGTGTTAGAATTTGAAGTAGATGAGTTAGGATATTGGTGGAGAAAATAATGAAAGCAATACTTAGCAGGTAAAAAAGGGTCTTGGGTAAAAGCTGACTGTAAAACAGAGTTTTACACAAAGCACGCTACATCTGATTAGATTTATTTTCAAACTTTTTCAGTTTGCTATGGTCTGACATAATCTTTTTCAACATACATACGAAAGAGCAAGTTAGAAGTGAAATTATTTTTCGGAAACTATATCAAGACGGTGAAATTTAATTGTCTAAGTCTAGAAATTCGTTTTTCGCACAGAGCTGTGGGCTACTGGGACTCTCTACTGGGGCTCATATTGTTTTCAATTCCGGTCGACACAGTCAAAGCGAGATTGACTCTCCAAAGCACTATCACTAGCAAGGAAATATGCACGTCAATGAACAACTATATTTATTTTCCAACGCTAGACTTAGGGCTAAATGAAATGCCAGCAAGTCGCTGACAACAGAAAAACAGTTAAAAATTTGATTGTTCTGAAACAGTTACCAATATTTGAGAATGAGTCCACACCAACGGGGATAGCCAATGGCTTTCCTGTATCTATTTGTACACTGCATGTCCCCCTGCCACCGAACGCAATGTGGTTGAGCATTGCCTTTGTTTTTTTGAGCAGTTCACCTTCCTTAATAGATGAAAACTATGAGGTTTCAAAAAATATTGCACACATATACATATACAGACGCTCCATAGTAGTGACTGAGAAAACGTAGTGTCTTGCAAATCAGATCCTGTTGTTCAGTATTTAAAGCCTTAAAAATTAATATTTGTTCGATATCACTTGCCATGAAGAGATCATATTTTGTTCCTAAAAATGTAAGCGATAAGGGAAAAGGCTTCAACAGCTGCACATCTGGATGTGTTGATGGAATTCTTTTCTGCAAGTTTTCATTTAAGGTGTTCTGGATATGCGTTATGTTTCTCTGGCGAAGTCTTTTCAGTATTTGGTCTATGCGAATAGATGCTGACTTTAGCAAAGTGTCCACAGTATCCCACAGTTCTGTGGGCTTTGATAAATCAATAGCAAGGATAAGATGAAGATTCCTTCAGACGATAATAATGGGGTTCATTAAATAACTAAAAAGCAACAAACAATATATTATTGGGCGTGATTAAGACATCAATTAGATCTGAAAGTTTCAAACCACCACCAAGCTCCCATATATGTGATACTGCTCTAGTCTGCTTCTAAATTATCTATGAAATAATTTTAATTGACCAGATGGTTTCCAGCCCCTTTCCTCCCAAATGTGTAGTCAAGTGCCAGAGTTGCCTTTGGTGTCTCATCTTTTTCAAGGAATTGGTTAATAATTGAACTTTTTCCCTATAGAAGGTTTAACAGAGTATAGATGAAGGCAATAAGTTAGTATTTAAACTTACCGACTCTTTATTTCCAGCAAAAATGATTGTATTTTCTGTATTATATTGCACTTTTTGATCATAAAAAGAATACAAGGACTGGATACCTACCTGGTTTGGCCTTATTCTGCTGAACAGCTATATCCCAAACGGATCGTGTCATTTCAAAACACCGGGGTTATAGGTAAACATTTAATAATGCATTTCGTGAGTTCGAACCAGCGTCCAATGCCTAAGTTACAATGTTTCAAAGGAATTCTTGTAATCAGAATACAAGAGTAAGATTCCTTCTAGCTTTGTTTACTTGTCACCTTATCTAAAATGTACTTCTCTAATCCTTAGTCGTTTAGTTTCGTAAAAAAGATTTTACAGTTTTCATATTTCGTATGTTCATGTGTAGTAATGACAGATCACTTTTAATCTTGGGAGTTAGTTTGGTAGGACGAGCTCTTATGCTAAGAGTCGCCACATGAAGTACACTGAAGGTCAATTCCTGTTTTTTAAGTCCCAAAAGATGCTGAAGTTACTTGTTCTGTGTGGGAGTCGTATTGGCTTACAACGCTATACAAAAAATCTCAGCTTGGGTTCCTGAACTTTAAAGTGGTATCCCTTAAATGATCAAGTCTTAAGGGGAGGAAGAGATTGGATGAGCTAGCACGGAAATCATCACTCGAGTAACACTAATAAGGTATCTCTGAAGCATTTATAAGATGTGGATCCAAACAATTCAATCACTGATACCAAAGAGTCGTGAAAACACTCCGACGAATTTGGTCTTTACCCTCTGAAATCACTCAGGCATGTCCGCTTTGTATTCACAGGATGATTTCACCGCTTACATAACCCATACACATATACACACCTGTATGATGAAATAACCGGAGCATATCCCCACTAAAGCACTGAAAGGCCTTACGAGACCATAAGACTGAAAAATCTTTAGGCACTGGTGCTGTGTAGTCTGTGTTAGTTTTATGTTCATGGCCAACTGTAACTCCGAAGTCCTTGAACTTCTAAACCTGGAATGGCAGTAACTAGCCAGTCAAGCCGATATATATATATATATATATATATATATATATAACCATAGCCAGCGCCCATTCCATAGGCTATTCGAATAAGGTGACGAGATCTTCTCTTAAGCCACCCCGTCACTACTGTAGTGCGACTTCATGGCACCAAAATGCAACCAGGACCAAAACAGGTAGATTTCAAGCGAGTTAGCCAAATGTTAGGTAAATAAACTTCCAGCTTGCCTGATGTTTACGATGTTTTAAATTTTGTTTCGACAAATATGCCTCAAGAAGGCTTCGGCGCTACTTTTCATCCCCTTTGTGCGGACTGAAATGTACGTTTTCAGAGTCTCTAGCTCAGGCATATTAGCCGGGTAAGCTGGGTAAACTTTTTCCTTAATAATCAACCTCAAATTTACTCTATTTAAGCATATCGTTTCTAAAATGGTGGAGAACATTTGTAGCTGAGGTATAAAGTCTTCATACTGAAGTTATTGCTGGAGATGTCGCCTAGAAAGACAACAAAAGCACCACGACTAAACAACTCGGAGACTACAATACACCTAGAACATGTCGTTTTTGGGCTCATTCCTAAGTAATTGTCCTTCTGATTTGTGTTTCGTTGTCACCATTTACACGTTAGATAAGGCACTGATTAGGCAGGTACCAGAGTACATCTAGTCTAATAAGCCTGGTAAAGCGTTACGTAATAGCAACATATCCAATGACCTACACTGCTATTGCCCATAGTTTCACGGATTCGAACATAAAGAACAACACAAGATGTTTTCACTTATAATGACAGTTCGCCGATATAGCAAGAATAAGACGAGGGTGGGAATATTACCTTGGAGTGCATCACCTGTTATCGATTGTCAAGGGAGTGGGACTGTTTCATTACCCATATTTCGCGTCGTGCCCGCACGGAACCAATTGGCCCTATCCCCGACTTTTTCATCAATCCACTTCTCATCTACCTTTACTAAGAATATTGTGCGCGAAAACTCGCCAAAAATATGACAAGATCAACAAACGTAGTCATCAGGGACGCCGTTATAGGCTGCTTTAGATCGGGCCTCATGTGCGATGGGACTAGTCGCTTAAGAATGACTTGCCTCAACAAGACGCCGTCTTCTGTTTTCTGCTGCCTTCAGCGTACAGCAGGACGAAATTAAGGATGACTTTTTCGAGTGATTTTGCAAAACTAGTGCTTTGGCTCACCGGATTATAGTTAACTGTTCGAGTAGACCTCACACTTACTGGACACTGGAGAGTAGTTAGTTTCGTTTTTCTATTCCCGAGCACTGACGAAATTCTATCCACCATTCTGCAATGTGGGAACCAGACTGAGAGGCTAGCTCTTTCAGTGCACTTTGATAACTGTTACTTGGGCGAGGCAGTCCCCAGGGGGTCCTGAACCAAGATTTCATGATGGTTGGTGCGGGTCTGAACCTCGCACATAACAATGGTACCTTCGAAGTGGCAGAAACACCTTGATGGCGGGTGCCAGAAGGCAGGAAAGGTAGCTTACCGACTGCGTCCCACAAACTAACATGTATCAAAGCCAAGTAATGAAAATCGAACTGATTTTGAAATTCTTCTTTTCTCGGAGTGACTTCTAGCGGCTCGGCGACTTGTAATAATAATTATGCGAATACACGAAAGTTCATATCGCTAAACAGCGGCAGTGAAAATAATAGAGGTATAATGACTAAGTATGGGCAGCATCCTGGCTGAAGTGAGTCGTTCAATCAGTAGGTGTACATTGAACATGGAACAGCACTGGGAAAGATTCACTGATTTTATTCATTGGTGCTGGAAGTATGCGCGGCTGTGCATCCAGATCATCAGACTGACTAATGTTCAGGACCTGAAATGCTTGCAGGACAACTTATTTATCCACAGGGTCTGGTGCCATTCTTAGGGAATGTCCACCAGCAGTGGTCAAAGCCTCGCCACAGACTTCAAAGAAAGCCCAACGAGGTGTCGACCGTGGTCAAACCATCTTCCGCCATTCTTGTCAGACCCTCGAAAGAACTGAAAGTAGGGTAGCATCGCTTTCTGTTTTTTCCCTAATATGACAGAATGATAATAGAGGGTAGTTCTAGAAGTTTCTAACTAGTTTGCCGTGATATATTCTCCCAGGTTTTCGATCAGAGAGCTATATTGGCGTCTAGCTTTACTCCACTCAATTTTAACCTTCAGGAAAAGCACAGATAGATAGGTCATATGATCGCTCTTTGAGCACAGTAAACTTTGGGTCCGTAAACAAGCCCGTGGAAGTCCACAGATTCGTCACAGATCGCGGCAAAGTCGAATCTATACGCTTCTCTTTCATGTGGTTCTTGATTGCATCAATTTGCCGATTTCCTCCTGTGTCCGACCACTTACTAACACATTTTTGTAGCAACATTTCGGTGTATCCCATATAGTTGGCCGACGGCTCCGCCACTCGCCTCACATGCCGCGTTACTACAGTTTCGGCACACCACGCAGACAGGTTCCCCCATGCCCTACAGGTGGGGAGGGGTGGGATCTCCTTCTTTCAGGACATTTTTCATCTGGGTGGGAGGGGAGATGATCAACTCATGGTTCGGCTTCCCGTTGGGCCGAATAGTCGTGACTTCGCCAGGCTTACGTCAGTTGCCTAAAGCTTCACTTTCAACTGATTTGATCTGCCTACATTTCTTCAAACCTTTTGTTCGGCGCTTATCGGGTGTGGGATTCAGCTTCATCACCGAGGGGATCTCTTCAGAAGGCATGCTAACAGGGAGGTAGTCCGTGACCCTGGTCATTCCCCTCCTGCCTCCATCTGCGCGCGAAATATTGGAGTTGGCCACTACCGGAGGACAATCAATGACTACTGCTTTTCTTGCTGCTAGCTTTAGAGGTTTTTTGGGACCATGAGATCTCTTCTGATTGAGGCTGGTTTGCGTAGAGTTCCCAGCTGTGTAATGATCGGAGTTCTGCCTCACTAGCGCTCGGCCTATTTGATATTTACTTCTGGACCTGCAACATGGACAGAAATGCCAATCTCCACCAAAGGGGCTATTAGGCAGTGCATCATAATAACCAGATGGCTGGCCGGGATCGCAGGAGCAGTGAGCCCATTGAGAGTTGGGCTCACAACCCATTGCCTTGGCCGAGCAGCTGGTATTTCTGCGACAAACCACGCAGACACCCTTCCAAACTGTCATCAGACTGAATGAAGGGTAGATAAATATTTGTTCGAGGAGTTCCGAACCGCGACACAGCAAATATAACAAACTAATCTAGCCACATTACAACCTACAGAAAACTTAAAAATGAAGTAGAATAAGTAAAGTGAACTGGTTGTCATTCAACCCTTGCATATATAGTAGTTTGACGTCGGGTCAGCTCTTAGATGATTCTGGCAAAATACCCCACAAACACTCCGAGAAGAGCCTAACAAGACCTAACGACTGTGGAAGAGTGGAACTAGAGCTTGATAAAGAGCTTTCTCTCCTCCAAACCTAGCTTCCCTAGGTGTTCTCCTAGGGCCGCGCTGCGTCTGAAACTGAGCAAGTATAACAGTTGTTTTTGATGAGTGTTTGCGGTATAATATCACTTTCAGCGTCTCGCTTAGTCCACTATATCCCAGAGAATATGTAAACAGGTGCTGCCAATCAGTTTTCGTGTGTTTTAGGCCCAAGTCCCTAAACGCCTTCGGTCGACCACCCCTGGATGCGTTCTAGAGTGACTCCGTATCCATAAATGAGCCATGAACTACCATAGTCTCAGACTACGCGTGAGGTTATGTAAGGCTGTAAAAAAAATTCCGGAAACATTCATAATCAAGTTGCTCGGAATCACCTCCGCCAGTTACTCATCCCCGACTGACTCAAAATGGGTTTCTGCCACACTGGACAGGCGGTTCAAGGTTTTTGGCATCCGGATCCTCTCCCATGAGTGATGGTTCTGGTTCTACGCTCTTTTGACTATAGGTGAGATATGCCTTATGAACTGCATTTTTCAAAATTAAGAGCAAGCCCACAATTTTGGTGTTGGATTAAAGCCTGCTGCATGCGAATTCTACTTTCCTGAATCCTGCTGTCAGCACAGTTTAATGCCGCTGAAGTAACTGATAATTTCGGAAGAAACCATCTGAGGTGAGTCTTTTATATGTGTCAGAGAAGGGGGGGCTCAGCTATTGGACCTCATGAAACCTTGCTAAGAAACTGTATCTTGAGACGCCTAAAAGCCCACAGGAACTGTAAACAAACGAACGATTAGACACTATGACGACCGACGCCTAGGCTGAATTTTATGTGACATAACTCTTGAGGGACGGATACTAACTCTCTGTTTAGAGAATCGCTTATTTACTAACAGACTGGTACAGTGGTGGCATCTGTTCACACAGAAAAGGCTCATAGACTGCGTCCGATCCTGGAAAAATATACCTTTTGAGCGGTATTAGTCTGCAATACACTGGCTCAAGTCTTAGGCTGACAAATGGAGGCCCTATTTGTTCACTTGGATATTCGAATACTTAGGTGTAGGCCACAAATGGTGAACTCATTTGCAAGTATTGAGGTGCGCTGCTTCAGTAACATAATTAAGCGGTTACAATGTCTTGCCAGATCAGAGATTTGGGATTCAACCAACTGAAACGACGTATGATAACGCAACAAACTCTCGGGTTAGGACCAAAAATGTTAGTATAACCGACTTACTGTGTGCAACTATCGGCTAATATGAACCTTTACAACATGCTTCTTACCCACTCGAATGGTTGGCGGATACATTACTCACCGCGTGAAGTACATAGATGTCACGTCACGTGGCCTTACAATGACAGGCAGTGGAGACTGAGGTTCATGGGGATTTGTGTAATGGAAACCTACAGTTACGAAGTATATCCTGTTTAAAGATAGGAAGATTTAGAAGCTACTAAATAAAGACACTTCAGACCAGAAGATGGAATGAGCAGACATAAGGTATTAATAATAATATTATTTGTTCCTCAGTATACAGGCACACAGCATTTTTACAGGTATGAATAAGCTTATATACAAATTACATTCGTCTTCGTGGAAGGTAATCTGAATCCCTACCCGTTATCACTATGAGATGTAAGTGCTGCATGTTCATATAATGAAACATCCCAACAGAATAAGTGTGCAGAAAATCTACAAGTTATACAAGTGGAAGTGCTGTTTTTGCACTAACAAAAAGAACCAGGTTTGTATCTCAACACCACAGGTATTACCTGGAGAAAAATAAAGCTTGAAGTTAATACTTCCATTGTAAAAGTTTGTACTTTTTGCTTGAGATAATGGTGAAACGTTTATGAGGGAATGTATACATGAATTGTTTACATATTTTACTTCATCGATGATTCCAGGACTGTATGATTCATGCATGTTAATACCATTCCACATCAGAGATTCATAGTCTTGATGAATATTATGACTGAAAGCCAAATGTCTTCACTTTCCCAACTCCAGCATCCAGAAGCAACATACCTGTTTGAATGCACCAATTGGACTTCCGGAACATCTTGTCCTTTGTTTTCACGGGGCGTGGCAACCTTGAAGTTGGTGAGTGTTGGACTTCGCTGGTCACCTTTATGGTGAGTAACTCCTAGATTTTGATAATTATGAAGTTGTAGTCCAGTGAACATTTTTTATTCCTGCTTATTGTAGTTAGGTATTCTGAACGTGGTAAAGCTGGCTACCGTCCATGAAGGGTAGTTTCAGCATGGTCTTTTCCCTGAATAATTAATCATCGATGGCGACTAAGCCAACGCTTAGAACTGAATTACTTTTCTACAACGAGAAAAAAACAGACAAAGCAGCAGGCGGAGAAAGCAAGAATTCCAAAAGGGAGGCTGTTTTCTTTGTTCATGTTTCTCCCTACCTCCCTTGCTATGGCTTTCATTGTATGTCCTTTTTCTATAGGGTATTTAATAATATAAATTTTTATGCTGTCATATGGTATAGAATTACCGTTTTTGATTACCGCGTTGGGTGGGGCAGAATGTGCCGTTAGTTTGAGGTGGTAACTTATGGAAGTCTCCTCAAAGTTTCGTATGAAAGGTCAGCGTAGATGTGGTGGCTGCCCCATTTCACATTAGGAGAGCCGAGTGTCGTGAAGGCGACTGTCAGTGTTTTCGATAACTCTTTTATGAATACGAAGTCACTCTAGAACGCATCCAGGGGTGGTCGACCGAAGGCGTTTAGGGACTTGGGCCTAAAACACACGAAAACTGATTGGCAGCACCTGTTTACATATTCTCTGGGATATAGTGGACTAAGCGAGACGCTGAAAGTGATATTATACCGCAAACACTCATCAAAAACAACTGTTATACTTGCTCAGTTTCAGACGCAGCGCGGCCCTAGGAGAACACCTAGGGAAGCTAGGTTTGGAGGAGAGAAAGCTCTTTATCAAGCTCTAGTTCCACTCTTCCACAGTCGTTAGGTCTTGTTAGGCTCTTCTCGGAGTGTTTGTGGGGTATTTTGCCAGAATCATCTAAGAGCTGACCCGACGTCAAACTACTATATATGCAAGGGTTGAATGACAACCAGTTCACTTTACTTATTCTACTTCATTTTTAAGTTTTCTGTAGGTTGTAATGTGGCTAGATTAGTTTGTTATATTTGCTGTGTCGCGGTTCGGAACTCCTCGAACAAATATTTATCTACCCTTCATTCAGTCTGATGACAGTTTGGAAGGGTGTCTGCGTGGTTTGTCGCAGAAATACCAGCTGCTCGGCCAAGGCAATGGGTTGTGAGCCCAACTCTCAATGGGCTCACTGCTCCTGCGATCCCGGCCAGCCATCTGGTTATTATGATGCACTGCCTAATAGCCCCTTTGGTGGAGATTGGCATTTCTGTCCATGTTGCAGGTCCAGAAGTAAATATCAAATAGGCCGAGCGCTAGTGAGGCAGAACTCCGATCATTACACAGCTGGGAACTCTACGCAAACCAGCCTCAATCAGAAGAGATCTCATGGTCCCAAAAAACCTCTAAAGCTAGCAGCAAGAAAAGCAGTAGTCATTGATTGTCCTCCGGTAGTGGCCAACTCCAATATTTCGCGCGCAGATGGAGGCAGGAGGGGAATGACCAGGGTCACGGACTACCTCCCTGTTAGCATGCCTTCTGAAGAGATCCCCTCGGTGATGAAGCTGAATCCCACACCCGATAAGCGCCGAACAAAAGGTTTGAAGAAATGTAGGCAGATCAAATCAGTTGAAAGTGAAGCTTTAGGCAACTGACGTAAGCCTGGCGAAGTCACGACTATTCGGCCCAACGGGAAGCCGAACCATGAGTTGATCATCTCCCCTCCCACCCAGATGAAAAATGTCCTGAAAGAAGGAGATCCCACCCCTCCCCACCTGTAGGGCATGGGGGAAACTGTTGACGGTTAATCATGAGCCTCGGTGAATCCATATGACAACTCCTGCATCCGGTAGCTGAGGTCATGCCGGTCGCTCGGAGGAGGCTATTGAGAAATCTGAGGCTGCACTCACATGTAGGAGGGAGGGGATCCCCAACCTTAGACCATGGCTTTAACCTTGGATCGCACATACTCTTCAACTTTCATGAAGGTTGGTCTTCCCTATTGACTGATTGTGAAGAGCATGATCTTGGTGAATGGAAGAATACCCGTAAACTTCTAGAAACCTCGCCTTGAAGTTCATCCCCTCAACGCCTAGCACGTAGGAAGTTATCCCTCAAAGGCTCTCCAAGACCTTTGAGAGTGTCTCTCGATATTACTCTGTGGTCGGAACACATTTTTCTGAAAGGCCATCAGTTAGTGGAGCAAGAGCTGTATGGAATTAGGATTAGGCCTGCAGACCCTGGTCAGTGAGGGAACTTCTTCGCAATAGCAAGAAAATTTACCATCAGGAACTATGCTGCTCAACAATCATACATGACATTCCCGAGCGTTCGGATACTGGTACTGCTGAACTTATTCACTACATAAATCAGTGGGAATATATAGTCGACGAACCCCGAATCGATATGAGGGCCGCAAAAATTAATCATCTCCTAGGGCCGGCTTATCTGTCGACTATTCGTACTTTCAGGCTGCTCTAAGTATCCCTGGACTCTCCGGACATGGTCAGAGCTACCTTGGAATCCTGGTATAATGTAGCTGACATATTCCCTAGAGAAATCAAGATAAGTGATTATGAACTAAGGGGCAAAGGCAGTCTGAGAGGCGGTCAGAGCGCTTGCCGTTGGCCAGCCCACATCTAACTATCGAACGGCTGGACGATGAGCGGCGGTTCTCATCGAAGTATCCTGCACTAGTTCTCCGTCGGACAGGTCGATGGGTCTAGGAGCCTTTGGTTCCAGCCTTTGTCAGAAAACTCGTCAAAGCCGGCCATTTAAAGGCCGGCCGAACTTTTTAACTCAGCTTGCCTCTGGGACCCCTGGCCCTCATGCTGCCGTTCGATATACCTATTGTAGTATGCGTGTCCTTCGCTCCAAGATGCCAGAATTAAGGTCATTTGTTGATGAGAATAGCCCTAGCGTCACCTGGCCCGCAGAGAACATAGAGGATGAGGAAGTTTAAGGCAGCCCAGTGCAATGTGGAGGGACAGACTGGAGGCCTGAAAGGTGGCGTTGCTCTTTGCACCTGTCTCTCCCTGAAATCCCATGAAATTCAGCCTCATACAATCGGCACTAAAGATGTTCTCTGGTAAAGCATTAAGTGCTTTGGAGGCTCTTGTTTGTCTGGAGTCTTATACCGCCCTCTAGGGGCCGACACCACGTTAAATAAAATGTTAATACAGTCCTGCAGAGGGGCTCTGGGACTGAACTTTCCACATGCCTTCGTTATAGGAGATTTTAACTTTCCTCAACTCTTTAACACTGAAAGTCCATCTGCTGCTTTAAGAGACTTTCGGGAATTATTACTAGAAAACTCTTTGACTAAACATGTCTCCCAGTGGAGTCGCTGAGTTTTTGACGGTAAGGCATTCCGGCTAGGTTATATTTTCAGACACTAGTCCATCGGAGTAACCAACTTGAGTGTTCTCAGCCCTCCTGGGTTTAGTGAACATGCAGCCATTTCCCGCAATATTTCTGTATCTAAGCCACCCGCCCCCGACCGGCCACTAGTCGGGAATTACGGGAGAACTGATTTTGAGAAGGTCCAGCAAGATCTAGAAGGTTTCACTCGCTTAAATCGTGACAACCTACTGGATCCTGATGTTAGATGAAATCTGCTAAAGGCCACAATCCTCCAGAGGATAAAAGATAACACTCTTCTGATTCCAAGAAGACCCAACAAATTCTACTCCTCCTGGCTCAAGTCAAACACGCGCAAGCCTATATGACGTGAGCGGCCGTCTTGGAATCAGTGAAGGTACACTGACAGCCCTATTGAGTGGCTAAATTATAAAGACATCCGCAACCATGTATCATAAGAATCAGGAGTGACAGAGCAAACTATCAGACACAACTATGTAGAGCTCTGGAGGGGAATCGTGGGATACTGTACTCGCTGGTGAAACAGAAGAGGAACAGTTCAGTTGGTTTACAGGACCCCAGCAGTCTAGAGATTCTGCATTCTAACTCCAAAGTATCAAATTCAGTGGCTCATGAATTCCAAAACAACTTCTGTCATTTGGGAGGTAAAACCACGCATCTGTCGGACACCTCCATTACGGAGGGACCAAACCATATAGAGTCTGAGCCCTCCATAATTACGGAAGCATTAAAGAATTTGAACCAGAACAAGTCTCCAGGAATTGATGGGACTCACCCAAGAGTACTCAAAGCGTGTACTGGGATTTTGTGTGCCCCACCAGCAAACATCTTCAGATGCTCGTTTCTGGAAGGCGGGTTACCCTCTGATTGGAAACGGGTGGCTGTCGTCCCAATGTATAAAGGTGGAAATAAACTACTTGCCTCCAGCTATAGACCGATTTCCCTGATCTCTTCAGTTGTGAAGGTCATGGAGAGGGCCACGAATGACTCTTTTTGTGATCACTTACTTCGGAAATCAATCCCAAACGACTCTCAGCATGGCTTTCTTCCAGGAAGGTAATGTAACATCAACTTGTTGGTTGCTTGGAATAGCTAGACCCCCTCTGTTGAGCAGAAAAACTGATTCACATTGGTTTACTTGACTTTTCTAAGGCCTATGATGGGGTAAATCATGATGCCCTATGTAAGAAACTTTGCTCGTGGAGAATTATTGACTCGGCTTAGAGATTATCTTTACACCTCTTTCTCCTCTCTATCCAACTGGTTCCCGATGCTGAGTGGTATGCCTCAAGGTTCCATTCTGGGCTAACTACTGTTCCTTGCTTCTATCAGTGACCTACCGGGAGCCCTTAGTTCTCTTTCACTATTATATGCCGATGATCTGAAGATTTGGAGGGAAATACGGGTTCAAATCGATGTTTCGGTTCTCCAGGAAGACCCTACGAGAGTCCTTAATTGGATTGTGGGAGGCCTGCTTCCTCTCAACTCGAAGAAGTATGGGATAATGATAGTTGACAAACATAAAAGCGGTCCCAGTTCCTACTCTGTGGGTGAAATAAATTTCTGCCACTCTAACATGGAACAAGATCTGGGAGTTACGCCAAGTAACACACTAGGAGCCTCAGTGCGCTGTTGCTTAACAGCCAACAAGGCCTGTGGAGTCTTGGGGTTTCTCTCGTGGACTTTAGGGGTTCTAACTCCTTCTCTTTTCACCGCGGCGAATGCTGTATACATCTCCCCCCATCTAGAGAAAAATTCGCTCGTAGTGTCCCCAAACTTGAAGGACATATCCATCCTAGAACGGGGACGGAGTTGAGCCACAAAGAAAGTGATCGGGTTACGGCACAAACCTTACCCAGACCGCTTAGTCGCTCTTCAGTTGCACCCAGTACAATACCGAAGGATCAGAGGGGGTATGATCACGATATAACACATTTCCCATAATCCTCTCCATCCTAATAGACCCTCTTTAAGTTTTACTTGGAAATGCGACCTAAGGGGTGACCGCTGGGAATAGAGCATGAGACAGCACATACAAAGATCCGGGCTAACTCACTTGTGGTTGGAGTCCGTAAACTGTTGAACTCCCTTTCTTCAAGGGTTGTTACAGCCCCATCCCCAGATGCTTTTAAAGGGAGGTTAGATGCACACCTCGAATCCTTTGGAACCGATGCCCTGTACTTGAGAAGCTTTCCGTCATCTGCAGATCACGCGCGGTAATACTACCTTGAGACTAGATCAACCAATGATCGTTCATCTCCATCCATTCAGGTTTTACGGAACCAGGAAGATAATTGTAACCGTTCCAAACCCAGAAAGTATTCAAATAAGACAGGCGCAGAACCCGAAAAGCCGCCGTTCACTTATTCTGCAAGAGGGCGTTTGAGGTTAGGAAGTGGCCTAACGATTCCAGGCATGAAAGCTTGTCAGAAAAAGTTTCTTCTCTCCTGCTGTCTGCACAATCAAATCATTCTGTGTGATATGCCTTCACAAAGACAATGCACTCTGGAGTTGTTGGGATGCTACGAAGACTACATGAGGATAGACTGAAAGACCTAGACGCACACTTCTTAGCTATCGAAGTGTACGAGGTGACTTGATAATGGCCCACAAAATACTGAGTAACCGAAGTCACCTGAGCAGGGGAATACTACCAAGTGGCCACTACGGAGATCCTCGAGGAAACCCTAAGAGAATAGCCCACCAAAGGTCAAAAACTCATGTGCGTTCACTGTTCTTCTACCTCCGAGTCTGCGGGCACCGGAACTCACTACCAATCGAGGTGGCCCGCGCTCCAACAATTGGAAGCTTCAAGAAGAGACCAGACAGTTACGCAGAGACCCAACGGGCCACCCACATATAGCTGGAACACTAACTGATGTCAAGCCGCCCCAACTATTTCAACTTTACAACCATTTAAGGCCTTTTAATCCCTTTTTACTTGTCATGAGTTAGCCCCACTTACCCAAGTTCTTAATACCTTTGCACCCCTCCTCGCCTTACTTGGATGTAAGTCGATCACTCCATTGGTTCACTTTTCTCTTCCCCTTTTACCCGCACGAACTTGCCTTCCTAGGTTTTCTCTTCACCACCCCAACCCTCTCTAGCAACCAGTCTGAACAACCACCTGGCAACTCGACATCTGAAGGAGCCAACCGCACCACAGTCCAAGGCAAACAAACCAACACTTAACTTCCTATTCTGTAAATCAGAGCTATAGCAGATGAGTGGCTATATATACTGCATCGAAATCCACAAAAAGTCCTGTAACCGTTCCACAAGATCAAGAAACAAGCAAGAAATCAACTGGTTGACACAAGCTCGTTAAAAAGTTTTTGGATTGGATTGGATATTGGAGTCCGCGTGGCGGTTCGGTTTTTGCGCATCTTTCAAGATGTTGAAGTTTTTTTATTACAAGGTTCTTCGTTTCCCGTCACGTATACTAGGAGTAGTTGGAGTTTCAGCATTTGTTTTTGAGTACTTGTTCAACAAGGGTACAGACAAACTGTTCTTTGAGACAAATAAGGGGGTTAGTTTCTCTTTGTTATTTGTTGATTTAAACCATCGATAGAAATTGTTTAAAGATATTTTACCATCCATAAAACCATTAGAAGAAGACAGTGAATAATATCACTATTATTGTCACGCAATGTACGGCTTCCTATCTTCTAGCCACAGGATAATAGTTTCTAGAGTATGTAATGTGATCCAGTTGCAGTAAATATAACGCTCAACGCTCACCTTCACTTCTCAATGTTTTCGATTTTAGTTGCAGTAATTAAAGATGAATGGACGAAACATAAGTGTTCCACAGTAACAGTGGTGGTTGTAACAATAATTTTGGACGTCATCCAAGTATCATATCTTTCATCCATTAGGTGAAACGTAGAGCATTGCTGAAATCAACTTTAGGGAAGTGAGAAGTGAATTAGTTCTGTTTCGGAACTTCTTGATGATGAATTTGAGCCATATGTATTAGATACAGGTTATTGTGTTCTCTCTGTCACTTCATCTGACGTTGCTAATCATTTGTTTCTGGTACGTAAAACTGTAGTTTGCTGAACTAGACTGTCAACTTTCAACCTGTTGACCACAGGTTTAGGCTTTCACACCTGTCATGATTTGTGCAAATGACTAATGTCATTAAGTGTGACTTGGTTTTAGAGTTGTAGTTCCAACTTGTTTACATTTCTGACATTTTCAAGACGTCAACCCGGTAATTTCTGTTTTCTTGTAGTGTCTGAGCTAGTAGTCAGTTGGAGTTCCAGTCTGGTCGTAGTCCGGCTTTCCATGAGCTTTCTTTATCATAATATTTTACTTAGCAACACATTGGATTAGTCAGTACGCTACTTAGTTTTGATCAAAGTGATGGAGGTACTAGGTAGTGTATGAGAATCGGAGTTATTCCTTTCAGACTAATTTACTTCACTTATAATCCCAGTGTTTAAGGAAGAAAAGTTATTTTTTAACAACGATAGGGGGATCAGTTTGGCTAATAACGTGTTGAAAATTCTTGGGTCCATAGTTATTTGATGCCTAACTGGAGCTCAAGAACAGCATAGTCGAGAAAACCAGACAGGTTTAAGATCTGGACTAAGATGTATCGATCAAACTTTCACCTTTCGACAGGTTATGGAACACAGGCATATTTACAGGCATCCGACACTTTCTATTATTTCTTAACCTGAAGGCAGCATTTGACCATATGCGCTGTGATGTATTGTAGCAATATCTAACTGTTGGGGGAGTACCGAACAAGCATATACCATTAGCCAGTGCTCTCTACTTGAACTAATGCAGCCATGTATAGACTTATGGGGAGTTGTTAACTGAAATGACAACTGGTAGTGTTCACGAGGGATGTCTCCTAGCCCCATACCAGTTTACTTGCGTTATAGATGTATTCTAAGGGACAAAACCTTAAGTACATCTGACTTCAAATTGACTGATCTACTCCCTGGAGGGCATTTGATTGGATCAAAGTGCGCAGATGATATTTTCCTGCTAGGTGAATGCAGGGTCATCTGAATGCGTTCAGCGGAAATCTGAGTAAGGTTGGCTGGCATTCACTGCGAACCTGTTAAATTTAAGATCATGCTCCAGGACGAATCTGTAAGTACTAGTCTAAGGATAGTGAAGTGGTAGGATGTTGTGATGACAACTTACTCATGGTGGCTGGTGAGATATCTGACTGTTTATCAAAAGACGAATGTGCTGCTCTGCAGTCTGTTCTGTCCTGTTATACGGTTGCGAGACGTGGCCGTTAAAAGTAGAAGGTACGAAGCTGTTACAGGGTTTTGATCGCAGGTATCGTTGTAGCACTGCTCGCTTTTGGTGGAATCACCATGTGAGCAATGTAGAAGTGAGGGGGAAGGTACTACGCAATTCATTTGACGAAGGAATAAACCTTCATCGACTGAAGTGGCTTGGAAATATGCTGCATATGACGAACCAAGGCATATCTCAAAGTGCAGTGTTAAGGGGAAGTAAGATTAAGTTGGAAGAGAATTCAGGGTAGCCCGACTAAGACGTGGCACCAGTTCATGAAGTCTCTTACTGTTGGTCTGGACCGTGTGCGGTGTGTACTACCTGACTGGGGTCCCAGAAACGATAGGACTTTTGGTGACATATCTGATAATCAATCACATTGGCGTCGATATACTCACTCTTTGATCTCTTCGAAAGCTTGAATGTTTTGACTAACCTTAGCTTTTAAGTCTCCTGCCCCCCCCATACACCTATGTCTATTTTGATGTCAGTCTTTTCCTGTCCACTCGTTCTTTGTATACTATTATAGAGTATGGCAACTTGAAGCAGTGAATTTCTGTGGGAGGTTCTACATTGATTTTGTCTATCTTTCCCTATCTTAATTTGATATGTAGTTTGAGTATGTAAGAGTTACTAAGATATGTTTCTGGGTGGCTAGCGCGAAAAACTGTTTTACAGCTAAAAGATGTGAATTACTTTTAGGGTTTTCTTCGTTAAGGCCAAAAGGTTTTCATCCAAGTAAACTACGTGTGTGATTTAAAAATGAAATGAGAAGCAAATATTTTTGAGCAGGAATTTTTTGCTGAAAATATATATCCAGAGTACATTTGCCTGTCGGTTCATGCTTTAATTAGTTACGAGCCATATTTCATTGGTTCCCCTCTAGATGTGGGAGTATGAAGGTGGAGTTTAGTTCGGTGTAGCATAGTTACTTTTTGTGCATATCCTACTTCTTGTCAAGTGGTGTTTTTTTATTATCGATTGAATCGCTTCATCATAAAACTTATGACACCTGTCGAACTTGTATGATTCGGGGATCCAGTTATCTGGTTAGAGTAGTAATGGCTTAAACTGTTAGTCTTGCAGTTACCTGATATTATTCTTATTAATACGAACGGATGCGAATAGCTGGCGGGAGTTGAGTGGCTTTACATGTTTTGACTTTCTGAACTTAACCAGTCTGTGTCTCACTGATGAAGTCCTTCCTAAGTGAGTGAATCTATCACTCACTATGCCTGATGAGTACTGGGGATTGATCAGAATGGTTCCCAGTTATTCATGTTACCCTGTAGTATACATTGTTCAAATGTTGTGTGTACTCCTTTGACATTATTTTTAGCGTCCAGGAGATCACAGTTTGTGATGACAGAAATCACGGGGATCTTATAGTTGGGTTACAGCTATTGAGATCATCATCATCATGTATGTCCTATTTCATATAATTCGCGTAGTAATCATCAAAGTCCAACAATGAAGTCAGATAGCGAAAACATTTGATGAATTAGTCATTGGAATATAAAAAATCAGTTCAACGGAAAATTCCGCGTGAAATGTTTTGTGCGAAAGACAATTCAGTGGAGGAAATTCTCCTTTTCGATAATGATATTTACTTAAGGTGTACAATATTTATAAGTATTGAAAGCGAGTGGGGTCACGTCGTTACTACGATGCTGAAGAGTAGAGTGAACGTTGTTTCTACAGATAAAGAAAAGACGTAAAATTATATGATGTAATGAAAGTAATCAAAAACGTGAACACTTTGACAAGGTGAGAATCGTTCCAGAAGTGAAGTGAATTAGTTAGATGTCTACTTGGTGGCTAAAAATGGTAAGTCCTAATGGAAGTGTTAGTTGTGAACTATTTATGAATAATGAGATCAGCAAAGTACAAGAGATGGATTCAGGAGAGATTGAACGTACTTTTTTGTCATTCAACCTCCAGTTAGTGTATTGCCTAGTCGATGAAGGTTTACAACCTTATCGACTGATTCCCCTCTTCATCCTAATAGTGTACTCATGGCTTCTGTGTTACTGCTAAAGTTGTGACATAATGTGACAAATGGTCAATATTGTAAAAGTGATGGATATGTTTGACAGTGATGCAGTAGGACGGAGTGAACTGCAGCACACTGCATTCTACCTTTAATAGACTATCAGATGTCACGGCGGTGCAATAAATGGTATAAGTTAGTGAAGGCTGGTCGAGCCTTTTTTATCCGTGCTTAGATTTAGTCGATCACTTACCCAGCAGAGTTGATCGGACTTCCCAGGTAGGTGTAGTAAACATTCAATCGTTTCACCATCTGTTTCTAAACAACACAAAACTGAAGAGCCCACAACTGAGCTGCTACTCATCATAGGTTGAGACATGCCCATAGATGTTCGAGTACAGAATCGTCAACTTGGCATCTCTTTTAATGGCTGATGGAGTCCAAGGCCACCAAAAAATACTGCTAGTATCTGTTGCCGGTAAGTGTGCTCGTGTTTCAAAACCAGTCGAAGGGTGATATGATCCTTATCCAGGTCTGAAAACTGCCCCATTGCCTCGAGCTGTGGTTTAGCGTTGTGTAGCTATACTGCTTTGGATCTTGGACACTACTAGTTAAACTGATCCGTTTGTGACTGTAAGGGAAACACCTTTTTATAAACTGAAATGATCAGGGATCTAGACCAGTCCGACGGGACTACCTCAGGTTAACGTACTCTACCTAGTATATCCGAAATTCTACCAAGCATTTTTTCACCTTTCTTACAGATTTTTGGTGGCAAACTGTCAGGTCTTGTTGATTTGCATCGTTTCGGGTTTGAAATAGGTTTCTCATCTTCAAGGATAGTTGGAAGACCAAAATCTACGTCTCATTCAGGGTTGTATGGTTGATAACTGGATTGTGACTGTAAGGTTGTGGAGGTATTCATTAAGGTGTCATACCTACTGTTCTAGTCACCTGTCGTTAAAGGATCTCACGGGCCCATTCTTTACGATGATATTTTAACTCATCAGTTGATAAATCATGTATTACGTTTCAACTAAGAATGAGGTATACCCAAACCTATCAGATTGAAAGGATGTCAAGTGTAGCGTTCTTCAGTTTAAGTTCCTGTGGTGTTTCAAGGGTATAAATTCGAATGGAACTATGCGAGTGTGCTACTTTTGTTCTGACCAACTAGCCAAGAGAGAATTATTGGTCTATTTCAATGGCTTGAACATGTCTTAGGCGCATTATCTCAACCACACTGATCATTGGTTACTCACTCTTCCTTGGGTTGGTTTATTCTTGGACGTTTCATCACTAGGGTTAGGGGACTTCATCTGCCTTTACTTCATATAACTTACAGCACTTTTATGTGCCAAAAGGATACTTACCAGTCATTCGAGCGTTATTGGCATATTGGTAGGGTGGCCTGTCTCATTTTTTTTTTACCAGAGGTTAACCTTTTCTAATTGTTGTTGTCGTTTGACCTCATGTCTGATCATTGACTTGTCTGATTGATTTCCAGTTGGCTGGTCTCTTAGTAACTTGCATATTGGGTCAGTACCCACGTGTCTGTTGATTGCCATTTGGTTGAAGCATCATGCTTCAAGGCACTCTCTTGCGGTTTACCAACTTGCTTGTTGTGGTTTTTCGAAACTGTGGAAATTCTCTGAAACTAATTTTTAGGATTATATTCGTCTTGTCTTCTATGGATAATACATCTCCCAGTTTTCAGAACACCTTATGATTTTCTACAGGGATTTGGTTGTTTTGTGTGTCACATTGATACTAAATTTACCGGTTGACAGTTTCTGATGCATCTTTGATATATAGTGAAGTGATTCGTTTTGTGTATTCAGGCAATTGGGTTGATGTATGTTCTGTTGGTAGGTATTTTTTGATGTTGGTTGGATTATCATTAGCTCTGCAGACTCTGTGAATGTGGTTTCCTTCTGACTTCCAAAGCTGTTCAGTGCTGCAATGAGTGTTGACACGTGGGAATAGTGTTTCTGCACGACTATTCTTATATGCGTCACCTTCCTGTACACTTGGCTTTGATTATGTGTTCGTCTGACAAGTACATCTGTGAACTTGATTTCATTATTTTCTTCCTCTTCTTTTGTGAATTGAATACCTTCAGAGTTTTGGTTGATAAGGTTGTCTGGGCTTTCCAGTTCACTTGTTTTTAATACTAACAAAACTGTCGTCAACTTAACGAATTGGAATTTTGATGTGGATTATCGAAGTGACGATTGATTCCAATCTCCACAGCGTTGCTTCAGCGATAAGTTTGGATATTGGTGAGTCGATGGTAGTTCCTTTAGTTTGTTTGCAGATCTTCCTGTTGGACTGATGGTGTGCCATTGTAGTGGGCGTTGCTGATAAGAATGGATATAAGTAGTATATGTTTTAGGGAGGCAGAAATCATAAGAAATTACCAGTAATGGGTAAGGATTCTGCCCAGAGAAACGCAAGAGACAGCGCGGAAGTATTAAGAGTAAATCAAGAGAGAAGCAGAAGAGGGAATGAAGCATACTGTGCAAATGGCTGTCTTAGTGCAAGGTGTACTATAGTTAACGACTACTGTACCACGTGTTAATAATAAACATTCCTTCCTTCATCTCTGTCTTCTCCTTTCCTTCAGTTGGTGTTACTGCCTCTACACGTGACGAAGATTCCATGGCCTACAGTGTTCGAGGATGGAGACATCAAGGTCTTCCTCAGGGACTTCGAGTCGGTCGTGGAGCTGGTGGGTGCCCGGGATCCAGTAGCTGAGGTTTTAGAGCTTGGCACGTTGCTGAGGAGTAGAGCGAAAGCATCATATAACAGTGTGGAACGTCTGGATGAGAAGGAGACCTGGCAGAGAATGGTTGAACGCCTGGAGGCAGAGTTTAACAGTTCAGTGACCAGGGAGCTGGTGATGCACCAGTTCATCAACATATCTCAGACAAATTTTTGGTTGGACTTATTCAGAAAGGCTTTAAAAATTATAAAAAAGGTCTCCGGTTTCCGTAGCAGAATCTCTTCATATACAGAGTGGAATCAAAATCGTCTAAATAGGAATGAATGAGGGAGTAAAACGTAGTTTGACCTGGTCTCAACTCACCGAGTGGGTGATATAACCATCGTCCATAAGATAAGAACTATCAGCACATGTGTGTACATACAAATCTCAATGTGTAATTCATACACAGCACACTACATATGGATATAATCTTTATTCAAGAATTCGGATAATGCAGTATCATTCATGCAGAAGAACATATGTCAACTTATCATGTATAAGGTTGGAGGATATTGTAAATTCTGGTCAACAACTATAACTCTGATAAAGTTATTAGCACTAAATAGGGGGACATCAGTTGAAACAAATTTACTTTGTTTTACATTCTCCTTTGGGAAATACAAATGGAAAGATAATGTTGATAAACTTCCTTGCCTTAGAATGTACTACTGAACCTCACAAATAGTTAGAAATCATTCAGGATGGCTGATTTGTAGTATTTCGTCAGCTAGATGAGAGTGATATATAATCACTGGACGGTTATTTCAGTCGTTCCGGGTCCAGCTTGTCAATAGTGTAGCCGGACAGATTTTAGCTCATGGAGTTGAATTGTTCAGATCATCTTAATCTAGTTAGCCGACTTGTATTGACCGGTCAATTCAAAAATGATTAACAAAGTGCAAAGTCCACGATTGCATTTCTGATAGCTGAATAATTTGTCAACAACCTAACTTCAGTGTTAACAGGGTTTCTCTTAGAAACCACTCATCAGCAAGTATCACAAGATGCAATTACTGACACAGTAGTCAACATTATGAACATAGAACTAGGCGCCAGTACATTATGGTCCAAGCTGCCACCCCTCATATCAACTCATCAAAAGAGAAGGCACTAAGTTGAATCATAAAGAAGAAAGCGGTCAAGAATCGTAGAATATCATGGAGGAATTAGAGAGTACTAAAATCCAGTATGACGGCTAAGATTTAGATGATGTGTGGACACATCTGTGCCATTGACATCGATTCTGAGCGATGTCATCTACAGATTTTAGTTGTTGCGCGTACCTCAACTGGTCAGTCTACATTTATTTAGACGACTGGGAGCAAAACTTCCTGAACTGATACCATATTTAGTCTATGTTCCCATCACATTTTTCTGATCTCAACCTACTTCAGCTAACATATGCGACTAAGCAGATGGTGTATAAGCATGTGTGACACATATTCCATCCATTTGAGTCGATGAAGGTTTACAACCTTATCGGCTGATTCCCTTCTTCATCCTAATAATGTACTCATGGTCTCTGTGTTACTGCTAAAGTTGTGACATAATGTGACAAATGGTCAGCGTTGTGAAAGTGATGGTGATTGAAGAGCTGAAACCTTCTTATGTTCTTTACACTTAATGGATATGTTTGACAGTGATGCAGTAGGACGGAGTGAACTGCAGCACACTACATTCGACGCTTATTAGACAAGCAGATGCCATAAGTTAGCGAAAGTAGATTAAGCCCTTTTTTATCCGTGTAGAGATGTCGTTAGCTACAAAAGTATCATAAAATAACGAAATATATTTACCGAACTAGATCATTTTATTCCAGAAATTTGTTCATTCTTGCTTTGTTTGAATTTTTCAAGGGAGTGAAATGTTGAAAATTATCCACTTGTCTTTAAAATATTTGGTTCTCTCTAAAGTAATACCTCTTTCTAGTGTATTAGGCAATGTAACAAGAGAATGTGGCTAAAATGAATTTGTGATTGAATCATTTGCAACCTAATCAAGGTCAATATGACAGAGTCAATTAAAATTACGAGACATTTTACATGCTACTTATGAGTAGTATGTATTATTAGAGCGATTACGTTGATATTTAGTTATCGTTATATACAAAACCATCCTGTTTAATAATGCAAATTGTCTATTTGCATGCAGAAGTTGTTATATCAGCCGGAAATGTGAATCTCAGATAAATGTCTTTTGTCGTAATATCTAATTTTTCGTGAAATTCGTTTTATTTTGACCTAAATGGTAACGCTATTGTGTGAACAAGAGCTTTTGATTGACCCGCCGTTCATTTCTGGATGACATCCTAGAATTCAGTCTGGTATTTTATTGCCTAATTTAGTGCTTTTGTAGAACTGATCACCTGAAAGATGGTTCACCTCACGAGATAAAATCAGTTCAAAAAGCTGTCAACAGTTAGTTAAGAAACACTGATTGGTTATTTTACCTTCATGAAGGTTATCTGAATAATGTGTGATATATTCGCGTAATACATTTCAAACAATCTGATCACACATTCACTTGTCAAGGCATTTTATGTAAAGGATGTAAATAGGGTGGCGTAAAATGAATAAATTAAAACAATATAAGATTTGGAGAATATGGGGATAATAAGGAGGAATAATACATTTTCACAATGAGATAAAGATTACCAAGAAGGGTTTAAGGTAAGGACAAACCGTTTCCGAATACAGGAAAAGGGTTTGAACTTTCGTATAGCTAAGGCTTCAATGAACCTAACTATGCGGTCTTGACGGCTCTTATACAACTATCTAAAGGCTGTTTTTGGGTCAATCCTGTGACCTGTTTCTATAGTGTGTTTACCTATAGACATGACGTCTATCTAACCTCGGTATTTATCGGATTATTTGAATGTAATTGGTCTTCTGACCATTTAGGGAAATGCTCCACCACCCTCGACTTCATAGTTCCATTACTCCTCCCGATGTATGTGTCACCACACACACACGTACATTAATATGCACAACGTGATGTGACACAATAATTTGTGAAGTGATGAGGTTTATTTTGAAGCGTAAGTTCCTTTTCCTCCATAGTATCGAGCTTGCCTGCGTAATATGTCTTTTTAATAACTGAAATAAGCCTTCGTCCTAAGATCCGACTGTTTGATTCCCTCTTATATGGCAGCGTGATATAAACATCCTTCTTCTGGACAGAATACTGATAAGTTCGCACCATCGAGACGTTTTTATAACGATTGATGAACTTCACAGGATATGCGTTTTCTATGATTGTCTCTTGAAAATTTGAATTCTTCCTCCAATGTATCTGTTGTGCAGTTGTGTTGGGTTCTTTTGAATAAATATTTTACCAAATCTTATTTGTAGTGTATTGGACAGGAACTATGAAAGTTAAGGTACTGTCCAGTCCATACATCTATACAGTGATATCTTTATCGATCCATCTTCCCTTCAAGTTAATAACACGTCAAGAAAAGGAAGCTGACTAATTATTTCCTGCTTCATACGATAAACTAATGTGGCTTTTTATGGTATTAAGCCAGTCTATAACATTTTTCCTATCATCGCGTTTGTTACATATACCTAAGATATCATCAACGTATCTCCAGTACAGAGAAACTTAGTTGATAATATCTTCAGCTAAAAGTTCTACATGTAAAATGTAAACATCAGCTAACAATGGTCATAAAGGACTGCCTATAGCGACACCATCAACTTTTCGAAAATGTTCCCCTTTGAAACTGAAGTGAACCATATCGGTGCATAGTAGCAATATGTTTTTCAAATATTTTGTTGAGATGAGGAAAGAAGAAATATCGTATAGGAGCTGTCAAGACCGCATACTTAGGTTCATTGAAGCCTTAGCTATACGAAAGTTCAAACCCTTTTCCTGTATTCGGAAACGGTTTGTCCTTACCTTAAACCCTTCTTGATAATCTTTATCTCATTGTGAAAATGTATTATTCCTCCTTATTATCCCCATATTCTCCAAATCTTATATTGTTTTAATTTATTCATTTTACGCCACCCTATTTACATTCTTTACATAAAATGCCTTGACAAGTGAATGTGTGATCAGATTGTTTGAAATGTATTACGCGAATATATCACACATTATTCAGATAACCTTCATGAAGGTAAAATAACCAATCAGTGTTTCTTAACTAACTGTTGACAGCTTTTTGAACTGATTTTATCTCGTGAGGTGAACCATCTATCAGGCACTGAATTATTATTTTATTATTTGTCCCTTGGGTTCCTAATGGAACATAAAGCTTCAGCAACACGTCTCCAGTAAACTCTGTTCTCTGAAATCTTTTCAACCTGGCTCCACGACAGCCCAGAAGCTCTCATTTCCTCCTCGCACGATCTTCTTCATGTCACTCTCACCTCGGACGCCCAACTCGTTTCCTCCTATCGGGGTTCCACTCTAGGGCCTGACGCGTGATATCTCCAATCGGCCTTCTCAGTGTATGCCCAATCCAATCTATCTCCACTTCTTTCTGCATATTTGTTGAGCGATGGGTTCTTGGTTGGTTCGTTGCCAGCCAGCCAGAGTTCTTTGTTGCTTATTCTCATTATTCTGGCCATCTGATTTGATCTTCAGTAACGAGTCAGCGTAGGCAGTTGTTAATAAATGTCTGTAGTTTGTTGGAAATCCCTTTCGTAACGAGCTAAGTCTCTGAACCACACAGGAGCACTGAATTGACGTTGGTGTTGAAATTCGGATCTTGTTCCACATGCTGAGTGGAGTGCAGATCTCTACACTGGTTCCAGGCTAATGAACTGTCTTGCTTTTCCGATCCTGGCTGCTGTGACGTCCTCGTCTGTGCCACTGCCGCCTGAAGTTGAAACAGTGCTGCCTAGATAGGTGAAGGAGACTATTTCCTTTAAGTTTCTCCCATTGATGGTGATTGGAGCTTGTTGGTGGTGGTGTTGTTGATTGGGTATCTTCGTCACCTCTGTCTTCTCTATATTCACTTGAAGTCCCGTCTTCGCCGCCCTGCCTCGCCTCATCTGTCAACATGTTAGTTTTTGCCTGCAGATCTTCAAGTTTGTGTGACGTCAGACACAAGTCATCACTGGCGAAATCTAGATCTTCTAGGTTTTTTTCCGCAGTCCAGCCAGCGTATCCCCCTCTTCTCGTTCCTCACTGTTTGTTGCATGATTCAGTCGACCACAATCAGGAATATCATGGGTGATAGTAGGAAGCCTTGTTTTACTCCTGTCTTCACTTCAAAAGCATCACTGAACTTCCCATTGTGAATTACTTGGCATGTGGCATCTTCACATAGTTGTTGAATGAGGCTGATAAAGGTTTGCGGTATTCCGTAGTGTTGAAGCAGCAGTTTCCAAATTACCTCTCGGTCGACGCTATCAAAGGCCTTCTCAAAGTTGATAAAGTTGAGGTGTAGAGTTGACTGCGATTCTATGCTCTGTTCTATGATGATGCGTGGTGTGGCGTTGCAATTTGGTCGGCACATGATTTGTACTTCCTGAAGCCAGTCAGCCAGCCTGCCTGTTCCGGTCGTAGTTTTGAATCCAGTGCATCATTTAGTCCTCTTAGATGATGTGGCATAATATTTTGCTTGATCTGGGTGGACAGGAGGTGATTCTGCGCCAGTTCTTGCCAACACTGAGGTCTCCCTTCTTTAGGAGTTTGACAAGGTAGCCCTTCTTCCAATGAATAGGCATGTACCTTTCCATTCTTCCAGACCTGCAATAGTGGTGTGAGCATGTCCACTGTTGTCTGTGCGTCTATTTTCAGTGCTTCTGTCGGGATTCCATCTGGTCCTGCTGCTTTCCCACATTTCAGTAGCTTTATGGAGTTCAGGACTTCGACTTTTGTTGGAGGATTTATGTTCACTTGTAGTTCTGTGGCTGGGGTGCTGGTTATATTTTTATACTAGTTGCATGTGAAGGTGGTGGTCGATTTAAAAGATTTTTGAAGTGGTCGGCCTCGTCTTTAAATTTATCCCATTTTTCACACTGGGGGTGTGCTTTAAAGGCAACCTAACCTTAACTGGTGAGGTAGCCGGTTATTTTTCTTAATTTTATGGAGGACTACCACCACCCCAGACGGAATGCCAAAACGTGATTGGCTGTTACTGTCAGGATGACTTTTAAAGTTATTCGTGCTTGTAGGAGGCTTGTTCTCAAAAGAATATCGATTATCTAGTTGTTATGGTGTGACTTTAAAGGCAACCTTGACAACTTCTGAAATGATCAATCAGGTTTCAGTATTTTATCTTGGCCGGTAGTTTTTCATAAGATAAAAAAGATCAGTTGCCGCCGCAGTTGTTTGGGTGGCTATGGTTGACTTTAAGGGAATACTATTGAAGATCATTCTAGCTACTGCTGAATAGACCAATCAGACTTCAGTATTTTGCCTGGGAAAGTACTTTCCCATAAAATAAGGCAATGCAATCGGCTGTCACATCAGTTGCTAGAGTGACTATTAAGGTTACTCGAAATAACCAGTCGGCTTTCGGTATTTCGGTTGGCAACGTAAATTTTTATAAAGTACAGAAAAGTATTTGACTATATCATTAGATGTTCGAGTGGCCTTTAATGTTGCTCCTAATCTGGTTTTAGTGTTTCAGCCGTGAAAGTAGGCCTTCATAAAATAATCGAATGTAGTTGGTCGTCTCAGGAGTTGTTAGGGTAGGGCTTTAAAGTCACTTAGTGCTGCTACTAACCTGTTGGTGCCAAGATCGCTGTTTTTTAAACTTTATTTATTTGATCAATTTACCATAGATTATTTTATCATTTTATCATAGATGTTCTTATGGTGGTCTCCATCTCGACATCCAACTACAGAGTAATTAACCTAATCACAGGAGAATTTTCGGTAGACCTAGATTACGTAGATGACATAGTCCTGTTAGGTGAAGACACTGACAAGATATAGAGTCATCTGAACACCCTGGTTAGCAGTTTCAGAATGTTTTGGATGCACTTCTCCCCACCCTGGTGCAAATCATTGCTCCAGTACCGATCTTAACGCACCCCGACTAACAACAGAGAACAAAGTTGTTGAACAATTCACTTACCTGGGAAGTCGGATCAGTCCTGGTGCATTGGTCAGTGGCCGAAGAAACCTCTAAACGTATAAAAAAGGCTCAGCTGGCCTTTACCAATTTGTGCCTTCTGTGTTGCTGCCACGATATCCGATTGTCTATTAAGGACCGAGTGTATTGTGCTGCAGTCTGCTCTGTTCTACTGGTAAAGCTGTGAAACGTGACCATTAAAGGTAGAAGACATGAGAAGGCTTCAGGTGCTTGACCACCGCTACCTTCGTAGCACAGGCCGTGTTTCGTGGTGTTACACATGAGTAACTCAGAAGTCAGACGTATAGTTTTAGGGAGGAGAGAGGTGAGAAGCTTGATGCTGTTGTGAACGTTCATTGATTCAGATGGGTTAGACATGTGTAACGTATGCCTAACCATGGTCTGACTCTTTACACAATGTTGGCTGAAGAAGGTTCAGGTTTGGGTTGGCAAGACAAAAATATGGCCTGAATGCATGAAGTCATTGACTGTTCATCTGAGGCATGTGGGGCGAGGGGTGGGGTGGGGTGCAGATCAACTGATTGGGGTCTACGGGACAAAAGAAACCAGTGGTTAGAGACTCTAGGCGATTACATGGCTGAGAACCTATGTCAGTGGCACAGGTGTACGCAGTAAGCTTGGTCCTGTGTTGATCCTGATGATGTTTATCTGTTTGAGAGTTATTGGTTGGTGATTTGTCGGCTTGTATTAGTTACCGGTTTGTAAAATCCGCTCACCTATTTTGGTTGTTGTTATTGTTTTGGTGGCATCTGATTTCAATCAAGTCAGTTCTCAATTTACTTAATGATTTCCGATGTCATTTAATCGTTCTATACAATAATTGTTCCAAGTCGTGTTTCTTCGGTTGTTATGAAATGGCAGTTCCCGAGTTAGCTTCCATACTCAATTGTTTATTTGATGATTTGGGACATGATGATGCAGTATTATCTACTGGATGGCGTTTCGAGCAGAATTTATTGTCCATACTCCTACCAAAGTGAACATACAACTTTCAAACTTTATACTTCAACGGTTTTTTTTCCTTCATTTTAATGGCGATAGAAATTTCCTGAATTTATTTTATGTGTAGTGGATCATCCCTGTTACATGTATTAGGTGTGGATTCAATGAACAAAGATTCTGTGATCAATCTCTTTCTTCAGCTAGCTATATCGAGTTTTAGAATTGTCAGCCGGCATTCCACCCAGCCTATAGTGTGATTATAGGTCACTGCACGCAGAGCTTTAGCCAAGATTTCCTCTAAGTTTCTTATCATATGTTTCGATAAACGTTTATACTTCACTATTCTGACTGATCCCTGATTGGTTGTTTTGATTTATATACTTGACCTCACAATTATTAAATGGTATCTGATAGATTAGGTTTTTTTCTTTGTTAACTCTACTGGATCTTTTCATCGACAAAGTTTCTTTTTGTATGAGGTTTGTGAGTTTAAATACCATTCTGATTCCAGCACTGTTAACAATCCTACGTAAGCTTTCTTACGTGTCTTCTTTATGTGACGACACCATAGAGGATTTGAATTCCCTGCTGGGAATGTTGCATTTGCCAGTAATATTATTACACTCTCTGTCTCTGATGAGTCCTTTTACTAAACATCAGAGGTTACTCATTCAATACTAATGTCTCTTCAGCGTGTTTGAGTTCCTGATTTATTGGTCAGACTCTTAGTTTGATTACTTAGACATTTTGCCAAGCCCCTACCTTGACAGATTTAGGTCTTATTATTTTATGGATGCTAAAATTCATTTCAGTGACGATTTAATCGACAACATTATAGCAGAGCTCACTCGGTTCTCGAGCTTTCGATTGGTCCCTTATCCACTTTTACATGACTTACAGCTCGGAAATAATCACAGCATGTTGAGCGAAATCCGTCCATTATTGTGCTTGAAATTGATTGTTTCATCGTCTTTATAAATTATGGTGCATTGTGGTCAAGTAATTCAGTTCTACATAGAACAGATTAATGGAATCACCTGAGATATAGAGACCGTAGGCACCAAACTTTGTGATCTGTTTTACACTGTTTGAAGGGCAGAATTTGTGTGGCTTACTATATGGATGAATTCAATATACGAGAGGAATAGCGTGTTAGGTTAGTGTTAAGACTGAATCGGCGGAATTGACGAAATTCCTACAGCACTTCACTGGTAGACAGTTGAAGAAACTACTTAGATGTGTGAAACGTAAACAAGGACTATTGAAATTGAAAATAACTTGCGAATTGGTTGACTGTTTTATGATAATTTAATAATTCCCATTGTAACATTAAGAACAAGATATTCAGCGAAGAGACTCTTTTCAACGAATTTATTTTCAAGCTATACAATCGTATATATATGGTATTTGGAAAAAATTATATCCTGTGAGGAAAACTAAACACTATGTGGTGATGACAATAATAATATAGCGGATGATGACATAAGCATTTATGGTTATAATAACAATTGAAGTGCGAATGATAACAAATAGATTATGTAATATATGGAATGGTACATAGAGAGTATGTAACTCAGAAGGGGGTGGAAAAAAAATTGTTGAAAATGGTAAACCAATTAAGTATTATGTAATGTCATTAGACAAATTGGACGAGATGAAGTCAATGTTTTCTAAAAGGATTAAGACAATTAGGTGAAACAACACCGGAAACTAGTTGAAGTGAAGGCGATTATAATAACAATAATAGTGATAAAGGAAGGATACAAAGGTTAAATTAACAAAGTGGGAGGGGGAGCTAATGGGGTGGGAAAATGTTATGGCCATGATAAAGACAGTGACTGCACATACTTCTTTTATACACACAGATCAGGTCTTAGTTCATGAATAGCTAAAGCCTCCGCTGTTTTAAGGAGTTGAAAACGAAGAGAACGTGGGAGGTTTGGGCGAATTTGATAAATAATTTCAAAGTCATCGTCTGGATTTGTAGTGTGATGGAAGTCAATCAAATGTTCTAGAATCGAATTTCTAACAGACTTTCTTTCACCTTTATAAAACCAAGCAGGAACATGTTGTCGTGTACGTGTAGAAAGCATTCTCTGGCTACGGCCGATGTACCTTGGTCCACAAGAGCAGGTGAACTGGTAGATGCACATAGAGGCGGCCAAACGAGGAAGCTTGTCTTTGTTAATTTAACCTTTGTATCCTTCCTTTATCACTATTATTGTTATTATAATCGCCTTCACTTCAACTAGTTTCCGGTGTTGTTTCACCTAATTGTCCTAATCCTTTTAGAAAACATTGACTTCATCTCGTCCAATTTGTCTAATGCCATTACATAATACTTAATTGATTTACCATTTTCAACAATTTTTTTTCCACCCCCTTCTGAGTTACATACTCTCTATGTACCATTCCATATATTACATAATCTATTTGTTATCATTCGCACTTCAATTGTTATTATAACCATAAATGCTTATGTCATCATCCGCTATATTATTATTGTCATCACCACATAGTGTTTAGTTTTCCTCACAGGATATAATTTTTTCCAAATACCATATATATACGATTGTACAGCTTGAAAATAAATTCGTTGAAAAGAGTCTCTTCGCTGAATATCTTGTTCTTAATGTTTTATGATACATTTTTTCACTATTTACGTAAACTAATCAGATAAGATTAATCTTAGCAATTCCAGTACTCAGTCTTATCTTAATTGTCCCGGATACACTGTAGATGAGCTAGACTTCAGACTAGTGAAACTGTTTTTATGTGTTTAGGTCAGTCTGATTTAGCCAACGAAATCTACAAATCAATGTGAATGATTTATGCCTATTCATATCTTCAAGTAGTATATATATGTATATGAAATAGATATTTTGCTATTAGAAGAAACATACTACTTAATTGTCGGTTATACTACTGAAGTGGTTGAGTGAATATTTTTTTAAAGTTGTAGCAAAACAACAATGATTATTACTGATGTTAATGATATCTATCACATTACTAAGCATGATGAATGAATTCAGTATTTATAATCACATGAAAATGGAATGTATAAAGTAGTATTCATAATTTATTACGATTATCAATTACTATACCTCAGTTCCACTTATTCATTCATTTACACACATGCACACACACACACACACTCATAATGGTTGGAGTACAAATTTACATCAGTTTACATATATCTGCTAAAATGTGATTTAATCAATATATAGAGTAGGAGAAAATAAAGAATAGTAAGATCTACTGGTGAATATTATTGGAGTTTTTGAAAGGAGTTGAAACTGATCTACGGAATTTGTTAGGTTTATTACAGTGATCTAGATACTCTATGGTTATTTCTCTCATTAACAAGTGTACTCACCAGTCATATATCCGAATAGATTTGTCTTATACATGAATCAAAATCAAAAGTAATGTGAACCAGTTGACTCCAATGAAAAATCAGAACTTGAACATTGAACAGCCTTTAAAAATTGACTAGTAGAATTTTAAAACATCAGGTGATTGTTTGAATAACTTGGCATAAAATTCATTGGTATATGTAGATTTGATTGAAAATGTAGATCATTGTTCACTTAGTGATTGAAACACAAGGTTGACAGTGAAATTTTTGACTTATAAGACTTATTATGTATACAAAAACAATTTGTACTCACATTGAACCTACCTTGATTTAATTTTTATAACAAGAGTAAGGTTTTTCTTTTTTTTTTTCTATCCCTTCCTATTCCTATGTTTCCTATTAACTTCACTGACCTTTTTCGTAAATTTTCACATAAATAGTTTGACAAGTCCATGTGTGATCAGATTGTTCGAAATGTATAGCGCTAATATATCACGACATGTTTCAGACAATCTTCATCTTCTCATTACGCTGTTTAAATTTATTAGAAACAACTGTCGAAAAATTAAAAGTTGTGATGTTTTATCACAGATGCGATATAAACAAAGCATATCTAGTCTTCTATGTGGTAGTGATGAAACTGTGATGTCATCTCTGTTGGCACCAGTCTATGACTTGGTCTGAGCCGTGGGGAGAGCTATAGGCTGTCTGGCTGAGTTCCTCGAGATAGTGGAAACCAATGGTTGTGGGATTTAGTAGGAATCATAAATTAGTGTTAGCAAGAGGACTAGAGAGAACGATGGAGATTACTCAATGGTGTACAACCGAGACCTCAATAAAAGGTCAAATCGTGGACATTTAACTTCTTATTTACTGAGTCCCTCCAAGGTTAGAACTTAAATTCTTCAATCTCCTCTACAGTTGGGGACTTACACTTATGGGAAAAGTCAAACTGTTCAGCGGTTGTTACCCATAACTATATAGTTTTGAATAGTTCTGAATTTGGAAGGATGTAAACATCGGAATGCATAACCAGTTGTAGAAATAGGAACCATTTACATAATCCTGAACAGTTATCCCTAAACACACTGCAACTGAACAATGACAGACAGTTTTATGTAGTGGGGTTTACGTCACACTTAGTATGTGAGAGCTTGTAAGATTAGATCGAATTCAGCTGAGTAGGTTTTAGGTTCGAAATGTGCCGCATGAAATCAAGCTATGAAGACTGAACTACGAAAAAGTATATAAGATGGACGCTCAAGGTTGTTCTGCTTGTAATGTCCTCACTTGTATAACAGAAATATTACACCAATCGAATTCAATCAAATGTCATACATTTAGATCTCTTAAGAAGCACTAGTTTTGCGGAATCAATGATATCAGGTTGGTATTCGTCATGGACTGATATCAATTGGCAAAACATTGGAAACCTGAGGGCACTGGACAGTTGTTCCGTCCTTGTATGGAACTCCTCACTAGTGGGCACCCATGACCTCTCTCCGCTAGGGTTCAAGCGCGGGACTATCGGGACCAGCGGTCAGCACATTACCACTGATCCACTGGGTCGGAATCTAATGGTCAATGTTTTCTACTTCTGTCAGTTCGGGATGTAGCGTGACCTTCATTCAACGCCTTAGCTGAGTAGATGTGAAGTCAAGAATGAGGACAGTTACTCAACTCAGGTTTCATGGTGAATGCATCAACCATTCAGACACTGGGTTAAACTTCAATGGTCCACAGTTTCCTACTTCTGTGGATGCCAACTGAAGACGTTAGGAGATAGTAGCGCTATATCGTGAGTTAACAGAATTGGGAAATTATGGATCACTGGACTCCGATCCAGTGCCTGAGGGGTTGATGAATTCGCCATGAAACCCAAAAGCTCTGGGTTCGAGCCCTGGGGGGAATCGTGGGTGTATACCAATAAGGAGTCCCAAATTAGGACCAAACAACTATCCACTGGTCCCAGGTTTTAGATGGTTCTCCAATTAATGTCAGCCTTTGATGAATGCCATTTTTAATAAGTGCCCATGCAGTAATTCTATTGTGAATAGCTTCAATAACGTTCGTTTGTCCATTCATTTCATTTATGAAACTGGAAATGTTTCGATACACTTGTTAATAAGAAGAAAAGAAGATAGGTCCATAAAGAGAAGTATATACAGAAAATCGATGATTGAGGGACAGTGTATACCCTTTTTCAGCTTCGTTTCAATGAAGTGTAAACACAATATAATCAGATGTTTAGCATTTAAAGTAAAATTGATTTGTTTCAAGGATTGTGTAGCAAAACGACAATTGTCCATCCATGATATTCTAAGTGAAGACGCATATCGTGATAAGTTCACCTAAGCTAACATCAGTTAGATTGGTTCTAAACGAGAATTGATAACACTGGAAAAGAAGCCTTCGTTTAAGAGGGAACTGTCCAAGTGACATTCAATCACAACGCCTAACTAGAGCAGTCAATAGGACATTTCATGTCCTTCGGTATTCGGCCAATGTTCAGTCCGAGACTACCTAATCTTAGCTTTTCATCCTGCATATATCGGTTAACTGCTGCTGTGGAACAAAGTTACATAGGGTGTAGAATTAGGCGGATGTGTCTCTGGATACAAGGGCACTTACTGGCTGATTTTGAAAACGGTGAAATGAAAGTGGTGAAAAGTTCCGTCCTAGTGCACCTAGTAGACAGAGCGTATCATATAGATGCCAATAAAACTTTGAATGTCAAACATTGTGTTTTAAAAACAATATCACGTGTAGCTCACCGATGCCAACATTGATCATAATTGAACTTTGTTTGTATTGAGAAGGAATATGTTCAGGCATTATTCCTCCCTTGACCTTCAATAAGCTAGAAGATCACTCGTGTCTTCCTTTAACCATTAAATTCTTCATATGTATGCTGACCATCATAAAATTGGCAAATTTAAGAACAAAGCACGATTTCTTTACAGTCCCTATCTTACATTCAAATGTATGAAGTGTGTTCGCCTCGAACTTGGTCCGTTTCCACATTGTATGGACCTAATTTATAACCTGATGAAAGTTTCTCGAAAAGAATATTCTTTTCCTACTAAAGTTGTTCCTATCTGTGGTCATGCTTGTGAACTGTTGGGAAATCTGAGAAGTAGGATGGAACGGCTATTCTGTAACTCTGGTTTCTCACAGGAGCAACTATAACTTTTAACATGATATGGATCTGTTCCATAGTTACTTGCCAGGGCGTCAGCGTGAAGAAGCTTTATACCGCACAGTTATGTAGTGTTGGATGTGTTACTGACTCATAAAAGCCAGAGACGGTGTGTACGCCAGGGATTCTGGATGCAGGTTAGTTATGTTACAACTGAGAGCTTTCTGGTGACCCTGCTAGGTATCAACTAATAATGCTTCAAAGTTGACTCAGCGGTAATCGTTGTCGACGAGACCCATATACGCAAGGTGAGTGTAAGGGGATCCAGCTTCCTAATTCAAGTAGTAGCTGTTGTTGAAGCAGACCCTAGGGACGAGCATAGTTTGCCTATTGAAGATGAGCGATATTCGGTCGGTGTTGTTAGCCCTAGCCTTGGTTGTATACCAGTAGCCTGGAGAGAACCTCTGAGGTGGGTCAGTATGGTGTAGTAGGGATTGTCTTTTCGGGAAGGTGAGTTGCGTTCAGTCTGAAAGTTTGTGGAGGCTCAGTGAGACGCGTCCGTGCAATTCTACCTACAAGAAGGTGAGCATTGTCAACGAACCGATTTCCCAGCGAATGTGGATGCGATGAAGCCTGACAGTTGATTGGGTTCTGATAAAACTATGTTCAGTTTGAAGCAGTGCTGACAGAAAGTTCTAACAGAAAGCATTCCTTAGATGTCTTTTGATTGGTGAGGGGGCCGATGCACCAAGTTTTTAGGTGATGATGTCCATATTAGATGAGGTCCGGCCCGAAACTTGGAGCTGAGCCAAAATTTGCAGTAATACCTAAATAACTCCTGATTTTCAATAATTTCTTAAGTATGCTTACACTTCATAAGTTAAACTGCTTTTCTAAAATTTATCCTGTTGATTAACAGATTACTATTTACTAATGACTTGATTATGTGTTGTGAGAATTTCTGGCACCAATTTTGTTGTTGAAATACTCGATATTAAGAATAATTTCGTGCAAATTGGCCGGTTAGCATAAAATGATGAAGGAATAAGAAGGATTGCATGTTATCATTATCATAACATGAAGGTCATGAAATTAGTTCAGGTGAGTTTCAATGCACATTCCATCACAAACTAACCACTCATTCTATACACAAAGAAATTGCTTTCAGAAATGAAAAGTCTTAGTAGATGCATCTCGATTCCTGTCCTAGGCTAAAAACTAATCTCATTGTGTCAGAAATAATAATTAAGTCAAGTGAAGGAAATCAGATGTAAGTGATTTTCTACCGATCAACTATGAAATCTTCAACTACTAGGGGAACTTGAAGTGCTGTTTTAATCCTATTTTACAGTTTCTTACTGATGTAAACACTTGAGGCTAGAGTAGAGTAGAATCTATAGTCTTCAAATTATATAACCTCGCCTGGTTAACTAGTTCACTAGTTACTAGGTGGTCCTAAGCCTGGATAAAGAGGGAAGGTCGGGCATGGGACTGGCAACCCTACTCCGTAAAACCAATCCAATCGCTAAAGAAACTTCAAGGCATAAAAAAAATAAAAAAAAACTTGTTCATCGCTGGAATCCGGGAGATGAAATGATGCCGGTTGGTGAGAGCCTTTAGGGGGCCCATTGGCCGATGTGTCTTCTCTCGATGAAATTGAAAGTAAGGATGGGGATATGGAATGTCCGCACCATGTATGAACCTAGCAAGGCTGCTCAGATTGCGAAAGAAATGAGAAGGTATAGCATAGAAGTGCTAGGAATCTGCAGATGGAATGGAAGTGAACTCTTCAAACTGTTAACTGAAGAGTCATTAATCTACTCCGATATCGTCACCCAGACGACAACCTAGAGCACATTGAGTTTTGGAGTGGCTATCATAATGTCCCCAAGAGCATCGAAGGCTCTCATGAAGTGGGAACCAATCTCCTCCAGGATCAGGGCTATGAAAGCAAGGTTCAACTCAAAAGGAAGGAAAGTCACAATTATACAACGCTATACTGCGCACCTACAAATAATACAGATCAAGAAAAGAAGCAGGAATTCTATAGACAACGGGAGTCAGTAATGGACTAGACTAGACGGTGACATCAAAATTCTAAGGGGTGATACGAATGCCAAACTGGGAGCAAACAACACAGGAAGAAAACTAATCATGAGTCGGGAGGCACTCGGTGAAATGAACGAGAATGGAGAACTGTTTGCAGAATTCTGCTCATTCAACGATTTGGTGATTGGAGGCAGTGTCTACAAACACAAGGATATTCACAAAGCAACATGGACTTCATCAGGACACGCGAAAAATCAGATCGACTTCATCTCGATGTGAAGAAAGTGGAGATGCAGCTTACTGGACACAAGATCAGATGAAGAAGGGGAGCAGATGTAGGTTCAGAACACTCATTGTCTAGTGTAAGGAACCTACCTTGAAAATCAAGTTGAAAGCCTTCAAAGAAGTTGGTGATAGGACCACAGTTCAAGTTGAACACCCAGAACAGAAACTGAAGGATGAAACTTCAAAGGGCATCTTCTCGTCAGTCATTCATCAGGACAAAATGGGAGACATTGAGCAGCATCCCTGAAGAAACCTGTGTAGAACACTGGAACTCTGTGAAAGAGATGTGGAAAAAACCTGGATAACCGTTTAGGGAGGAAGAAAAAACAGAACAAGGAATGGATATCGATGGACACATGGAAACTGATTGAGGAGAGGAAGATGGTGAAACAGAAGATGAACCAGTGCAAGGATGCACAACGAGAAGAAGAACTGAGTACAACGTACAAAACACTGGACAAAGAAATGGAAAAGAGTGCACGCTAAGACAAAAGACACTTCTACGACACATTGGCAAGTGAAGCAGAACTGGCTGCTACAGGTAGGACAGACCTGACAACACTATATCAAATAACCGGGTTACTATCTGGGAGGGAAGAGATAAACACAGATGAAACCAATGAGAGATAGTGAAGGAAAGCTAGTCAGCAAAGAGGAGGAACAAAGGAAACAATGGGCTGACCACTTCAAAAAACTCTCGAATCGACCACCACCTTCACATGCAACTAGTATAGAAATATAACCAGCAGCCCAGCCACAGAACTATCAGTGAACACAAGCCCTTCTACGAAAGCAGAAGTGAAGTCCAGAACACCATAAAGTTTCTGAAATCTGGGGAAGCAGCAGGACCAGATGGAATTCCTCTAGAAGCACTGAAAGCAGACTCAGAGACAACAGCAGACACGCTCACACCACTACTGCACAATGTTTAGATGGAAGGAAGGAAAGGTACCTGCCTATTGATTGGAAGAAGGGCTATCTTGTCAAACTCTCAAACTAGGGAGACCTTAGTGTTGATAAGAACTGGTACGGAATCATGTTGCTGTCCACCTCAAGCAAAATATTAAGCCGCATCATCCTAAAGAGACTTAAAGATGCTCTGCATTCAAAACTACAACCGGAACAGGCTGGCTGGCTGTCTGGCTTCAGGAAGTACGAATGATGTGCGGACCAAATTGAAATGCTACGCCACACATCATCATAGAATAGAGCATATAATGGGAGTCAAATCTCTACCTGAACTTCTACTTTGAAAAGGCTATCGACAGCGTCGATCGAGAAGTAATTTGGCAACTGCTGCTTCATCACTACGGTTTTAGTGCGACAAACCTTAGTCAACCTCATTCAAGAACTATATGAAGACGCCATATGCCAAATGATTGACAATGGGGAGCTCAGTGATGCGTTTGAAGTGAAGATGGGGTACAGGAGTAAGACAAGGTTGCCGTTTACTATCATCACCGATGTTCTTCCTGATTGTGGTTGACTGAACTGATGATGCAGCAGACAACTGTGAGAAGGGAGAAGATAGGCATACACTGATTGACCGATGAAAAGACCTTAGACGATTTGGATTTTGTCGGTGATGATTTGTCTAATGTCGCAGAACTGAAAGATCTACAGGCGAAAACCAACAAGTTGGCAGAAGACGCTGGGCGGGGAAGACGGGACTTCTTTCAGATGAAGATAGAGAAGACAGAAGTGATGAAGATACCCAACCATTAACCACCACCATAAGAACAAGCATCAATCACCATGAAAGGGAGAAATGAAAAGGAAGTTGTTTCTTTCACCTACCTACCTAGGCAGGGCAGCATCGTTTCGACTGCAGGTGGCGGCGGCTGCACAGATGACGATGTCAAAGCCACGATCGAAGAGACAGCAAGACATGTCTTCATTAATCTGAAATAGTATGTAAGGAGATCTACTCCACTGCACTGCACTGCACTCAGCATAAAGCGTGAACAACATCCTAATTTTCAACACTAACGCCAGTCAAGTAAGTCAGTGCTTCTATGTGATGGTTGAGAGACTTGGCACGTCATGAAAAGCATTTCCAACAAACTGCAGATATACACCACATCAACAACTGCCTACGCTGGCTCGTTACTGAAGCTCAGATAGTCAGAATAATAAGAATAAGCAACAAGGAACTCTGTTTGTCTGACTGGCTTGGAACGAACCAACCAAGAACCCATCGCCCAACAAATATGCAGAAGATATTGGAGTTGGATTGGATTGGACATTTGCTGAGAAGAGCGTTTGAAGACACCACGCACCAGGCCAGGCCGTGGAGTGGAACTCAAGTGGGAAACGATAGGTTGGGCGTTGGAAGCGAGGGTGACATGGAGATTGTGTGAGGAAGAAATGAAAGCTTGTGGGGAGTAGTGGAGCCAGGTTCAGAAGACAGCAGAGAAGAGAGTGCAACGGTGACGTCGCCATTTCACGAATATGCACTGTTGAAGTATTCCATATTTGGACGAAACAGCTCTTAGGTCTCTAATGCTTTTCGAAATGATGTCAGATCATGATGAATCCCAACCTGTGATCAACTCATCTTTCATTCTCAGTATCACCATTGGGCCTGTGGAAAAGGTAACGTGTAATTTACCAGGATTAAAAGTTCTCTGGATTGATTTGCGTATTTTGTTAGTTAATATCTCACTAAGTACGTCACCTCTAAGTTGTACTCGAATACTTCATTAAGGTATCAATTTGAACTTATTCCGCATATTCACTTTCTGTGATGCAATATGTAGGAGAAAACAATAAGGGAAGATATTCCATTTCATGGATAATATGCTGTAAAAATTTAGGAGTCTCTTCGTTGATAACCAGCGTAAACTACATACAGATGCCAATACCCAAGTTTGAGCTGCGGACAGTTTCGGTTTCATACATTACCCCACCATCAGTTTGGATTTTCACATGTACTCCTATCGTACCAGGGGAAGTCGACATACCTATTCTAAGCTGATGAATGTTACCGTCAGCATTTCATCAAGAAAATAAAATCCTACTAACCATGTCAAAATGAACTTGGTGTAATTCGTTCAAAAGAAGAATGTAGATGTAGCTCATTAGCCTAGGGATTAGACTTTTTTATCGGATGGTCCTGCGTTGAGTCCCTCCCCGCCTAATTTGGTCCGGGTGGTCGAAAAGCATCATAGGTATCATTCCCTAGCTTGAAAACTTACACTTGTTTGAGTCATATTATACCATAATCACCACATTTTTACTGTCTTCTCTGATGCATAGAAAGAATGAGGTATCCTCCGATCATATTTGTTTTACACCTAACCTTTTTCATGTTGATTCATCTAGTCGGAATGAGGGTAAAGGTACCCTACAAGAACATCCTGTGGAGAATAAGTTGCCTTATCTCTGAAAAGTGACACTGTATGGTAGTTAAAACCTCACTTCTCAGGGTGATCCAGTCTGCGCTACTCGGTTCTCTAACGCACCCCCACCCCTACAACTCAGATAGTGAGGATAAGAATATAAACATGCAGAATAGAACACTATAGGTCATGGTAGCAGTAGCACAAAGTATATGAGGAGTCAGTGGTCACATGACCAAGCCAGTAAGTTATTAAATTCGAGGTCACTCAATAAGACTTCTCCCTAAATTTCCCGATTTTTTTGTCATATCATGTGACAATGAAAGCTGACCTATGCAGCTAAACATCAAGAAGAGTGTAAAACAATCAGTGGAATATTGGTCATTCGAGAGAAATCTGTTTTTTATTATCTAGCCCGTGGTACTGACTGGGTTCTTGTGATCAATACCCAATGCAGTCAGAAGTCTAGGAGACTCATCATCGCAGTCCACGTCGATTGATTTTAGTTAGTCGGAGCTCTGATGCTAAGTTTCAAGCTTGTTGGTAATCGTTTTTCAGTCTCAGAAGAACTAATTTCCTGTCATTTATTTCATGTGTTACGTAGCTGATTGCGTCGCTCTCATCACAGACTGAGCCCTTCACGTTCATCTGATTCGATTCATAGTATCGTTCATGTTCGTCACTGGTCGGTTTTCGTAGTAGTAACAGAAGTAATTGCTATATACTCCTAATTTTGCATAAATTTGCCTGCCATTTCGCCCATGACCTCAGAATAGTCGACATGGTTGTTTTTACACGCTTACCAGTTTCCCTTCCCTCTCCTCTCAAGGTCTAACTCTCATTGGTTGTTAACTATATGTGGACTTAGTGTTGCCAAGGTCATTCAGAACTGTATATATTCAGCGTCGCTGTCAACTGTATTGACTGTTATTGAGACAGTGAGAATCTCTGTGTCGGTGGTCTGTCTTCTCGTGTTGTCTTCGCACGTCGGCGGTATTGTTGTTGTAGTGGTTGATGTTCTGATTTGCTTTAGATTCGGTTCATTTGTGCGTTAGATTCGTACCGTTCGTAGTCTGCTAGGCTGGTATCGCTCGTCGTCTGTTAAGTCGTACTGCAGGTCACAGCAATAACTGTAGACGGCAACTTTACTTTATGAGGTATTCGTCGCAGTTTCTGAGGGTTTTCTGTTTGTGATCTTTGGTTGATCTCTCTGTATTGACATACCTTTGGTCCAGCTAATATGGCATACAGATTTTGTCTCCTTCTTAGTATAATTAGTGGAAAATATATGAGAAAATGGAAAAAGGGGTATAGCAAACAGACTCATTTGGACTCTTTCATTCACTAAGCTGTACAGCCGCATTTTTGTACAAAACTTTGTGACTTGGACGCAGGCAATCGGCAGGATGCCGTATACCTTGGATTCATGCTTGTTGGTACTTGTTAGCAAGGCATATCTGAAACCTTGAGGGAACTGATTTCCTGCCTAAGATTTGAATCCGTGTCACCTAGTGCTGAAGTTGCAGACATTACCACTGAGGTATTCGGGCGACGATTCATCTCCGGCGTATAAAACTCTGTATAAGTGGAATCCTACAACTTACTGAATGAAAATGCCCAAAACGTTTCTTTCAAATGAATCATTTATTCTCAATTTCTTATGATTCAAAATAGTTTCAAGAACCTGGCTATGATCTACAGTGAATTCTTTATGTATCATTAGGATAATTCACCTCCTGTTTTCCAGAGGGGAGATTCTATATGAAGAAGGATCCTATAACCAGTAATCCTAATTAAGATTTGACTATAAGCAATATCAAGACATCCGTATGATGAACACACACAACAACAAATGTTGACCGATTAAACGTTGCAAAGTGATGGCAACAGCGATTAAAACTTCAGGAATTGGTACTCTTTGACGAAACCACTTACGCCGCCAATTAATATATATATATATATATATATATATATATATATATATATATATATATATATATATATATATATATATATATATATCATAATTTTTTCCTTGGATTCCTAGTGGAACATACAGCTTCACTAGCACCTCTCCAGTGCACTCTCTTCTCTCCAGTCATTTCAACCTGGCACCACCAATGCCCACAAACTTTCATCTCTTCCTTCCTCAAACCATCTCCTCCATGTCACCCTCGGCACCAACGCCCAACTCCCCGTTCCCCATATGAGTTCCACTCCAGAGCCTCGCCACGCCACGCCAGACCAGGCCAGACCTGACGCATGATATCCACGAATGGTACTCTCAGTGCATGCTCTATCCATCTACACTTCCTTCTGCATATTTGTTGTGAGTGATAGGTTCTTGGTTGGTTCGTTCCAAGCCAGCCAGACAAACAGAGCTCCTTGTTGTTTATTCTTATTATTCTGGCCATCAATCTGATCTTCAGTATCGAGTGAGTGTAGGTGGCAGCTGTTGATGGGTGTTTGTAGATTGTTGGAAATGCTTTTCGTAACACGACAAGTCTCTCAACCATCACATAGAAGCACTGACTTACTTGACTGGCATTAGTGTTGAAAATTCGGATGTTGTTCACGTTTTATGCTGAGTGCAGTGCAGTGCAGTGCAGTGGAGTGCAGTGGAGTGGAGTGGAGTGGAGTGGAGTGGAGTGGAGTAGATCTAGTTACAGACTATTTCAGATTAATGAAGACATGTTTTGGTGTCTTTGCGATCGTGGCTGGCTTTGATGTCGTTACCTGTGCCTCCGCCATGTGTAGTTGAGATGATGCTGTCTAGGTGGTTAGGTGAAAGAGACTACTTCCTTTAGGTCTCTCCCGTTGATATATGTATATATACTTAGAAGTTTAGGTTTGTCTGCTAATGTGAATGCATCTCAGTACATTTATCAGTTATACTGCATATATACTGACTAACGCATACTTAGTGATTCCCCTAACTGTAAATTAGTGTGCATGTAGAATATTCGTCTTCCACCGATTAACGAAGAAAAATCAATCGAAAAGTTGTTAAGATGATTTTGTTTGAGATTATTCATATTTTGATGGGGTTGTCTTCTCTAAGATGAATACTTGAGTCATAAAGCTTTCATTGTACTTCTAGACAAGATCATCAGCACAAACTTCAGAAAGAAGTGAGCTATGAGGTTTTCTCTACACTTGCTCTTCTTAATGGCTTTATGGGATGATTCATTGTTTCTGCCGAAGTCTTGTCATTGTTTACATATTTACTTGATTAGTTGTCCTTCTGATATGAATTTTGACCTTCTTGTTGTTTCTCATTGGTTGATAGATTGGGCCAATGTCAATATATCTGTTGATTACTAAAATGATCCTAATTACCATGCGTCTAATAATTCTTTGGCATTCTTTATATTTACTTTCTCTAGGATTTTCACATTTTCTCAGTCATATTCATATCAATAGTTGTCCTTATGTATTGATATGAGTGAAGATATGTCATGACGCTCTACTACTGGTTGATGTTTCTTGTAGACGGATATGAAGAGGATGACAATTCTGTTGGATATTATGTTTTTCTCAGTTTCTACAGTTCATTTTATAGATTATATCTGGTTTGTCTTCTTTGTTATTGTATCTTTTGATTCGATTGACAGAAAGTGAAGAACTTCATGGATCTTGGTGATTAGGTGAAAAATCTAGGAAATTTGTTTCGTCCTATTTCTGACTCATCAGACAGATATACTTGCACCTCAGTGAGTAATATTGTTCCCTCCGAGGTTCGAACCCAGTATCTTTCATTTCAAACACTAGAGCGTTATCCACTAAGTCAGTGGATGGAGTAAGTCTATTGGCTTGTGAACTATAATGACTTCGAAAAGTTTCAGTAATCTTTTCATGATCTCAAAGACATTTTTCCTATAGGGTAGGAGAATCCGTTTGTTGTTTTCCAAGTGTGATTTCTTAGTTGATGATAAATTATGCTGAGAACTTTTTGATGAATTTGAGTGAATAACCGTTATTTTGCATAATTTATTTATTGACGCTAATGACTTCCAATTGATTATTATACTGAATCGAAATGATTCGTTTTTTTCAGCATAGTGGATGCTTCAATGTTATTATATTATTATTATTATTAGTCCCTTGGGTTCCTAGTGGAACATAGGGCTTCAGTAACACGTCTCCAGTGAACTCTGTTCTCTAAAATCTTTTGAACCTGGCTCCACAACAGCCCAGAAGCTCTCATTTCCTCCTCGCACGATCTCCTCCATGTCACCCTCGGACGTCCAACTCGTCGCTTCCCATGGGGATTCCACTCGAGCAACTGGCCTGACACGTGATGTCCGCAGTTGACCTTCTCAGTGCATGCCCAATCCATCTCCACTTCCTCCTGCATATTTGTTGCTTCAAGTTAATTTTGATGCATAATATGTGTGTGTGTGTGTCAAGAATTAACTAACTGGACTCCATATGAATTCATAACTTTAGATTATTGTTATAGAAAGTGTAGCTCTGAGATTAACTTGAACTTCGCTAACAAGAGAATACAAATTTATGTTCCTTGAGTTTCAATAAACTAGCTAATTTTATGACCGAAACTGTTTATTACTTGAATTTTCCACTAAAGTTTTGAGTGAATTTTTATTCGTTTGCAGTGAGATGAATAGGTTTTGATTATGTTCATATCTGACATTGACTTCAGTTTGTATACATTAATACCAGTTTTCAAATTTTTATTACATTCCGTACAATATATATATACTTCGCCGATGATTTATGTATACTGCCGCACAAACTCGATGATCTACAGGCAAAAACTAACAAGTTGACAGAAGAGTCAGCGAAGATAGGACTTCCATCAGGTGAACGTAGAGAAGACAGAGGTAATGAAGATACCCAGTCAGCGCCACCACCACCACCACCAACAAGCTCCAATCACCATCAACGGAAGAAATCTAAAAGAAGTAGTCTCTTTCACCTAACCACCTAGACAGCATCATCTCAACTACACATGGCGGAGGCACAGGTAACGACATCAAAGCCAGCCACGATCGCAAAGACACCAAAACATGTCTTCATTAATCTGAAATAGTCTGTAACTAGATCTACTCCACTCCACTCCACTCCACTCCACTCCACTCCACTGCACTCCACTGCACTGCACTGCACTGCACTCAGCATAAAACGTGAACAACATCCGAATTTTCAACACTAATGCCAGTCAAGTAAGTCAGTGCTTCTATGTGATGGTTGAGAGACTTGTCGTGTTACGAAAAGCATTTCCAACAATCTACAAACACCCATCAACAGCTGCCACCTACACTCACTCGATACTGAAGATCAGATTGATGGCCAGAATAATAAGAATAAACAACAAGGAGCTCTGTTTGTCTGGCTGGCTTGGAACGAACCAACCAAGAACCTATCACTCACAACAAATATGCAGAAGGAAGTGTAGATGGATAGAGCATGCACTGAGAGTACCATTCGTGGATATCATGCGTCAGGTCTGGCCTGGTCTGGCGTGGCGTGGCGAGGCTCTGGAGTGGAACTCATATGGGGAACGGGGAGTTGGGCGTTGGTGCCGAGGGTGACATGGAGGAGATGGTTTGAGGAAGGAAGAGATGAAAGTTTGTGGGCATTGGTGGTGCCAGGTTGAAATGACTGGAGAGAAGAGAGTGCACTGGAGAGGTGCTAGTGAAGCTGTATGTTCCACTAGGAATCCAAGGAAAAAATTATGATATATATATATATATATATATATATATATATATATATATATATATATATATATATAAATGATAATTTTTGGAAACACCAGTATCAGTTCTCCTTAGAAGTTGGAAATTTGGACCGTTGGTTCTTGATCCAGTGGCTCGGTGGTAACTTATTGTTCACTGAACCCCAAAGTCCTGGTTTCGATCCCAGGCCGGGAGATATTATGAGTGCGCACTGACGAGGAACCTCGTAGTCGGACGAAATAGGTATCCAGTGCTCCAGTATTTCTCCAACTCGTCTGTCCATGATGGATGCCAATTTGAAATTCATTCTGTTATATTCATCTTGGTGACTAGTAGTGGAATCCAGGATGTGAGTTTCGTCCTATTAAGGAGTCGTCAGTTGGGTGTGCCTGCACCCCGCTTTGGCTCGAACCCCATCTTCATCGTTTCAAACTGTGACAAGCTGTGAGGTCAAGAGGGTTTGTTTTGTCGGGATACACCATTGATGAACTCAGCTTAAAACAAGCCAACCAGTCGCCCAGTATTTAGATCACTCTGATGCGGCTGGTGAAATCTGCAGATCTGCCTGAATGGCACTTAACTACCCACGTTGTTCACTAGTGTAGTAACTTCTACATGTGACCTTCTTTTTACTGAATTCTTGAGGTAGGAGCGTCGAGGCGAACACTCCTCATAACGACCACTGTACTGCTTATTTCTCTACAGTTGTTACGTTGATTTAATTGTATTCTCAGTGTTGCGCAGCTGTTAGTCAAGTTCAAGTTAAAGTAACACCTGTGAGGTCAAAGTTCAAGCAATTAAAATATTTAGCTGTAACACCTTCTGGAATGGTAAAGATAAATATTTCAGAGCAACAAGTTATGCTGTAAGTCACCTAAGTGTACTAGCATGTTTTACTAACTCATGTATGAACTCTTGAACAGTAACCTTCCAATTTCCACCATTATAATCGCCCGATTCTTCTGATTAGTAAAGTTTGACACAAATATGTTGAGGTTCAATGACTTTCAGTTTCTTGAAGGAATAGAACGATTAAATAGCGCTCATCCTAACAATAACAGAGTAATCTGTTGTTCTGAGGATCAAATCATTAATTTCTAATTAACAGAATATTACACTGATCATGTCATCTGTTTGCACAGTGAAACAACCAACAATTCACCAATCACAATGCAGAGAACAACTTTCAAGGTAACACCACTCTTGTTCAACATTCAATCCATCGAAAATTTAAATCTTTTATGTAAAAATACTCAGATCCTCTTTTATTTTAATTATATGCATTGACTTTTTTAAAAAAAGAGATATTTTTTTAAAATTACAGTTTCATAGAATTTTCAATCGGTTTCAATAAAGAATAATTCGGTGGAAAACCAAGTTGAGCATATCCTAATTTGTGCAGAAGTTTACTATTCAAATGAATTGTTTCCACTAATTGTCTTGGTAGAATTGAATCATTATTTGCCCATGATAATAAAGAGTTTTCATGAATTTTATTGATGACTTGTTTTGAACTTGCTTCATATCTGTGTACAGTTTGTTATTAAAACAAAAAAAATGGCGGGCTAAATAGTTTGAATTAAAAAACTATGAAAATGCTTAACTTTTAAGTGATCATTATCTAATAGGGGGAAACGGAGTTTTTTTAAGATAAGTCAAACTTTGGTAAGTAATCGATTTTATTTAGAAGTTTCATTTTTTGTCAGTAATGATTCACGTGAGATGAGTCTATCAACTTCAATTTAAAAATCTGTGAACTCATTAGGTGGGTAGTAAGACGAACAAAAGTTGGGTACGGTGATCAAATTTTGTAAATTATCTACAAACTGCATGATCCACGTTGATATTCCTCCCGCTTGAGAGGTTTTCCTCGCACTTTGTCCTAAAATACCCACCACCTGCAGCCACAGAACTACCAGTGAACACAAGCCCTCCGACGTAAGTTGAAGTTCTGAACGCAATTAAGCTACCGAAATGCGGGAGAGCAGCAGGACCAGATGGAATTCCTCTAGAAGCACTGAGAAGAGACGCAGAGATAACGGAGATACCTTGTCAAACTACCGAAGAAGGGAGACCTATGTGTTTACAAGAACTGGCACGGAATCATGCTCCTGTCCACCCACACCAAGCAAAATATTAAGCCGCATCATCCTGGAGAGACTTAAAGATGCTCTGCATTCAAAACTACGACCGGAACAGGCTGGCTGGCTGTCTGGCTTCAGGAAGTACGAATGATGTGCGGACCAAATTGAAATGCTACGCCACACATCATCATAGAATAGAGCATATAATGGGAGTCAAATCTCTACCTGAACTTCTACTTTGAAAAAGCTATCGACAGCGTCGATCGAGAAGTAATTTGGCAGCTACTGCTTCATCACTACGGTTTTAGTGCGACAAACCTTAGTCAACCTCATTCAAGAACTATATGAAGACGCCATATGCCAAATGATTGACAATGGGGAGCTCAGTGATGCGTTTGAAGTGAAGATGGGGTACAGGAGTAAGACAAGGTTGCCGTTTACTATCATCACCGATGTTCTTCCTGATTGTGGTTGACTGAACTTGATGATGCAGCAGACAACTGTGAGAAGGGAGAAGATAGGCATACACTGATTGACCGATGAAAAGACCTTAGACGATTTGGATTTTGTCGGTGATGACTTGTGTCTACTGTCTTACAAACTCGAAGATCTACAGACAAGAATTAACAAGTTGAGAGAAGAGGTAGGGCAGGGCAGGGCAGGGCAGGGCAGGGCAGGGCAGGGCAGGGCAGGGCAGGGCAGGGCAGGGCAGTGAAGATGGTTCTTCAAGTGAATGTAGAGAAGACAGAGGTTGGGCGTCCAAGGCGAGGGTGACATGGAGGAGATCGTATGAGGAAGAAGTGAGAGCTTCTGAGCAGTCGTGGCGCCAGGTTGAAAAGATTGCAGAGAATAGAGTGGAGTGGAGACGTGCTAGTGAAGCCGTATGTTCCACTAGGAACCCAAGGGACAAATAATAATAATTATAATAATAATGAGAGGTTTTCCAACTGCCCAGCAGTAGTGTCAACAGGGTCTCCGTTGTGATGTCCTTTAGCTTATTTGAGCTTGAGATTCATGAACACCGCTGATGACCTTGACCCAAAATGGATGAAGTCGTACTCCGGTGTGACTAGTGATACTTACAGATCCAGCGGAGTGGTTTGTAACTATTCAAGTCGTAGTAAAGTAGTAAATCTCACTCTTTTGACTTCATCAAAATTTTTCACCAAGATTTTACTGTTCTTAGTTCCAAGAAACTGTTTCTTTTCACAGTATCTTGCTGTTATACTTTCTTCATTGAAGAAGATCCTGTCCTTTTGATGCTAAAGTATTCAATATAGTGCTTAACTAGCCTGGTGCTTTTTACTCAGGGACATATGCAACATCAGTGAAAGTGAAGGTTGAGTTTGAATAGAAATTCAAACAAGGAAGTTTTCATCATGGGTTGATCGAGATCAGTTGATGAAGCATTGAAAACCTTAGGGCACTAAACAGCTGTTTCTTCCAAGTTCAGAACTCCTCAGTAGTGTACACTAATATCTTCGTGGGGAATGGAATCCAGAAACATCAAACTTCACGATGAGTGTGTTATCAATCAACCTTTAGGTTGCTGCACTCTTCCTACCTTTTACTTTTCACTGTATGGTATCACCATCATCCAGTGTCATCAGTAGACTCCCATCTCACCCCTGACTTATTCGACTTGATTATTCAGTACCCTCAGGCTTTCAATTACTCTCCATTCGACGTCAATTCATGTTGAAAAAGCCATCTTGGAGTCGATTAATCGTAACAAATGATAATTAATTACTATTCAATCAAAGCTAATTAAGATTGATGGCAACCTACTTCTTGATAATCAGATAGATATGAAGAATACTAGGCATGAAACTACCCGATAACGATTCCATTTGTTACATGTCACACTGGAAAACCAAGACAGAAGATAATAATTGTAAAAAAATAACAAAGAAGTGGTATCGCTAGAAGTTATGAAGATCGTATGAAGATATGTGTAGAAGATAAAGGAAATAAAGATTTTGGAATATTACAGTTTCGACACAAACAGGGTAATCATTTGTATGTTTCACTACGACTAGTTTCGAGGTATATCATCTAGAGTCTCCGATTGTTAACTTCTATTGTATCGCAGGCTGAAACCACATAGACTATACTTCTCTACAGGGGTTTAAGCTAACAGTCAAGCTTTTGATGCATTCACATATCATATCTTGATATAGCAACCGCTGAATTTTGTTTACTTTCTAATCCCATCCTGGCTGATATCACACATTGTCTACTTGTATGCAACACAATCAGATGACTTCAGTCAACATGGACTCATAACATCATAAAACGATATATTCCAGTCCCTTGTTATAACTATACTATTCACCGTTTACAAGATTTTAGAATTATGATGATGTGCAGTAGCTGAAAAAAAAATACTGTGTCATTCCATTTTAGTCTGTTTATTAGAAATATCACACAGTGAAACAGTAGCATTAACTGGATCAACTCATTAACCGCTTCATTGAAGTTAAGACCTTTCTCTAGCACTTTCACTGCTGTTGAGCTTAGGACTCTACTTGAGAGATTTACGACCCACTTTGACTTATCGATCATCGGCGATATATTATTATGATTATTATTTGTCCCTTGGGTTCCTAATGGAACATAGGGCTTCAGCAACACGTCTCCAGTAAACTCTGTTCTCTGAAATCTTTTCAACCTGGCTCCACGACAGCCCAGAAGCTCTCATTTCCTCCTCGCACGATCTTCTCCATGTCACCCTCACCTCGGACGCCCAACTCGTTTCCTCCTATCGGGGTTCCACTCTAGGGTCTGATGCGTGATGTCCCCAATCGGCCTTCTCAGTGTATGCCCAATCCAATCTATCTCCACTTCTTTCTGCATATTTGTTGAGCGATGGGTTCTTGGTTGGTTCGTTGCCAGCCAGCCAGAGTTCTTTGTTGCTTATTCTCATTATTCTGGCCATCTGATTTGATCTTCAGTAACGAGTCAGCGTAGGCAGTTGTTAATAAATGTCTGTAGTTTGTTGGAAATCCCTTTCGTAACGTGCTAAGTCTCTGAACCACACAGGAGCACTGAATTGACGTTGGTGTTGAAATTCGGATCTTGTTCCACATGCTGAGTGGAGTGCAGAAGATCTCCACACTGGTTCCAGGCTAATGAACTGTCTTGCTTTTCCGATCCTGGCTGCTGTGACATCCTCGTCTGTGCCACTGCCGCCTGTAGTTGGAACAATGCTGCCTAGATAGGTGAAGGAGGCTACTTCCTTTAAGTTTCTCACATTGGTGGTGGTGGTGTTGTTGATTGGGTATCTTCGTCACCTCTATCTTCTCTATATTCACTTGAAGTCCCGTCTTCGCTGCCCTGCCTCGCCTCTTCTGTCAACATGTTAGTTTTCGGCTGTAGATCATCAAGTTTGTGTGACATCAGACACAAGTCATCGGCGAAATCCAGATCTTCTAGGTTTTTTTCCGCAGTCCAGCCAGCGTATTCCCCTCTTCTCGCAGCTCCCCACTGTTTGTTGCATGATTCAGTCGACCACAATCAGGAATGTCATGGGGTATAGTAGGCGGCAACCTTGTTTCACTCCTGTCTTCACTTCAAAAGCATTACTGAGCTTCCCATCATCGGTGATATGCTATTGTTAATTTCATTACTGTTGACTGCATGTTTTTCTTCCATAAGTTTGTTGAACTTCTTAATCTGAGTATTTTTGAATTTCTTGGATGCAGCTGATCTTGCTTTATTGAAATTGTCCATAAGAAGCTCATAATCTTTTTCACTAACTGTTTGTCCTTTTTGACTATTCTATGCATTTCTTCTTTAAGACAGAGTTTACTGACACATCCTATAGCTGCTTTGACTTTGTTTATTGGAATCGGTGCACGTAGACGTAGATATTTAGGAATGATTTGATTTCTAAGACATCGAATATTGAATATGAATATGGACAATAAATTGTATCCGAAACATTATCCAGTAAATGCTCCTGTTTCACTGTGTGTTATTCCTAATAAACAAACTAAAATAGAATTACAATCGACCACAGTGCCCAAGTTTTACACTTATATTAATACTGTATCATATTATAAACTAGGTTTGGTGTGTTTGGAGCGGATGCTTGTTCTTTTGACTGGTCATTATGCTCATTTCAACAGTTTGTAAAGGAAAGGCATGGACAGTAGTCAAATTGAAATATCATAATTACTAACAACAGAGTTATTTGGAACTTTGTTATGAAATACAATTGAAATTCACCGTCTATCTTCAAAAACAACACAGTTTTAACTTACGGACTCAGATTGGAAACTTTTTTAATCACAGTTTCATGTTTCAGCACTACTGGATCCCAAGGTAAGCCAAGAAAACCTGAATAAACGAGAAAACGTTGGAAGAAGAAGACAAATAGTATACGGTACATTTTTATAGTAGTTATGAATAGTGGCTAGCAGTAGATTCCACAGTGTACGTTTCTTTTTATCTAGGACTCGTCAGCTGGATATGTTAGTCGCATCCACAGCAAGTGATTCCGCTCTCTCGACACTGAAACTGGAAGTTACAGTGGCTATAGTGATTCAGTAGTCTAGTGGATAACATTATGATGTTTGAAGCGATGAGTTCTTGGTCTGAGTCACTGGGAACATCTAGCCAAAGAGTCTCAAACAGGACGAAACGCTCATCCTAGATTCCACTACCACCTACTATCCATATCATAATTGAAAATATCAGCAATACCGAGGCACCCACACAGGCTAAAACATCATTTAATTTGTTTACAATCGTAGATTTCTAGAAGTTGCATGAAAAAGTAACTCGTTTTATCATTAAAATTTTGAAAAGGATTACTTCTTTGTTCTGGTAGCTTATTCTATTAGGGATCGTAACAGTTTTCCTGAAACTTTAGACACATGTTTATTTACGAAGCAAAAAAGTAAACTCCTTGTAGTATACACTTATACTCAGGATGATTTAATGAGGTAACCTCATCAACTAGACAGTTGTGAAAACGCTTACGTCTTCTAATAGGTTAACGGACGTTACATCGGTTTGTAAACCGGGAGTGAGCTATTTCAGCATTTTTAGTCATTTTTTAAGTACTTATCTGATGATTAAATTTGACTTGGCGCTCAAATTCTTCAAGGACACTCATAACAAATATGAAGTGGATAGTTATAATGCCTAACGATTAAGTTGAAATTCAATGACCGTCTTCAATTTCAATTACTATTCATTGACCTTGAATATTAGTTTCTAATTTTCTTTTATCTGTTATTAGAGGGAAAAATAAACTCTTTAAATTTGATCAGTGTTAAGTGAATTTGTTCAAATGAAACCAGTTGCAAATTCTGCTTGACAACCTTATAACTAATTAAAACTCAGAGTCATATTACTTAGGTCAAATAGATGAAAAGGTAGGGATGATGACCTAAACTTGGGTTGTGGTTATCACCTGAATTTTGTAGCTCAGCTGGTGTGCCATAGCATCGAGAGCAAGGATAAAACTTGTTCTAGTCTTGGAGTTAATTAAATTTCCTTTAACTTTCAGTTCTCAGCTCCCTAGAAGTAAGGATGTCTTTTGATGTTAGATATTGGGTGTCAACTCATACAAAGCCCTGAGTCACCTAAGTTTCGTGGTTGTTGGCACTCATCCGCGAGTCACATATACAAACTAGGTGATATAAAACCGGCGTCACTGAGTGGTAACTTTATCTCTACGCTTTCCAGGTTACGACTAACCCTTATAAGATTGAATTATATGCACAAATTAGAAGTTGTGGCGAATCTTTGAAGTTCAGGGTGTAAATTTTTAGAGTGAGTTATCCTTTGAGTTAGAGTTTTGCTTGGCAAACGTTGCAGTGTCATGCTAGATATTATCATGAGTGCATAGGAAGTTCGCAAGGATATTTATAGCGTGTTACTTCGCCTCGGTTTGATTTGATTGGTAGTCTGGTGAATGCGTGGGCGTGAGCTGAACGTGATTAGTTGACTTACTGCTTCTAGTTTTCTCAGACGAGTATGGATTGATAGGTAGAAGAAATGCCTGTCTAGTCCTTGGTCTTCAGTGGTGGCTTGAATCAGCTGAGCAAGTTTACAGCGTGGTCACTCAGCTAAATGATACAACAGTACTGTCGACTGAGGACTAAATAGTTACCTCATTTATTCACTGATGATCTGTTCTTGTATTGACATTTGTTCGTCAGTCAAGGCTTTCTGATATATTCTATCAGGAGGCTTGTACAGGTCTACTACTTGATTTCAGGTCGAAATTCATCATGGACTGAAATCAGTCGGAGGAACATTAGAAACCTAGGAGCACTGGATAGTAGATGTTCCATCGTCGTATGGGACTCCTCAGCTGCGTGCACACACTACTCTACCCTACTAGAGATCGAACCCACGACTTTCAGTTTCCCGTGGCCACCACGTTACCATTGATCCACTGGGTGGCTATCTAATGGTCCATATTTCCTACTTCTCTTAGTTCACAATATAGTGCGACCTACATTCAATATCATTGTTGAGTAACTATCCTCATATTGTTTAATTAACACGTCATCAACAATGTCGAGAAAAACAAGAAAAGATAAAAGAAAAGAACCTACTCAACACTCTTTGTACTTCATTCTGTGTATTTAAAATTAAATCTTCATAACGTACAGTTATACATTGGGATGAACCAATCTTTATACATTCTTTCAATATTATTGTTGTTAAATCCTCCCAATAAGTGAATGCTTTATATGGTTTATTAGGAATGTATAATGGATTAACTTTTCGTCTAAATTAAATAATTTTAATAAAAAAATAACAGTATAAGAATTGCAATAAATTAACAATGAATAAATAATTACTCTTCAATATAAACAAATGTGTGTAATATTTTAATGTTGTTACTTATACTATCCCATCTTTGAGTGGACCGAATCGATCAGTCTTGATTAGTATATAGGCTTTCACGTGGATACCTAGATATATGGACAGGGGCTATGATGACTTGGTGGTGTAGTAGATAACGCTCTGGCGTTTGAAGTGACTGGTCCTGAGTTCGAGTCCTGATGGGAACAATATCGCTTACTGGAAGGCAGGTTCATTCAATTGAAGAGTCTAAAACAGGACGAAACACGCATCTTAGCTTTCACTGCTAGCTGCTATCCATCAATACATGTGTGAAATAGTTTAAAAATCTGCATTAAATCATTAAATAAAGGACGTTTAGCGAAGAATCACTCTTTTCAGCAATATCATTCTCATGCTATACAATCGCATACGTTAGTGTTTTATTCACTTGGTGACAGAAATAGATTAAAGGGACTGGTAAATGTAATGAAAAATCAGAAATAAACGGGGTGATGGAATGTAATGTGTGGGAGGAGATGTGAAAGAAAATATTTTGACGATGCAATGTTCTTATATGTCATGTTCATTGCATTTCAAGTGACTAGACAAATTTCTTTAGAATGCAGAATTAAGTCTTCAAAATATCAATTACTATGGCTTCCTCAGATTGAAGAAGTTTTAGGCATACACCTTACATGAAGCTTATATGAACTCTATAGATGACATCGGATAGTCATGATCAGTTACATGTTCTAAAATAGAACTGTGAGGTACTCCTTAATGAAACGAGACTGGTATATGTTTGTAAATACATTTGGAAAGCAAGTTGTGAGTACAATCAACATAAGTCACTCCACTGGAGTAGACGAGTTGAGATAAACACATATTGAGATGGTCAAGACATTTAGCTTATCTATGCGCATAATCAAAGCATTGGGTAAGTACTGAAAGTTAATTAAAGTTTGGAAGCATAGAAATTCCTTCTCAGTATATTTGCTGATGCATCTCCGTTGAACTGTATACTAATGAAAAAAAAGGCTTCTTAAGAGCTTCCAATTTCATAGTTTTAGCAATGAAATACTCAGCATACTGGTTTTCAATCAAAACATTCTTGAGAAAATTAAGTTTATCTTCCAAAGTATCATAACTTCAGGTAATGTTGATTCTATGATACACAGACAAAATCCGGATTTCGTTTGTTGAATAGAGGCATCTGGCTATGAAAATTTGTAAGTTGTCCGTCTTATGTGGATTTTTTGTGGATCAACCTTCTGAGTAAACCATTGTTTCAGCTTTCCAGGTGTATATCTAAAAGGATATGTTAGAATTAAGTTCCTTAACTAACATAAACCAGATTTTGAGGGAGTTGTGGAGATTTGGAATTATTTCAAGTTGTTATTCATCGTAGACTGACATCAATAACATCAATAACAACTTGAAATAATTCCAAATCTCCACAACTCCCTCAAAATTTAATTGAACTGGTGCTCATTGGTGACTAGTTTCCAGAAGGATTCCCGAAGTTCCAATGACAAGTCGTGACCGGTGGAGTCAAAGCCTGATGCCATGAGGACAGATACTCAGCGATGACATTGGGTGGCGGTTGCGCTATATATCGTGAGCTAAGAGAAGTTGGAAATATGGAGCATTGGATTGTGACCCAGTGGCTCAATGGTAAAGCGGTGGCCGCGGGACCTGAAGGTTGTGGGTTCGATCCATGGTGGTGGGGTCGTGGGTGCACACTGCTGAGGCGTCCCATACTAGGACGAAACAGCTGTCCAGTGTTCCCAGGTTCCCTTTGTTCCTCCAACTGATGTCAGTCTACGATGAATAACAACTTGAAATAAACCAGATTGTAGACTGGGAGTTATTAACTTGAAATGTGTGCAAGTCAAATGATTAAGATAGGTGCCTTTAACACTTTCTCTAGTAAATGACTTTTAATCATAGTCTTAAATAGACAACTCAGCTGAAACCTTAAGTCGGCAGCTTAATTTGGTTCAAACTAAAATCGAAGTCTTACCTACTTTCAGGCTTCTACGGTTAGTGTAAGATTCACAAACTTTTCATTCCACTACGACAAATTAGGGACTTTATCAACAAACAACCTCCCTAATTATCTGCCTTCAATACTTAAACCCCTACAAAAGCACTCAGAATACATAATGAAGGGCTCACTTGATTTGAAATCCAAAAGTTTTTCACTTAAATTTAAGATGAAACTATAGTAGACCATGGCATTAATTCTTGATATACTAGTATTCCAACTAATGATAGGCTAGATATTATTTCCAATTTATTAGAAACAGACAAATTGTTGGCAGAAAGATGCCCAATGAATACCAGTGACATCATTAACGCCTATAAAATTCTGCTTATATATTACTCACTTCACATTTAAAGGTAAAATATGTAAGGAAACTGACAGTGTTACTATGGCTTCCATTGTTTCACCATATTTACGAGTAAATACGAAAAAAGTATTTTCACTCACTTATTGAAACCAAAAATGTGGCTCATATATTTTGATGATATATTTGTAATTTTAAAACGTGACTTATATCAGACATTCTTAGATCAAATAATCTCTACATTGACTAGATTCATACTTAGCTAAGAAAAAGGAAATGGATAATGTTGAAAAGCTCTTCCTTGGTTGACTTGTTAAGTGGAAAGAAAATTGAAATTTAGGTATAACCATTTTCAGGACCAGATGGAATCCCGCCAGAAACACTGAGAACAGTGGACATGCTCATACCACTATTGCAGAAGGTCTGGAAGGAAGGAAAGGTACCTGCCTATTGATTGGAAGAAGGGCTATCTTGTCAAACTCTCAAACTAGGGAGACCTTAGTGTTGATAAGAACTGGTACGGAATCATGTTGCTGTCCACCTCAAGCAAAATATTAAGCCGCATCATCCTAAAGAGACTTAAAGATGCTCTGCATTCAAAACTACAACCGGAACAGGCTGGCTGGCTGTCTGGCTTCAGGAAGTACGAATGATGTGCGGACCAAATTGAAATGCTATGCCATACATCATCATAGAATAGAGCATAGAATGGGAGTCAAATCTCTACCTGAACTTCTACTTTGAAAAAGCTATCGACAGCGTCGATCGAGAAGTAATTTGGCAGCTACTGCTTCATCACTACGGTTTTAGTGCGACAAACCTTAGTCAACCTCATTCAAGAACTATATGAAGACGCCATATGCCAAATGATTGACAATGGGGAGCTCAGTGATGCGTTTGAAGTGAAGATGGGGTACAGGAGTAAGACAAGGTTGACGCTTACTATCATCACCGATGATTTTCCCTTACTGTGGTCGACTGGACTTGATGATGCAGCAGACAACTGTGAGAAGGGAGAAGAGGCGGATACGCTGGTTGGACTGGTGAAAAGACCTTAGACGATTTGGATTTTGTCGGTGATGACTTGTATCTAATGTTTTACAAACTCGAAGATCTACAGACAAGAAATAACAAGTTGAGAGAAGAGGTAGCGTAGCGTAGGGTAGGGTAGGGTAGGGTAGGGTAGGGTAGGGCAGGGAAGGGAAGGGAAGGGCATGGAAGGGAAGGGAAGGGAAGGGTAGCGAAGATGGAACTTCAAGTGAATGTAGAGAAGACAGAAGTGATGATGACACCCGACCAAGGCCACCACCACCACCAACAACGAGCTCCAATCACCATCAACGGGGGGAACTTAAAGGAAGTAGCCTCTTCCACCTACCCACCTGGGCAGCATCGTTTCAACTCCAGGTGGCACAGACGAGGACGTCACAGCCAGCCAGGATCCGAAAATCAAGACAGGCGTTCATTAACTCGAAACCAGTGTGGAGATCTGCAATGCACTCAGCATACAGCGTGAACAACATCCGGATTTTCAACACTAAATCAGTCATGTAAGTCAGTGCTTCTATGTGATGGTTGAGAGACTTGTGTTACGAAAGGCATTTCCAACAAACTACAGATATACATCACATCAACAACTGGTCTCGCTGGTTCGTTACTGAAGCCCAGATAGTCAGAATAATATGAATAAGTAACAAGGAAGTCTGGCTGGCTGGTTGGCAACGAACCAACCAACAACCTGTCACCCAACGAATATGCAGAAGGAAGTGGAGATGAATTGGGCGTGCACTGAGAAAGCGATTTGGAGACATCAGGTGTCAGGCCAGGCCGTTGAGTAGAATCCAGATGGTAAACGGTGAGTTGGGCGTTGGTGTCGAGAGTGACATGAAGGAGATTGTGTGAGGAAGAAATGAGAGCTTCTGGGCATTGGTGGCGCCAGGTTGAAAAGATTGTAGAGAAAGTGTAGAGTGGAATGGAGGCATGCTACTGAAGCCGTATGTTCCACTAGGAACCAAAGGGACAAATAATAATAATAATAATAATAATAATAATAATAATAATAATAGTAATAACCTTTTTAAAACTATAAGCAAACTAACATAATTTTCTTCCATGAAGTTAATAATCATTTATTCAACAACCTTACCTAATGGAAGAGGCAATTGCTGCACGACCATCACGTGTCATATGAATAAATTTTGCTTTTGGAAATATTTCATGTAAATATTTTAAATAATAAAATGAAAATGGTTGTTTATGGCATAAATGTTCAGCTGATTGACCCATATTAATGATAATTTCACTGATGAATGCAGCTATAGCTCGATTGAATACAGTTGAATAGATACCAGCAGCTTCAAGTTGATACATATTACTTTCGGATAACTTTTTCAAACGGAGTAAAGGTGTTGTAATCACTGGTTCAGGACCACATCGTACTAATGGATGAACATCAAGTAGAATTCTCATTAAACCGGTTCCTTGAAGTAAAAAGTATTCAATAGGAATATTAATAAGTACTTGAATGTCTTCAAAGTAATTTTTCATATCAGCCTAGTCATCACTGATCAATGTGGCACTATTAAAAATCATACAGTAAGCACTTATAGACATAAGATAACAGGATTTCGAAGTATGGATAAAATAGTTTTTAGGGATTGACCAGATTTGAAGAAAGTTTTCAGTTTGGCTTGACATCAGCTAGAAAACCGTGACGAATTGACAGAATTACAAAATAATGGATTACTGAACTTCAAACCAGTAGCTGGATAGTGATCTGAGATTCCCTAGCTGGATGCCTCTTTAAAAGGGGGGGGTGGGTGGGAATGATTACCTTCTAATTTGATTTTCTGCATTATGAAGCAACATCTGTCCAGGGCTCTCAGGTTTTTAGTGCTTCTGTAAGTGATATCGGTGGGTGATTTAAACTAATCTGAAAAGAGCAGTTACTCAGGAAGGTGTCTTCCTAATGAGTGAGTAATTCAGGCAGAGAAATGCATTCACTCTTGCTGTTTTTCTACACCTGTTTGGCGTAGATTACTCAAAGGTAGCAATACATTTCTCAAATCTGTCCTACGATAACTGATCGCCTTGATGTCACATGAAAACAGGTGATCATTAATCTGATTTGAGTTGTTTGATAAAACCGATAACTAACAAATTACAAATAGCTTGGTAGAATTTCGAAGCTAAATTTTGCCCAGCATACATACGAATATATGTACACATATGGATGGAGTATATTTCGAAATAAGCTTAAAATGTGTCATAACTTTACACTCAGCTAAAAAGAGGGATAGACACGAATCCTACGCAGGAACGCACAGGGAGATCATTTCGAGTGTATGAAACACGCAAAACTACAGTCTTATAGATCAGAACTTCATACTCTCTAAAGTCATGGATTATTGGTTTAGGCAATCAACTTTCACCTACTGGGTTATAGTTTGGAATGGCACTACACCTAAAGAGGTTTCATCGATTCATCTCGGTCGGTATTCGGGCTCTTATGCAGATATCTGGATATTTTCTAACTATTCATTGTTATTCGATGACTTGATGGTGCTAGCAGACTCACAGTTTGTCCTGTTTATGACTTATCAGGTAGATCCAATTGCATCTCAGTTAGTGATTGTATTTCTATTGAGACTGGAAGCCTGCATCTATCCCTGTGAACATCAAAAGGTTACCCATTAGATAGCTGAAGTATTCACTTGATGAAGTGTAGATACATCCAGCTAACAAGCGCCATATTCGAAGAAAAACAAGTTCTAGATTCCACTGTCAGCCACAACCAAGTCTTCTATAACAATAAATGAAATTTTATTTTATCTTTATTTAATAAAATGAGATATTTAACCCATACAAAGATTATTTTTGTAAAACTATTTAAAACATATAGCAAAACTTCATATTTGAATACAAAATACCTTCTCTTCACTATAACCCCTATTATCTTAACTGGTGTAATCAACTTGTCAATCGATGTGTTTAAATGAATCAAATGTTTATTATTTAACATATTACATATATTTAAATATTTTTAGATAAATTGAAATGCATCTTAGCTATTGACAATATAAAATATGAGTAGAGTAGATATGACCGATGGTTCAATTTAAATTGTACATCTTTACATTCTACCCAGTTAATATTGAATGTTGTTAATATGACATTGCCTGTCAGATAATATAGTTGAGTGATTTGTTTAAATGAGCTAATTTCTGCGAAATATCCTTTAAGTAGTATTTAACTTTTGAGAGCAATTTGAAAAGTATCTTATATGTATGCTTCAATAAACTTTGTTATATCAGGGACTATTTAGTTTGAATATACGCTTATCAAAAAAAGTGAGTTTTTTGTTCTCAACCGATATGTTCTACCCTGATATGGAGGTTACGCTTGGACTTCGCAATAATTTGAAAAGTCAAACTAATTGGAATACTTATTCCTTGAAGTAGTATCGTACTAAAAAGGCCAGTTGGATTCTGATGGAATAAAAGGTAGTTATCATCATAGTGTAAACAGCTACTTTCTTATGGGGATGTGAGGGTAAAGTTGTACTGTTGACTGAACTGGGTTTGACAAGGTTGAGGTGTTTCTCACGGATAATCAACAGCGGCACGCTGATGCTGGCTTTCCTATGGGAAGGTAGTGGGGAGGGGGTTAGAAAAAAGGCCCCAAAAACAGAACTTTCCTCCCTATCCCACGTTATACCGGTACCAGCGGTGTCACCTTTCATTTCCTGGCCTTATGACAATAGAATCGGAGTCTAATAATCTTTAAAATGTCGTATGTGACAGACAGCAGAAAGGTGCCACACAAGTGATCATGCACCTTTTAGAAACAAATTTCACGTTGTTGGCGGATACAAAGTACCAACCAGCCACACGCTTCCTCTAGTATACAAAACGTAATGGAAAATAACCATGCCTTCACTTTCTGACACCATTATTTAGCCCCTTTCAACTTTTCTCCAACTCCTCACTCTACGATTATTGCTAGAGAGTCAAGCTAGCGAAACATCATTCTTAGTCTCTTAAAACCTTATTGCTAATTTCTCATTGGAGCTTTTTGCATCCGAACCCTATGCCTAGTCGGGCAGCACGCGTCTACTATCAAAACTTATGAATCTCGAACCATAGATGTACATCTTGTTTCTGAGACATGCATATAGGGCTCAGGTGTGGCTTTTTATATTCGACCTCATCAGACCAGTTTAGTGAATTTTGAAAATTCACTTTATTAGTTTCCAGAAATTCAGTGGTTATCTCTAAAGGACTAGCATGAATTTGTGCTTTAGAAAGCATACTTTCCAACTAGGTAATAGTCAATAGCTGCCTACTTGCTGTTTGACTGAATGCATCTGTAAGAACTAGGAAAAACAGTGAGAATAGTCGACGCCTATTCATAATCTCCACCAATATACCCACTGACTGCAGTTCCGGTAATGCAAAGAATGCATTCCAGCAGAAACGGTCACTTTAGCTACATAAAGCAAGACGTTCAGACATAGTTAAGATAGCACATGAATTCAACGCTAAACTGCTGAAGCTGAGTCAGTTAAAGTGCCATCTTAGGGGTTTATGCGGCATATCATGCTGACAGCGGTGATCTTTTCTAGCAATTTTGTCCTCATACTCATGATAGACACAGATAGATCATATTTTTATATACCATCGCTGGAAAGGATCGGTGGAGGATTGTCGCTCATTATGAAGAAGCTGTTTGAACTCTGATCACACGTTAGTACAGAGACGTGTAAATCTGCGCCTTACTGGTCGCAGAAACAGGTGGCAGTCGAGTCTGTCTATGCTCGATTCGAAAATGAGAACATAAAGTACGTATTTAAGGAAGAGATAGCTAAGCATTTATCTGAACTTGACAGTAGTGCTCATACTGAGGAAGCCTGGAGGGATATTAAGTCTGCTGTAGAAACGGTGGTGTGGACAGCTGTTAACCTGGATCTCCAACTTAGCAGAAGCCAGTGGATTTATGCAATATCACCTGAACTGGTTGAAGTGAGAATACTCGTTACAGCTGGTTCTGATGCCAATGAGGAGTGAGACAAACTTAGAAACAAGTTGGCTTATAGTCTTCACACTCACTACGAACAGTAGTAGATGATTAGAGCGAAAGACATTTAGAAGGTATCAGCATTGGTTAACACCTATCAACTACTTGAGCTTATTAAGGATACTGGTAAGAAGAAGACGATGGTGAGTGAAACAGTCACAGAAAAGAATGGGTTCCTGATAACCTTTCAGAACAGACAACTAGAACGCTGGATGGAACACTTTTGAAACTCAGTTAGACTGGCTACGCTTCGGTTGCTGAGCATCCATCCCGAATTCAAATGGGAATTGTATATCAGTCCTTCATCTCTTGTCTAACGCGAGAAAACTGTTTCAAACCTGAAGGGCTTCAAAGCACAAAGACCTGATGGTCTGCAGCCAGGAGATTTTATGAATGGAGGTAGAAAGTTACTGAGTAGAGCAACGTATCTACAAGTTTGCATATGGAAATTAGAGGTAGTTCCTTCATACTCATTGACTTCACGGATCGCTCCAGTTTATAAGAAAGGAACGAGATCTTCATATGGCAACCATAGGGGAATTAATTTTACTAACATGTGTTCAAGATCTTAGGATGAGTAGCTACACAATGTCCAACAGGAACTAGAGGAAACCAGGTAGGTTTCACACCTGGATGAAAATTCGTCGATTAGATCTTCACTCTTCGACAGTACCAGGTGTATTTCTTAACCTAGAGGCAGCATTCGACTCTGTCGAAAGTGAGATGTTACGAGTGTGTTTGAGTGTGAAGAGAGTACCAAGCATGTGTATGATGCTAATCAAGGTTCTCTATTTGAACTCACGCAACTTTATAGAGCCTAAAGGATGGGGCTGCCGTTTGAAGTGACGTGATTAATGATGTCCACCAGGAGTTCCATTGTGATCGTTTTGGTCTACGTTTTATACAAATAAGTCAAAAAATATAACTCCGGGTAGCGCTGACCTTACACAAATTGATCTGCTAACTGGAAAGTATGTGGTTGATTCGAAATAGGCAAACGACGTTGTCCTGCTAGGTAAAAGCACTGAAAAATCCAGTCTTCAAAACATTTTGAGCAAAAATCCGTGTATGCTTGGCATATGTTTCGCATCTGTCAAATGTAAGATGATTCTTCGAAACTGGTATGAAACATCTCCCAGTTTAAGAATGTGGATTGGAGTAGAGTGGTTAAATGTTTTGACAACCTCACTTATTTGAGAAGTGGCCTCAGTCGGAATGGGTTGGTTGCTGACAAAATTTCATCTCAGATACAATAGACTAGTTTGGTACTGTTCAACCTACATCATTTCTGTAGGTCTCGAGATATCTGACTGTCTATAGAAGGATGAGTATACTGCTTTGCAGTCAACTGTGTCTTAACATAGGCATGTGAATCATACCCAATGAGAACTAAAGATATAAAAAGATTAGAATGGAGTCACCGTTTGATCAGTATTGAGGTTGGGTGAAGGTTACTAGGCAGGAAAGACAAGTTGTGAACCTCCATCGACTTAAGTGGTTTGAATATGTGTTATGTATGCCAAACCATCACCTATATCTATATGTACTGTTACCTGGAGTGTCAGTCAGTTGGAAGAGTACTCAGGGTGGCCAAACGAAGACTTAGGATCAGTCTAGTAAGTCTATGACAGTTGGTTTGCCCCGAGCAGGAAGGTGTAGACTGTTTTGTCATCGAGGATATAAAAATTAGTAGTTGGAGACAATTCTTAATGACATAGGAAAAACTCAGTCACAATGATACAAAGGTATTCACTGACTAGTGCCTTCTAAAGTTTTGATATTTTTCACACCAACCATCATCTTTAAAATTCTTTCTCTCTTCCCCTCCCACTTTGTCTACTTTAATATTCCTCCTTCTCTAGTCACTTGTTTTTTTTGCATGCTGGTGCAGAAAATTGCAACTCTTATCAACATATTTCTGTGCAAAGTTCTTTGTTAGTTTTACCTGTTTGGGTTTTAGCTTTTAGTGACTTGCGGAACTACTGGTTGAGTAGGTTTCGAACACCGACTTCAACAGTTCTCTTTCACTGCAAAATAGCAACATTCATCAGGATAGACTAAAGAGTACGAATATAACCATTACAGTTATACACGAATAGAATTTCATCTGGATTATTATTATTTGTCCTTTGGGTTCCTAGTGGAACATAGGGATTCAGTAGCACATTTCCATTTTAATCCCTTCTCTAAAGTCTTCTCATCCTGGCTCCACGACTGCCACAAGCTTTCAATTCTTCCTCACACAATCTCCTCCATGTCACACTCGGACACCAAACTCATCGTGTCCCACTTGATTTCCACTCGAAGGTCTAGCCTGGTGCGTGATGTTCCTGAATGATCTTCTCAGTGTATGTCCAATCTACTCGATCTCCATTTTCTTCTTCTGTGTATTTGTTGGGCGATAGGTTGTTGGTTGGTTCGTTCCAAGCCAGCCAGCCAGACTTCCTTCTTATTATTCTGGTCATCAATCTGATCTTCAGTGTGAGTATCTAGTTAGCATAGGTGGCGGTTGCTGATGTGATGTATGTCTGCTGTTTGTTGGAAATGCTTTTCGTAACACGCCAAATCTCTCAACCATCGCGAAGAAGCACTGACTTACTCGACTGAGTTGGTGTTGAAAATCCGGATGTTGTTCACACTTTATGCTGAGTGCAGTAGATCTCCACAGTGATTTCAGGTTGATGAAGACGTGTGTTGCTGTGTTTCCGAACGTGGCTTTGACGTCGTCATCTGTGCAGCCGCCACCACATGTAGCTGAGATGATGATGATGCCTAGGTGGGTAGGTGGGTGAAACAGACAACTTCGTTTAGGTTCCTCCTGTTGATGGTGACTGGTAATTGTTATTGTTGTTGGTTGGGTATCTTCATCACCTCTGTCTTCTCTACGTTCACATAAAGGAAGTCCCTCCCGTCTCCCTTCACTGCTTCACCTTTTCTACCAACTTGTTAATTTTTGCCTATAGATCTTCGAGTTTGTGCGACAAGACATCAGACATAAATCCCCATCGTTTAAATGCGAATCTTCTAGGGTCTTTTCATCGGTCCAGCCAGTTTATGCTCATCTTCTCGCTCCTCTCAGTTATCTGTTGCATGATCCAGTCGACCACAATCAGGGAGATGATCGGTGGTAGTAGGCAGCTTTGTCTTACTCCTGTTTTCATTTACAAGGCGTCACTGAGCTTTCCATTGTATATCACTCAATAGTAGACTGTAGTTCCATTCTAGCTCTTTTATTATATGTACTACACAGAGAACCATTATTATCCAATGGATGACGTTTGGAGCACAATTTATTACTCACAGTCCCATCAAAATAGGCATATAACTTTCCGGTCGAATTTTACAGTTTTACTTTTTTCTAATCCTCTGATTTTATTGGAAATAAAATTTTACCACACCTCTCTAAAATCCGTGTTGATTTATTCCTTTTGGATATATCATGTGTTGATTATTCAATAAGTTACGATGGAATGACAGATTCAAGGAAAATTTTTAGATAGATGGAGAAATTAATAACTAAAGTCTCATCCTGTTGTGATTTTCTTACTGTTGGTTAGCAATGGAATTCAAGATACGCGTTTCATCCCACTTGGAACTCATCAACTGGATGTACCTGCACCCCAGTAAGTGATGTTATTCTCACCGGAACTCAATCCACTTCCCAACATACGTTAATCAATTCAATCCTGTATAACATTGGAAGATGATAACTATCAATAAAAAAACATTATTTCCTATTGATTATTGATAAAAAAAAGAACCGGATGTTTGATTGTCAAGGTGAATATTACCAAGAATAGTTGTGTTTTCAAATATGAAATATAATTCACCTACCAGTACTTTCATGTCCACCTATAAAGATGAAATTATTGTCTCTTGGATCATTAGTTGATGAAAAATGTGGATTTTTATCATAACCGATATATACTCCAACGATGATACCAAACACAAACCATATTATAACACTTAGTATTCTTGAATGTCGACAATAGAATGATTTTGGAATGAAAATTGCTATTCAGTTAATAAAGGAACAATGAAAAGTTATATATTTATTAAAGATGAGATTATCTAGTAGAAAAATATTTTTTATTGATTATACAAAAATTTTTTTGAGGGAGTTGTGGAGATTTGGAATTATTTCAAGTTGTTATTCATCGAAGACTGACATCAGTTGGAGGAATAATGGAAACCTGGGAACACTGGACAGCCGTTTCGTCCTAGTATGGGACTCCTCGGCAGTGCGCACCCACGACCCCACCAGCAGGAATCGATCCCGGGACCTGCAGGTTCCGCTGCCAGCACGTTACCATTGAGCCACCGGGTCAGGATCCAGTGCTCCATATTTCCAACCTCTGAATAACAACTTGAAATATTTCCAAATCTCCACAACTCCCTCAAAAAATTTAATTGAACTGGTGCTCATTGGTGACTAGTTTCCAGAAGGATTCCCGAAGTTCCAATGACAAGTCGTGACCGGTGGAGTCAAAGCCTGATGGCCATGAGGACAAATACTCAGCGATGACATTGGGTGGCGGTTCGCGCTATATCGTGAGCTAAGAGAAGTTGGAAATATGGAGCATTGGATTGTGACCCAGTGGCTAGCTCAATGGTAATGCGGTGGCCGCGGAACCTGCAGGTCGTGGGATCGATCCGTGGTGGTGGGGTCGTGGATGCACACTGCTGAGGAGTCCCATACTAGGACGAAACAGCTGTCCAGTGTTCCCAGGTTTCCTTTGTTCGTCCAACTGATGTCAGTCTACGATGAATAACAACTTGAAAAAATAATTTTGTCTCATCAAAGAAAAGGGTCCAACGTAATCAATAATCTGATTACTGAGAACAGATTCTGAGTGAAGTTCACTAACTAAACGAATGTAACAAATCGAAGATAAAATCAATGATGGAGAGATGGACATTATGGTACATTGGCTTATTAGATTGTACTTTAGCATTTGAAGTGACGGGTACGAGGTTTAAGTCCCGATGAAAATAGCATGACTCACTAGGGTGGAGGTATATCCAGTTGATGAGTTCCTAGTACAATGAAACGTGTGCCTTGAATTATACTGCTAGTGATGAAAATGAAAATGATGGAGACACTTTTCAAGATATTATTTTCATTGAGATAAGGAACCTGGAGGTGATATTATCTGTGAAACTGTGATACATTATTGAGGAAGAGTTCTTCAGAAAATATCTTGTTGCTTTAAACGTTTATCCTCTCTTCTACAGTCTTTCTATCTGAGAATAGAACTTGATTACTGTAGTAGAGTATAATTTCATATAAGATTGTTTATTTGACAATGTATACATGACCTCACAATCACTACATGATATTTAATAGACTACGTTAGTTATTTGATCTTTTAGCTTACAAAGTTTCGCTCTGAGCGAGTTTGACGTTACGAAAGGCAGTTCCAACAAACTACAGATATTCATCAACAACTGCCTATGCTGGCTCGTTACTGAAGATCAAATGATTAGAATAATAAGAATAAGCAACAAAGAAGTCTGGCTGGCTGGCTGGCAGGCAACGAAGCGAGAACCTATCGCTTAACAAGTATGCAAAAGGAAGTGTAGATGGATTGGGCATACACTGAGAAGGTTATTCGGGGACATCACACGTCAGGCCAGGCCATTGAGTGGAATCCAGATGGGAAAAAACGAGTTGGGCGTGCGAGACGAGTGTGACATGGAGGGGATGGTTTGAGGAAGAAATGAGAGCTTTAGGGCATTGATGGAACCAGGTTGAAAAGATTGCAGAGAGAGTATAGAGTGGAATGTAGACGTGCTACTGAATCCCTATATTCCACTAGGAACGCAAGGGACAAATAATAATTATAATGATGATAATAATAATACCAAAGGAAAATACGATTTCTATAATTAGTACATTTCGCAAACAAAGACTAGAAACCAGACAGAAGTTTTAGACTTACACTATTTGACTGTATATACAATCTAATCTGTTTCATACTTTGCCTGTTGAATAAATGTACAAGCAAAAATTATACGACATTCATCTTGATGAGTGAAATTTTGCCTTTTCAGTGGAAATTTGTATAGCTTATCTCAATGCCTTAGCTAATAAACCAATTCATTTTGTCAATCTGATGAAAAATCATTTTTCTTATAAGTCAATCCACTTCACTTTTATTTCATGTTATGTACACTAATACTTTGCTTTTCAACTTCACGTTTTACTTTCTAACAGCTGAGTAATTTTTCAGCTGCCTAACTATGGTATCAACAGACTTTCCGTTGGAAAATCATTTACAAGTTGATTCTCCTATTTTAGGTATACTTGTACATACACGTCAGTTAGTCAGATTCAGGTGATTTGAAGTATTTTTGCTCTATGACCTGAATTTGTTCGGATACACCATAGATGAGCTCGGTTGTAAGTAATTTAAATGGCCATCCGGTGTTAAGATCACTCTGATTTGGCTAGTTGATGAAATCTACAGATCAGTCCGAGTGGTTCCTTACTACTTAAGTTGCTCAGTAGTATATTCGTAATGAGTAAATTAGGTTACCTACCCATGGTTAACTGAAAATATGTATAATAATAATGGCTTTATTCTGAAAGCTATTTCGAGAATACTCAACAAAAGTTGATTAGTTAGTTTACTTCTGACATTCTTCATCATACAGGAAGGAGATGAGCCAAATACGGTGTTGAAGAAGTTTTATATTTCGTATTAAGTGCATAAAGTGTTATGTACTTGCTCCTCGTCTCTCCAAATGACCGAAACACAGAGAGCTTTTAGTGAAGAGGATGCTGACAACCTTTAAAGTTCTACCCAACATAGCATACTCTTTTTTCAGCAACCCAAGAAAGAATGTAGGGAAACAGTAGATGAGAAAAGGCGAGATCCAGGAGTTTATAAAACGCAAGAGGAGAGGTTGGATTATTCCAGATACTGCCAGCTTCCCAATATAGAAAGTTAGGTAGAAAGTTCCTTTGCAAATAAGTAGGATATGAGAAGACCAGAAAAGGTGGGAAGAAAACACACACCGAGATAAATCAGACTTGTAACACTCGCTAATGCACAACCATCAATAAAACAAGAATTATGAGAACTAACCAGTTTACATAGGTTATGTTCTCCTCTGAAACTAAAGTTTATGGTCTGACATTTTGAAGAATTAAGCACAAGACTATTCCTAGAGGACCGTTGTCTAACAGTGGATAGGAAATTATTCAGTTGGTAACAATCTGTTGAAGAGAGGATAGGTATGGGAACTGTTAGGTCATCAGCATATTTGATAAAATTGATACTGGCTGAAGATGGGAAATCATACACAAAGAATGAGAAAAGATAGGGCGAGAGGATGGCTCCTTGGGGAACATCAGGCTCAGTAGGCGATGAGGTGGAGCGCTTCCCTCTATGAACAGTATTTTGTTTCCTTTCACAGAACTAGGAATGCAGCTAGCTGATTATCCGGGACTCAGTATTTTTTCCGGTTAGATTGTCCAGCGAAAGAGGTCTTAGGATGGAATCAAATGCCGAAGTACAGTCTCAAGCGCACACCTGGCATACTTACCAGTTCTATCAAGATTATAAGGAATATTGTGATATAAGAGAGTGGTGGTATCCAGAGTGCTTCTTCTACTTTTATATGCAAATTGATTAGAGTCATCGAAAGCCTTCAGTGGGGGTTTAATGACAGTTATCATTACCTTCTCCATTATTTTCAGGAATGGAGAAGTAACTGCAGTTGGACGGAGTTTCAGATATACGCCTGAAGTCCCTGACTTAGGCATGGGGACTATCTTAAAAATAATACCAACAATACGAATACCCATAATAAACCTTGTATATTAGTGTGCAACATTTGATGGAAGGTTAAATATAAAGCGAATAATCCTTCATAATCCATTTCTCCTTCCTTCTGAAATTTACTTTATAAAGACTGGTTAGTCACTACTGAATAGTACTAGGGTATAACCGACGATGTTATAAAGTGATCTAGACAAGAAACGTATATACCAACACATTGATTGTTGATTCCCACGGAAATATAAGGTAAAAATGGATAATGTCCGTTGCATACAAGGTAAAAGCTTTAGAAGACTAGTGAATAAATATCATTTGATATAAGGGAGTAAATAATTCTGAATTCAATTTGTGAATTCGATATCACAAATTTAGCTAGTTGTCAACAGATTTAAACAGGTACAATTGTTAAGAGTACAAGTTATTGTTAATGCTGACTAGGAATAAAAACTGTGCACTCGACGTTTCATTCTATTTGTTAATGAGTTCATCAACTTGAAGGTACTTAATATATCTTGAGTAGGACTATTATACAGTAGGTTATTGGACAAGTCACACTTATAATGTACGACTAAAAGGGTATAACGATTCGTAGTCTTCACTAACTTTTTTATTTATCAACGAACTGGTCATTGCTAGCCTATGGGCTTATTGAGAAGATATTTCAGTGAGATATTTAGCTATATTTCCATTACTACATACCTATAACTTCAGTTGTATCAGTCAGAAACGAAAAATTCTCAGCAGTCAGATCTATCTTTACTCTTCATAAGAGGAGTGACTATCAGATGGTGAAGAGATCAACTCTAACATTTAGTCACCGATATAAAGAGGACCATATGACCATGCAGATACACCTAGATCATCAATTTGAAATAAAACAAAATTAGAATTCCAGTTTCCATTACCAATCAATATATAGTACTGAATGAAGTTGTTATTTATTGGCCAGTTGTTTTAACCACATTGCCGTAGGTAGACAGATGGTAAAAAAAAACCTACAACTCAAGCTAAGCACCTGATGGATAGAAATATGATATACTTTTTTCACCAAAAATTTCATTCCCATATAACATCACAGTTTTTTCTCTACGTTATTAATGACTCGATAAATGGAGAGTTGGAAACAGTTTAAAAATGTGCAAGAGTACATGATAAATTCAAAGGATATATTTAACTGATTAAAACAAATTGAAGGGAAAGAATTTGATGAAAAATGTTCAATGGATAAATTTGGCAGCTCAAGGTTAAAGCAGGTCGCCAACCCCGTCACCATTATTATTATTAGTAGTGGAATTATTATTACTAACACCTGTATTACTACTACTCCTACCACTGCTAATATTTCTCCCTCGATTTCTTATGAATTTATTGGTAAATTTAGGTGGGTAATTACTGAGATGCAAGGTATTCTTGATGTGTCTAATTTCTTGTCGTAGATTTTCGGGCCTACTAGTAAGCTTTTTCGCCGTATCACTTAAGCACTTAACTAAGCCAATTTTAACTGACATGGGATGGGAGGATTTGAAGTCTAAGTAGTGATTCGAATGAGTAGGTCTCTAAACTTCTATCTTGTATTCGTTTAATTTCGCCATCCAACATTGTTAGCTAACTTTCATCACTTTCTAAATCAAAGTTGAACTGGATAGCATTCACTACTGAATTCATATGTACCATGGACCTGATCATGTGTTGCGATTTTTGCACTAAGTGTTAGAGCGAAAACCTTACTCGAATGACAGAAAATCTACGATAAGCAGCAACATATCAAGAATACCTTGCATCTCAATAATTACCCACCTAAATCTATCAGTGAATAGATAAGAGATCGAACGACAAATATTAGCGGTGGTAGTAGTATTACGGGTGTTATTAATAATTCTACTACTAATGATGGTGATAATGGTGATAGGGTTGTGAGAGAATTCAACGTCTCCACTGTGTTACCATGTAAGGAAAGCACCTCAGAAGCACTGCCAAGAATTCTCAGTAAGGCTGGATGGGATTCAAGTGGCATTTAAACCAACAAACTTGCTTAGAAACAAGCTTTATAGGTTAGAATATCCTATTGATGCAATTAAGCAAAATAATCTGGTTTATCAAATCCCTTGGATTGATTTCCAGGTCGAATATATGGATGAAAGTAGTCGACTAGGGTCGACTTAGCTAAATCAAGATTAGTAGACTTTAATAAGATAAGAAATTTAGGGAAAAGATCAGTTGTTGCTTTACTCGCAATTGTAGGGTGGGATAGGGCAACAGCGTTAAAAACTTAGTTGTGTGGAGTGAAGGAGAGATTGATAACCGAATCTTTCTAGGGGGTTGTGTGGATTTAGAAATATTTTCAAGTTAGTATTCATCGTAGACTGACGTCAGTTGAAGGAGCAATGGAAACCTGGTGGGTGTGAGAACGGTTGCTCAACAACGACATTGGGTGGTGGTTGAGCTATGTCGTGAACTGAAGGAAGTTGGAAATATGAATTAGTGGATTCCGACCCAGGGACTCAATGGTAACGTGCTGACGACGGAACCTGAAGGTCTCGGGTTCGACCCCGTTGGGGTCTCGTGGGTGCGCACTGCTGAGAAGTTCCATATTGAGACGAAACAGCTGTCCAGTGCTCCCAGGTTTCCATTATTCCTCCAACTGATGTCAGTCTACGATGAATAACAACTTGAAAAGTGAATCTTTATTTATCGAATCAACACCAAATACATGCAGTAATAGAAATGATTCTTCATCTGTCCCAGATATATGGAAAATTCTACTACCCTTGTCATCACAAAGAAGGAGAGAAAATTAGGACTATATAAACTCTGTCACGAAGTTGTGGACTTACCTGATATAAACTTACTCACTGAAATGCAGGTCTATCAACCAGACAATTACTAGTCGTTGTAAGGCATCCAAAGTTCATCTAATCATTTATTGCCATTAGTTATCAAGTTAACTATTTAGAATTGATCATAATGAAATGTAATCAATAAGTGTTTGTTTTTCATTCATTTAAAACTTTGTTGATAGAATCTCATCATCATCATCATCATCATAATCATGATCAATATAGGATCAAGTATTACTGACTAACGGTCCAAGTTGCCACACATCATATCACCACATCAAGTAACAAGGCAATAAAATGGAAGATGAAGAAAGAAAGAAAAATCTATCAAAATAAGTAGGAAGTAATAAAGGAGAGAAGGAAGGAGTGAGAAGATAATGAGAATACATATAACGATTATGGTGAGGATAGTGTGTGACATCGGTTCTGAGTCATATTACCTACAGTCCTCAACTACTGATTTCTCTTGTTCTGTAGACCCCAATCAGTTGATCTGCACCCCACCCCATCCCCCGCCCCACATGCCTCAGATGAACAGTCAATGACTTCATGCATTCAGGCCATATTTTAGTCTTGCCAACTCGAGCCTGAACCTTCTTCGGCCAACATTGTGTAACGAGTCAGACCATGGTTAGGCATACGTTACACATGTCTAACCCATCCGAGTCAATGAACGTTCACAACAGCATCAAGCGTCTCACCTCTCTCCTCCCTAAAACTATACGTCTGACTCCTGAGTTACTCATGTGTAACACCACGAAACACGGCCTGTGCTACGAAGGTAGCGGTGGTCAAGCACCTGAAGCCTTCTCATGTCTTCTACCTTTAATGGTCACGTTTCACAGCTATACCAGTAGAACAGAGCAGACTGCAGCACAATACACTCGGTCCTTAATAGACAATCGGATATCGTGGCAGCAACACAGAAGGCACAAATTGGTAAAGGCCAGCTGAGCCTTTTTTATCCGTTTAGAGGTTTCTTCGGCCACTGACCAATGCACCAGGACTGATCCGACTTCCCAGGTAAGTGAATCGTCCAACAACTTTGTTCTCTGTTGTTAGTCGGGGTGCGTTAAGATCGGTACTGGAGCAATGATTTGTACCAGGGTGGGGAGAAATGCATCCAAAACATTCTGAAACTGCTAACCAGGGTGTTCAGAGGACTCTGTATCTTGTCAGTGTCTTCACCTAACAGGACTATGTCATCTACGTAATCTAGGTCTACCGAAAATTCTCCTGTGATTAGGTCAATCGCTGTGCGATCAAATGATGATAGGGAGACGTCCATAAGAATATCTGTGATAAAATTAAATAAGAATGAAGAAGGTGGGTCCCTTTGACGGGCACCACTTGACACATACAACTCACCTGATGTCTCACTATAGGCTCTAACATGCCTAAAGGTTTCCGAGTAGAGAGGCTTTAGTGGGATGATGTACTTACTTAATACTCCTTTCACTGAGAGGGACTGCCATAAGACTTCTCAATCGACGGAGTCGAATTACGCCTTCAGGTCAGGAAACACAGCCATTGTCTAGCGTTGGCAAGGGTGCCTGTGTTCCAGAAACTGGAGCAGTGTGAACATTTGATCAATATACCCACGACGAGGTCTGAAGCCTGACTGGTTTTATGGGGCTTGCTGTTCCCGAGTTCCAGTTTGGAGGAGGAGAATGCTAGCAGATATATTTTCAAACAACTTGTTATCTCTAGGTCTGACAGTTCCTTTAAATTAATTCTTGTGATCCGTCTTCAAACTCTCAAGAGACTTCGATTACCCAATCTAAACATAACCAAACCATTACCAGTTCAGAATGGTAAAACTGATATTTAACGTACACTCGTCAGCCTTTATATTTTATGTAATTTATGCCTTTCATCCCTATTGGTTACTTCATCTCCTTTCCATTTCCTGGTTGATTGAATAAATCCTACACTTATTACTTAATACTTCATTTCAGTTTTAGTTTCTATGCCCTAATCCCTCTTTCAGATTAATTCTGATAATGTATCGGGTGATGATTGAAAGTGAAATGAAAATCTGAACCACGGCCGGATTCGAACCAGCGGCCAGTGGATTGCCTGCCCTGTTCTCTAGTATTGTATTAAATTATCGTACCATTTTTCGATTGATTTGATTTAACAAAGGTTGAATATTAAAATGGTTGTACAGTTTTTTTAACATAAAATGGTTGTAAAATATTTCTTTACCGTTACATGTTTTTTCAATGACTTGAAAGAGAAGTTTTTTTAATCTGCTACAAAATTGTATTATTTTACACCATACAAAGATGTTTATAAACAACTTTAAATGATCAGTATCGTTGATTAAGTAAAAGATAATCCACTGAGTAGATAACTTTTTCATTCCCTGATAATCGATTGCATAAACATTGAACATAGAATGATTCTGAGGTAGAAATTATCTCAAGTTGACTGTTTACAATTTCCTACTAATCAATTTTAAATGTTTGTAATCATACATTTTGTTTTAATAGTACACTTTGTACATCCAATATGTTCACACTCTAGTAGTTATTCGTCACTTTACTTCGATTCTTTAATAGATTTTGTGACAACCTATTACATTTTCACCATAGGTTGTCTGAGTTATATATCACGGTATTTTGTAGCCTAAACTTATCATAATAATTTAGAAGTAGTATTCATCATGGACTGATATCAATTGGGAAGCCATTGAAAATCTGGTAGCATTGGACAGCTGTTTCGTCCTAGTGTGGGACACCTCAGCAGTAAGCACCCACGACCTGGCTATGTCGTGAATTGACAGGAGTTGGAAATTGTGAACCACTGGAAACCACCGACCCAGTGGCTGAATGGTTAGCGCGTTCGCCGTGAAACCTGAAGGTCCTGAGTTCGATACCTAGCCGGGTCGTGGGTGCGTACTGCTGAGGAGTCCCACACTAGGACGAAACAGCTGTCCAGTGCTCCCAGATTTTCAATGGTTCTCCAACTGATATCAGTCCGTGATGAATACTACTTCTAAATTAAAAATCCCCATTCATCTCAAAAATACATTGTCACAATAATGTTTGTACTATTTGTTTCAAAACCTACTATTTCACATTATATAATAGTCTGCTTGATAGTTAGTAGTGGAATCCAAGATGCGCGTTTCGTCCTATTTTGGACTCATCAGCTGGATATACTTGCACCTTAATGAGTAGTATTGGTTCCTATTACTCTTACACATGTTTACTGATTTCATTGTCTAATATTCTAATCAAATAGATACAATTAAGACGGCTAAGTTTAAGGCAGATAGTCTGACAAAGTAGCCATTAAATAGAGGTTGCACACATAAATGAAAACATAGAAAAAGGGATTACACTTACTGTTATGCATAATTTCAGAGACTAATGAAACACTTCACTTTTTTATTGCATTTTTGTTTAAGTTATTGACGTCCTTTTTTCGCGCTTGATTTAAATTTTTCACTGCACTGATAAATATGTTAATAGGATGTGTATCTTATCATGTGAAAAAGAGTAAATAATATTGAGTGAAGAGTGCAAGAATTATTCGATTCGTTAGTGGTTACTTGATGTGTTGGCTAACACAAATGCATATACACACCCACGTACACTTTTATTTCAATCTCCTTACTACTATCAGTATTGAGTTCTAACTATTATTAGTAGTATCAGAAACACTGATTTGTGGTTAATTAATTTCATCTCACTTCTTATTGGCGTTTACTAAGTGATGATAAGTTTGGGAATAAATGAATTAGCTTATCATAGTATGCAGAGTTACGTCTGTTTAGAGGATCTAATGTTATCTAAACCACCGATATTACAAGTAGGCTCATTAATTATCAATAACACCTTCACCGTTCTGTAATTCAGCCGGATTCAGATTGGGTCGGAAAAAAAGTGGAGAAACGTTCGATCAAATTTCATTTAATTTGTTGTATAAGGATAGAAGGCTGTAAGCTTATATTAATCCTTTTCCACTGGATTTCTGTGCTTGTCCAATCTCCTTTTGAACGAGTTAGTTAATGATATGGACACTACTTCTTCTGGGAGTCGGTTCCAAGAGTTGATTACTCTATGTGAGAACCAGTACTCTACGTAGACTATGTTCGTCCTTTGGTTTTGTAGCCTCCTGCTATGTCCTCTGGGATGTTCCAACTGAGTGGGAAGAAAAAGAGAAGATATATCAGGTCAGAAGTCGTTTCTTAGAGTCCTGTATAACATGATTACATCTCCCTTCTGTCTGCGATAGGATAAAGTGAAGAGATTCAGCTCGTTAATTCGGTCTTCATAGGTGGGGCCAGCGGTTGCAGGGATCATATGAGTGGCTGGTCTCTGAAGGTCCGAGTCACCTTTCAGACAAGGATTTGCCGCTTGTATACAGTTTTCTAATTTGGACCTAACTAAAGATGTGTATAAAATGGTGAACATATCACCACTTGTTTTTGTAAACGTTCTACTTAATGCCCAGAGAGTCCTAAAACTCACTGTGACTCCTAGGTCATTGTGGGTCAGTACTGACTGTAGAGGAGTCCCACCAATGTCGTAGGTATTGCTGTTTTTTCCCGTATGTGCATGCTCATACATTTACCTGCATTCATAGGCATAAGTCACCTCTCTGACCAGATAAAAAAGCTGTTTAGGTCTGCCTGAAGTGCACGTATGTTCTCATCATTCCTAATTTCCCTCCAGAGTTTTACATCCTCAGCGTGCAGAACCATAGGGGTTTCGTGATATTTGGCAGCTCATTTATATAAAGCAGAATTAGTAGGGGAACCACTCTACCGACTTCCAAGTAGAGAGTTGAGAATTGATCCTTACTTTTTGTCTCCTACCAACAAAGAACTCTCTGATTTATGCAAGCAGATTGCCAGTGATTCCAAAACTTTCCAGTTGCTCTAGCAACCTAGAATGAGGTATCTTGTTGAATGCGTCACTGGTCTATGAAAATGACATCTACAGGTATCTTATCATCTTCAGAATTAACCCAACTTTCTCTGACGATGAGGAGGTTCGTTAAGCAAAAGGAATTTCTGTGAAAGCCATGCTGTGAACGAGACAATAGAGTGTTACTCTCTAGGTTATCTGTAATGGCTTTTTGAATTAAAGCAAAGTAAAGCAACCTGGCATCTTATCTCACTATGAGCGAACTACGTTGAGGTCGCTCGTTCGAGTCCTACTTCAAACTGGGCTTCCATTTCATCCTCAATAACTATCCAATGTCAATACTTACAGTCCTCCAAACCATAACCACACCAAATAGTCTCATTTATAAATAATTATTGTAGATTTGAAATGTACCAGGTAGTAGTAGTCTCTAGAAATCATCCAACCTTCTTGTCTAGAATTCAATAGCTAACACGTTTTATGTGATGGAGAAGAAACTTCTTTCTTAAGATAGACAGGTGTATCTAAGTGTTCAGTCTATATTTACCAATAACTAAATGAAGTGATCGAGTGAATGATCAGAAATTCGTGAACGATAATAACGCGATGAGATATTTCGGTTAGATATGAATGCACTGAATATTCCCATTCAGACATTTAGAAAAAGACTGATTGAGCGAAGAGATATATTCTTTTTCAATTAGGTCTTCGTCTTTGGCTCTACACTAATATGCATAGTTTTACAATTTAATCAAATTACCAATCATGTAGTGATGTTTTAGAAATAATGATGCAAATAATCAATAGAGTTACTAAAGTTGGAAATATGAAGCAGGTTATTCTTAGGCAAATGGAGTGGTTTTTAATGAGTATTCAGTCATTCAGAATAAGCGATTACGCTGTAATAAGAAGCCAAATGAATATTGATAAAAAGAAGAAGGGGAAGAGGTGTGCAAAGTAAACCTAGAATTTACATCATGTCGATGGTCACGGTGATGACAGTGATCGAACAAACTTTTTTTGAATACAAAGGTTAGGTGTGTGAAGTTGGATTGCATTCGCCTGTGCTATGTGAAGTAATCGAGTATGTAATCCATGTGGTAAATTAATTGGAATGTGATGGATGATTTTGAAGGCTTTTCTAGTAACCACTTGATGTCTTGTGTTCACTAAGTGTTCAAGTATGGAGCTCTTTATAGTTGTAATTTGTCCGTTGTTCAACGACGATGAGTGGTGCTGAGAAATTCGACGATGTGACTGCTTCATTGTACTTCGAACGTAACTAGGTCCATAGGAGCAATTGAATTGGTAAAAGCACATAGAAGTGGCAGAATCGGGCAGTTTATCTTTATTTCTTGCAGCTAGAATCTCACAATTGTAGAAGATGGAGCATAATTTAGCAGCTGGGAAGGCTTTTTGCATGAGTCTTTTCATGCGCTGTATGATCTCACTGGCAATATCACTCTTGATTTTTAGCTTCAAGAAGATTCGCTTCTTAGGAATTGTTGGCGTTCTTGTCTTAACCCTCGTAATATTCATATGCTTAGTTTCTAACTTGTCTGTGTAGCCATTCCTACTAAGCAGATCACGGATGGTGGCACACTCTTTCCTTATAACATCATCTGAGCAAATAGCTATGGCACGGTATGCTAGGCATTTCGCCAGGTTACATTTGAATGGGAGGGGTACGGTACTAAAGAAGTGCGTGTATTGACCCGCTGATGTTGGTTTTCTATATAAACATCGGTTCAGAGGTCCATCTAATCTTCTTACCAACAGAACATCAAGAAATAAGATACTATCATTTTTCTCCTCTTCGATTGTTAAATTGATTGCTGGATGAACACTATTGAACTTATTCAGAACAGCATTCTTATCAATCTCACTTTTGAGAACTATCAAGATATCATCCATGTAACCACAGTATAACTCTAAACGTCTAATAATTTCGTTCAGTGGACCATTCTCAAGTTTTGCCAGGAAAAAGTCTGTTAAAAGCGTTCTAAGGGGTGACCTCCATAGCCACACCATCAAATTGACTGTAGAGTTCATTGTTGAGAAAAAATTGTGCTTTCATCGTACACTTCAGAGATAGCTCCATTTTGCTGTTTGACTTTAGTACTTACCTCAGTTTATAAATGAGAAAACTTGTAGTTTGGTGTTATAGTATGATAATAATAAGATAGCCAAGATCTTCATAATTAGCTAGAAATCCCTAGACCTTTTCACAACTAATCATATAGCTTAGAAGTTCCAAGGGGAATCACATGAACCAACGTGTAAACATCGTAATGCTTGAACAAGTAAAAATCAATAGGATATACTGATCTGGAAAGGCCTAGAAATGGTCAAGGTCATTGTTACTATCTACAAACTGTTGTATTTTGTATATGGTTTGACATTACAGTACACTTCCTGTTATCTCATCTTTTTTATTTACCCAGGAACTTAGAAACCATCAAAGGTGATATCTGGATGTTATTCAGACGTCCACTTATATATATATAACCAGGTTATACCATTGGGCTTAACCTTAGAAGTCTTCATGATGAGATAAACGAAAGATAAAAATAACATTGGGATATTAGATAATCCAAGTCTTTGTTATATTTAAAAGTTGACGATCGACGATAATGATAGTTTTTAGTATAATTGTTTTTATATCATACAGTTGTTGACTGAACCGAATTGATCGGTCTTTATTGGCATATGGGCTCCTGTGCGGATGCTTCGTTATTACCTGTGCTCTAATGATAGTAATGATCGATAGTGGCTAGCAGTGGAATCCAGGATGTGCATTTCGTCGTATTTGGGGCTCGTCAGCTGGATGTACCTGCACCCCAGTGAGTGATGTTCCCACCGGGGTTAGGAATCGGGAGCGATCGCTTCAAACGCCAGCGTGTTATCCATTACACCACCGACTCACGATACCACTTGTTGTGCGACGGGTGTAGTTTTTAGTATAAGGGTTTTTGTATGATAGTTGATGGTGTGTAAAGGTCGAATGGTAACAGAAATTTTAAATCGTTTATAAGGTGCATATAGATTAAAAGGGTGGAGGGAGGGGGTTGAAAACGTGATAGAGTTAATAAACAATCAAAGGATTAGGTAATATGAGTGAAACAACAAATAAACTGGAGTAAATTCAAAATGTTTTGTTAAAAGTTGCTATTATAAAGAAGATGAAATGAAATAACACCTGAAACAATTAAATATAAAAATAAAGTGATAATGACAGTACAAAGGTATAAAGATTAATCTGACAAAAAATTATTATTATTATTTGTCCCTGGGGTTCCTAGTGGAACATACGGCTTCAGTAGCAAGCCTCCATTGCACTCTCTTCTCTCTAGTCTTTTCAACCTATCTCCACAACTGCCCACAACCTCTCATTTCTTCCTCATATCATCTCCTCTGTGTCACCCTCATCTCGGATGCCCAACTCGTCGTTTCTTATGAGGTTTCCACTCAACGGCCTGGCCTGATATGGCGCAAGATGTCCCCAATCGGCCCTCTCAGTGTATGCCCAATCCATCTCCACTTTCTTCTGCTTATTTGTTGGGTGATAGCTTCTTGGTTGGTTCGTTTCCAGAAACCCATGTTGCTCATCCTTTCTGGCCATATGAACTTCAGTATCGAGCCAGCATAAGCAGTTGTTGATGTGATGTATTTCTATAGTTTGTTGGAAATGCTTTTCATGACGCACCAAGTTTCTGAACCATATAGCAGCACTGACTTGACATTAGTGTTGAATACACTGATCTTGTTCTTTGTGCTGAGTGCAGTTGATCTCCACAGTGATTTCAGATTAATGAACTCCTGTCTTGCTGTCTTTCCGATGCTGGCTTTGACGTCCTCATCTGTGCTGATACCGCCAGCTGTAGTCGAAACGATGCTGTCTAGGTAGGTGGGTGAAAGGGACAACTTCGTTTAGGTTTCTTCTATTGATGGTGATTGGTGCTTGTTGTTATTGTTGTGGTGGTTGTTGGTTGGGTATCTTCATCACCTCTCCCTTCTCTACATTCACTTGAAGTCCCGTTTTGGCTGCCTCTTCTGCCAACTTGTTGGTTTTTGCCTGTAGGTCTTCGAGTTTGTGCAACATTAGAAATAAATCATCATCGGCGGAATACAAATCTTCTAGGCTTTTTTCATCGGTTCAGTCAGCGTATGCCCATCTATCCTCTAGTATTACGTAACTCTATCTTTTCTAAGTTTTGATCGACATTGTTTGTCTAAATGCTTGTAGTGCTTTACTGTTGCCATTATTCTTATCATCACTGCAAGCTTCATGTCCTAGTTACCTCAGTCTAAACAACCCACCATGATTGGTTGAATGTTTTAAATATAAAAACATTTATGTATATTGGTTTAAAATCTGATGAGAGCTAATTGAAAACAATATTGTTCCCTTGTACGTCCTCTTCTAATCTTGACAACTGGAATTTTAAAGTTCTTAAATTTAAGAACGTCACCTCGGTTACAACTAGATTATTTAAGTCTTTTGGAATCTCTGTAGATAACAAGCCTACAAAATCTCTTCACTCTCTCTTATACAGACTAAAAGATACAATAGTAAAGGAAGACAAATCAAACATTATCTGCAAAATAAACTGTAGAGACTACGAAGAACAATACATCGGATAGAGTAGTCGTCCTCTTTTTATCCGTCTACATGAACATCAACTAACTGTGAGGCGTAATGAAATTTCTTTATTCATACAGGTACACACCGACAACTGTCGACATGAATTTGACTAGGAAAGTGTGAGGAAATACAAAGAATTCCAGAGAGATTTTAGAAGCTTGGTATTGAAGTCAGTCAGCAATCAATAGGTATACTGATATTGACCCGATCTATCAACCAATAAGAAACAAAAAGAAGGTCAAAGTTCATGTCAGTAGGACAACCTATCGAAATAAGTATGGAGATCATGACAAACTTTTAGCAGGAACAACAAATCACGCCCAAGGTTATTAGGATAAGCCACTAGGCCCCTTGGGGGAGAAAGCCTCATACATCACTTCTCCCTGAAGTCTGTTCTGACGATGTTGTCCAGAATGACAATGAACGCTTCACAGTTGAACTATCTAGCTAAAAGAACAAAATATCATCGAAGTTTATCATCAAATATTTCATGATGTGAAGTAAGTACTGATGAAGTCACCGAGCCTCATGATGAAATATCCAGGACCAAGCAAGTCTCACAGTTCGGACAGCATCAAACAGTTACCAACCTCATCTTCTTTTCTACTATCTCAGTTAAATTGTTCGTATGAACAAGTTAAAAATTAATAGGAGTAATGATAATAATACATCGGATCAACTGTGAATGTGTGTCGTTGCTGATTCAAGGATACTGAGATAGCACTAATGATGAAAATAAACGTGAAAGTCTGTCCTTTTTCTTCTTAATTAGCAGCTGGAGAGAGGCAACACTAACTGTAATCCATCCCATTTGTTCAAACCATTTGGATTTTTTACTCAGATTCAGTTAATTTGAACGATTTGGTTATATGAAGTGAAGTAAATCAGGAATGACCTTACCTTAAAACGAGTAAGGCGGTTATGCGTAGAATCACCGGATCAAGATCATAATATTTTTCTAAAATACGGTAGATAACGTGTAACAAATAACATCAAAACTCTAAGAAGATTAAAGATGCCAAATCTTAAGACGTCTTGGTATTCATTAAATCATGAAAGACACTGTCCAAGAATTACTCCAGTGAACAAAATAAACAGTACACACCGTTGTCAAAGTTTGGTCAGATTTAAATTTAAAATGGTCATTTATGCATGAAATAAGATGAAAGTATTGAGGTGAATGGTGGTTCATTTAACACTTGCAAACCCAAGTAGGTAATGCACAATGTAGTTAAAAGTTTACAAGCGATGCTAATATGCTCAAATGTTAACATGCTATGTAAAATACATTTTGATGAAACCCAATGAAATCATGCATTAGGCAACAAAATGAATGAACGTGAATGAATACTACTTATTTTGATAAGTAGTATAAAACTTAAAGCATAAATATATCATGATGGCAGAAAACTTTGTTAGGTCTAGCGTGAAGTCGATTTAGGCCTGAATACACGTTTATTTTCCAACGGGTATTAGCTGAAAACAAACGTTCATCTAATGTCTTGTCAAGGTTGAGAGATAAATTTCATTTTAGCTGTCCCATGGTGAAATCTTACTGAAGCAGAGTAATATTCTCTACCACATCGTCCACATTTAACTTTTATATCGTGTTCCCAACTTGGATGACTGCGAGTCATTCAAGCTGCTTACACTAGTAACAAAACAGACACCTGAGGGAAATCAGCAGCTAGATAGGTGATAGATGACGTCGTTGGAAGAAAATTGAAAGTTGGGAGTGTATCTAAGCAGCAGTTCTTTTAGGTATGACGTAAATATTCCAATGTTCAAGTTGCTGTCATCTATATATTGGCATAGGAAACAGATTTCCCCTGTGAGCGGCACATTGTTGAAGATAGGATCTACATTCAGTGGTGGCATATGTTTCCCATTCACGTCCGAATCTCCTATGGAGTCAATGGATTGGAAAGTGTGACGAAAAAAGTGACTGGTTAGCTGTTTTCTTACATGCTCAAGGATTTTAGAATGCCATTTTTCAGTTGGATCGTAATATGACCCCGACATATCCGGTATTTGACGAAGTGGCAGGCCAACTTTACGACCTTTTGGCAAACCATAAACTCGAGGTAATTAATAACCACGTTGGTCTGACGCATTCATAAGGATGTTCTTTGATTAGTCAGCCATTCTTGTGTCTTTAAAGAACATTTGTATATTATTGTTCAGTTAGTTTGATTTCATTTTTATCCTCCGGAGGTCTAGAGAATTTGTTATCATTTTAGATCATGGTCAACATCTTTTGAAGGTATACATCTCTGTCAATCAGAACTACGCCTAAACACTGTGCTGGATGCGTTATTACTGAATACTTGTTGTCTTTTAACTCGTTCATTTACTGTTTCTGTTCCTTATTTAGGAAGTGATGATACTCTGTTTTTGTGTTGAAGTATTGGTGAGCTATTGAAGTTGTCTATCTAAGACTGGAGTCTGAAGTTCGTTGATATTTCGTACCATCTTACAAAACTTCCTCCACAGAGCCAATACACCAAGTTGTAATTATGATAGAACAACTGATAAGTGATTGAAAAAAAATGTATTTGGATCACTAAGAAATTAATATTGAACTTCAATAGACTGAAAACTTTTCTTCATGTTTGTTTCATTAAACAGACTGAACTCATTTATTTTACTCAATAGTAATATATTCATTAAATAATCAATATTCACATAGTGATAAGTTGTATAAAACAAAAGATCTCAATTATATGTTTTATCCTAACTTAGATGTTCATGAAAAACGTTGTGATGAGAAATTCCAGTAATTTTATGTTCAAATATCATCGGATATGAAAGAAAGCTCATCTAGCTGTTTTAAGTAATTCATAAAGATTTGGTGCATCGCTCTGTTAATCAGTTTACTACCAACGAAATTTTTTCAAACTTTCCACTATTGCTGTGATCACAATCTGTAATTATACTTTGAAATATTACACAGATATTAGGAACTGACAATTGTATGTATGTGTGTGTATGTGTGTATGTGTGTATGTGTGTATGTATGTATGTATGTGTGTATGTATGTATGTATGTATGTATGTATGTATGTGTGTATGTATGTATGTATGCATGCATGTATGTGTGTTTATGTATGTATGTATGTATGTGTGTATGTGTGTATGTGTGTATGTGTGTATGTGTGTATGTATGCATGTATGTATGTGTGTGTAGAGCTTATGCTTATACTTCAAAACTTCACATTGTCACAATTTATTAAATATATTCAGGGTTCCAAACCCTCGACGTCTGAGTTAATTTTGAGCATAAAACATTCTACTTCTGATCTGATGCCCCAAAATTTGGTGGTCATCATGTCTAAATTGAGTCAGAATACAACTAAATAACATAATATCAACTTGCTTCAATGATACATATAGGTATTTAGTAAGAATCTGGGGATTTACTCTCTATGTTATTGTCATATATCCCTAATGTTTGCATAATTTTTGCCTGATATTTTCTTAAAACCTTAAAATAACTTATTAATGGTGTTTTCACACCGCTATTAGCTTTTGTTTTCCACTGCTCTAATGATTAATTGTTAACATTTTTAACCGAAATGTGGATTTAGTGTTGTCAAGGTCATTTAGAAATGTATTTATTTAGGATCACTCTTAACTGTTTTAACTGTTGTTGAGATAGTGAAAAGTCCTCTGTGTCATGGGACCATCTTCTTTTTTGTCTTTGCGCGTCGATGGTATTGTTGTTATGGTGGCTGATGTTCTGATTTGGGTTAAAGTTGGTTAGTTCACGCATAAATTTCGTATAGCTCGTAGACAGTTAGGTAGCACTACCGGTTATATCAGTTACATCAACTCAGCAGTGAAGAACATGAATCTCAGTTAAGTTTTATTGGTGGTATCATTTTATTTATGATTTAATCGGTAATACCAGTGGATAGGTCAGTTCAAGATGTTTCGATTGACTCCTCCTCCATTTATGTATGACTTATATTTCGGAAGAAATTGTATACTGAATGGAATTTATTATTGTACATTCTTCCACCTTTTTTATTTGAAATGAGTTATTTCATTGTCTTTACAAATTATGGTGCATTATGGTCAGGTAATTCGGTTGTATGAATGTTGTTTGATCGGAGACAATCGGCAGGAAGTCCTGCTTCACCTAAGTTCTGAACTTGTTGGATATTGTCAGCAAGGGGTATCTGCAACCTTGAGGGAACTGATGGTGAGCCTTCTAGCCTGTTGGCGACATTGCAAACGGTTGATAGAAATTGGTCCGACCTCAGGACTAGACAACATGAAATAGGTTACTCTCCAGTAACCAGTCAGTGTATATAATTCACTTGTACACATCCTAATGAATCGGGTCGCCTGAAATTTATTGACAGTGGGCATCAGACTTTGTGTTCTACTGTTTGCGGTTTTGCATGACTGAAAGAATTAATTGTTCAGAGGTGGCAAATATAAGAAAAAAACAACAAATGAAGTAGTATGAGGTTTGTGGGGATTTTATTCTTAAGGTCCTTTTTATCACAGACTGAAATCATTTGCAGAACCACTAAAACCGGTTAGTACTGCACAGCTGTTTCGTCCTACTCTGCAACTCCTCAACAATCTTCACTCACGATTGAACTAGAAGTCGAACCGAGGATCTTCAGGTCTCACAACGAACACGTTTACCATTTAGCCACTGGGTTGGAGTCCAACGGTTCACAGTTTCTAACCTCTATCATTTCTCATTATACCATGACTATTCACCAAGGTCTTCAGTTGGCGTCTGCTTCCCTTCCTACTTGTTGACTCCATAGGTCATGGTTTCTCATCAGAACTTCAGAATATCTATCTAGAAGCATGTCATTAATGAACACTACACAGTAATGTATTCTGAGGTGGATGGGGATTTGAATTTTGAGGCGCACACTACTGAGGAGTCCCACACCAGGCCAAAACAGCTGTCCAGTGCTCCCAGGTTTTCAATAGTTCTTCAGATGATGTCATTCCGTGATAAATACAACTTTACGAGTGTGCTTACATCTCATCTATTTACTTACATAAATCACAACGCTTATCATGATGATTATTCATCTTTCATTTACTATCGTTTTGTAACTATGGTTATTGAATCAAAGCTCACAAACTTGTGCTGATAGTTCTTTTCTTCCTCCTTCTGCCTCTCCTTCTTTTCATTATTTTAATGTTTCGACAGATTCATTCCTGTCTAAACACTAACAGCAATTTTGGCTACTGATGCTTCGTCTCTCTCTTCTTCAGTCACCAGTTATAACAATAATAATAATAATAATAATAATAATAATAATAATAATAATAATACGTTGTCTATTTATACAAGTGAATAAACATTACGGTTTTTTTTTATATACGTCCGTTTATTCCTTTGAGTATAAGTCTGCTTTCTGTGTGTGTATGTGTGTGTCTGTCTGTCCGTCCGTCTCATGTGTTCACTAAATTATTATCATCATTGTTATTATTATTATTATTATTATTATTATTATTATTATTATTATTACTATTATTATTTACAGCTTAACCACATGCATTTGATGTGGTTTCGTTTATTCATCCTGCAATTTAGCTTATCATTGCATACTACTGAAATCATTGTTAGTAGCATAGATTAAGATTTGCCGGTAGATAGACAAGTCAGTAAACAATTAGTTTTTTTTAGTAATTTATGTAATATACCTGTATATTGTAGTTGTTCTTAAACTTGTGTTTATCTATTTATTCTTTTATTTTAAGACCTACGGTTCATAAATTATGTAAATGTTGTGTTTATCAGAATAATGAGTTCACCTATTACTTACATAGACAGACAGACAGACAGATAGACAGACAGACACACACAAATGGAAGGCAGACATAAACAAAGAATTAACCAGAAATACACTTGTATACATTTGTGTACGCATACATTGTTTGTCATATAAAGTGGTAAATTACTTAAACAGAAATTAAGGTCAACAGATGATTAGGTAAATACCAATTACAAAAGTAAGTTATTATACAGACTGTAGAGAGAGATATAAACAACAGTCTTCGCATACACACACACACACACATGTAGACAAACATGATAATTATGCACTATATAGGATCAAATCAAAGAGAATATACACTAATTCCTTTTCAAGTGGATAAGTCAACTTTCAATTTACTTGAGAACTTTTAATATGTAAACAGATTAGATGGATTATTTACGAATTACATTATTCCTGATGTTGTATTCATTTAGAATGCAAATGTTTCCTCCTGTTTGGGACTTTGAAGCAATACGTGTTAGGTTAGATCAAGTCTCATTAGGAATGCTATCACTCATTGAGGTGTAGGTACATCCGGTTGATAAGTTCCGAATAGGGCAAGGTTCCACCATTGGTCACAAAAATGAATGAAACATCATGAATATTCTGGCAGTATCGAGGCATCTGCATAAGAGTTCACCTATCAGCAGAGATTGAACAATTTGACCCTGTATGGCAACAGGAAAGTACAAGTATCACACAAAAATACACTACTCATTTTGATATGTCTTCGAGATGAGTAGTTTTTAGGTTATTTATTCAATTTGGTTGATCGAATTGATGTCATCTAGACCTTTCATCTTCCTTAACCGAACTGATAGTGATTTAATGGTTTTTTAAGGGTTTCATACTTACTTACTACCTTAAAATCAGCTAATCCAAACACAATCACTGGATAGCACATATTGGAAACTTGCTTTCAGACGAATTTCTCGAAGTTCTAATAAGAAGTCATGATTTGTGGGGTGAATTGAGATGGATGTGCGAACAAATACTCACTGAAATCACTCGATAGTGATTGCGCTATATCACAAATTGATGGAAGTTGAGTAAAGTGGATCATTTGAATAAGGTAAGGTGAAATTCATGAGATCTGAACGTTCTCAGTGCCATATGTACACGAACTAGCTACCAGATCCTCCCAGATTTCCAGCATTTCACCCAATGATGTCAGTACATGGTGACAACACATAAATTCATTCACAAATGAGAGAAACAACTGTTCGATATCTTGATTACTTTCATCTGTTTGGTGAAATCTGGAAACTGATGTAGACAGCCTTATACTACTTATTCATGTTATTCAGTAGTAAACAAGTTCCCTTAAACAAAAATGTCATAATGATGAGCTGTAATCACAATTGACACACGGAATTAAAGAGCTAGGAGATCATACTGTTACTAAAGTATTGGAAGGCTAATCACCCATCCCCATGATCGCTGAGAACTGAATCAAAGTAGAATTGTATTTGTTTACGAATTATTTTCAATGCATGTTCAATATCGAAATCATGAAGGGTATCCAGTGGATAGCATTCTTTTGAACTGTGTTGACAGCATTTGAGGCTTTCAGACTCATATTTCTTGAAATGGTGGATTTAACGTTCAAGATATGCTCAAAAGATCTGTTAATGGAGGGAATAAATGGAATAATGTCTATACGAAGCTTAGCAGCTTCTCATCAATCAGTTATAAACGCACTGATCAGAGTATTGTTTTATAGACATAAAATTGAGTGAATGGAGATATGCCTGAAAAAGAAGGGTTATTCGCGAAGATATAATCAACAGATCTGGTACAGCTGAATATAGCAAAGCAGAGGAAGTTATAGTTAACAGAATACCAGATTGTTTTCAGTTTTATTTTATTACTAATGATATTACAGAAATGGCGGACAAAAGACTTGGAAATGCGCCGTTCAGAAGGTGTCCTGTAGTTACCTACAGTTACCACCTCAGTAAGCGATGGCATTCCCAATGAGACTTGATCAAACCTAGCACGTATTGCTTCAAAGTCCCAAACAGGAGCTGACTATACTGGACGTTGTAAGTGGGCCCTCCGAAAACGTGTTGCTGAACACTACCCGGTTTGGCTTACCTGAGGCGAGCAAAGGAAAACGACCTCATCCATATATGAACACCTTGTTGAATTAGGTCACTCAGCACCTCAAGATTCATCTTTTACAATGATTTACAAAGTTAAACTTAAGTACTCCACCACTTACGCATAGCTGAAGCATTAGCTATACATGAACAGAAACCGAGACTTTGCACTCAAAAACGTTTTGTGTAACCACTTTCTCTACCTTGGCCTTAACAATTTGTTTCGTTGATTTTGTCAATTTCAGTTCACTTTGGTATACTTCTCTTCTATTATCATCATTATCACCACTTTTCACTACACTGACAACATTTGATCCATATTTCACTATTTAATATCAATTCATTCCTTATTCATTGACCTATTGTACACGTTTCAGCTTAATTATCACCGTTTTACAATTCTTTGACAACATGTGTCTCTTATCTCACCACTTGCTATCAATTTGTTCCTTTTTCAATGAGCCATTTTCTATCTCTTCCACTTGAACAAATACCACCACCTACACCTGTTGTATATTTTGCAGATTGACTGAGCAAGTTTCTTTCCAGTGTAATTATCTGTCACTTTACCGAGTGTAAATACGAGTGTACAGCTTGATGTTGAAGTCGTTGAAAAGAAATATTTCTTCACTGATATATGCATTCTTCTAGTTACATTAATCTCGATTTTTCGAACAATTTCCCTCATTGATACAATCCAAAACTGTCAGATATTCCTTTGATATCAACTCAAGTCACATATCCGAATTCACATATATCTGCCAAAGCAAGTACACAGAAAGAAGGGCTTACTTCAGATGTTTTTGAATATCTTTCCGAAAAAACGGGTCAAGTGGTCTCACTAGATACCTAGTAGATACACGATAACAAATCAAGGAGTTACCAACTAACAGAACAACTTCAATCTTCTCTGTATCCCTGAAACTAGTGTAAACAAAAGGTTGAAAACAGAATCCAGATTTTTGGTTTAATCGCAGGTAGAATGATGGCTTCTAGTCTCTGCATTCATCATCATCATCATCATCATCAGTCCCTTGAGTTCCTAATAGAACATATGGCTTCAGTAGCACGTCTCAAGTGACCTCTTTTCTCTGAGATCTTTTGAACCTGGTTCCACGACATCCCACAAGCTCTCATTTCCTCCTCGCACGATCTCCTCCATGTCACCCTCTGCACCGACGCCCAACTCGTCGCTTCCCATCTGAGTTCCACTCGAGGGCCTGACACGTGATGTCCCCAGTCGGCTTTCTCAGTGCATGCCCAATCCATCTCCACTTCCTCCTGCATATTTGTTGGGTGATAGGTTCTTGGTTGGTTCGTTGCCAGAGCTCCTTGATGCTTATTCTTTCTGGTCATCTGATCTTCAGTAGCGAGCGTAGGCAGTAGTTAATGAATGTCTGTAGTTTATTGGAAATCCCTTTCGTAACGCACCAAGTCTCTGAACCATACAGAAGCACTGACTTGACTGAATTGGTGTTGAAAATCCGGATCTTGTTCACGATTTATGCTGAGTGCAGAAGATCTCCACACTGGTTTCGAGCTAATGAAATCCTGTCTTGCTTTTCCGATTCTGACTTTGACATCCTTGTCTGTGCCACTGCCGCCTGTAGTTGAAACAGTGCTGCGTAGATAAATGAAGGTTACTTCCTTTAAGTTTCTGCCGTTGATGGTGACTGGAGTTTGTTGTTGTTGGTGGTGTGGTATCTTCCTCACCTCTGTCTTTTCTATATTCACTTGAAGTCCCGCCTTCGCTGCCCTGCCTCGCCTCTTCTGTCTACTTGTTAGTTTTTGCCTGCAGATCTTCAAGTTTGTGTGACATCAGACACAAGTCATCACTGGCGAAATCCAGATATTCTAGGTTCTTTTCCGCAGTCCAGCCAGCGTATCCCCCTCTTCTCACTAACTACTGTTTGTTGCATGATCCAGTCGACCACAATCAGGAATATCATGGGGGATAGTAGGCAACCTTGTTTCACTCCTGTCTTCACTTTCGCTTCAAAAGCATCACTGAGCTTCCCATTGTGAATTACTTGGCATATGACATCTTCATATAGTTGTTGAATGAGTTTGATAAAGGTTTGTGGTACTCCGTAGTAATGAAGCAGTTTCCAAATTACCTCTCGGTCGACGCTGTCAAAGGCCTTCTCAAAGTCGATGAAGTTGAGGTAGAGAGTTGACTGAACTGCCATTCTATGCTCTGTTCTATGATGATGCGTGGTGTGGCGTTGCAATTTGGTCTGCACATGATTTGTACTTCCTGAAGCCTACCTGTTCCGGTCGTAATTTTGAATCCAGTGCATCCTTAAGCCTCTCCAGGATGAGTCTCTGCATTACTGCTTCTCTAATTAGTTTGGATATCGGTGTACCCAATGAATTTCTTTTCATTTGCTTGTACATCTTGTCATTAAATTGGAAGTATGTTGTTATTCAAAAGTCAATAAGTTCCGTTAGACTGAAACATTTAAGTTTTGTGCGTTCTGAAAGGCTTGTATCTTCATTAAGCAGTAGGGACATAGTTTCTTTAGCCAACTGGGTGGGATTCGATGGAAGTGTATAATGCTGTAACATAGAAGGATACCATTAATTCGTCGTTTTCTATATCAATGCTTTTAATCTTTTCTAAGAATTCTGTTAGTGATTTAATGGAATGTCCACATGATTTAAACGAAGTGTTTCAGTTTTCTCGAAAGTTCTCTTGAAATGTTGTATATTGGAGCTCCCGGAAGTGAGACTATTGGTCGTAGAGGAATGTCTGTTTTGTATAGTTTTGATCTGCCGTAGAACCGAGAAAGGAAAGGTTCATTCGATTTCATTCTCCATTTGTCTTACTTTCTTATTTCTTCTGCTTTGAAGAGTTTCTTCAAGGTTTTATTGATCCGATTGTCGAACTTCTCGATAGTTTTGGTTTCAAGCGGTTGATATACATTTTTGTCTTTGAGTAAATCCTCTGCCTTTTTGATGTAGTCTTCTTTGCAATATTTCTTGTTGATTAACCTCATTTATTCTTGATGTTTTCAGTAACAATTCTAATACAGCAAAGAATTGTGGTTTCGAGGCATCTCTTGTGTTGTAATTCAATCCCTTCTGAAGCAGCAGTTCTTCCGCTTTTGTTAGTGGTTTTTTTTGATAAGTTAGCAACACAACCATTTGTTTCCTCGGTTGTGGGCGCTTTTGAAATTTTGGGCAACATTTTTCTGAGGATTTTTCTTCATTGTTCTTTGTATCATCTGCTTGATTTTTCAATTACTCTTGTAAACGTTGTCATGACATGCATTCAGAAAGAATCAGTTGTTAGCTTACCACTACTCTGATAACTCACGAAGGAATTCAATTATATCGTCTCTTGGAATCTTCATTACTGGATAACTTTAAAGGCCACTCTGACAACCATTCAGACAAGCAATTACTTTTCGTTAGTCTACAAGAAACTACCTTCCCAGCCAAAATATTTCAGAATTTACTATTATTATTTGTCCCTTAGGTTCCTAGTGGAAAATACGGCTTCAGTAGTATGTCTCCATTCCACTCTATTCTCTCCAGTCTTTTTAACCTGGCTCCACCAAGACCGTCAAGCTCTCATTTCTTCCTCACACTATCTCCTCCATGTCACCCTCGGCACCAACGCCCAACTCATCCTTTACCATCTGGATTCCACTCAATGGCCTGGCCTGGTGCGTGATGTCCCCAAATGGTCTTCTCAGTGAATGCCCAATCCATCTGCACTTCCTTCCGCATATTTGTTGGAAATGCCTTTCGTAACACGCCAAGTCTCTCAACCATCGCATAAAAGCACTGACGTGACTGGCGTTAGTATTGAAAATCCGGATGTTGTTCACGCTTTATGCTGAGTGCATTGCAGTTGATTCCAGGTTAATGAACGCCTATCTTGCTGTCTTTCCGATGCTAGCTTTGACGTCCCCATCTGCGCCGCCACCGCTTGTAGTTGAAAAGATGCTGCCCTGCCTAGTTGGGTGGAATGGACAACTTCCTTTACATTTCTCCCGTTGATGGTGATTGTAGCTTGTTGTTGTTGGTGGTGGCGTTGGTTGAGTATCATCATCATCTCTGTCTTCTCTACGTTCACTTGAAGTTCCGTCTTCGCTGCATTGCCTCTTCTGTCAACTTGTTAGTTTTCACCTGTAGATCTTCAAGTTTGTGTGACATTAGACATAAGTCATTGTAGAAATCCAAACCTTCTAGGTTCTTTTCCCCAGTCCAGCGTATGCCCCTCTTCTCGCTCCTTACAGTTTGTTGCATGGTCCAGAATTTGCTAGAATGGCTACTAAATTCACTCCATCCTTTCTTTAAGAATTTTATCATTATTATTGTCATTAACTCACTGAATTTAATTGTATAATCTCTTTTCTAAGCCTTTTGTGTCTTTATTGTTATCCTTTATTCACTTTCGCTTGACGAGAATGTTGTAGTTTTATCGTAAAGTATTTGAATGACTTATGGTCTTCACTTCCATTCATGGGATTTTCAATCTTACTATGCTCTAATACATTGAATGCTATCACTGACTGACCTCTTGGTGATAAACTTAACTATGTTAAGTTTCTGTGGTAATCTCTTTGTTGGCTAGCTGTGGAATCGATGATACGTGTTTCGTCCTATTTAGGACTCACTCGTCAGCTGAGTTAGAATACTGACAATTTAAGGTAACTTGCCTCCACCCCCAAACCAGGGCTGCCCTTGGTCTCTTTAAACCAGCATAAGTGATAGTGGGTGACATACACGAAACCTGTGCTCTATTCATACTGCTACAAGGGAACTTGGAGTTTCAGATTATTCCATATTATTCTCTTTTATTGATTATAGTTTGGAAGATTACCTAACTAGATTACCAGAGAAACAAAACGTTTGATTCCGAAAAAGTGAAACTGAAACTTTCAGGCATAGTGACTGGTCATGGGGTCTTCAGGTTTTTTTTCAGGCAAGAAGTGGTCATTCTAAGAAGGAAGTGCACCCTCATCTCCTCTATAAGAACTGAGTTCCACTGAGTTCCATGTGAAGCGATGAGTACCGTATTAAAAATCTTATGTTTCAGATATTGAGAGTAAATCGGCAGGAAGCTCTACATATTGGAACCATGATGAGACTGATAATCTCCCGATGAATAGAGTGTTTATCACCATACCGTCAACCCATTGGCGACTATTTCGAAGTAATACCGTTTCCAAAATGGTAGTAAATAACCTGTTGTGTTAGATGGTTTAAGGTAGTTGGTGGAAAGCTGTGAATTCGGGTTTCGTATTTATCGGCACTCCTCAGCGGGGTGTTTTGCAACCTCCAAGGAACTGACAACTCTGAAGAGATTCGAACCTACATCGCACACCTTACCACGGAGTTAATTGGGCTAAAATTGACTTCATATAGGATTGGATTGGATGCAGTGATTTGTCACTACACAGAAATCAATTAAGCGCTGACCGAATTCTATCCATGATTTTTATAGTCTGGCCACTAAGCTGGGCGGCTCAGGATCGTGGTACACTATGATGAATGTTAGACGATTGGAGGCAGTCAGCTAGGTGAGTGGATGAAGCTGTGGCTAACCAGTTGGAGCAGTTAGTTTTCATTCAGTATATCAAGATTTTCACTTACCAAGGTTTAAACAACCCGGTAGCGAGGAAACATCATATATGGATCATTGCCTAGTGGATGCGCTTACAGGTAGCTGGTGACAGTGAAAGAGGGCGGGTAGGGATGGGGGGGGATTGGAAGGGAGTGAGATGAGAAACATCACTTGCTATAGTCACCACTAACTATCCTTGGGAATTTTATCACCTGCTGAAAAGCTTATGTAAATAAATGAGTAATTTAGTGAATCGGAAGCATAGACGAGTGTGAATTATACATGCCGTTTACACTATATTTGTCTTTCATGTACAGATTGTTGAAGAAACGACTAACACTTCAGAAAGAGGAAGATGAATTGCTACTATTATTATTTTTCATTGTTTTCATGGTATATACTACTCACAAAGAACAGATGTGAGTAGTATGTGTCGCATAGTTGCTAATAAAAACAAGTGGAGCTAAAGTTCAGTTAGAAAAGGCCCTAAAAGAGTAACTAAGCAAATAAATACAAAAGATAAACGAGGAAGCAACGAAAATTGGACAACAATCCACTTGGTATAAAGAATGGAGACATTATTTGTATGAACTCTGTTTAAATGCAGATTTTGAGTATTTTGTCAGCACTCAGGATAATTTCCTCATCAGCATATTACTCGGCCTTTATCTGTCTTTTCTTTCAGTATTAGTGTCTAGGTTAAAATGGTCACTTATCAGTTCTTATCATACCGCAATTTATCGATCCAATGCTTATTGTGCTGATTTACTTCAAGGTCATTCATTATAGAGCACTTACCTGGTTATGATTTTGTTACACGTCTCCATATTCACTGTTGGCAGCTCAACGACTGGGGTGAAGTACAATAGTTCACATTTTTCCTAGTTCACTCAATGTGAAATATATCGTAACCACCACCCTATGCTCAATGTGGGAACCCGAGGCAATCGGAAAGGTTTCTTGGAGGTATCTAGGGTATGGCATGTCGACGATGACGGTGATTGTCTCTTGCAGTTTTGTTCTGGAAATTACTTGTTTCCAGCCAACACTAACTTGAAGCATAAGAAGAGACACTGTCTCATGTGGTGGCCGCTGACATCAAACCAATGATGAATACAAATAGGTCAAGTTGCTATACGCCGTCGTTGAAGAGGATTGGTTCAGGACTGCCATTCCTTTTGCAGCACCCATTTGGACTGTGATCACGCGTCAACACGGTCATATGCATTTTTCCACCTTACCGGTAGTAAAAAAAGATAGCAGTGAAGCCTGTATGTGCTCGACTGGATGATGAGAACGTCAAGTCAGCACTTAGGTAGAAGATAGTGAAGGATTTGACTGAACATGGCGGCAATTCTCTTCCTGGTGAAGCCTAGCTTGATATTGAGCCTACTTTAGAAACAACCGTAAAGACGGTTGGCTACCTGCGAACAGAGATTAGCAAGAGTCAGTGGATTTGCGCGCCCCCTATTCGAACTGATTAATGCAAGAAGACTAATCCCATCTCGTTCAGTTCACAATGAGGAGTGGAAGTTGCTGAAACATGAATTGACTAAGAGTCTCCACAATGATCATGTGCAGCGGTGCATGGTGAAATCGAAAGAAATGGAGAAGCAAATACCCAGATGTTATTTGGGCTTTTTGGAATGGTAACAAGAAGAAGACGACGGCCGCTGAGGCATTCACCAAATAAGGTAGATTCTCAAAAATCCCTCAGGAAATGCAGCTAGAATAGTGGACGGTACATTTTGAAGAAAAGTTGGACTGGTTTGTAGCCCCGATTCAGTTGCCATGTATCCAGTTGGAACTTGAATAGAACGCAATTATCGGTCCTCCAGTTCTTCTAGAAGTTGAGAAGGGTGTTTTACATGTGAAATGATACGTATCAGTAGGACTTAGTAATTTGCCTCCAGACTTAATTACTGATGGAGGTGAAGAATTGCCGAATACAGTAACGGAGGTACTGTCTAGCGTATAGGAACCAGAGGTGGTACCATCAAGCCGATTTAGATCGTAAGTTATCCCAGTTTATCAGAAAAGACACTGGTTTTTTTGTAACAACAACATAGTGTTCAAGATCCAAGGATCCGAAGGCAAACAACGTACAGTTTGAGCTGGAGGACAGAATACCCGAGAAAATCAGATAGAGTTCAGACCTGGACGAGAGTGCATCGACGAGACCATTCTTCGACGGGACTTGGAACACAAGCATACTTAAGAGTGGCCAATGGCAGCTATATTTCGAAGTCACTCAACCAAGTAAGGCCTTGAGAGGTGGATTGTCATCTGAAGAGAGTAAAACTAGTGGTATCCACTAAGTATGTTGACTGTCACCATTCCTTTCTGTTTTATAGACGTATTGTTAGATATAACTTCTCACAGACGGATTCACTCACAGGATGATACGAGGTTGGCTGAGAGTGCACCAAAGACAGAATGCGGGGTCTTTTGCATACACTGAGCAGAAATTGGAGTTTTCTTGGATGCATTTCATATCTTCCAAATGTAGGGTGATGCTTTCGGAGTGATCCGAAGTTGATTTCAGTTTATGGATAGCCAGTTAGGTGATGGACCACTTCACTTACTTAAGTATTTTCATCATTCGAAATGGCTTGGTCGCTGACAGAATATCAGCTTGGAATGAAAAGGTCCGTCTGAAGTTTTCTAATTTGATCATCTCTGACCTCGACTAGATATCGGACTACCTACTGAAAGATGACTGTGCTACACTGTAGCCCTCTCTATCCTGTTGTGTAGCTGTGGAACGTAACCGTTCGAAGTAAGATACGTGATGACAGAAAACTTTTGAACGAGAGTGTCCTTTCAGCATTTCTCAAATATGGTGAAATCACCTTGCTAGCAATATAGAGATTAGGTGCAAGGCACTAGGCAAAGAAAGCAGGTCAGTTGATGAGTTTTGAACCTTCACTGTGGCTGCTTGAAATGACTTAGTGTGTAAGGCAGATTCTATGTCCGTTATTTCGTTGGTTTACCTACTAACGGGGATTATTTCCGCTTACACCCAACATTGCTGACCCCACAGGCTGGCGCTTCTTATTGGAACTTCTAGAAATCCATCTCAAACCAAGTTGCTAATCCAATGGATGATTTAGTGGCCCATTGGTGCGACTGCTGAGCCTAGTAGTAGAATGAAACACCCTCCTTATAACCCAGGTTATTATTCGTTCTCTAAATGATAACAATTCATGATGAAGACTACTTTGGAAACTATAAAAGCTGGCATGAACTCTGATGGAATAATCCCGCAATTAGCATATACTGAGTGAAAAAGCATTAAAATTTACATATATGTGACTCATATCTGATAAAATTGTCGCTGAATTTCACAGGTAGATGCACTTCAGTTGTATAATTCTTACACCGAAATGTAAGTCTTTTAAACTCTGTTCAATATTCAATTGTTAGTATTATTTATCCCTTGGGTTCCTAGTGGAACATTAGGGATTAGGTAGCACATCTCCATTTCACTCTATTCTCTCCAAACTTCTCAGTCTGACTCCACCACTCCCCATAACCTTTCATTTCTTCCTCACATGATCTCCTCCATGTCATCCTCGCCTTGGACGCCCAACTCATCGTTTCCATTTTTGATTCCACTCGGGGGCCTGGTATGGTGCATGATGTCCCCAAACAGTCTTCTCAGTGAATGTTCACTCCATATCCATTTTTTCTGCATATTTTTTGGGCAATGAGTTGTTGGTTAATTTGTTACTAGCCAGCCAGCCACACTTCCTTCTTGCATACTCCTGTTATTCTGGTCATCTGAACTGATCTTCAGTGTGAGTATCGAGTGCACGTAGGTGGCAATTGTTGATATGATATGTGTCTGCTGTTTGTTGGAAATGCTTTTCGTAACACGACAAGTCCCTCAACCATCACATAGAAGCACTGACTCACTTGACTGACTCAGTGTTGAAAATCCCGATATTGTTCAGGCTTCATGCTGAGTGCAGTGCAGTAGATCTCCTCACCGAGTATTTCAGATAAATGAAGGAAGGCCTGTCTTGCTGTCTTTCTGATCATGGCTTCAACATCGTCATCTGTGCCACCGTCTATAGTTGAGACGATGCTGTCTAGATGGGTAGGTGGATGAAAGAAACAACTTCGTTCACATTTCTCCCGTTGATGGTGACTGGTGCTTGTTGTTGTTGTTGTGGTGGTGGTGGTGGTTGGGTATCTTCATCAATTCTGTCTTCTCTACATTCACTTGAAGGAAGTTCCGTCTTCCTTCTCTGGCCTGCCTCACCTCTTCTGACAACTTGTTAGTTTTCACCTGTAGATCTTTGAGTTTGTGAGACATAAGATATTGGACATAAATGATCACCGGCGAAGTGCAAGTTGTCTGGGGTCTTTTTATCGGTCGAGCCAGTGTATGTCCATCTCCTCGATCCTCATAGTTATCTGTTTCATGATCCATTCCAGTCGAGTCGATTAGAATGAGGAAGATGATGGTTGATAGTAGGTGGCAACCTTGTCTTACTCCTGTCCCCTGTCTTCACTTCAAAGGCATCCCTGGCCTGTAGCATCCTCATATACCATATAGCTGTTGAATGAGTTTGATAAAAATTTATGTCACTAAAACCTTAGTGTTGAAGCAGCTGCCTGCCAAATTATTTCTTGGTCGTAGCGTAGCGTTGCAATTTAATCCCTACATGATTTGTTCTTCCTGTGAACATTTATCTTACAATAAACTTTCCATAGTATAAGATTATTATATACACATGAATCATCCAACCTTTGCTGATACCAGTATTTTAATACATTTTTGTTTACACAGAATAAGAACTACAAAATAATCAAACGTTTAAACTTTTTTTTTTGCATTTACTTCACTTTTATACATGTACATATATATTGTCAATTGTTTCAATATATCCATATATTGACACATTGAATATCTTCCTATTCAGTATAATAGTTAGTGTTAATAAAGTTACTTAGACATGATAGAAAGTAAACGAGGTGAGGGGGGAAAAAGGAAGTGAAGAAACATTTGCCTCTTTCATTTTTAAATGAATTAAGCTTAATCTAGCTGCTATTTTAAAAGATATATTCAATAAAGAATAATTCATGTTCAATAGTGAAGAGAATACCATGAAGAAGGAGAATATCTCAGCAGTGTTTAACTGTCAATGTGTATACTATGATGTTTCATGATTAATAATAATACTATTGATAGTTTTTTTGTGCTATCTAACATGGTGACTAACTGTTCAACGGACTGCATATATTTTGTTTTATACAACAAATGGAAGAATAGTACAGAATGCATAGATACATTTCTTTTTAAACTTGTCTACACTCCAACTCTACTAAACTTATCAACAGGTGATGAGAATTCCCAGAAGTATTTATAACTAAACTATACGATAAGTTCTGGTGTCTATGTTTCCATCTCTTAGACTTTGGCCTACCTCTGATGCAGTTAAGTTCATTTTCTATACAAGATTTTACAATGAGTAAACATTTTATAAGGTCATACAACCTTTTATGATGAATGAAAGTGACGGTGAGATGGTCTTAAAGTTCCTCAGTCAATAAGTTCTTCTGATTACAGTCTGGTTGAATTAGTTCAATGATTTCGTAACTGCAATACACAATCATAACATAGTTTTCTTGAGAATGAAATTTTTATTAAAGGAAGTTTACTTGCTCTTGTGGAGCTGAGTACATCGACCTTACAATGCGTCCGCTTGTATAACGTGTCCGCGAACAATACTCAGCCTGGCTTGCAAAGGGAGAACGGAAATGCATCTTCAATTCGATAACAGAACACCCCATGAACTCAGGCCACTTAGCTCCTTTCGAGAACTCATTCAAAATTCTCTACAGGATTCGATCAAACTACTTGAAGGGAGTAAAATCAAAGCATCTGTCTATAGCTGAAGTACTAGCCATCCAGAAGTTCAAACCAGTGTTATGCATGCAAAAAAGGTACGTCCAACCTTTATCTCTGCAATGGCCATCTTCAAGGAAGTTGTAGTTTTTGATGTGAATAAGAATGAAATGTGTCGGAGGTAAGCAGTGAACACCATAGCCTGTAGAGATATTCACATCCATGTTAATTGTATATTATTAATACTACATATCAGACAAGAATATATTTAGATGTACTTTGTCATACAGTGGATAGCGAAGTGGAATGCAGGAAAGGTTAATCAGTTGGAGTAACTTACTCCACATGAATGCTCAAAAATAGCAACTAGTACTTCAGCTGCCACGGCATTTCTCGCTAGATGACTATTCAATGACGAAGGCTACTCAGTGCGCGATGGGTATAGTCTAATGTTAAAGCTTGTAGTTAACCTTCGTTGATTGGTCTTCCAATCAATTTGGTGCAAGTATCAGCAGAGTACTATCAGTTAATAACATGAAGCTATAGGTATCATACAAAAATTGATCATCTTAACCTAGGATACTAGAAGATAACATGCAAGTGGTGGGTGCTGCGTCCCAGCTCAGGTTGGAACCAAAGTCTCTAAAAGGTAGTTACTTCCTGCTGTTAATCTCTACTATTCGACGGTAATGTGAAACTGAGAAAAACCCCAGCAATATCGGGTTATCCCCATAGCAGCCAATAAGCCATTAGTTTCATCAGTATAAGAGTAAAACTTGTGCACTGTAGTAAAATGTTATTCCATTTTTGTTGATTTATTGGATTCATCACACAGTGTAACAGTAGTATTTACTAGATTACCTTTCAGACACAATTCATGTTGTTCATAGTCATATCAAGATAATCACACAACTGTGAGATATCCTAATCTCCTCACTCACCCCATTCATGATTTCGGTAATAAGATTTCACATATATCCGGAACACGTGCTGAGTTATTGTTGTTGCATGTATTAGGTGTTGGTTGATTTGATAAACAAAGACTCAGTTGTCAATCTCTCCCTCCACCCTGCTATGTTAGTTTTAAGGATTTTCACCTTGTCCTATACTATTGTATGGTTGTGTATAATTGCATGCATAGCTATGGTTGAGCTGTTTTCTAAATCCCTTACCTTACTAGGATCTATCAATTTTGAACTAACTAGGTTTTTGTGTTCGGAGAACTTAACTGACCGTGGCAGGTCAACTACTGTGATTAATGTATTTGACCTGGCAGTCGTTGCAAGGGGTTTGGTGAACTGAGTTATTCTGCTTAATTGGATCAGTAGGATCTGTTAACCTACAAAGCTTACTTCTATGTGTGTTCGTAGGTTTAAACACCACCCTAATCCCAGCCAGCTTTATTGAGAATCCTATACTACCTGTTTCTATGATATGTTTGGCTTTAGATGAAGAGGGTCGTCTCCCATCAGCGTTTATCACGGTTTCACACTCCGTTTGTTTTTTAAGCCATTTAGGTACATGTTCTCACACCTTCAACTGCATGAACAGATTACTCCTCCCTATGTATGTGTGACCACACATACACATATAAATCGGTAAACACAATGGGATCTAGCGTAATCATTGATGCAATGTTTAGGTTTTTGATGAAGCATGTTTTTTTTCACAATGATAAGATTCGCCGCGTAATATGTTTTCTTAATGGTTGATATCAGCCTACGTCTCAAAAGATTGACAACTGAGTCTTCAAATGCCACCCTAATTCCAACCTTGTTGAGAATCCTGCGTATGGTTTCTGATGTTCCTTCCTTGTATGGTATCACAATAGAGGGCCATATGAAGAGGTTAAGACACCTATAGATACTGTCATGAATAAAATTAAGAAATCTACAACAGATCTGATACGCCGACTGAAGCCATCTCTAGGTAAGTCCGAATGGTTTACTTTAATGCCAAAAACTAATAATCCTAGCAGAATTTACGGTACTATTAAGGTTCATAAAGCAGGTTATCCCATTAGGCCGATAGTTGACTTCCGGAACACACCAACATATGAGATATCAAAGTATTTAGCATCAGTATTACGTCCTGTTAGAGACCGTTCCAACTCTAGACTAGTAAATTCTTACGAGTTGAAACAAAAACTTAATGACCTGCACATAGAAGAGAATGAAAAAATGGTTAGTTTTGACGTAACAAGTCTTTATACTAAAATACCAATCAATATGGCACTGGAGGCAGTCAGAAATCAACTAGATACTGACTCACAACTTACTCAAAGAACCAAGGCATCGGTTGGTGAAATCATGTTAGGAGTGCAGTTATGCTTAACCTCGACAGTCTTCAAGTTTCAGGGAAAGATATATAGACAAACAGAAGGAGTAGCAATGGGATCACCAATATCCCCTATAGTAGCAGATATATTTATGGATAGTTGGGAAGATATGGCTTTACGAACATATAATCCGACACCTAAGATATGGTGGCGATATGTAGATGACACATTTACAGTGTTGAAATCGGAACATATCGACAGTTTCTTGACACACATAAACTCAGTAGTTAACGCAATCCAATTCACTTACGAAGTAGAAAATGAACAAGGAGAATTACCTATGTTGGATTGCAGAATAAAACGAAGGATAGATGGTGGTTTAGATACTACCGTCTACAGAAAACCAACACATTCTAACAGAATCTAGACTTCAAGTCATCTCATCCAGTGTCAGTTAAAGCGGGTTTAGTCAAATGTCTAAATAACAGAGCTGAGAAACTCACTAGTCATTGTAAGGACTTAAATAAGGAATTGAAACACATAAAAGAAGCGTTAATAATAATAATTATCCCCATCATTTTATTAAGAAATTCACACGGACACATAAGAAGCAAAATAATAACACTAATACAAATACAAATAATAGTGACAACATAAGTAGAAAGGAAATCAACACCTCTATTGTGATACCATACAAGGAAGGAACATCAGAAACCATACGTAGGATTCTCAACAAGGTTGGAATTAGGGTGGCATTTAAACCAACAAACTCACTTAGAGGTAAGCTTTGTCGGCTAAAAGATCCGATAGAACCAATTAAGCAAAATAATATAATCTACCAAATTCCATGTAATGACTGTGAAGTCAAATACATAGGTCAAACTAGCCGGTCGGGGTCAGTTAGATTAACAGAACATAGGAATTTAGCTAAACATAGAACGGCAGACCCCAATAAGATCAATAACCTAGAAAAACACTCAGCCATTGCATTACATTCATTAACACACAACCACACAATAGGATGGGACAAAACCACTGTACTTAAGTCTAATATAGCTAGGTGGAGAGAGAGATTAATTACTGAATCTTTGTTCATCGAATCCACACCCAACACATGTAATAGGAATGACGCAACACCTATACCAGAGATATGGAAAACTTTACTACCAATCAAAAAACAAAGAGAGATCAGGTGACAGGACTATAAAATCAGATGTCGAAAGAAGTGTGATTACATTGATATGATTATGAGCAATAATTTATGCTCGAAACGTAATCAAGTAAATAATACTGTATCACTGTGCGCTTTATATCAAATAAACAAATCTAATATGGAATTACATTCTACCATAGTGCCCAAGTTTTACACTTATACCAACTGAGTCTTTGTTTATCAAATCAACCAACACCTAATACATGCAACAACAATAACTCAGCACGTGTTCCGGATATATGTGAAATCTTATTACCGAAATCATGAATGGGGTGAGTGAGGAGATTAGGATATCTCACAGTTGTGTGATTATCTTGATATGACTATGAACAACATGAATTGTGTCTGAAAGGTAATCTAGTAAATACTACTGTTACACTGTGTGATGAATCCAATAAATCAATAAAAATGGAAGACAGTAGTCATTTTCATATATATTTACTCAGAGTACTGAATACCATACCGAACCGACTCTTGTATACCGTTTAGAACAAATTCCACCATGACTAGTTCGCATACATTTTGAGTAAATTGATTCATTTTACGATCATGGTTCAACGATCTTGGTTCTAATATTTCTCAAGATCGAAGAGGTGCGCTGATAGACTATCTCAAACTAGAGGGGAACAGCTGTTTCAATACTTTCTGACTTCCATATGATATCCGTGTGTGTATGTGTGTGTGTGTGTGTGTGTGTTGATCGAGTTAATCTCCTATTTCATATTACAAAGGCAAAGCTAAAAAAACTACATTTCCCCCCCCCCCGCAAAAAAATATACATTTTTGTTTGCTGAGTAGTAATTCATCATTCTTGTCAGAACTGTCATCAATAGAACCATACAGACGTTAAAAAAATTAGGCTCCAAGAAAATAAACACATACATACACATCATATCTACACATTTTCATGCTTTGAATAAATTGATATCTTAGAATTGACATAACAGGATGGCAGTTTGATGGTTTCCCTCCCGGTTTTTCTTCTTCTTCCACTTCTCCTTCTAAGAGTTCATTGTTTTTCACTTTTTTTTCCCTTGTAGCTCATTAATCTTAGAAAAAAATGGAATGAAAACGAAGTTTATCTGAACTATAAACTACATTTAGGGGATACATATGGTAAAAAAGATAGGCAGATAGATAAAGTTAAATGGTTAACAATCATTTCCCTTTGAAAATTTATTTTCATAACATAATGAAGACCAATTTTTATCAATATTATGTAGTTCCACTTACTTCTATGGTGTTCCCCTTTTATCTTTCAGTCATACACTCACATATCTTTTGTACACGTAGACAGATGCATACACAAACGCAGCACTCTCATTGTCCTCTATGACATATTAAGATTTGACTAGGATAAAAGGATTTGTCTTAATGGTAATGAATACTTTTACCACCTTTGACCTATTTACTTATCTACTGACCAAGGTCAAGAAGAGAGAAAATTCTTCAGTTCTGCTTGTGATTTTTGTTATCAGTTAGCAAGGTGGTTTCTTCTTTGCCTGTCAAATGCATGCATATATTCCTCATTGGGAAAATTAAGAGAATGTATTTGTCTGAAAACATGATGCCTTATCCAAACAAAACTAGGGAAATAAACAAATAGATCTTGCAGAAAAGAAAATTTACTTTCAATATGTCAACATGGTGAATATTCATGCAGTATCGAGGCCTCTGCCCATAGGAGCCCATCCGCAAACAGAATTCGGGCAATTCAACTCAACAAAGCTACAGGCAAATTACAAGTATCAATAAATAAACACTGATACCTGTTGCTCAAGAGGTGGCTATCGTTCCTTATTGGATTTTGACTTTCGACTCTAAGGATACTGCACTTGAGTCCTACTGGGGACATTATCAATCACTAGGTTGTGGGTAAATCCAGCTGATGAGCCGAGAATAGGACAAAAGACGTGTTCAGGATCCCACTGCTAGCCACTTTTCAAGATACCACCCATCACTACCTGAAATCAGATTGAAAACTATTGAAAACTTGGGGTCTCTGGACAGCTGTTTTTTGCCAGTTTAGGATTGCTTACCAGTGTCCACACATGGCCTCGCGAGGGGTTAAACTTATCACTATGAGGTCCCATGGTCAGCATATTGTCATTCAACCAATAAGTTGGAGTCTGATAGTCCATTATTCCGTGCTTTTGCCATTTATTCTCACCAGTTAGTAAACGTCTTCACTCCTGACTTGGCTGACCCTACAAAACCTGACTTGTGATTGTAACGTCAAGAAATCCAACTCGAAACAAATCATTAGTAAGCACAGAAAATTAATTCAATGGATTGCCTCTGAGGATTGACTGTTTTTAGGGTAGTACTTACCATTGTAGGGTTTACCGGAAGTTGACTCGCTCCCCAATAATTTTAATCCTTGACTGACATTAGTTAACAAAGCATAAAAGATTAGGGAATGCTGGTCAATTATTTTGTCGTAATTCAAAAATGTTATGTGGATCCCGTACAAGATCCAATAACTGGCCTTCAAGCCTCAGGGTAATCATCATACCATTCAACTGTTGGCCTGAAGAGTAGTGGTTCCAATTTATAACCATAGTCACTTCAAAAATTGGCACCAGCGTCATTTACGATCAACAGTTAACGTTTATTTTTCACATACGAATTGAATAACTACACAGAACATCATTGCCAATAGTTACGTAATCTCGCTTATTCCACACAGAGACAGAGGCAGACAGATAGAATCAACTTCATACTTCACAGTAGTAGACAAAGAAGAGGTGGATAGGAAAAGGGTAGATAAAGTTGTGTGGACGTCCAAGCTATTTGAAGGTAAAGGTTAGTGCGAATATTCAGGCTTTAGAAGACATCAAAGAGTAAATACATATGCATCACTGTAAGCAATTTTCAGTCATGTTACCAAAAGTCCTTGACCCCTGATTGCTATCGTCTCCAGAGCTCCACTCAGGCAGTCTAAACCGTTCAGACCAATAATCAGAGACTTCTTTGATTAGTGCCATGCATTGGTTTGGCCACCCTGAATTCTCTTCTAACCTAACCCAACTTCTTCCAGAATTCCACTTTTAGATAAGCAGTGACTTGGCATGCACAGCACATGTCCAAGCTGTCCCTGGAGGTGAACAACCTTATCGACAAACTTATCTACCATGCCTAGTACCATTCACTTAACCTCTGCATTAGTCACACGGTGATTCCATCATACACGAAGACACTTATGCTCGAACATTTATAGCCTCTTGACATCGTCACAAGAAACTTTCCAAGGCGTAGTGATACATCACACTAAAACATTCCGTCAACTAAAACATTTGCTAATCAATATCCTAGGTCAGAACAGAGCACAATATAAACACTTCCACCTTGAGCTACAAATAATTTTCACTGCTTGAGTAGTGTAGATTTGATATTTCCTAGAAAGATGATATCGGTTTTTTCAAGAGAGAAGATTCACCTTACCACCTATGAGTATCAAGAGGTAGAGGAATCAGATCAAGCATATCTTCTTTGTTGACCATCTCTCAACATCTGATAAAGCTTATAGGCATATGGTTTGTTTGGTGAGAAGTATTCATCAATCTTGCTCAGCACACAAGTATCTGAGATAACATATGAGTATAGTAGGTAGGTATTTGCATGACAGAATTCTTACTCGTGAGTTATTCACAATCATGTTTTTTCGTTACTTTTTTCGTCGTGAAAGGTTTATTTCAGCATTTCTCATTGTAGTGTACCAAACATCCTTCTTAGTTGATTTACTAGTCTACACATCCCACTACACGTAATGGACACTCATAAGATGACTATTGATAGATTAATTGAAGTGACTGATATAGCGGTTGAGTGAGAAGTGTTCACAAGAATCCAACTATTGATGTAATGCCGAATGGAATGGTTAACTGAGAGGTTTCGACATATAGATATCTCCGGTATCTCTCCTATCCATCATTTTTATGCTGCTCTTATTTCATAGACGATGAATTAACCCTCCAAAGTAAATCTTTGATCAAAAATAGATATTCATCGTGTTTCACAGAAAAATTCACCTAGATCAAACTTGTGAAAGATTTTGCGACTTCTGCATGGTAAGAATTTTATTTGGTGACCTTGATTTCAAAGGTCATCAAGCTGGTAATATTCTAAAAAGAAGAGTTTCAAACTCTCTGCGATGAATGTTTTTCCCAGCAATACTAGGAGCAGCCTACACCGTCCAGCCACTGTTTTCTAACAATCTAAACAACAACGTTTCTCCTCTGACCAAGTCTACACTCTAAATACAACTCCAGAAGTTGTTGGAAATTAGCATATCAATAGTTCATTGCCAGTCCTATCTGAAAGAATCCAAACATATGACCTTGAATGGTTGTGAAGAGGTGGTAGCAGTTTCACTATGATTTCATAGTTGAGTGTCTTGGCAATAGTGATCAAGGAATTTCGACAACCTTCTATTTCAGAGTGATGTAAGAGGTCGAAGGAAACGTACCAGAGGCAAAAGGTGTTCTCTTTCTTTGTACCGCTTAAGCCTCAGATGTTTACATGGTCGGTTCAAAGCGTCACACATAAAAAAGACTTGTTTAACCCTTCCTCCTTCCATGGTCTTAATCGCTAAATTTTCAAACCAACCTTTCTGTTTTTTCATCCATTTTGTTTACTTTTTGTGTAATGCCAACTCTCGGTGGTGCCTATGCTCTTTTGGCAATGATTCATGTTTCAGTTACCTTGGTATGTTACGCAATTTACTGTCCGGAACAGTTGGTATTTATCCAAATGGCAGTGACCTGCTTGGACCTTGGGCTACTAAATTTATCCATTGAATATTTTTCATCAGATTCTTTTCCTTCAATTTGTTTTAATCATTTAAATATGTCCTCTGAATGTATCACGTACTCTGGCACATTTTTAAACTGCTTCCAACTTCCCAATTATCGAGTCATTAACAACGTAGAGAAAAAACTGTGATGTTATATGGAAATGGAGTTTTCGGTGTAAAAAAGTACATCATATTTCTCTTCGTCAGATGCTTAGCTTGAGTTGTAGATTTTTTATACTATCTGAATGAACCGCCACCACCGACATTATGCTTGCATTTCTATTGGTTCTTCATTATGAACCGGATGCCCATCGAGAAGCAGCTGGTTATTTCATATTATTGTCTTGAATACTGTTATTATTAACATCATGCAGATGCAATAACTATTTCTTCTGAAAGTATTGTTCTGGTAGTGAATTTGTTGAAAAACTACATGCTGAGAATTCAATGCTGTATCATAGATATTGTTTGGAATAAAATGATTATTACATTATTATTATTATTATTATTACTATCTATACACGTGGGGTTAATATTCCTTTTCCTTCGAGTAATGATAACAGTTAGCCTGTTTGTCACTTGTCATATCCTATAAAGAAACGAAGAAGAAATTATTGTGATCGTCTTAACTCTTTGAACAATTTGACCTGAGAAAATTGTGGATAACCGGCACTGGGTGGCTTCGATCATATAGTCGACGAAAAGATTCTCTTTGATGAACTACTTGTGATCTTCGTGAAATACTTCCACTACAGCATACTGTGCCTTAGTTTAGGTGGCCTTCTTCGTTCAGATACTCTGTAGAAAATTGTACCATACAATAAAGTTTACTGATGGGATACAAGCGTAATCTGAAGGCGTTCGCGACCATTAGTCTGCTTTGTCGTGAGTTTGTCTACATCGCTCATCATTTACACATAATCACTTTCATTTTCATTTCCTACATTTTTCTAATTGGTTTGACAATTCAATCTGTATTTTACTGAAACTTTGGTTAACTTTTACATCAAGAATCCAAACTATTGTAAAACTAGAGTTTTTTCAACTGAATACCAGACTCTTGTGATATGGTCACTGAATGTACCAATTCGTTTCACGCCCTCGTACAACACGATTATTAATCAGCTTAGAAAACGTCAAGAACCAGGAAGCCCTAAATTTAGCCTTCGTGCCTATTGGTACTCATCATTAGGACGTATCTAAAACCACTAGGGAACTAATGCTCCCTAGGAAAACCGGACCTTCGTCACTCAGTATCGCAGTCAGGGACTGTAACATTAAGATATTCAAAATGCGATTGATCTCCTGTTCGAATGGATTATATACGTTGGCTTATCACTAGAAAGAAACCAGTTTCATGCTGTCTAGTTTTGCCATTGTAATTAATGTAGTCCCACAGGAGATTGATTAGTTACTGCCTGAACTGTTCAGTAGTAAGATCTTCGACTATGACGCCGGAGCAGATCTTAGATGGAACATCGATTCCGTCGATACTGGAGATACCTATGACCGAAGCGTGTCCTTAAGTAGAAAAATTAGGTCAACCAAGGCTTCCTATCAGTCACCCATCCATCCTAGTGCATTCACGATGATGAGTGTCCAAATGGTCACATTGTGAAGTTATCGATAGTATTCGGTTAGCACCGAGGATTGGATAAGTCGATTGGTGTTCAGTGGAAAGTTAAGAGACGAGGAGCACCGAATTTATTAGCATCTGGTACAATCAACAAAACAACAATAGAATAGGATGTATACATTCATAAATGGATTCAGTTTTTTTATGAGCAAATAATAATGACAAAACAGAATTTTACTATTCGTCACGCAGTAAGTTTTCTGGTAGAACACTTCTATTACTTGTTTGAAAATACAGAGCTTTGATATTATCGGTCTAAACCATGGTAAGTCAACGTCGACCAGACTTAAGCGGGAGTTAAGTTCTGTCTACAAAGGGCAAAGTGAAGCGTTCGATGGGTGATAGTGAAACCAGTAGATTAACTTGATTAACAGTTTACTACTTATTTTACTTAGTAGTACATTTCGTGATGAGATTTTTCTCTACCAAGATTTCATTAGTTTGTGAAACACAGATGTTCATGAGATAGATTGATAGTTGAAGTCATAAGACAACATAAATTTCAGTTTGGTTCAACCGGCTTATCTCGGATACCCTTATGGACAGTTGATCAGGCATTTCCTATATGCCTAACTCAGACCGATTTCTATGGAGATGACCTAACCTGATAATTAAAAATGTGCCATGAATGCATTAGAAAACTGGTACAGTTTTACTTGGTTTTCTGTACCAATTATTATATTATTATTGCTATTTGTCTTTTGGGCTCCTAGTGGAACATATGGCTTCACTGACACGTCTCAATTTCAATCTATTCTCTCCAGTCTTCTCAACATGGCTCCACTAATGCCCACAAGCTTTCATTTCTTCCTCACACCAACTCCTCCATGTCACCCTCAACTCAGACGCCCAACTCATCCTTTCCCATTTGAATTCCACTCAACGGGATGGCCTGGCCTGGCCTGTTCCATGATGTCCACAAACAGTCTTCTCAGTGTGTTTCCAATTCAATCTATTACATTTCCACTTTCTCCTTCTGCACATTTAGTGGGCGATGGGTTCATGGGTGGTTGGTTGGTTGTCTCAGTGAGTTCCTTGTTGCTCATTCTTATTATTCTGACCATCTTATCATCAGTATCGAATGAGAGTAAGCGGCAGCTGTTGATATAATGTATGTCTGCAGTTTGTTGGAAATGCTTTACGTAACACGACAAGTCTCTCAACCATCACATAGAAGCACTGACTCACTTGACTGACTCAGTGTTGAAAATCCCGATATTGTTCAGGCTTCATGCTGAGTGCAGTGCAGTAGATCTCCTCACCGAGTATTTCAGATAAATGAAGGAAGGCTTGTTTTGCTGTCTTTCTGATCGTGGCTTCAACATCATCATCTGTGCCACCGTCTGTAGTCGAGACGATGCTGCCTAGATGGGTAGGTGGGTGACAGAAACAACTTCGTTCACATTTCTCCCGTTGATGGTGACTGGTGCTTGTTGTTGTTGTTGTTGTGGTGGTGGTGGTGGTGGTAGTGGTTGTCGTTGTTGTTGGTTGGGTATCTTCATCAACTCTGTCTTCTCTACATTCACTTGAAGGAAGTTCCGTCTTCCTTCTCTGGCCTGCCTCACCTCTTCTGACAACTTGTTAGTTTTCACCTGTAGATCTTTGAGTTTGTGAGACATAAGATATTGGACATAAATGATCACCGGCGAAGTGCAAGTTGTCTGGTGTCTTTTTATCGGTCGAGCCAGTGTATGCCGATCTTCTCGCTCCTCGTAGTTGTCTACTATATGACCCAGTCGACCAGAATGAGGAAGATGATGGGTGATAGTAGGTGGCAACTTTGTCTTACTCCTGTCCCCTGTCTTCACAACAAAGGCATCACTGAGCTTTCCATTGTGAATCACTTGACACGTAGCATCATATAGCATAGCATATAGCTGCTGAATGAGGTTGATAAAAGTTTGTGTCACTAAAACCGTAGCGTTGGAGCGGCTGCCTGCCAAATTACTTCTCAATTGACGCCTCAAATGAAGGCCTTTTCAAAATCGATGAATTTGAGGTACAGAGTTGACTGGACTACCACTCTATGCTGTGTTTTATGATGATGCGTAACGCAGCGTTGCAATTCGATTAGCATGTGATTTGTTGTCAGGATATTTAATCCTACTCCAAAGATATGCTGGAGATATATGGGTGACAGACTAACTGTCTTTAAATCAAACCACATTCATAGTTCTTTCCTCAATTTGAATGAAGCATCCGGTATAGTCCAATTTACCTATTAGTCACTTACTAGAAACAGAGAAATCGCCACTTAGATTGTAAAATAACAAAAAGAGACAAGAAGATGGTTTAGACTCTTCTAACTGGAGGAGAATCAATACATTTCGCAAGATATCTGAACTCCATTTCAAATCAACCAACAGCAGTTGAGGCAGATTTATTATGCTGGAGACATAAAAAACCCACTAGTGCGATAAAAGATCTAACTAAGGAACTAAACCATGACAGAAATTGAATCCTTAAACTGATTGGACACTGGAGAGCAGCCAATCACATCTTATCTAGCCCTAAGTGTTGACCTAATTCTGTTAAACACTTTGCAATGTGATCAGTAAGCCAAGAGGTTCACCATCACGGTACATTTTGATGAATGTTAGTCAGTTGGAGTCAGTCTATATGTACCTGTGTCTGACCCAGGTTTCCAGCCTGTAGGCACTCTTCTATGACGCATATCTACTAGCTTGGTGGTCAAAATACAAAGTGTCAGATAGAACTCAGTTAGCACTTAGGACTAGACAAAATGAAATTCTTTGCTCTCTAGTGGCTAATAAATATATTGAATCCAGATATGCAGGAGATCAATCGCGGCTCAAATAGCTCAATGGTAATATCGCTGACTGTAACACTAGGTTACATAGGTTCGTATCTCACAGGTGGGACGCCAGTTCCCTCAATGTTGTAGACTTGTCTTGCTGATTGCTGACAAGAACGAAGCCTAAGTGGAGCACGGACTCCAGCAGACTACCTCATATCAAACAACATCCATTGAAGAAAGAACACAAGACTTTCATTTTGCTACCATTATGGAGAAGGGGGATCAAAGAATTTAAGTAAAATTTCCTAAAAGGCTGGGATTGAAATGACATTCAAATACAGAATATCTTTCAGCGAATAAACTTTGTCGGTTTAAAGGTCCCGTTAATGGAAGTGGGCGAAATAACAAACAGGTGAATTGGAGTCAATAACTCTATGGAAGCATGAACTTTAGCAACGTTTAGCATGATAAATACCACATCGATCAATAATCTAGGAAGAGTCAGCAGATGAAACGACAGAACAGATACACAAACAAACAACAGGATGAGATAATGCAGTAGCTATAAAGGCTAGATCGTAGAGATAATACAAAATCTTAGCTCTTTGAACCGACACATAACACATATAATAGGATTAATAGAAGACACATTTTGGAGATGTGCATGGATTACACTATTGCTACTACTACTACTACTACTACTACTACTACTACTACTACTACTACTACTACTACTACTACTACTACTACTACTACTACTACTACTACTACTACTACTACTGTAACGCGCGTTGCTGATAAGAATGGATATAAGTAGTATATGTTGAGAGGGAGGCAGAAATCATAGGAAATTACCAGTAATGGGTAAGGATTCTGCCCAGAGAAACGCAAGAGACAGCGCGGAAGTATTAAGAGTAAATCAAGAGAGAAGCAGAAGAGGGAATGAAGCATACTGTGCAAATGGCTGTCTTAGTGCAAGGTGTACTATAGTTAACGACTACTGTACCACGTGTTAATAATAAACAATCCCTCCGTCTCTGTCTTCTCCTTTCCTTCAGTTGGTGTTACTGCCTCTACACGTGACGAAGATTCCATGGCCTATAGTGCTCGAGGATGGAGACATCAAGGTCTTCCTCAGGGACTTCGAGTCGGTCGTGGAGCTGGTGGGTGCCCGGGATCCAGTAGCTGAGGTTTTAGAGCTTGGCACGTCGCTGAGGAGTAGAGCGAAAGCATCAGATAACAGTGTGGAACGTCGGGATGAGAAGGAGACCTGGCAGAGAATGGTTGAACGCCTGGAGGCAGAGTTTAACAGTTCAGTGACCAGGGAGCTGGTGATGCACCAGTTCCGGAGCACGAAACTTGGAATAGACAAAGACCTGCTGGTATTGGCTGTGAAGTTGACAAAACTTCTTCGACGAGCACTTCCCACTTTGGATGAAGACTACCAAACACAGTTGCTGGATGCACAGTTCACCGAAAGTGTCCCAAATCCTATCACCCAGCAGCTACGATTAGTCAACGCACCCAAAGCCATGGATATTAGTGAGAAGGTCAAAGTCACCAGATAACTAATGGGTACAGCAGTACCTGCCACGGGGTCATCAGAGGTAAATAACTGGAGAAAACAAATTGACAACCTTCAGGAGGGGTTGGCTGCACTTCGAATGAATGTCAACAGACAGAGTAAATGCTTTGCAAGTGGAAAACTAGAACACTGGAGAAGAAACTGTCCGGAGAGGCGCAAAAAAAACGTTTTGAATGATATAATATGAGTTCTGTTTTTTCAACTAAACTAGATGTCGTAGGAACCATATATACATAGAGGTGCTATGTATGCTAAAATGCGAATAAATGATCGGGAGATCGTGTCTCTAGTAGATATGGGGGCAGAAGTCTCGCTGATAGATAAGGGTCAGTCTCAGAACATAAGACCATGTGCATTAATGACCCACACTGTTGAGGGACATGCATTAAAAATTGCAGGCTTATCAGATTGTGTTGTTGAGATAAAAAATGGGAAAATTAGATTTCCATTCATTGTCACTAGGTGTCTACAACGGACAATCCTAGGTGGTGATTTTTTGAGAGAAGTGGGTGCTGTTAATAACACGAGAACAGGAACAGTGGCGACAAGGTACGGCTCGTTCACCAAGCAGGAAAACAGCAAGGTAGCAGAGATTAAGGTATCGAGAGCATCACACCCAGAAGCGCCAAACATCATGAAGTTGGTTAGGAAATACGGAAGATTGTTCACGGGAGATGGAGACCCCTACGGATACTGTGACAAAGTTCAGCATGAAATCTCAGTGACAAGTCAAGCAATGACAACATTTATAACACGGCAAATACTATTTCACTTGGAAGAACTAGTTGGGTGCCAGGTTCAGGAAATACTAAACTAAATGAAGGGATTATTGAAGAGGGTGACAGTCTATACAGTTCACCAGTGCGTTTAGTAAGAAAATCCAGTGGGAAACATATATTTTGCATTGATTTCCGAGAGTTAAATAGCACAGCGCAACTGAAGCCATGTCCCATGTCGACGGTAGCTAAAATACTGGATCTTTTGCAGAATGCAAAAGTATTTGCAGTTCTGGGTCCCCACTCAGGCTGCTGGCACCTACCAATAAAAGAAGGCGACAAAGAGAAAACAGCATTTATTGTGGGTAGGAAACAATACCAATTCAAGAGAATGCCATCTGGTCTGGCAAGCGCATCATTTACATTTAGACGGTTAATGATGTTGTTGCTGAAGAAGTTAGAGAACTTAGAGGTATATGGTGATGACCTGGTGGTGAACAGTCAGACGGAAGCAGAACATTTAGAACACATGGAAGGTGTTTGAAGACGCATTAACGAGTTTGGACTGCGCATCAATAAGACAAAATCTCAGGTAGCCAAGAAAAGTGTTACATTACTGGGACATGAAGTTGGAAACGGTGAAATAAAACCACTACCTGAGAAAATTCTGACGGTCAAAACTATTCCAGTGCCGAATTCCAAGAGGAAACTGCCACAGTTCTTGGGTAGAGTAGCATTCTACAGTCGGTTCCTCAAAAAGTCCAGTGAGATGGCAGCACCTTTATATAAGCTACTTGAAAACCCAATTTTTGTGGACGGAGGAGGTATAGGAAAAGTTTGACCACATCAAGGAACTTCTGAATGACCAGCAGATGACTTTAAAACTACCAATACCCGGGAGACCTTTCATCTTATCCACCGATGAAAGTGATTATGGGATGGGCGCAGTTCTGAGACAGACTTAAGGAGTAGCGGAGTATGTCAACCGTGTCTTGAGACCTGCAGAACAGAAATATTCCACGACTGAGAAGGAATTTCTGGTGATAGTTTGGGCACTTGAGAAATGGAGACAGTACCTCCTTGGTCAACGATTTCATATTGAAACGTATCATAAACCTCTGCAGTGGCTAACGACAGAGAGATACCCTAGAGGAAAATTATCATGTTGGATGTTACGACTGAAGGAGTACAATTTTACGATCGGTCACATGGCAGGGAAAGAAAGCTAATAGACAGACTTCTTATCAAGATCAGACGAGGAAAATGAACCACCTGAGATCGCATACTGTGTACATGCAGTGGAACGGGACCCATTAAGACTTATTCATCTTAAGAAGTCAGACCCTACACTTAAAGAAGTAACGAAAGCCATAGCTGAAGTAACAGAGACAAACAAGTCTGTGGGAAATAAAGGGCTGAAAAGGTTGTTGATGCAAAAAGAATGCCTACGGTTGAATGCTCATAGAATGTTGATGTGGCGAGAAAATGACGGAAGCTGGTTGGCAGTGCTTCCGAAAAGTCTACGTGAAGCGAGGATACAACAATGCCACCAACTAGCTCATACAGGTGTCTCACGGACAGCCGACCTTCTCAGACAGAGTTCATACTGGCCAGGTATGAGGGATGATGCCAAACACATGCTGGACTGTCCTCATTGTCAACTGATGAAAGGTGATCGTTATGTACGACCGCCACTGCAGTCGATTACACTAGAGGCAGTTGGTGACCTGTGGTCGATGGACATAATGGGACCGTTTCCACAGACACCTAGAGGCAACCAATACCTGTTGGTGATTAGGGAGCATGCTATATTATGGTCGGACGCTGTGGCGACTCCTGATCGACGCACGAAGACAGAGACCGCAGCGGTGATGCGGCATACTGTCGCGGATCACGGTTTGCCGAAGATGATATTGACCGACCAAGATCCTTGTTTTGAGAGTGATGAATTCAAATCCTGTTTGGAGCAGCTTGATATCAAGAGGATAAGAACGATGCCGTACCACCCACAGACTAACGGTTTGACAGAATGGAATAACCGTACACTTAAGGAGAGAATTAGGAGACGGAGCTGCCCTTAATATAATTTTCTCATTGTGCCTCGGTAGAAACATAAATTCTTTGAAAGAATATCCAGATATTGCTTCAAGTTTTATTTTGATGTTAGTTGCACAACGATGGTCAGCAGTAGCGTCTAGGATCCTTTTCTCATCACATCTGAAACGCTTCAAACGAACCAACTGACATCAAAGTTAGTGGTAATGTGGCCTCAATGAAATTCAAAGCAACATCAAAGAACGTATACGACTAACTTATATGCCAACCGACGTCAGTCAGTTTTTGTTCTATCAAATAAATCATGGGAGATTACAATTAATTACTAAAAATACAAGAAACCAATCGCAGGAGAAGTGGGCGCAATAACTCAGTGATTTATTGAGAACTAAATAGCGTTTGAAGCGATACGCTATAAGTTTCAGTCCCAGAAGGAACTCCGTCACACTGATCCAGGCATGTCCATTAATCCAGTCTCAAATACTGTAAAACTTGTATCTTGGACTCCACTGTTAGGTGGAGGTTGATTAATTTCAAGTTGATTTTTATGGTGGACTGAAATCAATCAGACTACCTGGAGGAGTAGTAGACAGCTAGTTGTCTTGCCCTATTTCGAGAAACTTTAGTATTACGTACCTGTGACACTACGAGGTCGTGAGTATGCATTCATTGTGGGACTAGGCTGGAACCAGTTGTCCCACTACTTTTAACTTTCATCGATGCACGATATAGGGCAACCATTACTCACTGTCACTGACGAGTATCCATGATCATTTTGGATTTGACTGATCGCACAGTTCACAGGTTCTCATTGAAAGCTTGATAAGTTCATATTAAAGCAAGTCACTAGTGTGAATTGAATAAAAATTTACTTGGTGGTTTGTAGAGACTCATTGATCAGTTTGCAAACAGTTTTCCTCTCGGAGTTTCATCAACTAGAAAACCATCAGTTGTGCTATTTCATGGAATGAAAGACGTAGGAATATGTAGACCATTGGATGACGACCGAAAGGTTACATGGTGATGCACTTACCATGAGGTTTGACCATCCTGGACTCGATCTCTCGCTGTCTCCCTCTCTCTCTCACATAATACTGGGAGGCTGAATAGTAGGATAAAATCGTTGTTAGTTTCTCAAGGTTTCGGAAGGCTCTCAAGCTGTGATGACAACTAATATAATCAGAAAACGTAAATATTACTCCGGTAGATAGATAGATGAAACGTGAATAAGCAGATTTTTATCAGTAAGAGGTACTCTGGGTGTAGGATAGGTCACTTCAGAAAAAGCATATTGAGCGGTCTAGTTGAAAAAGATGAAGAAAATCATCACTTCTATCTGTGATTATGAAATGGATTTTTTTCCGGGGAAACTAACCAGATTTCGTTAGATACTTTAGTGTGATTATTGTTCATTATCCACATTTCGTCGATCCAACTACTGAAGTCTTCAAAAATAGTTTAAATGGAGTATTTAAATTATGAAAAAGGTTGATGAAGTCTTTAACTACTTCTAGAGGGAAGTGTATTTGACATATATGCTCATCACCGGATCAGCCTAATAGACAAGATCTTAAAAAATATTCCTACTAAATATTGCTGAAAGTAGTCATGTAATCTAAATATACTTTTCTAATATCTTTCCCATTTATTTTCTCAATGAAAACATTGTTCATTAATGGCACTATTATTATTATTGCTAAAGGTGGTCGTACAATGAGTCACACTGTCAAGGTCATTGAATTCGTTTGCCTGAATCATAATCTAGATTGTGATGAGAATGAAACCTATAGGCATCAGATAGTTGTTTGTACTACATTTGAATTAGTGAATGTTATTTTGAATAAATAAGCCTGAAGGCGATTTTGAAAAAAACAAACATGCTAATATCAGATTGTGAGTTATCTCTTCAACAAAATATCATCGCTTATTCACACATCTATTGAGCTGATAATCTACATTTTATGTTTAATCATTCATTAGTTGTGTTAAAGGATTACTTATAAATGATAGATGAATCATTATTTTGTCTACTGAAATTTGAATATATAAATATTTTAGTCATGTAACACTTTTTTGTTTGAATAAATCAGTAACATATATATCTCTTCGTTTGGCGCGTGATTCAAATAACTTTTAAATAAAATAAAAGCGAATGAACCAACAAGTGGATAACTGAACAGTTTCCTTGGGAAAAAAAAAGTAAAATTGTTCATTATGAATGATTAACATAAATTGAGAAAGTATGATGGATTATAAAGATTTATCTGGCACAGAAAACAAAAAGAAACATCACTAACCTCTAAGAGAACAAGTTGTCATTAGAAGATAAATCATATGAGTTAAGATTTCAAAAATATCAATACATCAACAAAGTAAAAATAAAATATTTATAATTATTTTTCTACTGGGTGATGACTGAATGTGAAATGAATATTTGGACCTAGGCTGAATTCGAACCAGCGACCACAGGGCTTCCAGCCCAACGCTCTATCATCCGAGCTACGAGACCCGACTGTTGACTAGATTTTCATTTCACTTCAGTCAATAAGGGTTTCGCTGGACTAACAAGCCCAGATTTTCATCTCATCTTCAATCATCATCCAGTATAAATACTAGTCTGCCAAACCACAGCTATATCAGATTGTCAAAATGATAATTCTTTTCCTGTTGATTAATCGTATCGAAATCTTAGGTCCAAGTTGACTACTTATGTAATTCAGTAGTATACAAATGCTGAAAGAACCTCACCTGGTTAACTAGTTCACTAGTTACTAGCCGGTCCTAAACCCGGGTAAAGAGGGAAGGTTAGGCATAGGGCTAGCAACTCTACCCCGTAAAACTACATATAACAGAGTGTAATGGAGGTGTGCTACTGAAGCCCGAAGTTCCACTAGGAACCCAAGGGAAAGATAATAATAACAAATGCTGAGAATGATTGAAAAACAGTGATCACTAGTTGTATCTTCATGCTTGAGAGAAAAAAAGAACAGGTAAACAGCTTACTACGGTCATCATTTCTATCTGAGATCATCTCAGAATACATACTTTAGTGTAACAGGCAACAAGGCGTAGTATCATCACAATGAACAGACAATTATGTATGTGTAGTATCGGGCAAAATCCTCAGTGACTGATTTGAAGATAAGACACAGTCAGCAACTGGACTTCAAAACTCAGTTGACGGAGCGTATGGCAGGTGGCCCAGCCACGATTTATGTTTCGTTTTACCTCCAGTAATCCCTTGACATCTATCAGAATGCAGTGAATCAACACAACATGTTAGTTTTCATCAGTATATCAGAAATGTTACATCATGTTCATAATTCTGATGGTCAGGAATGAAGATAGTTGCAAACTGTGACCGACCTAAGGACATGCCGCACAGGAACTTTGACCAATGGTGTGTTAAACCTCAAGAGGTCTAAACTTGAAGTTAATACTTCTCAAAATCGGTAAAACTAACAAGATGTCACTTCAAGCTCTGTTCTCAACATGATAATAGAAGGGAAGTTTGAATGTTTTAGTATGATTTTCAACCTTCCAAAAGATTTGGGATAAAGTGTATACTCTGTGTGGAATCTCACTATTATAGAATTATACTTAATATACTCTTCGGGAAGCCATAAATGCTTAGAAAACATTCATAAGTAGCGTAATAGATAGGTTCGTCTTACTTTAACTTCTGACTGGATGATCCCTTGAATCGAAATCTAATAATGCATATTCTTCATCATTTCAGAATTTAAGAAAGTAATAATCATGGTTCGATATGATTTGGAAGACTAGTGAATACCTGGAAACCGCTGGACAGTTGTTTCGTCGTAGAATGGAACCCTTCAGCAGTACGCACTCACGATCTCATAAGTTGTCGAAGCCATGAAGGCATTGTAAAGTTAGCTATAGATATATTTAAAGTACTGATTTCATACAGATAAATCGCAAATATACGTTCAATGCTCCAATTTCCGATTTTTTGTTTGTCTTGAAGACTGACCTAAATAGTCAATCAACTGACTTACTTGTTCAACAAACACCCACCTTATATCTGACTCCTGTTTCACCTTTCAACTGCAAGCAGCACAGATGAGGACATCAAAGACAGGATGGGAAAAGCAAGGCAGGCTTTCACTAATCTGAAATCAGTGTGGAGATCTTCTGAAATCAGCATAAAGCATGAACAACTTACGGATTTTCAACACTTAATCACTCAAGTCAGTGCTGCTAATAGGTTCAGAAACTTGGCGCCTCACGAAAGGCATTTCCAACAAACTACAGATATTCATGAACAACTACCACCTACTCTGGCTCCATACTCAAGTTCACATGGCCAGAAAGAATGAGCAACAAGGAACTCTGGCTGGCTGGCTGGCGATGAACCAACCAAGAGGCTGTCACTCAACAAATATGCTGAGGAAGGAAGTGGAGATGGATTGGATTGGATTGGATTGGGGATACACTGAGAAGACCATTAGGGGACATCACACGTCAGATCAGGGCAGGCCGTCGAGTGGAATCCAGATGGGAAACGGCGAGTTGGGCGTAGGTGCCGAGGGTGACATGGAGGAGATGGTGTGAGGAAGAAATGAAAACCTGTGGGCAGTCGTGTAGCCAGGTTCAAAATACTAGAGAGAAGAGAGTGCAATGCAGGCGTGTTCCACTAGGAACCCAAGGGAAAAACAATAAATAATTATAATTCACCACGGACTGATATCAGTTGGGGAACCATTGAAAAACTGGGAGCACTGGAAAACGGCCCTTTCGTTCTGGTATGGCACTTCTCAGCAGTACGCACCCAAGACCTGGCTAGGGGTCGAACTTGTGGCCCTCAGGTTTCACGGTGAGTTCGTTGACAATTCAGCCAATGGGTTTATTTCTAGTGTTTTAAAGTTTCCAACTTTTGTTAATTCATGATATATAGCGCGACTGGCACCCAAGGTCTTTAGTTGGTCCTGAGTTCGATCCCTGGCGGGGTCGTGGGTGCCTACTGCTGGTGAGTCCCATACTAAAACGAAACAGCCGTTGTCCAGTGCCCCAAGGTTTTTAGTGGTTCCCCAAATGATATCATTCCGTGATGAATACTACTTCTAAATATTCCCTAAAGACTAGAAATTTACCGCCTTTATTTATATACTGGATTAAAAGTACTCAATACATTATCCCTACAAACGCTACATTTCATTATGGAGTTCCTGTAAACCATACATGCAACCACAAAGAATAATCATATTTGAAGAAAGGCTACTTTAAACAGAACAAGAGAATTAGAAATGCATTCCTTTTCTTGTTCAAAACAAAATCTTACAACACTTATACTGACGGAGGTAATAATGAGTCACACATTACAAAGTGTGACACATTTTACAGGCTTTCTTTTCTTGCCTTTTATATAATCTTTACTTAATCACATTCTGTCATCATTAAGCTTCTATAAGCTATAAAATGCTAATAATATACATGAAATTCAAAAATTGCGCGGTTATAACATAAAACATTCATATACCGAATGATCAGTTTAAACAAATGTGTGAATCATGATCAATGTTTCAGTGGAAGAAGTGAATTCGTTACATGTATTTAATGCGTTAAGATTTAATTTATTCTGATAGGAAATGATTACAAAGTTATATATACGTGTGTATGTCTGTGTGTGTACATGTAAGCTGATGTTACACAGTAAACAATATTTACATAAAATATTGTGTGATATAACTTTTAGAAAGATAGTGTGTTTATCTGGCTACAATTGTTTACATGGATATTGATTTGTGGACTGTAAACAATTCTGAAATCTAATTAAAAATGCTATAAAAGGTTATGTATTCAAGGCATTCATTATGTAATGTCTCCAACCTTTTCTTTGTGAATTAAAAAGTAACTAGATGTAACATTTTGGTTTATTTTCAAAATGTATTCTTTTCTTACAGTAGTTAAGTAAAACAAACAAGTCAACAATTGAACAATAGAGCATATAAGAAGATGTGACTAATTAATAGCTGGTTATGTAGAATTGTAATATAGATTAAGAAGCCAGAAGAAGTTAATCTGAATATTGTTTAATAGTGACACCACTTTCTGATTAACCACAACACTGATGTACATACAATAAGGATAAATCAGTTTTAGAAGATTAGACTGTCAAAACTGCTTGACCTCAGTAACTTGGTATGAATGTCTAAATATTCATTAAGTTTCAGATCATCTTTATGACTGATGAGTAACTGAATGAAAACCAGTGAGCACTAGACGGCCGTTTGCTTCTGAATTTGCCCTCCTCAGAAATGTTTACTTACAAATATCGAGAGCAGTCAAGCCAAAACTGAAGCATTAACCAAAAGCAGGATTGGAATTATGGACGTTTTAGTCAGACGAAGGTAACCTGTGATTACTTTCCTTTCACTAAAAATGATCACCTGATTGGTAGTCTAAATGCACTGGTTCGAATCCACTCGAAGTATCGTTCTTCTGTCAGATCCAATTAATATAAACAAACACATAAATTATTCTTTCCCCTGAGTTGATGTAAGATGACCCAATTAATAAATAACTAACTGTTGTCCCATCATGACTCAGTCACAGCGATGGGATCAACCCATTGAGAACATCTGGCTGACAAGTCACAAGTAGGATGAAAAGTACATACTGGATTCCACTGTTAGCCCTCTATCGATCAATACTGTCAAACTAACTGTTTTCCAACCTAATACTATTTGATTTGCGTTGAGACAGGAAAGTCTGACTGGACAGTTGGTATGCATACTAGGCCATTCATTGAAAGGCAGAGACATTCAGCTGTAGAGTCCAAAACAGAACAAAGTATTTATATGAGTTGGTTACGAGTGGTGGGAAACCCGTGTAGCTGTTTAGTTCTTAGTACTTAGCATTTGATAAGAGTCTGTCGACAGAAATTTCCCATGTAACTACAAACCGAAGTGAAATGAGACTGACGTGTACCCCATTCTGATGTTAGATACTGAGAGTCAGTCGGCAGGAAGCTCTTTTTTGACCTGCCCTTCGCACTTAGTTAGCACTTATCAGCAGAGCGTAGCTACAATTATGAAGAAAGCGGTGCTCGTCGCCTCTCTTTGTTTTCTGTGAACTTGATCGATAGAGTTCGGTTAGTGTTGAGTACCAAAGACTAGTGAGCTACGTCTATTGTCCACAAGTGACAAATTTGTATAATTGAACAGTAATTACTTTGAAGACGTTAGTAGATAGATTAGACTGTTTTTCAGTATACAGCTATTACTTAAAGTGATACGGAGCTGCAGTGCACTGTATTAGAATGCTGAAAGTGAAGATTTAACAGGCAGTTAGCTCCTTGCTACCTAGCTTTCCTACTTGTTAGCACCCATCAACAAAGCATATCTATAGCCATTACGAAACCGGTGTTGCTTCGGTGATATGTGCCGACATCAAGTTTGGGGATTAGTACGTTTATCATCATCTAGAAGATGGATGTTCAACTGAAAATCGATTAAACAGCAATGAATGACTAAAAAATTCAAAATCGCTGTTACTTCAACCAGTTATAAAATAAAAATATAGTCAACGTGAAATCTGAATGTTGTATGCTAGAACCAGAATGGTGTCGATGATACACTACTAAAGAATAAAACTACGACGGAGTGTTCTCCACGCTATCCATATATTGCCACAATTTTCTACGAGTTGGACTGGAAGTTCTAAGAGCTATGCATTCCCAGCTGTCCGTAAATACATCTGCTGTGACTGAGAAAATTAGTGATCTCCTTGTTACTCCTTTTGTTTTTTAACACATTTTATGTACATATGCAAAAACCTAATAACTGTTCAATAAGGTTTAACTAATAACTAAATATAAGCTTCAGTTTAGTTACTAACCCATTTTTTTGAAATTACCGCTGTTAAATGGTCTATGGGTTATAAAATATTTATAGTTCAGTCAGTGGTTTGTAGGGAATTGGTTGATTTCAAGGACAATCTGATGATCACAAGACTTGACGGTTCTGGCTTCATGGCTACGTATTGCTGAGGAGTCTCACAGGAGAAAACAGCTGTCAAATGTTCCCAAGTATTTTGTGGTGCTCCAAACGATGTAAATTTATGTTTAATAAATGAATGAGTTGTTTTCTCAAAAAACCGGGTCTCAGTACGATTTGAATCCGTCATCCAAGATGTAGCTTTAAAATAGAAGTAAAGGGTGTAACCGAATACTTGGTTCAGTCCAGAAAGCAGAAAGAATGTGTAACTTTACTCAACCATGTGTTGGACACGGAATGCATCATCGTAAATAGGGAGATACAGTTCTGAGTTAGACAGGTAGTCAGTTTTATTTCATCAGATTGCAGTTTCACACCGTCGCTTTTTGACCAGGAGTTTATGTTACCTCTCTAAAACTGTGGTTACTCATTTACTAGTTACGATTATCGTAGTCATAACTAGACTGTTCTTTACTGTCAGATATACTTCTAAGTGTGGCACACAACTGTCCAGTCTGATGAAGATATAAACCCTTTTCTATACGTTTGTAATTTTTTCTTCATAATGATATGAGAAGCTAATACTGAAAGACCAAAAAGGTACATCGCCATGAATGCTTATAAGGTCTGTATAAGTACAAAATTTATCAACCTCATTCAGCAGCTATATGCTATGCTATATGATGCTACGTGTCAAGTGATTCACAATGGAAAGCTCAGTGATGCCTTTGTTGTGAAGACAGGGGACAGGAGTAAGACAAAGTTGCCACCTACTATCACCCATCATCTTCCTCATTCTGGTCGACTGGGTCATATAGTAGACAACTACGAGGAGCGAGAAGATCGGCATACACTGGCTCGACCGATAAAAAGACACCAGACAACTTGCACTTCGCCGGTGATCATTTATGTCCAATATCTTATGTCTCACAAACTCAAAGATCTACAGGTGAAAACTAACAAGTTGTCAGAAGAGGTGAGGCAGGCCAGAGAAGGAAGACGGAACTTCCTTCAAGTGAATGTAGAGAAGACAGAGTTGATGAAGATACCCAACCAACAACAACGACAACCACTACCACCACCACCACCACCACAACAACAACAACAACAACAAGCACCAGTCACCATCAACGGGAGAAATGTGAACGAAGTTGTTTCTGTCACCCACCTACCCATCTAGGCAGCATCGTCTCGACTACAGACGGTGGCACAGATGATGATGTTGAAGCCACGATCAGAAAGACAGCAAAACAAGCCTTCCTTCATTTATCTGAAATACTCGGTGAGGAGATCTACTGCACTGCACTCAGCATGAAGCCTGAACAATATCGGGATTTTCAACACTGAGTCAGTCAAGTGAGTCAGTGCTTCTATGTGATGGTTGAGAGACTTGTCGTGTTACGTAAAGCATTTCCAACAAACTGCAGACATACATTATATCAACAGCTGCCGCTTACTCTCATTCGATACTGATGATAAGATGGTCAGAATAATAAGAATGAGCAACAAGGAACTCACTGAGACAACCAACCAACCACCCATGAACCCATCGCCCACTAAATGTGCAGAAGGAGAAAGTGGAAATGTAATAGATTGAATTGGAAACACACTGAGAAGACTGTTTGTGGACATCATGGAACAGGCCAGGCCAGGCCATCCCGTTGAGTGGAATTCAAATGGGAAAGGATGAGTTGGGCGTCTGAGTTGAGGGTGACATGGAGGAGTTGGTGTGAGGAAGAAATGAAAGCTTGTGGGCATTGGTGGAGCCATGTTGAGAAGACTGGAGAGAATAGATTGAAATTGAGACGTGTCAGTGAAGTCCTATATTCCACTAGGAGCCCAAGGGAAAAATAATAATAATGCACTTTCGGCTATCCATAACATGTATGCCGTGAATGGGTATATGATTGATCACAGTGCTACTGTTTCAGTTATTTTATACATGTTTTGTCCCAAAGTGGTAAGACTGTGAATGTCAAACAACTTTACATCTGATAGAATCTCTTCTTTCAGTACCTTATCTCTATGACTAACTGTGTATTTTATATTGGCCTTATTTCTCACAATCTCCGTTGCAAGCTGCTAGAAAGCATGCGTTTGCGCAAAACCAAGTGATAGGATGGGATAACGCAAGAGTGCTAATCGCCGGTAAACCAGGGTGAAGAAGGAAAGATAGAGAGAGAGTTTACCGAATCTTATTTCAAATAACCAATACAATGTGTGAAATCGCACTGATATATAGGCATTCTTGAGATGTGCAAAGATTTGACTACCCCTGAAGACGAGGTATGACAAGTGATAGAAGCATATAACTGCTGTTTGGCTGCCGACCAGTTAATAGTACTGTATCACTGTGCGCTACATCGAAGTAAACTAAACCAATGTGAAATCACACTCCACTATAGTGCCAGTGTTCTTCGCTGACATTGCTGAACTTTTCAATTAACCTCCTATGTATCACCAGTATGTTTAACATTCCATTTCGAATAACTGACAAAAAATCCTGGAAAATCACTAGATTTTCTGTGATTGAATAATGTTTCAGTATTCTGTTTAAATACTCCATTAATTCAAATAGCTTGATAGAATGCTACTCATGCTGAGGGGACAAAACAGGTGAAGAAAATGTGGTGAAATTATTTAAGATTATAAGGATGAAAAGATACCTACAGTATGGAATCAGAAAATCAGATTACTTGGAGTAGCATGCTGAAGAATTTGTGCTTCCCAAATCAGGCCAAGGTGGTTGTAGAGGCAAAACTTGCTTATTTTTCGATTCTGACTGCTTCTGCTTCTGTAGTCTGAAGGATTGGGACCCCAGTACCTGATAGCAAGTTGATGGGGTCCAGGTACAGAATGGAGAACGATTTATTAATATCCACCGTATGGTTTGTTTCAACTAAGTGTGCTGATATGGGGCTGGTAGTTGTCTTTACTACACTTTTACTTCACCATACTGAAAGGTGTTCGTGGGGATGAGAAATTAAATTCCTAGAGCAGCAGCCGATTTAACTAGCTCCATAGGAACAGTCAAACTGATAAGCACAACAGAAAATGGGTAGTCTAGGCAATTTATCTTTCAGTCTCAGTATCACCATTGGGTATTTGGACTACCTAATTTGTAATTTACCTGCACTGAAAGTTCTCTGGATTGATCTGCGTATTTTGTGAAGTAATATCTCGCTAAGCGTATCACCTCTTAATGGTACCTGGAGGTATATCTATTTTCTGCAAAACTGTGGAATATCCCTTCTTGCCATCTTAGTAATCATTTATCGGGAAAGCCATTTTTGACTGGCAGGTTGCGCAAAGTCGTCAGTTCCCCCTTAAATTTTATCTTCCGAACGTATAGCCTTTATTCTGTAACTTAAAGTTTTACCAAATTTTGTTTGTACTGAAGAGGTATGACGCTGGGAAAATGTGTTTAGCCGTATTTACGTACTCTTCCTAAACAGTTCCTATTTATCGACCCACTTGTTTCTCTCGACAGAAGAATATCAGTAGAGGTTATTTTTCATCCTAACTTTTCCTCACATGCAAACTTTGTCGGTGGATGTACTGCTTTATACATTACTAAATAAAAAAATTTTTGCGGCTGATGGGAAGCGACGAAACACAATGAATTCATTTCATCTTAGAAAGTTTTCACTATTCTTGATTCATTCAAGCATGTATTGCGACAACTTGGTGTGCCATAATTTAATAAATTTCTCTCACAGGTTTAGGGAATATCGCCTATCATTACAGGGGTTTGAATACTGAGGTGAATATTGAATCAGCTTGTCAGTTCTTTATCAACTCTTCATGACGAATAATTAACAGTAGATTAAAAGAAAAAGGAGATGTACTGCCTTACTAGATGATCGGAATAAGAAAATAGTATACATTGGATTCTAATTTGGTATCTTGTAATGTCCTTCTCAACCTTATCAACTCAGTTTTAGGTTCGATTTCCAGGTCGTCAGTTCACCTTTTGGTCTTTTTTTCTTCTGTAATTCAATAATTCCCATTGTAACATCAAGAACAAGATATTCAGAGAAGAGGCGCTTTTCAATGAATTTATTTTCAAGCTGTACAATCGTATATCCACTGAATCTCAATGAAAAGACTATTCATGAACTTACAATTTAAAATTGACCTAGCATTGAATGTACTAAAAAATCATCTATGCAGATCAATCAACATAACTTTCTTCGCAGCAAGACTTCAGTTGACTATTAACAGCTGTAACTTATTCTTAGTTTATGTGTTAAAGATAAGCTTCCTCGTTTGGCCGCTTCTATGTGCATCTACCAGTTCACCTTCTCTTATGGAGCAAGGTACATCGGCCATAACACGTATATGAAAACATGCTCCTGCTTGGTTATATAAAGATGAAAGAAAGTCTGCTGGAAGTTCGATTCTAGAACATTTGATTGATTTCCATCACTCAACAAATCCAAACAGTGACTTTAAAGTTGTTTATCAAATTCGCTGAAATCTCTCACGTTTTCTTCGTTTTCAACTTCTTAAAACAGTGGAGGTTTTAGCTATTCATGATCTGTGTGTACAGTCGGTAGTTTTTATCCTGGCCATAACATTTCCGCACCTACATTAGTTTACCCTCCCCCTTTGTTAATTTAACCTTTGTATCCTTCATTTATCACTATCATTGTTATTGTAATCGCCCTCACTTTGTTTAATTTCTGCTTTCATTTCCGCTTTATTGTTATCCTCAACATTATCATATAGTTTTAGAGTTATTGCTTATATTACACCGTCATTGATTGGACCGAATTGATCAGTCTCTGTTGGCATATGAGCTCCTATGCGGATGCCTCGATATTGCCTGTGTTTTAATTATGTATAGTAATGATGGGCAGTGGCTAGCAGTGGAATTCAAGGTGCGTATTTCGTTATGTTATGTTATTCCCACCGGGACTCGGACTCAGGAGAAGGTACATCCAGCTGACCAGTCCCAAATAGGACGAAATGCGCATCCTCGATTCCACTGCAAGCCACGATCCATCATTACTATTACCATGTAGTGTTTAGTTCCCCTCAAGGGAAATAATTTTTCAAATATCATTTATGTACATAGGAATGTATAGCTTGAAAATAATTTTGTTGAAAAGAGTAATGGTTTTTTCTCAAAATTATTTTACTGGGTGGGTGGGATACCACCATACAAATTTACATAAACTTTTCCATCCACCCCTCCCCCCTTCTATCACACTGTGTTACAACAACTTACTAACCACAGGTCACTAAGGTCTCATAGTACGCAAGGAGTGATGAAAATGTGTAGTTCGGTTTCATGACATTTATTACTCCCTTGGAATGGTGTAAGTTTATCAGGAAAAATACAAACAATGCTGAACTTCTCAAGCGTTCACTTTTCTTTGTATAAAAGTCCTGGTTTCAGATATGAAAGGTAATCGATTGTATATTTTTCTAGGAAAACTTGAGTAGAACGGAATAACTAATTCATATATGTGTAAAACTTGAGTACTATGATAAAATGTAACTCTATATTAAATTTGTTTACTTGATTTAATACCTACAGTGATGTAGGATTACTTACTTTAAGATGATATATCCAGGATAAATTATCGCTCATTATTCATACCAATGTAATCACACTACTTTTGACTTATGATTTTTATACTCCTATCACCTGATATTATTTTTATTCGTAGTATAATTTTCCGCAAAGCAAGACAGTCGTTCATTAACCTGAAATCAGTGTGGAGATCTTCTGAAATCAGCATAAAGCATGAACAACATCCCGATTTTCAACACTTAGTCACTCAAGTCAGTGCTGCTAATAGGTTCAGAAACTTGGCGCCTCACGAAAGGCATTCCCAACAAACTACAGATATTCATCAACAACTGACACCTACTCTGGCTCCATACTCAAGTTCATATGGCCAGAAAGAATGAGCAACAAGGAACTCTGGCTAGCTGGCTGGCTGGCTGGCTGGCTGGCTGGCTGGCTGGCTGGCTGGCTGGCTGGCTGGCTGGCTGGCTGGCTGGCTGGCTGGCTGGCTGGCTGGCTGGCTGGCTGGCTGGCTGGCTGGCGATGAACCAACCAAGAGGCTATCACTCAACAAATATGCTGAGGAAGGAAGTGGAGATGGATTGGAGTGGATTGGGGATACACTGAGAAGGCCAACTGGGGAGATCACGCACCAGGCCAGTCACACACCCGAGTGGAACCCAGATGAGAAACGACGAGTTGGGCGTGGGTGTCGAGGGTGACATGGAGGAGATGGTGTGGGGAAGAAATGAAGGCTTGTGGGCAGTCGTGAGGCGAGGTTGAAAAGATTGCAGAGAGAGAGAGAGAGAGAGAGTGGAGTGGAATGGGGACGTGCTAGTGAATCCCTATGTTCCATTAGGAACCCAAGGGCCAAATAACAATAATAATAATTTTCCGTATCTCTGGTACAGGTGTTATCATTCATTCCTATTACGAAATAGTAATAATAACACGAAATAATATGTAGGCAAACAGAAGAAAGAGCAGTAGAATCACTATTATCCCGAATCATAGCAGATATATCTATGGATACTTGGGAAAGTATGGCTTTATAGACGTTGAATCTTTCACCTAACATATAGTGGTGACATGTGGGGTGACACATTCACTGTGTTGAAACTGGAACATATTGACAATTTCCTGGCACACATACACTCAGTAGTAAACATAATTCAATCCACTCACAAGGTAAAAAAATGAACAAGGAGAATTATCTATGTTAGACTGGAAAACAAAACTCAGAACAGACGGTTGTCTGGATACTACCATCTACAGAAAACCGACACATTTCAACAGGTATCTAAACTTCAAGTCATCTTATCCAAGGTCAGTTCAGGCAGGTTCGGCCAAGTGTGTAAATAACAGAGCTAAACAACTCACTAATCATTGCAAGGACTTAAACAAGGAATTGAAACACGTAAGAGAAGCGTTAATAAATAATGATTATCCTGTTAACTTAATAAGAAATTCGTATGCATACATAAGAGACAAAATGTTAAGAGTAACAGGAGTACGAATGATACCGACAAGACGATTAGAAAGGGAGATACATCAGAAAATTTACTTAGGATTCTCCACAAGGCTGGAATTAGGGTGGCATTTAAACCTACCAACTTTATGATTATTATTTGTCCCTTGGGTTCCTAATGGAACATAGGGATTCACTAGCACGTCTCCATTCCACTCCACTCTCTCTCTCTCTCTCTCTGCAATCTTTTCAACCTCGCCTCACGACTGCCCACAAGCCTTCATTTCTTCCCCACACCATCTCCTCCATGTCACCCTCGACACCCACGCCCAACTCGTCGTTTCTCATCTGGGTTCCACTCGGGTGTGTGACTGGCCTGGTGCGTGATCTCCCCAGTTGGCCTTCTCAGTGTATCCCCAATCCACTCCAATCCATCTCCACTTCCTTCCTCAGCATATTTGTTGAGTGATAGCCTCTTGGTTGGTTCATCGCCAGCCAGCCAGCCAGCCAGCCAGCCAGCCAGCCAGCCAGCCAGCCAGCCAGCCAGCCAGCCAGCCAGCCAGCCAGCCAGCCAGCCAGCCAGCCAGCCAGCCAGCCAGCCAGCCAGCCAGCCAGCCAGCTAGCCAGAGTTCCTTGTTGCTCATTCTTTCTGGCCATATGAACTTGAGTATGGAGCCAGAGTAGGTGTCAGTTGTTGATGAATATCTGTAGTTTGTTGGGAATGCCTTTCGTGAGGCGCCAAGTTTCTGAACCTATTAGCAGCACTGACTTGAGTGACTAAGTGTTGAAAATCGGGATGTTGTTCATGCTTTATGCTGATTTCAGAAGATCTCCACACTGATTTCAGGTTAATGAACGCCTGTCTTGCTGTCTTTTCGATCGTGACTTTGACGTCCTCGTCTGGAACCTACAAACTTACTCATAGGAAAACTTTGTCAACTGGCTTAAAGACCCGATAGAATGAGTTAAGTAAACTAATCTAGTCCACCAAATGACTGTGAAATCACGTACATAGATCAAACTTGCCGATCGAAGTCAGTTAGATTACTGAAACATAGAAATTTACGAGAGCCCCCAATAAGATCAGTAATCTAGAAAGGGACTAGGCTGTTGCAATGCATACATTAACACAAAACCATAAAACAGAATGGGTGGGATAAAACCACTGTAATTAAGCCCAGTATAATTAGGTGGAGAGAGGGGGATTTATTACCGAATCTTTGTTCATCGAATCAATACCCAACTCAATATATGTAATAGAAATGATGCAACACTTATACCAGAGATATGGAAAATTTTACTACCAGTAGAAACAAAGAACATGGGGTGGGTGACGGGACATTGAAGGCAGATATCAAAAGTAGTGTGATTACATTGATATCATTATGAGCAATGATAATTTATGTTGGAAACGTCGTCATTAAGTAAGTAATACTGCATCACTGTGTGATATGGATTAGCTAAAAGAATCTAATATGAAATAACTAACTATTATCCTTGTATTTTCAGTACTTGTTTAGATAATTATTCTGAAGTTGTATCTTGTTGTCTTAGTCATTTGATTTTGACTGTTAAGTCATAAGTTCGAGTCCGTAAAACTGGTATACACCTATCAACTGCAACTCATAATGAAATGTACAAAGTTTTATTAGGTTACACATTACTAGACATTTTTCATTGATATATTCACTGATTTCTTTCATTCTTAAAACATACATTAATCATGGTAACTAGGATGTTCATAAGAACGTCTGACATACATCATTCCATGTCAGAAGAGGAATACTTACACCATAAATTGCTGAACATAGATATTTACAGATAAAAGTATTTTTTTGCTTCCCTCTACAATAGACAATTCCGTTAAATTGATGAACGTGAAGGATTTAAGAATTTTTATCTAGAAAAAAATGGAATATTCTTCTTGTTTTGTCTTGTTCTCCTCCTATCTGAAGTGAGTGTCGAAGCGTAGAGGAAAAGAAAGAGAGGGAGAGCAGTAATAATATTCATGAAACAGGTTCTTCTGGGTGTAAATATACTCGAGTGAGCAAGTGATCGAGTAGTCTAACGAATATTTTGATTTATGGATAAGACGAAAGTGGGTAAAAAGAGAAGGGAATAGATATTTGAAATTAGTAAGACTTGTAGATAGATGTGTAATAATAATCCTAAGCTTATTTGTTATCATGTTTTGCTTGTATTGAATTTCTTCATGTCTGTCTTCCCCTGGTAATTTATCATGATTAACTGTCTAACTGTACACATGTACTGGAAGATTGTCAGATATGCAATATAAATGTACTTATTCCACTCCTTATGTATACGAAATGTAAAGAATAAGGAAATATTGAATAAGATATAAATTGACATTCAACTGTCTACCGACCATCTACATGTGCACACTCACACATAGACAGATGATAATGAATGATGTTCATCCGAGAGGGTTTTAAAAACAACAACAACAATCTCGTAAATGATAATAACAATAACAGAACAGCTGATACATTATGATATTATTCATGTATGTTCAAGGACAGGGATAGGGTATTCTTAAGGTTAAATGAAGATTTAAAATGCATAAATTGGTTCTAGAATACATGTCATAGACGTTAGATTATAAAGTAATTGACAAGTTGAAATATTCACTCATAACTTTCATTATAGCTACAATCCCAGCACTATAACCATTATTACTGCTATTATTATTGTTACTACTAATACCACTACTACTACTACTACTACTACTACTACTACTACTACTACTACTACTACTACTACTACTACTACTACTACTACTACTACTACTACTACTACTACTACTACTACTACCACTACTACTACCACTACTACTATTACTACTAGTGCATCAAATATATTTTCATTCTTCGTCATGTGCTGGAACACAGTTATCAACGCTTGACTTCACGGCAGCCTACTTGAACCTTGGGCTACTAAATTTATCTATTGAATATTTTTCATCAGATTCTTTCCCTTCAATTTGTTTGAATCATTTAAATATGTCCTCTGAATGTATCACGCACTCTGGCACATTTTCAAACTGCTTCCAACTCCCCAGTTATCGAGTCATTAACAACGTAGAGAAAAAACTGTGACGTTATATGGAAATGGAGTTTTCGGTGTAAAAAAGTACATCATATTTCTCTTCATCAGATGCTTAGCTTGAGTTGTAGATTTTTTATACTATCTGAATGAACCGCCATCACCGACATTATGCTTGCATTTCTATTGGTTCTTCATTATGAACCGGATGCCCATTGAGAAGCAGCTGGTTATTTCATATTATTGTCTTGAATACTGTTATTATTCACATCATGCAGATGCAATAACCATTTCTTCTGAAAGTATTGTTCTGGTAGTGAATTTGTTGAAAAACTACATGCTGAGAATTCCATGCTGTATCATGGATATTGTTTGGAATAAAGTGATTATTACATTTTTATGATATTCCTTGACCTACCAGTGGTGTTCAATTCTGTCAACTATGAATTGTTACCACAGTGTTTGACTGTGAAGAGAGTACCGAGCAAGCATAAAACTTTAATCAGTATTCTCTTGTTGAACTAAGATAGGGGATTATTAACTGAATTGATGAGAACTAGTGTAATTTTGCTGCAGATCTGTTGACGTAAAGAAACTAAGTTATATCTGACTTCACAGGGATTGTTCTACTCTCTGAAGGGCATTTGGTTGACATGGAGTATGCAGACGACATTGTTCTGTTGACCTGGAACGCTGACAAAATGTTGGGTGTTATAAACACCTTGAACATAAATCTGAGAATATTTAGCATGCATTTCTTACCTGTCAAATGTAAGATAATGCTTTACGACTGAAACACAAGTACTATCAGTTCAAGGATGAAGTAGTGAAATGTGTCGACCACTCCAATTACTTTAGGAGTTGTATAAATATGAACACTCTGGTTGCTTACAGAATCTCAGAAGGCCCATTTGGTATTTTCCAACTCGAGTCACCTCTGACACTAACTGACAAGAAATACGACTATCTACTAAAGGACAAGTAGACTGCATTACTGTCCGTTGCATTCTGTTATACGGTTGTGAGACGTGGTCGTTAATGGTGGAAGATGTGAAACGATTAAAATAATTTGATCGCAGGTGTCTTCCTAGCACTGTTTGTGAATGCTGGAATCGCCTTGTAAGTGTTGTCGAGGTTAAGCGAAAGGTAATAGGCAAGGAATAGAGGGTGGTCGATGAGGTTGTGAACCTTCATCAATTGAGGTGGTTTAAACAGCTGTTGCACATGCCAGACAACTGTCTACCACGATGTGTATTTCTAAGCGAAGTTGAATGAGGTTGGGAGAAGGCTCGTTGCTGCCAGACCATGACATGACACCGATTTATGAAGTGTCTCCCTGTTGACCACAACCATGTAGGTAGATTCAGATAACCTGGTTAGTACCCGACAGATGATTGGAATCAGCAGTTGAGGGGAATTTCGGTAAAATGGCTGTACATTGGTCACTCTCACTCACTCTAAAGATTGAGTGTTTTTAATAACCTTCATTTTCCAGTTTCTTCCCCTTCGACGTACATTTGTCAGTTGTTATCTCAATTTTCTTCTATCCACTTGTTCTTTTCGTGCTACTTTGAATTATGGCAACTTGAAATGATGCACTTTTGTGTGAGTTTCTACACTGATTTTATCTATCTCTGTTTCTACAACTTGTGGGCTAATTACAAGGGTAAGTATGAGTAGTATATAATGGTGAAATTTCCTCATCAGGGTTACTAAGATTTTGTTATCAAGTGGTGCAGCTGTACTACTTATTACAAAGTGGTTTCACCTTAACCAACGCTATTTCCTCTCGGTTATTCACTTTGGTCTTTTCATCCCAACCGAATTCTACAGAGATAGAAGGCGACTGCCTGGCTAATAAATCTATTTGAGTTAAGAAGCCGACGTACTATCAGCTGAACTAAGAGACTCTGTTGTTAATCAGGTCATAAAGTGTGGAACTAGTGGCTCCGATGTGATTGGCTCGAAGCAAAAGATTTAATATTGTGGTGAGCTCTGACATTTCCACAGACCGTTATCTGTTTATTTCCTAGTTTATTTTTCAATCCGTTTAAAAAAGGGTTCAGAAATGCAGACGTAGGTATGTTAGTGAGGAAACTCGATTCTTATCTATTTGAGAAATTTTGAGAAAACTCATTGATTGAAAGACAAACTTCATTACTAATTTGTGTTAGTAAGACAAATCAGTGTAAGACGAGAGCCAGTGGAGAGTTGTACTTACCTAATTTGACGGTCTTCAGACGTGAAATCTTCACTCCTAACATATTCCAACCAGAGTTTCCATCAGATTTAAATATCCAAAGTGAGTCATATAATATCAGTGTTGTAATATGTTGAAGCTTTTCAGACTAGATCGAAATAGCTGTTCATTGTATAATGGTTTCCTTGAGTTCGTAACAATATGGATGAATTACATCACGTATAAACTTATGTTCTAAACTTAGGAAGACAGATGCTGAAATAACTGAGTCATAGTTGAAAAAAATAGCGAACTACCTAATCAAAAAACCTTGGTTACAAAAATATGGGGGGATAGTGACTGATTTAGTTGTAGGCAGTCCGCAGGAAGGCTTGGTTTCGTGCTTGTCAGTCATCTTCAGCAAGGTGTATCTGCAACCTCGACGGAACTGATATCAACTCTGAGATTCGAACCCAGGACACCTAGTGTGCTTGGTAGTGGAATTCAAGACATACGTTTCGTCCATTTTGGGACTCTCCAGCTGGATGTGCTTGGATCCTACTGAGTGGTATTGTTCCCACTGAGACTGTAATCCATTATCCTTCGCTTGAAAAGCCAGAGCGTTATTCACTAAGCCACTGGGGCACGACAGCTACCTCTGGTGCAACGGGTATCGGTTGTTGTATTGATACATCACACACTGGGATGCAGGTATGTGCGGCTGACGAGTCCTAAACGGGACGAAAAGCGTGTCCTGGATTCTTTATGCTAGTCATCTTGATCACTACAACGTAATAAATTTTAGTTTTCTGAATGCAGCCGGCGGTTCGACACCGAGCATCCTAGTTTAGTGATCATATTGCAAAATGAGCGATAGAATTCGGTCAGCACTAGTCAGCATTAGACTAGTTACTCTCCAATAACCAGTCAATGTATAATAACTGATTTACTGATACTTGTAATTTCTCGTTGATTATTAATTTGGGCTGAATTGATCCGTTTCGCTTGGTATTTGTGTTGCTTGAAAGGATGCCAAAATTTTCTGTTAAGTTTCATTTTGATGTTATCTGTTTTGTGATGACTAACAGTGGAATTCAAGGTGTACGTTTCATCTCTTTTCGAACTCATCAGGTAGATGTGCCTACATCCCAGTAAATGATATGATTTCTCCTGAGATTTGAGCTCAACATCCATCACTTTAAACTCGTTAGTTTTCAGCTGATAAATCCAGTATAAGATGAAATCCACCCCTTGTATTCCAACAATAGTCATCATAAAACAGATATCAGTAAACTTCAGACAACATTGAGGTATTCACTCAAGGAGCCTGTGTTCCAACAGATACTGATCGATCCGATGCCGTATGATAACCAGCTGGAGATTGCAAATATTAATCATTAACAAACAATATCTGTTCCACAATTATTGTCCCTCATACCTAAGTAACTTAGAGAACAATGCTCGAACTTTTTAAGAGATGGGTGCTGGGTTCGACTTCCTGTTCTTCGCCACTGTGATCAACTTTGCACCATGTTACCGATGATTTCTAAGACGGAAGTCAACCAAGTTATGTTCATTTATACGATTTAAACTAGTAGTCAAAATCTTTATGAATTTAAGATCATGTTTTATTGTGAATACGTTTAATTTTGTTCTAAAGTAGTCTCACTTCAGTTGATTGATATTACTGACGCACACAACACCGCACTACACTACACTACATTACACTGCACTGCAAGTACATACACTAGAGTTAAGCCCATAGTTCTAGAAAAACAATAGTGTTTTCAAGGGGATATCTACCATCGGGGATATAATTCTTTATTTTTCCTACTGAAACTAGGAAATCATTTCAGCGTCTTCTATTGTCATTTCGGTCTTCACGTTTCTGTGCATCATGTTATTCTACTTTCACATTATCCACAATTTCATCAGCCATTATGATTTATCATCTGACTTTAATCCTTTTTTGTTATCTCAAAGAAAACTTGACTCTGTAATGATTTATTTTTCAAGAAATACAGGGAAAGACAAATAGCCAAAAGTTTTGAAAAATGTGGGAATATATTTTGTTGATCAGTTGTCGACTATCGCTACCACTGCTACTGCTGCTGCTGCTGCTGCTGTCGTTATCACTCATGGCAGTTTTTGTTTACTTCTGTCAGTCTGCTGTATGAATTAGATCAGGATTCAGTTGTGTATGTGTGTGTGTGTGTGCAGTTTATTGTTTTCTGTCAATGGTCGTTAATCTTTTCAAGTTTTTTAGATAATGTGGGACATTTTTAAATATTTTATTTCATTGTTATGTTGTGTTCTTTTTGTTGTTTTAGGAGAATATATAACAAACTGGTGTTATTTAGTGGCTTGCAATGGAATCTAGAATGTGTGCATTTCATTCTATTTAAGACTTGTCTCCTCAATATACCTGTCTCTCAGTGCATAGTGTTGTTCTCACTGACAGTCGAACCCAACACTCTTCGCTTCGGATATCAGAGCGTCACCCACTAGGCTACTGAGTTATGATAGACACTCCTTAAGCGACGGGTTTAGTTAACGCTACAACCTGTAGTTTCCCGCCCGTTGATTGAACCGGATTGATTGACCTCCACTGGTGTATAGCACTACTGAGGTATCCACAAAGCAATGAGTTCACCAGGGATTGCGGTTCTGTTTGGTCCAATAAACAGTAGGAAACTGCATCATATAACATGTTAGGGTTTACTTATTATTTAAAAATTTAGATGTCTCGTCCTACAACGCAACTCATCAGCAGTACTATTTGTAGCTGTGTCTTGTTAATGATTTCTAATAACCCGGAAACCCAGTTTATGTGAGGCTTTCTGAAATTTGACCCGTTTATCTAACTGTGGAATACGGTGGAGTGAAGAAGTGTGTCCTTTAGTTTAGTAATCTCTTAGGATGGATACGAAGAAGTAAAATGTCAGAACCGTCAGTATTGACATCTGTTGTACGCAAGTTCGTTGACAATCTACGTACTGATTAAAAACCTTGAGTACTCTACGATTACCCTGAAAGCTATTCATGCAATAGCAGCTCGGATATGGGCAAATATATTGAGGAGAAAAATGAACACTTTTTGTTAATTAAGATTACAAAGTTTGGTTTGATTCATTTCTAGGCGCAATAAACTATTGTCTGGTACCAAAATAATGGAGAATATTTGTAGTTCAGGTGGATGGTCTTGGTTGTATTGTGTTCTCTGAGCTGGGTTGTTTAATCGTGAAGCTTTCATCGTTTTGCTAGACGACATCATCACCACTAACTTCAGTATGAAATGAGCTGTCAGTATCTCTCCATGAGTGATTTAGTGGCTTGCTCTGACGATATGATCTGTGACTGGTTGTTTCCTTTGATTGTTGTGTTATTGATTGTATAGATTTTCCTGTTTGATTTGTTGCATAAGAGTTTATTATTGAGACTAGTGACAGTTGAATGACCTGTTGGATTATACTGCAAATTTTGATCGACAGACCTAGATTAGGAGTTCAGATTCGACAGTTATGTCAATTTCTGTCCGGTCAAATATTGGTGTCATAGAAGTTCTAAACAGCCTAGAAGAAACCATGGTCTTATTGGATTATAGCATGTGTATTCGCTTTCCTAGGGGACTACTTTGTAGTAATGGAATATGAGCCTGTTTATAAGCCTGTTTTCGACTCCAAAATTTTGATTCGTTGGATTTACTACTCAAAAGTAATTTTCACTCAGTTAAAAACATGTTCTCAGAGATGCTGTCATCACGGCGTTGACATTTGCTAGAGAATAATTAAAAATCTAGGAACGCTAGATAGCTGTTTTGTCTTTGTTTGGGACTTCTCAGTAGTAATCATCCATGAGTTCGTGAGGAATGGAGGCCAAGATTGACAAGGTTCACAGCAAAAATGCTAAAGTTTATCCGCTGGGTTCGAATGCAATACTCTACTTGTTCTTACTTTCCTGACTCGGCTGATCCCACTGATTACAGTTTTTGAGTACAACTTCGAGAAACTCAACCTAAAGCAAGTCCCTAGTAAGCGCTGGATACTGATTAATTCGTAGGGATTGATTGTTTTCCCTTGGGACAAAGAAGCTGTCCAGTGCATCAAGGTTTTAAATGTTTCTGCAACTGATTTTTATCTGTAATGACAACTTCTTCGGTAGCCATCGGTCGTTGCAATCATCATCGTCATCATTAAAAAGCATAAAGGACCAGGCATGATTGTGAAACAGTTGAATTTGCCACACTTTATATCAACACATCAAGTAATAAAACCATGAGACGAATGATGAGGAAATGGAAAAGAATTAACCGAAAGCAATAAAAGAAAGAAAGAGAAAATGTTGAACTCAGTATAGCGATTAAAATCAGACTAATGTAATTCACTGAGATCGATTCTGAGATGTATCACCATTATATTCTGTTCTCACATGGACCCTAACCGGCTACTCTACATTTCCTTACATGGAACAGATCAACAGTCAACGACTTCACGCAGTGACACCATATTTTAGATTAGCTGTTCGGAGCCTTGTACCATCCTGAAACGACTTCATTTTGGAGTTGCATAAGTGCTGAGAGAGTTGTAACGGTGGTTGACACTTCTCAGAAGGCCAGAACTTCTTAAGATACCTGGAAAAGAAGGGTAATTGCGTGACCAAAGGTCATAAGAGACATTTGCCTGGGACTGATCATACAACGGCCTTTCTAGAAGTTTTGAGATTTTATTTTGTTAGTTTTGAAGCCGACTATGAACCCAAGTCGCTGGCACCCGGATGACTTGGGGGGGGCGATGTTTCCTAGCCTCCTCTTCACTTTCGGAAGGTAGCATCAGCGTCACATCGCTTTTCATCCGTGGGAAACACCTCACTGCTTTCACACTCCCGTTCAGCCAGCATTACGGCGTCGCTCTTCTATCTCCATCATGGTGTAGCGATTCACGCTTTATTGGTGATTATTTTTTTCTGATGACTATTCAATGGACATTTGGATTGACTTCAGGGAAACTAGTGTTCCACCAGCATAGACCGCTGGGTCCTTGTGATATGAATGCCCAACCACCATGTCAAGAATAGCAGGTATCGTTTGGGAATTCCTATAAAACGTCGTTTAAATGTGACGCTAACTCAATGCTATCCGGAACAATTTTTTACATTTCACGTTATTCAACATACTTTCTATCTGAAAATCATTAGAAATTATGCATTTTGCACAGAAATGTATCTAACTGAAAAATAAACACCCGGAGATAATTTGTAATTTTTCACAGTTAATACACCTCAATTTTGGATAAGTTGAACTTGGAAACAATCTGACTATTTGTGTATCAGTCTGTAGACAATAACTATTGCATACAACTACGTATGCTACTGAACAGTGAATTGGTATAAACTAAGTTTATGAGTGTATAGCCATCACAAGGTACAACTTAACCACAACTTGTAAAAATGTTCGAACAACAAGATCTATTATGCACTTATTTTGTACTTTTTTTTTATCACCCCTGACCCCCTCCCACTTCAAGGCAAGGAAAGTTCTCAATGTTTCTCAGTTGAAGGTTTCATATTTTTCTCAAGTTATTAACATTATATAGTATCCGTTTTGAAAATGAACACTTCTATCTGTTCATCAACGTTTCAAAAGATAAGAGGAACTAAAATTGGAACATTTAACACAGATTGGAAACATTTATCATTAATAAAACATAATCGTACTGTATGCATATAATTATGTAATAATATTTGTTTAAACTGTGAACACTTTGTAAGCATTTCAGGTTTCTGTTAGCATGCGAAAACTTATTCACACCTGTTGCATTTCTAATAGGTCCCATAGACGGACCGGGGTTGTTCAGTACTGTGGTTACCGAAGTGTTCGAATGGGTTCACGACATCTTTACAACTGCATCCATTTGGTCACACGTTATGAAGTACAGTGGACTCTGATCGCCAGTAATTTGGCCTAACAACTTACCGGACGAGCCTAGTGTTGGGATTTCACGAAGACCTGGTGATTACTTTCTTCAACACTCAGTCAGTCAGTATCATTGGCCACTGACCCACCGGCGTTGATCCAACTTGCCATTTCAATGAAATGGTGAACGTTGTCAACCACTTCACTCTCGATTATTACACAGGGTGCCAACTTAGACCAGTACTAGAGCAATAGTCTGCATTTGGATTGTGAGAAACACATCTCAAATATCCTCAGATTGAAGTAATTAGTTCCTTTGATGGATTTACATGAAGATAAGGTGGGGTAAAATGAATAAATTGAGATCTAAATCAACTTCACACTGTACAAAGCCACATTAGTCTATCGTATGAAGCAGGAAATAATTAGTCAGCTTCCTTTTCTTGGTGTTATTAACCACAAAGGAAGATGGATCGATAAAGATATCACTGTATAGATGTATGGACTGGACAGTACCTTAACTTTCATAGTTCCTGTCCAATACACTACAAGCGAGATTTAGCAAAATGCTTGTCCAAAAGAACCCAACACATCTGCACAACAGATACATTGGAGGAAGTATTCAAATTTTCAACAGAGATAATCATAGAAAACGCATATCCTGTGAAGTTCATCAATCGTTATGAAAACGTCTCGATGGTGCGAACTTATCAGTATTCTGTCCAGAAGAAGGATGTTTATATCACGCTGCCATATAAGAGGGAATCAAACAGTCTGATCTTAGGACGAAGGCTTATTTCAGTTATTAAAAAGACATATTACGCAGGCAAGCTCGATACTATGGAGGAAACGAAACTTACGCTTCAAAATAAACCTCATCACTTCACAAATTATTGTGTCACATCACGTTGTGTATACCAATATACATGTGTGTGTGATGACACATACATCGGGAGGAGTAATGGAACTATGAAGTCGAGGGTGGTGGAGCATTTCCCTAAATGGTCAGAAGACCAATTACATTCAAATAATCCGATAAATACCGAGGTTAGATAGACGTCATGTCTATAGGTAAACACACTATAGAAACAGGTCACAGGATTGACCCAAAAACAGCCTTTAGATAGTTGTATAAGAGCCGTCAAGACCGCATACTTAGGTTCATTGGAGCCTTAGCTATACGAAAGTTCAAACCCTCTTCCTGTATTCGGAAATGGTTTGTCCTTACCTTAAACCCTTCTTGGTAATCTTTATCTCATTGTGAAAATGTATTATTCCTCCTTATTATCCCCATATTCTCCAAATCTTATATTGTTTTAATTTATTCATTTTACGCCACCCTATTTACATCCTTTACATAAAATGCCTTGACAAGTGAATGTGTGATCAGATTGTTTGAAATGTATTACGCGAATATATCACACATTATTCAGATAACCTCCATCTTCTTATAACACTTTGCAGATTCTCAAATTGGTACTTAAAGTATCCAGAAGGCTCTGTATCTTGTCAGTCAACATCTTCATCTTACAGGACTATGTCCTCTGTCTACTGTAGGTCTAGTAAGAAGTTTTCTTATTGCTTTAATTGTAACTTGTTCATGGCAACCAATCGTATAACTTCAACTCATGACTTGGTAACTTAATTCGTTGTCATCGAATGATGACTATTTGAAGACTTATCCCTTATAAATTATTACCAAAAGATTTATTTGTTAACCTACTGACTTTGTATGTATTATTCAATAATAATTAAGACTGAAAGCAGCATTGAAATAGATAGAAAAGTTTGTTGTATGTAAGCAAAAATTAAGATAAACTAAGTTCATTATAATCAGACCTTCTGGTAACAAACAAACAGCCAGTCAAGTTTAGTAAATAAAGGAACCAGACAGACAACTGAATCTTGCAATTTTTATCCATTTTAACGCTGATTTACGAGCGTACAAGATTCATTCAACTGCTAACAATATTTTTGACTATGAAACAGTTTGTCTGCTATATTATTATTATTGATTTATTTTTTCCCTTGGGTTCCTAATGGAACATAGGGATTCACTAGCACGTCTCCATTCCACTCTACACACACACTCTCTCTTTCTCTTCAATCTTTTCAACCTCTCCCCACGACTGCCCACAAGCTTTCATTCCTTCCTCACACCATCTCCTCCATGTCACCCTCCACACAGACGCCCAACTCGTCGTTTCTCATCTGGGTTCCACTCGGGTGTGTGACTGGTCTGGTGCGTGATCTCTCCAGTCGGCCTTCTCAGTGTATCCCCAATCCAATCCAATCCATCTCCACTTCCTTCCTCAGCATATTTGTTGAGTGATAGCCTCTTGGTTGGTTCATCGCCAGCCAGCCAGCCAGCCAGCCAGCCAGCCAGCCAGCCAGCCAGCCAGCCAGCCAGCCAGCCAGCCAGCCAGCCAGCCAGCCAGCCAGCCAGTCAGCCAGCCAACCAGAGTTCCTTGTTGCTCATTCTTTCTGGCCATATGAACTTGAGTATGGAGCCAGAGTAGGTGGTAGTTGTTCATGAATATCTGTAGTTTGTTGGAAATGCCTTTCGTGAGGCGCCAAGTTTCTGAACCTATTAGCAGCACTGACTTGAGTGACTAAGTGTTGAAAATCGGGATGTAGTTCATGCTTTATGCTGATTTCAGAAGATCTCCACACTGATTTCAGATTAGTGAAAGCCTGTCTTACTTTTCCGATCCTGGCTTTGACGTCCCCATCTGTGCCATCTGTAATTGAAACGATGCTGCCTAGGTAGGTGAAAGAGACTACTTCCTTTTCTGTTACATGAGTCTTCTTAAATATGAAATAATTTTCAGTACTTAAGGTATTTTCATAAGCATTATTTCCACACCTCAGAGTAGTTTCATCACTGAGAAATCAAACATTCTCTACTTAGTTTATTTGTCGATTATGAAAAATAATAATAAAATTACTTAAGATGATGAAATTTTGAGCATTTATGAATTTATATGGAAGAACTGATAGAACGGCGTCTATTTGGTTCACTGGACGTATCTCGAAGAATTTATACATGAATGAAAGCAAGATCTTAACCGATACAATTCTTAGACATCTCGTAGACACATGGTATCAAGTTGAAACCTTAAAAACTTTTAAAATAATAAGAGTAAAGAAAATGCCTTTGTAAGATCGACTTGACCTCTGCAAACAGGAGAGTACGTTAATATAGGAGTAAAACATAGGTACTGCGGCTGACTGTTATTCCATTTCAGTATGTTCATTAGAAGTGTCACACAGTGAAGGAAAAGTATCATTTACTCAATAACGACGTTCCGGACATAATTTATTGTCCATATTCCTATCAGGTAACTACACAACTTCTAGATAGAGTTTAGATAGTCCCATTCTCTCTCCTCCTCTCTGATGACAAGTGTAGTAGAATTCTCCATATACCTGGGACAGATGCACAATCATTTCTATAACGGCATGTATTCGGTGATAATCAGATAAACAAAGATTCGGTTTCGATAAGGCTATGAGAAGACGAAGATTATCTGAGCAATATGATGTATTTGAGCAATACATTTCAAACAATCTGATCACACATTTACTTGTCAAGCCAATTTATATATGAAAATGAGAGGTCAAAATATAGTGAAAATGAAAAGGTTGTGACACTAGTCTTGGTAATATAATCAGATATTGTGCAGATACATCACATTTTTCAGATAATCTTCGTCTTCTAATAGCGTTATCGAAACTTATTAAAGGGACTAATTGTTTCAAAAATTCGGTTATCAATCTCTCCCCCACTCCACCCAACTGAGTTAGTTTTCAACACTGTAGCCCTATCCCACCCTACTGTCATTACGTGCAGAGCTATAGCTGAGCTTTTCTCTAAATTTCTTATCTTATTAGAATCTACTAATCTTGATTTAGCTGAGTTGTTGTGCTCTGTTATTCTAATTGACCCTGGTTGACTACTTTGATGTATGTATTTGACCTCATAATCATTTCAAGGGAAGCAATTTGGTAAACCAGATTATTTTTCTTAATTGCATCAGTTGTATCTTGTAACCTACAAAACTTGTTTCTAAGTGAGTTTGTTGGTTTAAATGCCACTTTATTCCCAGATAGCCTTATTAAGAATTCTTCGTCATGTCTCTGAGGTACCTTTCTTGTGTGGTAACACAGCAGTGGCTTTGAATTCTCTCTCAACTCTGTCACTATTATTACCATTAATAGAAGAATTATTATTAATAACATCTGTATTACTACTACTACCACTGCTAATATTTCTCCCTCGATTTCTTATGAATTTATTGGTAAATTTAGGTGGGTAGTTATTGAGACGCAAGGTATTCTTGATGTGTCTAATTTCTTGTCGTAGATTTTCTGGCCTACTAGTAAGCTCTTTCGGCCTATTACTTAGGCATTCAAATAAGCCTACTTTAAATGAGATGGTGTTGGAGGACTTGAAGTCTAAGCAGTGATAAGAATGGTAAGGTTTCCTGTAGACGACACTAGTCTCTAAACTTCCGTCTTGTGTTCGTTTAACCTCGCAAATCGACATTCCTAACTCCCCTTCATCATCATCTGAGTCACTGGTAAATTGGACTGGATTCACTACTGGTTTATGAAGTCCCTTCCCTTGAAATGATTATGAGGTCAAATACATACATCAAAGTAGTCAACCAGGGTCAATTAGAATAACAGAGCACAACAACTCAGCTAAATCAAGATTAGTAGATTCTAATAAGATAAGAAATTTAGAGAAAAGCTCAGCTATAGCTCTGCACGTAATGACAGTAGGGTGGGATAGGGCTACAGTGTTGAAAACTAACTCAGTTGGGTGGAGTGGGGGAGAGATTGATAACCGAATTTTTGAAACAATTAGTCCCTTTAATAAGTTTCGATAACGCTATTAGAAGACGAAGATTATCTGAAAAATGTGATGTATCTGCACAATATCTGATTATATTACCAAGACTAGTGTCACAACCTTTTCATTTTCACTATATTTTGACCTCTCATTTTCATATATAAATTGGCTTGACAAGTAAATGTGTGATCAGATTGTTTGAAATGTATTGCTCAAATACATCATATTGCTCAGATAATCTTCGTCTTCTCATAGCCTTATCGAAACCGAATCTTTGTTTATCTGATTATCACCGAATACATGCCGTTATAGAAATGATTGTGCATCTGTCCCAGGTATATGGAGAATTCTACTACACTTGTCATCAGAGAGGAGGAGAGAGAATGGGACTATCTAAACTCTATCTAGAAGTTGTGTAGTTACCTGATAGGAATATGGACAATCAATATTTCCATTTTAGTCTGTTTATTAGAAATATCACACAGTGAAACAGTAACATTTACTGGATAACGTTTCGGACACAATTTGCTGTCCATATTCACATCAGGTAATTCCACAACTACTTCGTGCAGACTTTATATATTCCTAATTTTCTCTGCCTCTCTGTGATGACAAAGACAGTAGAATTACCCACATTTCTGGGACAGGTACAACATCATTTCGATTGCTGCATGTGTTTGGTGTTGATTCGACAAACAAAGATTCGGTTATCAATCTCTCCCCCACTCCACCCAACTGAGTTATTTTTCAACACTGTAGCCCTATCCCACCCTACTGTGTGATTGTGTGTCATCACATGCAGGGCTATAGCTGAGTTCTTCTCTAGATTTCTTATCTTATTAGAATCTACTAATCTTGATTTAGTTAAGTTTTTGTGCTCTGTTATTCCAATTAACCCTAGTCGACTACTTTCACCCATGTATTTGATCTCCCAATCATTGCAAGGAATCTGGTAAACCAGATTATTTTGCTTAATTGCATCAGTTGTATCTTGTAACCTACAAAACTTGTTTCTAAGTGAGTTTGTTGGTTTAAATGCCACTTTAATCCCAGATTGCCTTATTGAGAATTCTTCGTAGTGCTTCTGAGGTGCCTTCCTCGTATGGTAACATAGCAGTGGCTTTGAATTCTCTCCTAACCCTGTCACCGTTATTACCATTAATAGAAGAATTATTATTAATAACATCTGTATTACTACTACTGTTACTACTACTACTACTACTACTACTACTACTACTACTACTACTACTACTACTACTACTACTACTACTACTACTACTACTACTACTACTTCTACTACTACTACTACTACTTCTACTACTACTACTACTACTACTACTACTACTACTACTACTACTACTACTACTACTACTACTACTACTACTGCTACATGTACGATGGCCTGTATCCTAATGAGTAAATAGTTTTATTCCCACTGAGACTTAAATCTAGTACCCATCGATTCAAACTCCAAAGCGTCAATATGTAGGCCTTCGGGGCATGTATGTTCTGGCAATGTCGAGGCATCCGCATAGTAATCTGTCTTTCGAGGGAGGTCAGGTAATTCAACTTGGTATAATGACGGGGAATTACAAGTATCAATAAACAGTAGTTCTCTTCGCTGTAACCTCTTTCAGTGAAAAATTGGAGATTTTTCATCACTTTAAGAAAAACACAATACCACACACATACACACACACAAATATGGCAAAAACCATCTGGTCTAGTCAAATTCATTTGATTGAGACCACGTTTAAGTGAATTATGTATTAGCCAATTTAACAGCAGACCATTGGAGAATATACTTTAGGAGATGATAGTACTTTCTGAACAGAAGAACACAGATTTGATCCCATTACAGTGAGATGTATTGATTACGTTTGACTGGATAGAGGTAGTAATCTTCTTTACCTCATCTTTCATCAACCCCACTGGCAAGGGTACTTTAGAGGGTGATGACATGGACTTCATACTGCCACTAAGATAACTGAACCTACATCAAAAGTCAGGTTACCGGATGCACATTCATACAGTAATAAGACATGCATAGCTATGATAATTGTCCTTAAAACGGCTTGGGAGAACGTCTTCTGTAATGATGATTAGGGTCTTTTCGATAGAATTTTACACAAAATATCTTCCTTGACCTCAATAACTTTTTAGAGTTATTGTTTATATGATAATTATGCCTTGTGATCTAGTCACCTCATTACAACTCTGGCTCCTGATTGACTTATCTCTTCGACTAGTTTTATATATATATATATATATATATATATATATATATATATATATATATATATATGCGGATTGTCGTTCCAATGTTTCAATTAAGCAAACAAACATTTTTCGTGAAGGTTCTTGTAGAATTATTATATGAACAGGGTAAATATGGGAGATTTATGAAGGACTGGTTATTTTCCAAGGTATCCCCGTTTTGACTATAGTTACGAACGTATAGCCTCTGAAAAGAACTTAATGGGAGTATTACAATGGCACTGCTTATGGGTTGACATTATCTAGAAAACTAATGAAAACCATAGAGTACTGCACAACTGTTTCATCATACTTTGTGATTTCTTGGCAGTATTCGAGCTGTGAACGTATTCGGAATCATCAGATCTACCAAGGGAGTATATTACTATTCGGTCGTTTTGTTGAAATCTAAAGACTGATATTTTCTATCTTTTATTGATTTATTTTATGGCATGAACATTATCCATCCTTTTATATGTAATCGAGATAAAGGTGACATTCTACTCCAAAATGTAATTCCATTTTAGTCTGTTTATTAGAAATGGCGCACAATGAAACAGTATTTTCATTTACTAGATGCCGTTCTGGGCACAATTTATCGTTCAAATTTATATCAGGTATACTCCACAAATTTGAGATAGAGTTTAGATAGTCCCATTCTCTCTCCTTCTCTCTGATGACAAGCGTAGTAGAATTCTCCATATATCTGGGACAGATGCACAATCATTTCTATAACGGCATGTATTCGGTGATGATTCGATAAACAAAGGTTCGATTGTCAATCTCTCCCTCACTCCACTCAACTGAGTTAGTTTTTAACACTGTCACCCTATCTCACCCTACTGTATGATTGTGAGTGGTTACGTGCAGAGCTATAGCTGAGCTTTTCTCTGAATTTCTTATCTTATATAAAATCTTATCCTTATTTACTAATGTAACCCTAATTAAAACAATTGACATTCTTTGTGACCTTCTTTCCCTATCCCCTCAACGTGTTTGATAGAGCTGTTATCATTGTATACTGATAAAGTTCATTTCACATTTGAAGGTGAACATTTTTGACAAATAGATGATGTGACCATGGGAAGCCTTCTAGGACCACTGCTAGCTGATATTCACATGTCATACATTGAAGGCTTGACCGGGGGTCTCATCAGTAAAGTTACTCTCTATAAGAGATATGTTGATGACATAATCGTGATATGTGACAAGCATAAAGATGCGACATGTTTGTTAGAAAGACTTAACATCGTACAAAACAAAATAGGCCTAACATGTGAAGAAGAGGAAGAAAACCGTCTGCCGCCCTTGGATATACTCCTAAGTTGTGCAAATGATGATCCAATAAAAAGGTCGATCTACAGGAAACCCACCTGGAAAGGTCAGTACTTAAGTTTCCATAGCTTTTATCCAACCTAATACAAGTGAGGTTTGGTAACTTGCCTATTTAAAAGGATCCAGAGTATTTGTACGGAAGACTCAATGGATAATGATATCAAAATAATAATGGAAACATTAGTAGAAAATGAATATCCATTAAAGTACATAAACCTCTGCAAAAATCAGCCAGGATTCAAACCCAATCTTTACAGTGTTTCTAAGAAATGCATTTACATCGCATAACCATACAGAGGAGAATCTAACAGCATAATATTAAAACGAAGGTTAAGATCTGCTGTCAGCAAAACGTACTACGCAGCTAAGCTTATCATAGTTGAGATCAAACACCTACCACAACACAGACCTCAACTCTGTATAAACGATTGCGTCACATCCCACTGCGTTTATAAATTTACATGTGTGTATGGACAAAAATACATGGGCAGGAGTAATCGTGATATGTATATGAGGGTAAGGGAACATGTTCCAAAATGGCTACGAAAGCAGCTGGATTCACAAACGTCGATAAGCGCAGATAGCAGACAATCATCATCATCCATTGCAAAACATATCATTGATAAAGGTCACAGGATTGATATTAAAACAGCCCTTATAATTTTGTATAGAAACTGTCAGGGGTGTATACTTAAGTTTCTTGAGACGCTAGTCATAAATAAACTTACCCTCCCCCCCCCCCATTGTGTGTGCAAAAACAGAGGCTTTGAATCCTCTCTCAAACCTGTCAGCATTATTACCACTAGTAGTCGAATTATTATTAACAAGACCTGTATTACTACTACTACTACTACTACTACTACTACTACTACTACTACTACTACTACTACTACTACTACTACTACTACTACTACTACTACTACTACTACTACTAACACCACTGGTGATATTTTTCTTTCGATTTCGTGTGAGTTTATTAATAAGCCCAGGTGGTTAATTATTGAGACGCAAAGTATTCTTGATTTGTCTCACTACTTGTCGTAGATTCTCTGGTCTACTAGTAGGCATTCTTGCCCTATCACTTGGGCTTTTAACTGAGATGAGGTGAGGTGATTTGAAGAATGAGTGTCGATTTGAATGAAGAGATTTCCTATAGACACTAGTCTCTAAACTTTCAGATTGCTTTCGTTAAATCTTGCTATCTAACACTGCTAGATCATCTCCATCCCTTTCTAAGTCATAGGTAAATTAGCTGGCATTCACTAATGAATTTATATATGTCAAGAGGTTATCGACATGTGACCTTGCATTGACCAATAGGAATTGAGAAAGTGATTCATCCATGTTAGTTGTAACTATTTCCCTCTAGTCTAAATAACACAAAGAACCTTGTATACTAACGACACAACTCATCCAAAATGTACTCAGTTATGATGGGTAAACATGGAATGTCAGCACAGATTTAAAATCCAGTTCTATAGAAGTCATTTGTGACCGGAATAGACCAGTTTTAAATTCTTTGACTTCTACACCGAGTAATTCAGGTTAGAAATGACAGAAAACGTTTGTAGCTTAAGATGAGGATGATGGTGGTTTAGTGTCCTCTGAGCTTTGGCATTGACAAGTGGCTTCACTTTCTTAGGAAGTTAGTGGTAGTGATGTCATCGAGCCTGGTGATGAGACGTCTACAATAGAATACGAAAGCCCAGAGAACACCAAACTATCAGCATATTGGAGGTTCAGAGTGTTATATCCACTGAAAAGTGGAAAACATGCAAATGATTCACACTGCTAAAGTATGCATGGAATAAGCACTAGACTTCATTTTATTCTGTACGCGGTTGAGAGGGCAAGATTGTGTGACCCATCATATAGATGAATTAGATTTACAAGACGATGCAAATATATGTGAGTAACTTTCAAGGTCATCCTCCCAACTACTGAGACAACCAATCTCACTTCTCTGTTTTGTATAAAGCTAATGTTCCAGTTGAAATACCGAAACCTGATTGGTTATTTTAGCATTGGCTACGGTGACCATTGAAGTCAGTTGTATATGTAAGGCTAATCATCTGCAAAGTCAGCGTTATGACTGAATTGGCAAAACCATGGGCTTCAGACAATTACAATTGAGCTATGTCAGTGACGCAAACCAGCCCATATTAGTTTATCAGTTAGATTAATTAGACCATAAAACATCAAACCCGATATGCTTAGTGTTTCAACCAGTCTAAATTTCTGTGTTTTAATAGCATAACCTGGTGTAGCCGGCTTCCGTATGTGTAATATTAGATGTTGAAGTACATATAAAGGTTCCTCAAGCGCATATAAGCGCAGTTATAGCATCATTTTATAGGTTCCTTGATACGATCTGAGTCGACTGAAACACCATATTATACTTCTATCTCTTAAAGACAATGACTGTGAGTCATATAAATGAATTTAGTTCTAGAATGTGATTTAGTTTCGAACAGAATGGACCAGTAGAAAAGACGGGAAAATCAACCAATCACATCGAAGCTCTGTTTAGATTTTATTTTCGTAATCTGTGTTCTGATTGGCTTAAGTCAAGGTTATTTAACAAATGTTGAACACACCGATGTTTCATTAAGAGATTTGACTCGTGTGAAAGAGCTGTTTACATGAATGCGAAAAAACTTTAAGGCGAATATGAAATGACTGACAAACTGAAATTTATTACATATGAAGGATATCAGTCAGAATACATCAAACTACGTAAATATGAACTATGCTGTAAACGGTGAAAATTATCAACAAAGAAGGCTACTTCAGGGAACATTTCTACTTTTGGTCTTAAGAAGCTGTGACATAAGCGGTATATCTCACACGAGGGGACACTGTCACTATAAATATGTAGAAAATGTTTGACTAGACATTTTTCCTGTATAAAAACAGTTAGGTTCTTTACTACTGCACTGTTCAATAACGTTGTAACTGTGGTTTCCTACCACTGAATTTTGAATCGCGTTTGAACTTATTTTATAAGGTCTTTTGTCTCATCAAATAAGTAATTTGCCTGATAGTACAAAATCGCATATAAGTGGATTTTAGCATGTATCATTGACAGCTGATTATCCTCTTCACTGTGGGAATCCATGACTAAAGTCACTTCATCAGGAGGATATATTGTGTCGTTTGAATCTTCTTAATTTGATGATGTCTCACAAAGCAGTATACATAAGGTCAGTGTAAGGATGATATGATCCAATCCACTTGATGAGACGAAATGAAATTCTTCACAGAACTACGGTCCTTGCAAGTAGTTTGAATTGCTACGCAGCACGTCGATAGATAGTTGGCGTTATGAGAGCACTGTAAGCAGAGTAAAGATAATAATCATTATCAAGGTGTCGAAAGCTCATCTTGTTGAATGACACACGAACAGAAATATTTTGGAGAAAGATTTAAACTACTGACAGTAGATAAAATCTAAAGTAGAAATTTTTCTGATATCACCTTCAACAACCTCGCCTAGTTTACTAGTTCACTAGTTTACCAGCCTGTCATAAGCCAGGGTAAAGAGGAAAGGTTGGGCATACGGCTGGCAACCCCACCAAGTAAAATAAAGTCAATCGCCAAAGAAACTTCAAAGCACAGAGAAAACATAAAAAGTGAAAATAAACTTATTCCTAACTGTAATCAGGGAGACGAAATGACGCCAGTTGGTGAAAGCCCTCAGGAAGCCAATTGGTCGATGTGTCTTCTCTCTCTCAGTGAAAGCAAAGGCAGGCGTGGGGATATGGAATGTCCACACAATGTTTGAAGCTGGCTGGCTGTCTGGCAAGGCTGTCCAGATTGCAAATGAGATGAGAAGAGATGGCATAGAAGTGATAGGAATAGGTGAGGGTAGATAGAAATGTTGAACTCTCCAAACTATTAACGGGAGAGTCAATAATCTACTCCTATATTGTCACCCAGACGACATGACAACCACGAGGACACTGAGTTTTTGAGTGGCTATGATGATGTCCCCGAGAGCATTGAAGGCTCTCTCCCATGTAGTGGGAACCAGTCTCCTCCTACAGGATTGGGATCATAATAGCAAGATAGATTCAACTCAAAAGGAAGGAAAGTCACAGTCATACAGTGCTTGGATTTCACCAATGATGACTTATGTCTAATATCTTGTCGCACAAACTCGAAGATCTACAGACGAAAACTAACAAGTTTGCGGAAAAGGCGAGGCAGCGAAGGAAGACGGAACTTCAAGTGAACGTAGAGAACACAGAGGTGAGGAAGATACTCAACTAACAACAGAAACAACGAGGATGACGACAGCAACAACCAAAACAAGCACCAATCACCACCAAGGGGCGAAATCTAAAGGAAGTTGTCTCTTTCGTCTACCCACCTAGGCAGCATCGTCTCAACGACGGGCGGTGATGGCAGTTCAGATGAGGATGTCAAAGCTAAGATCGGAAAAGCAAGGTAGGACTTCCTTCATTGGTCTGATATAATCAGTGTGGAGATCTAGTGCACTACACTGCACTCAGCATAAAGCTTGACTAACATCCGGATTTTCAACGCTAATGTCAGTCAAGTCAGTGCTTCTGTATGGTTCAGAAACTTGGCGCCTTACGGAAAGCATCTCCAACAAACTGCAGACATTCATCAACAGCTGTCTACACTCAATCAATACTGACTCTGAGGATCAGATGGATAACCAGAATAATCAGAATAAGCATCAAGGAACTCTGGAAACGATCCAGCCAAGGACCCATCGCCCAAAACTATGCAGATGAAATTGGATATGGATCGGATTGGATTTAACATTCACTGAGAAGACATTTGGGGACATCACGCGCCGGACCCTCGAATGGAATCTAAATGGGAAACAATGAGTTGGGCTTCTGAGAGTGACATGGAGGAGATGGTATGAGAAGGAAATGAAAGCTTATGGGCAGTGATGGAGCCAGGTTGTAAAGAATGCAGAGAAGACAGTGAAATGGCGACCTGCTAGTGAAGCCCTATGTTCCACTAGAAACCCATAGGACAAGTAGTAATAATCAGTTTCAGCAGTTCTGAAGGGCAGAATCACTGTCATTAAAATAGTCATTATACCCACCTTATACAGTTGATTGTTCAGAAGAAAATAGACAAAACTATTTAGAAGGTATCCAATTGTTTAGACTTGTTTGAAGAATAATTGGCAGCTGAGCAAGGCAAAATTGTAAATTCCTAACCATTAATGGTTTTTCGATTGAGGAATACCAAAGGTGGAATTTATAAACAACACTCACCAATAACACCTAAAAATGATAATGATTTATAATAATTCAGTCGAATTTAGGTTCTGGATTCCATTGAATTGAATCGACTTAGTGTATTCAAGTAGCAAAATGTATTCTTGCTGAGATTTAGGATGTTTCCATCAATCACTTGGTTGTTAACTAAATTATTAGATGCTCATATCGTAAATATTTAGCAAAATGTACTCACATTTAAATAAGCATATTTGTTTCTGAATGTACATCTAGATTTTTAAGTGAGATTGTTACTTAGAGTAAAAAATGGTCTGTTAGTATACACGTTAAATAGATATATTTCAGGTTAGTAAACCAAAGATTCCTTGAAAATGTCTAACTTTCATTTGGTAGTTTGTAGAGGCTAATCGATTTTAAGTAGACATCATCATGAACTGGAATCAATTAGAGAAGCAGTGAGAAGTTGTGGGAGGACGAACAGCTGCTTTATGGTAGTGTGATACTCCTCAGCAGTATGCATCATAACCCCACCCAGCCGCACCATGGCTCGAACCCAGAACCTACAGGGCCCACAGCTAGTAGGTTACCATCGAGCCACCGATCATTTTCTTCAGGTTGGTATTCATCAGCGAATCTGAAATCAATCAGTAATTCCCCACAAACCTGCAAATTGACTTAATCTAGTGCTCATTAGTGACTCACTTCGACAGGTGATTCCTTGAAGTTTCAATGAGAAGTCATGATCGATGCAGCCAACTAAGTCGAATATGAGTAGAGTCACTCAACGATGGCATTGAATGGAGGTCACACTATGTCGTGAACTGACAGAAGTAGGAAATGTGGACGATTGGATTCCGACCGAATGGCTCAATGGTGACGTGTTGTCCATGGAACCTGAGGGTCATGGGTTTTATCCTTGGTGGGTAGAGTTATGTTTGTGCACTGCTGAGGAGTCCCATTCTGGGACGAGACAGCTATCCAGTTCTCTCAGGCTTCCAATATTCCTTCAACTGATGAATGTCCGTGATGAATTCCAACACGAAAATAATAGTCGTAGTATAAATAGTTAGAGTATGTCACTGAATAAAAGTGACTTGTCAAATATAACAGCATTTGTTTACTTGTGTTTGTCTTTTTTACGAAAATCAAAAGAAACTCCAATTGTTTATCGCTATTGCTTATTTGTTTACTTAATTTATATCATAAGGTCGACGTTAAAAACACGTTTTACCTGCAACTGTTTTAATCAATGTTAGAGAACATTTGTTCTCATATGTCAGAAATATATAATAATATCTGCAGGGTAAAAAGGAGGAGGGGGTTGTCACAAACTGACGTCTGATGGAATGTCATTCGAAATCAGTAAATAGTGGACAACTGTTTCACTTTAGTTTGGAAGTTTATGGCGATTTTATTGATTTCAAGGTGCTATTCACCACAGACAGACATCGATTGGAAAACCATTGAAAACTTGACAACACTGGACTGCTATTTTGTCCCAGTATAGGATTCCTGAACAGTATATACTCATGATTCCGCCTGGACAACTGCTCAACGATGACATTGAATGAAGGTCGCACTATATCGAGAACTGACAGAAGTAGGAAAAATGTAGATTACTAGATTCTGACTCAGAGGCTCATCGGTAACATTTTCATCACCAAACATGAGTGTCCGTGGTTCGACCCCAGTTGGGGTCCTGGATGCAGGTTGCTGAAGAGTCTCATTCTTTGGAGGAACAACTGTCCACTGCTTTTAGGTTTTTAATGGTTCTCCAGCTGGTGTCAGTCTGTTTCACCCTAGTTTGATTAACTGTAACCCCGAGCTCTGGTACTCTACGTGTGAGCCTACTTCAACTGTATATACGAGGTTGCTATATACCCCCTAATTTTGAATAGTTTTTGTCTTCTATTTTGCCTATGACCTTAAAATAACCTACATGACTGTTTTCAGACCCTTACTAGTTTCCCTTACCTCTCCTCTCAAGGCTGAATTTTCATTGGTTGTTAACTATATATAGATTTAGTGTTATCAAGGTCATTCAGAAACTGTATATATTCAGTATGCTGTTAACTGTATTAACTGTTGTTGAGACAGGAAGAAGCTCTGTGTCAGCGGTCTTTCTTCTCTTGTTGTCTTCGCGCGTCGATGGTATTGTTGTTGTGGTGGTTGACGTTTTAATTTTCATTGGAGTTCATTCGTTTGAGTGTTAGATTCTTATCGCTTGTAGTCTGTTAGATGGTACTACCGGTCATAACAAACGACGTGCATATAATGCAACATACCCGCCACGAGTAATAAAAATCAAGCATTGATGAGATGCTCCCAGTAAAGAACCGAAGACATGTTCACTAAATTAGTGACTAGAGCTGAAAAGCAAAAAAGAAGTTGGTGGACAGATGAACCTAACATTTTGCGTTATTTTGTCTCTTTTCGTAGTTTATCAATCAAGCTGCGAGTATTGCAGGATATTCTTAGCTCGGGATGTAAAGGCTAAGGCCTAGTTATTCTCCAATTTGTCTGCTGAACTTTCCAATGTCGCGTTTGACAGCAACCATATTGCACCAGAGCTTGAAAAATAACTCAGTTTGAACACATTCAAAAATATTTACACATAGAAACATACCTGTACAGAAACATAAGCTTTTCAGCAGTGGAATAAATGCACAACTTCTCCGTTAGTCGTAGATGGTTAGAGGCAATCGACAAGAAGTCCTATTTAGCCTAGGTTTCTTACTTTTTGGCACTAGTCAACAAGGCATATTTGCAACATTGATGGAAATGATGTTGCCTTGAAGATTTGAATACACGTTACCCAGTGCTGACTTCACAAATGATAATTTTCTAGAATAGCGAAGTAACAAGGTGGAAGTGATTGACAGAAGAATATAAAATACGAGAACGCTACTAACGTAATGAGATAAGTGGACTGGATATGGATAATGACTATTCCCCTCAGAACCTGATGCTTTACTAACCCGGAAAAATCAGAAGACAAAGAACAGCCTATGACTGTAAAGAAGACAACTATGCTTGACAAAAAATACATCAATCTGGAGGTTTGTGGAGATTTGTTAATCGATCTCAGGTTGGAATTCATCATGAACTGACATCAAATGGAGAAACATTGGGAACCTGGGAGCACTTGGCAGTTGTTTCGTCCCAGTATGGGACTCCCCAGCGGTGTGCACCCATGACACCAACAGGGATCGAATCCATAGCCTTCAGCTTCCGCAGTCACCACGTCATCGTCTAACCACTGTGTCAGAATCCCATGGTCCATATTTCCAACTTCTGTCAGTTCACCATGTAGCACGAACACCACCCAATATCATCGTCGAGTATTTGCCCTGACAGCCACCAACTTTGCCCCACTAATCACGAATTGTCATTCGAAATTCAGGAATCACCTCTCGAAATTGGTCACCAAAGAGCACTGGATCGTGCTATGTTGTGAACTGAGAGAAATTGGAAATGTGGGCCGTGGGATTTGGACCCAGTGGGTGAATGGTGACATGGTGGTTGTGGAACCTGAATGTGCTGGATTTGGTCTGTGGTTGGGTTGGGCGGGGTCATTGGTGTGTACTACTGAGGAGTCCCATACTAGGATGGAACAGCTGCTCAGCGCTTTCAGATTCTTAATGTTCCTCCAAATGATGTCAGTCCGTGGCGAAATTAATAAATCCCCATAAACCACAAACTGAAAATATTAAATCCTACAATAAAGTCCAATTTACTGACATCCTCCTTCTTCACCATCCTGGTGTTTTCTTCCTTCCTGAACCTGCACTGGTCAACTGTTATCATTGCTTGTCTTTTCCGGTCTCGTACTATATACTACTCACATGCATCGTCATAAGTAGCCTTCACCATAGTCTAATGACGAAGACTGTAGTGTTGCAAATGATTAGCACTGAGTTTAGATCTAATCAAGAACAATAACCTCTAGTTCATCAGTCACAAAAACAATAAAACTCTTACTGAAAAACTTCACCACTCCACTTCACTAAGTTTTACAATTCCGTCAGTGAACCGAGTCAAAAATAAGAATGATTTATTGATTGATTTCAATTTGGTTGACGAATACCAAATTGACTTAATCTAGTGCTCATTAGTGACTCACTTCGACAGGTGATTCCTTGAAGTTTCAATGAGAAGTCATGATCGATGCAGCCAACTAAGTCGAATATGAGTAGAGTCACTCAACGATGGCATTGAATGGAGGTCACACTATGTCGTGAACTGACAGAAGTAGGAAATGTGGACGATTGGATTCCGACCGAATGGCTCAATGGTGACGTGTTGTCCATGGAACCTGAGGGTCATGGGTTTTATCCTTGGTGGGTAGAGTTATGTTTGTGCACTGCTGAGGAGTCCCATTCTGGGACGAGACAGCTATCCAGTTCCCTCAGACTTCTAATATTCCTTCAACTGATGAATTCCAACCTAAAAAACAAATCATCTATCGTGTAGATTTCTGCAGAAAATAAAACTACCTTATCAAAATTTAGAAACTTACTATCATTGGTCAACTGAAGGACAAAGTTGTCCAATAAGGTATTTCCTACCCAAACAGTAACATGAAACCAAGGTTGAAATCTAAAGCTAATGACTTAGGATGCTGATTTTGATTTAGACCGTTTCCTATTACATACCATTCAATGTAGAATGAAAGTTTGTTGATCTACATTTAAATGAGCAATTGTAAGTCATTCTATTATCGATTGGTTTCAAAAATCATCAGGTAATCACTTTTATGTAATAAGGACGTACACTTAGAAGCACGTATGTGAAATACATTGCCTCACTGCCAAAACAACAACATCGGTCAATATTCATTTTTACAGAAATAGACATAGGACGGTAATATTTCATAATTATTATTATTTGTTATTTTTCCCTTGGGCTCCTAGTGGAACATTGGGCTTCGGTAGCACGCCTCCATTTCACTCTCTTCTCTCCAGTCTTTTCAACCTGGCTGCACGACTGCCCACAAGCTTTGATTTCCTCCTCACATGATCTCCTCCATGTTACCCTCTCCTAGAACGCCCAACTCGTCGTTTCCCCTTTAGATTCCACTCAACAGCCTGGCGCATGATGTCTCCAATCGGCCTTCTCAGTGTGTGCTCAATCCATCTCTTTTTTTTCCTTCTGCATATTTGTTGGGTGATAGCCTCTTGGTTGGTTCGTTGCACGCCAGAGTTCCTTGTTGCTCATTCTTTCTGGCTATCTAATCTTTAGCATAGAGCCAGTGTAGGCAGCTGTTGATGAATGTCTGTAGTTTATTGGAAGTGCTTTTTGTGACACGCCAAGTTTCTGAACCATATGGCAGCACTGACTTGACTGACTAAGTGTTGAAAATCCGGGTATTGTTCACGCTTTATGCTGATTGCAGTAGATCTCCACACTGATTTCAGATCGATGAAGGCCTGTGTTGGTGTCTTTCCTATCCTGGTCTTGACATCCTCGTCTGTGCCACCAACTGTAGTTGAGACGATGCTGCCTAGGTATGTGAAACAGACAACTTCCTTTAAATTTCTGCCGTCGATGGTGATTGGTGTTTTTGTTGTTCGTTGGGTATCTTCATAATACTGATGCCTAAATCTTATGTAGAATCTCAGTTGGAAGTAAGTTTATACGAGGTGAAACGTTGGTAAGAAAGAAAGTAAATATCACCTACTGGGTCTTCTAATCCAGTTGATGGAGCATGCTGTCGGCATCCCAGGGGTCGCTGTTTCAAATCTCGTCATGAACCAGATTTGCTTTTAATCACTACTTTGTGGTGATAAATGTCAGTGCCCAGTGTTTTCCTTTATCACCTTGAGGACTGTCTTTGCACATAGGATTACAAATCTTATTAAATAAAAGCAGTTTTAAATGGTTCTTTGTAATGATTAGTAATTATTCATATATATATGAACCAATGAATCATGACTAAGTCTTTGGAAGCATATTGTCATTGATTGTTCCTATGCTGTGGCATTGTGATTGTTGCCATAATCTTATTGGTTATCTTACAGCTGTTATTGAATCCATGATACTTTGAAGTTAGGTGTTATGTACTATGTAACTGAGCTTGACTGGTGAGTGTGGTGGAACTTTTTAGTTAAAATTTCAGGACAAGTTGAAGTATGACTAACTGAAGTTACAACTCCGTGTTCTTCCTACCTTAGTCTTAGTTACCAATTCTACAGAAGAGCACCTGTGGATACTATTTCGTAGTCAAGTTGGAAAAATAACCAGTTCATTCCTCTTGTATGATAACTGAAATATACTACTATTTTTACTTTAAACTGCGAAAAATCGATTACTTAATGGTGACCGACTCAACCATCGGTTCCCATCCACTGACTATTAGTCAAAGGTTATCGATATACATTTGGAGGTTTCAATTCTATATTCACTACGGAATGATATGCAGTTGGAGAACCACTGAGAACCCATTTTGTTTTAGTATGGGACTCTTCAGCAGTATACACCAGTGACCTCGCCAGGGTTCCTACTCATGACTTTTAAGTTTCATGGTGAGCCCGTTACTATTGGCCCACTAAGTTCACATTTTCCTAACTCAGTCAACTCATGAGATAGCATGACCTCTATCCAATGCTATCTTTGGGTATTTCTCTTCACTTCTGACTTGGTTCAAAACACCACTCACGACTTCTCACTAGGACTTGAGGAAATCTCATTCGAATTTAGTTTGCTCAGCAGTGTCTGAGGTTTTAGCTTCTTTATGAAAATTATTTTCACCAATGATTGTTGAATGACACTTTAATGACTCTTCCTTAGAGTCTCAGTTCTCCATAATGGAGGTACCTTCTGGTGATTTTAAAAGAGCTACTAATGAACTAAAAAATTTCGCCTTGCTAGTGTAACCCTGAAATGACCTTGAGGCAACCAATTACAGTGACCGTGAATGTCTGGAAGTTTTACGAAGCTGCCAGTTTTTGAAAAGAATGCTCACAATATTAGACGGATCTATGAAGAATTTCCATAGAAATACTACACGAATAACAGACTAGTGAGAAGTAGGATACAGTGTTGATTTGGTAGGATCATACTCTTGTCTGCATTAATGATGGAATCTACGTGAGATAAATATCAGTTTGCAATTGACACTGGGACAAATTATATTATGTGCAATATACTGGATAACTGGAGCTTCAGTTGTGGAATATGACAGAGAAAACTGGTGTACAGTTGTATCTGTACTGTAAAGATGGTTCATTTGAACAATCTTCGTATGAACTGAATGTGATGTTTAGTAACCAGGGTCATAAGTAAAAATAGACAAAAACTGTGGTGATTAAAAGACTGCACAATCAGGTTAGAAACAAGTAAAGATGATGGAATCACTTTTTTCACAAAATTTAAGGATTTTTTGGATAAGAACACTTTGTGGAACGATATCGATTGTTCAGCTATTTTCCATCCCATTGGACAGTTAATCGGTGGTCTATATCTGACACTCTTTGGCAGAACATGCTGACGTAGGCACTCATGGAGAAAGAATAGTTGTTCTTTTGTGGAAGTTTGTCTTTTGGAGAAGTCTTCTCATCTTCGAACAATGTGAAGCATAGCACGCTTGTATGGTTTTGAAATAATGGAGAATATTTGTAGCTTAGCAGTGAAGTTAGTGCTGATGATGTCCAGAAAGACGACAAAAGCTTCACGATTCAACAAACCAGCCCAGAGAATACAATACAACCAAGATACTGATTGTGTCGAGATGGTTAGACATTTATTATAAGAATTTCTATTGTTCGGGGACAGGTACTGCTTGTAACTACTATTAATATAACTGACTAGAAAGTATTCTTCTGCTTTGGAAGATAAGATTATGATCATCATATTGGCGTCTGCAAACACCACTTCTTGGATCCTTCTACATGTGGTCATGCAAACAATGTCAAGGAAGTCAAGAGGCCTTGAAAAGTTTATTTCTATTCAGGTCACCACTAACCAGACTTAATTTGATTAAGTTACATGAGTTATTAGATCTACCAACCTTTCTGTAACAGTTGATTTGGACGTTTGTGGCGATTTAGTTAACCTCGCCTAGTTTACTAGTTCACTAGTTACTAGCCGGTCCTAAACCCGCGTAAAAAGGGAAGGTTGGGTGCAGGGCTGGCAACCCTACACCGTAAAACCAATTCAATCGCTAAAGAAACTTCAAAGCACAGAGAAAATTTAAAAAAATAAACTTATCCCTTACTGGAATCGGGGAGACGAAATGACGCTAGTTGATGAAAGCCTTTGGGAAGCCAATTGGTCGATGTATCTTCTCTTGATGAAAGCAAAAGTAAGCACAGGGGATTTAGTGATTTTTCAAGTTGGTATCCATCATGAACTGACATCAGTTGGAGGAACATTGGAAATCTGGGAGCACCGGACAGCTGTTTCATCCTGGTATGGGCCTCCTCAGTAGTGCATATCCATGATCCCGACGTACCCTACCACGGATGGAATCTAAGACTTTCAGGTTCTGTGGTCAGCACGTTACCATTGAGCCACTAAGTCGGTATCCAATGGTCCATATTTCAAACTTCTGTCAGTTCATGACATAGCGTGACCGCCGCCCGACATCATCTTTGGGTATTTGTCCTAACATCCACCAGGTTGGTCCCACTAGTCATGACTTCTCACTTAAACTTCGGAATCACCTAACCAATGAGCACTAGATCAATAAGTTACTCATTTTTCTAATTGGTGCATTCAAGGTTATATGAGATTCACTGAAGAATGGTAAAATTCTCTAATTCCATCGATACAAACATATATCTTATTCTCGTGTCAATTCAATATACAAGCTGCCTCGTAGCTCGACGGTCGCATTGCGAAATGATCTATATAATCTAGTCAATACTCAGGACTACACAACATGCAGTTTATCTAATCTAATCCTACAGCAGACCAATCGCCGTCCGAATAGCTTAATGGCAGCTGTATTGACTACAACTTTGGGAGATGAGGATTCGAATATGAGGCGGGACATCAGTCCCGTTGAGGTTGTAGACACACCTTTCTGATGAGTACCAATAAGTACGAAACTGAGTTGGAGATGGGTTTTCTGCGATTGGCTTCATTCCACTAATATCCACTAAAATGCACTACAATGGTGGTTATATATAGCAAAAGTGATTGATTGAATTCGATTAATACTTATGAATAGATGACATGAAATTCGCTTCTTCCTAGTGATTAGTTAGTGTATATTTTCAATAACATTCACTTCTTGGGTAACTATTACACAAATTGTTTATTTATAACTATCATTATAGAATGAAAATTTTATTTGCTTTCCATCAATTGAATGAACTATTTGCTTTACTAAGACTACTGTTACAAATGTAACAAAGTAGAGAGAAATTTTCATATTTTCAAAACTGTTGATAAATCTATTTATTCACAAACATCTTTTATCGAATTTCTCTGATATGAAATGTCAACAATTCATTGATTTGATGTGTATACATTAGATTAATAAATGTGTAGACTGTTTTGTTAACATATTTGACGTATGCATGTCTGTCTGTCTATCTGTGTGTTTGTGTCTACATGTGTGTGTGTGTCTATCTGTGTGTGAACATGAACAGGTAGTAAGTGCAGTAAAGATGGATAATGGCTAGCAGTGGAATCTAGGATGGGCATTTCGTCTTACTGGAGACTCATCAGCTGGATGTACCTATCTCCCAGTGACTGATGTTGTCCCCACCTAGATTCGGAATCGGGAACGATCGCTCCAAATGCCAGAGGGTTATCCACTGGACTACCGAGCCATGATAGCCACTTCTTGTGCGAAGGGTAAAGTTTTAGTATAATGGCAATTATACTAAAACTATGCCCGTCGTACAAGAAGTGCGGAGGTATATCCAGTTGATGAGTCTGAAATAGGATGAAATGCGCATTCTGGATTCCACTGCCAGCCACTATCCATCATTACTATAGTTAAGACACAGTTAATGTTGAGGCATCCGCACAGGAGGCCATATGCCAATAAAGATCGATCAATTCGGTCCAATCAACGACGGTATAATACAAGCAATTATACTGGAATTCCATTTAGACATTTGGTAAAACAGTGTGAGCGAAGAAATACTTCTTTTCAATTAGTTCCTCCCTGACTTCTCCTCTTCTATATGCATTTACCAGTTCAGCCGATCCTGTGGAGCTAGTTACACTGGACGTACAGTTAGGCAAGTCCGTCGTCGAATCGCCGAGCATCATCCTTCATGGCTAAGTAAGGGGGAAATCAGATTGATACGAAGCTCAATACTCTCTCATCTGATTGACACCGGCCACCCAGTTAACATTCATAATGCCTTTAAAGTTATTTATCACACTCCTTCTCACTTCACCCATGCTCTACGAGTTCGTCTTTTATATATAGCAGAAGCCATGGGAATCCACCTACACAAGCCAAGTCTGTGTGTTCAGAAGAGATTCGTGCAGCCTCTTTCTTTGCCTTGGCCATCTGTATAGCTCATATATTACAACAAGACTCTTCATTTCATCCACCACACAATTCACTATAACTAATATTTTAATAGCCCCATTATTATTATTATTGTTATTATTACGGACTTAACCATTTTTCTCTCCCCCTACTATCTCTAATTATCGTCAACAATTTACCATTTTACGTAACAGTTCATTCTCGCTCTTTAGTTATCATTATACAAAATATCAATTATGTAAGAACCTGTTCACAAAATCTTTCTACGATAATTAATCTTTGCTTTAGTTAACTGTCTTAATTACCTGATCAATTATCACCATCTTGATACTTTGAGATTGATAACCTTTCATTGAACAACTCTCACCACTAGATTGGTATGTAATTTTACGTTTGAAAATGCTATATTAGTGTAGAGCCATTGATGAGGAACTAATTGGAAAGAAATATTTCTTCGCTCACATTGTTTATTTTACTAAATTATACTAGACACTAAGTACTGTCTAAATGACTAAATGTAGGCATCGTTCACGGATATTTATTGTTTCCCATTACTATACAGCGTCAAAGTGGTCGACTTCTGTTGGCAGATGGACTCCTGCGCAAACTTGTCAGCTGGATGTACCTGCACCCAAGTGAGTGATATTGTACCCACTGAGAGATCGCTTCAAATCCCGAATCGCTGTTGACTAGACTACTGCGGGACGACAGCCACCCAGTGTGAATAACGCTTCGGCGCTTGATGAGATCGGTACTGACTTCGAATTTCAGTGGGATGTAAACACATCCAACTGAGGAGTCCCAAACGAGACAAAACACTCATCTTTGACTCCATTGTTAGCCACTCCTAAACAGACTGATAAATGTAGGCATTTTTAGTTCACTACAGAGTGTGTGATATTTGAACGGTAAGTACAGTGACTCACCTATTTTGAATTATTTGGAAAAGGGAAAAGAAAAGAAGCTAAACAATTGTGCCTGCTGAACGTTGCCAGTGTTGGGACCGATTAAAATGATGATGCTGTAACTGATGGTCTTGCTTAAGCACAGTCATTAGGCTACACATATATATGCCCAAGAACTTCAAAGTGGTAACAGTGATACATAGAAATCTGAAATAACCTTCCCATCTGATCACTTCGTACATGCAGTCGGCCAAGGATAAGGCACTAAAACACCGAGGGTTTGAATTTATTCAGAGTATTTTAGTACAATGTCACTTCTAGCGATGCTGAAGAATATAGTGGGCTTGGAATGTCGACAAATCTTTAAATATCTTGCCAGGTGTTGTTATTATTGGATCAGCAATGGTGTTTAGCATGCTACTGAAATGTCTGCCAACCGAATCTCTAGCTCAGAGAACAACTAAGTCAAAGTGGACCACTATGCTTGTAGATTGTGTTCTATCCTTAGACGTCCACGACTTTGGTTTTAGATTGACTATTGCCTTGGCACTTCCAAGTATTATTATTATTTATTATTATTCCCTTGGGTTCCTAGTGGAACATAGGGCTTCACTAGCACGTCTCCATTGACCTCTATTCTCTGAGATCTTTTGAACCTGGTTCCACGACAGCCCAGAAGCTCTCATTTCCTCCTCGCACGACCTCCTCCATGTCACCCTCGACACCGACGCCCAACTCGTCGCTTCCCATGGGGATTACACCCAAGCAACTGGCCTGACACGTGATGTCCCCAGTCGGCCTTCTCAGTGCGTGGCCAATCCATCTCCACTTCCTCCTGCATATTCGTTGGATGATAGGTTCTTGGGTGGTTCGTTCCCAGAGCTCCTTGTTGCTTATTCTTTCTGGCCATCTGATCTTCAGTAGCGAGTGTAAGCAGTTATTGATGAATGTCTGTAGTTTATTGGAAATGCCTTTCGTGACGCGCCAAGTCTCTGAACCATACAGAAGCACTGACTTGACTGAACTGGTGTTGAAAATCCGGATGTTGTTCACGATTTATGCTGAGTGGAGAAGATCTCCACACTGGTTTCAGGCTAATGAATGCCTGTCTTGCTTTTCCGATTCTGACTTTGACATCCTCATCCGTCCCGCCTGTAGTTGAAACAGTGCTTCCTAGATAAGTGAAGGAGGTTACTTTCTTTAAGTTTCTCCCGTTGACGGTGATTGGAGTTTGTTGTTGTTGTTGATGGTGGTGGTGCGGTATCTTCATCACCTCTGTCTTCTCTATATTCACCTGAAGTCCCGTCTTAGCTGCCTCTTCTATCAACTTGTTAGTTTTTGCCTGCAGATCTTCAAGTTTATGTGACATCAGGCACAAGTCATCGGCGAAATCCAAGTCTTCTAGGTTCTTTTCCGCAGTCCAGTGACTTCCAAGTATAAGATATAGTAACTCCTTTTGTGTTTTCCGCTTCATTCTTGGCTACATGTATTAAGAACTAGGTCACTAGATTGTTCAGGTAAACAGGCAAATCAATGAGGAATATTTCAGTACAAGTCACCGCAACTCACAGTAGCATGTCAGTGAAAATATTAAAAACTTTAAAGATGACAAAAAGTGAGTGGATCTGCATTATTGTGACTGACTTTAGATCATATCACCGAAAGACTTTCACTACTGAATCCGATTATTTCTCGCGTGCCAGAAATGGTGTAAGTTGATAAATTCCAAAAGGGGCTTCAGTATCCGAGCTGAGATTCCTTGCATCAGGCAGCACATTCAGGTAGATAGGGCTTCCAAGATAAATGAAATGGATGATACATACTACCACTTTACTCCTCATCTTTTAACCAGGAACGATTTCACACCAGTCTCAAGTAATAATCTTAAGTTTGATAGGTGAAAAGCACACGTCAAACATATTCCTGCAATTTATCAGCGTTTTTATATGACAGAACAGTGTTATCTGTGTGCTCGCAGTCAATCGTGTGGGCTTTTGATAGTTGATCGACTCCTGTAATGCAAGAAGTACCTAAGGTTATATCCAGTATTGCGTCTATGACAAAGTTGAGAAATAATGGCTACAGTGAGTTACCTTAGCTGATGCCGTTAGTCATTGTCAATTCAGGTGACAACTTTCCATATGTTCTTACACGGCTGTGCCAACTCGAGTAAAGAGCTTAAGTTAGCGTTACATGCTTTCTCGACATCCTCTTCACAACCAAACACTGCCGCGCCATCTCTCTATCGATAGAGTCGAATGCTACTTTCAGGTCAAGAGATATGGCAAGTATTGACCGACTGTAAGCATACCTATATTGTAGAACCAATCGAACGATTAAGATCTGATTGATTCATCCTCGTCCATAACATTTACCTGCCTGGTTTTCTCAAGCTGCAGTTAATCGTCGAATAACTATGAAATGCGGGATCCTAAACAAGACATTAACCAAGCTGATTCCCCTATATCTATCACTGTCAGACTTCTCTCCCTTATTAGGAAATGGAATAATTACCAATCTAATTCACTTTGATGGGACTACCTCTGATTCACATACGCTACCTAGTACTTCTGTTACTCTAGTCAGTAATTTTCCACATCTGTCCTGAAAAGCTTTTGTTGAGAAACAGTCAAGTTCTGCTGCTTTCCATCATTTCTGGTTTGAAACAACTTTCTCAGCTTTAGGGAGAGTTGGAGGAAGAACATCTACGTCCCATTCAGATTTGGAATGGACACCGGGCAACTGAAGTGTCAGCGTTAGCCAAATTAACTGTTCTTCAAAGTGTTCAGCCAAACTTTCCAGTCGCCTCTTGTGAGAGGATATCAAGGACTTATCCTCTTCCATGATGTAAATGGTGATCATCATCATCTTTCTGACATAATCCTTAATGAGTCAAATTAAGTGAGCAGTAATCAATACTGCTTTCCTTACAGCATTATTATTATAAAACCCTGGATGGTGGGAACACAATCCCATTTTTTGTGCAATAGTAATAATAATAAGGAGAAGAAATTGCGGAGTGTTACTTCTTACTCGACCTTCTGAATCAATAAGGCAAGAGATCTTATTATTATATTATTATTTGTCTTTTAGGTTCCTAGTGGAACATAGGGATCCACTAGCACGTCTCCATTCCACTCTACACTCTCTCTCTCTCTCTCTCTCTGCAATCTTTTCAACCTCTCCCCACGACTGCCCACAAGCTTTCATTCCTTCCTCACACCATCTCCTCCATGTCACCCTCGACACCCACGCCCAACTCGTCGTTTCCCATCTGGGTTCCACTCGGGTGTGTGACTGGTCTGGTGCGTGATCTCTCCAGTCGGCCTTCTCAGTGTATCCCCAATCCAATCCAATCCAATCCAATCCATCTCCACTTCCTTCCTCAGTATATTTGTTGAGTGATAGCCTCTTGGTTGGTTCATCACCAGCCAGCCAGCCAGAGTTCCTTGTTGCTCATCCTTTCTGGCCATGTGAACTTGAGTATGGAGCCAGAGTAGGTGTCAGTTGTTGATGAATATCTGTAGTTTGTTGGGAATGCCTTTCGTGAGGCGCCAAGTTTCTGAACCTATTAGCAGCACTGACTTGAGTGACTAAGTGTTGAAAATCCGGATCTTGTTCTTTGTGCTGAGTGCAGTAGATAGTAGGTAGATATATTACTGAATAATTTGAGTAGTAAGAAACTACTCAAGCTCAAGTGTAGATTACGCTGGATAGTCAGACTTTCACATTGCTCGTTTAGAGCCGAGCTCATCAGCCGTCCATACAAGTCAACTAACCAAGCAGGGATAGAACCCGCGACCTTCAGGTTCCGCGACCAGCGCGTTACCATTGAGCTAGCCACTGGGTCACAATCCAATGCTCCATATTTCCAACTTCTGTTAGCTCACGATATAGCGCAAACCGCCACCCAACGTCATCGTTGAGTATTTGTCCTCACAGCCATCAGGCCATCAGTGCTTCCAGGTTTCCTTTGTTCCTCCAACTGATGTCAGTCTTCAATGAATAACAACTTGAAATATTTCCAAATCTCCACAACCCCCTCAAAAAAAATTTAATTGACCTAGTGCTCGTTGGTGACTAGCTTCGAGAAGTATTCCCGAAGTTCCAATGACAAGTCGTGACCGTGGAGTCAAAGCCTGATGGCCGTGAGGACAAATACTCAACGATGACATTGGGTGGCGGTCTGCGCTATATCGTGAGCTAAGAGAAGTTGGAAATATGGAGCATTGGATTGTGACCCAGTGGCTAGCTCAATGGTAACGCGCTGGTCGCGGAACCTGAAGGTCGCGGGTTCTATCCCTGCTGGTGGGGTCGTGGGTGCGCACTGCTGAGGAGTCCCATACTAGGACGAGACAGCTGTCCAGTGCTCCCAGGTTTCCTTTGTTCCTCCAACTGATGTCAGTCTTCGATGAATAACAACTTGAAATAAAATGTTTTGTTTATTATTACAGTTTTAGTGACAATTATTCTCTTGACATAAACTAGTCATAAAAATCATCTACCTCTCATTTATTATCAATTACCATATTGAACATGACAATTGTTGATCCCTTCTCTTTTAAAGTGTGTACATACACACACACATTGACAGTCTTACCAACCAGAAATCTCGTAATTAATGCAGAAGAAGTAATAAATAAAGTGTTACTAAGTTCATGAAACCAAATTAGTGACATAATTCTCTTTTCATTTTGGTTACTATAAGAAAAAAAAATAGCTTAATGTGTTTTCTACACATTATCTGCCTATCATCATCTACCCTCATCTCGTTAACATTAAAACAAGTAAGGTCACAATTTTTAAAAACAAGACGTTTTATTGCCTATTTATCTGTTAGCAGTCTGTATGCAACAAAAAGTTTAAGTTGGTGTGAGTGAAGAACAGCAAATACAACAGTCACCAATTGAACATTGAACGTTAAATGTTTTCAAAGTTCAATATTTCCAAAGTTATGGTAATAAATATTAATTTTTAAACATCTTATTATGTATGCAACACATAAATCAGTGTTATATTATTAAATGGTTATGTCATTGGTAAGTAAAGGGGTAGTTTTATAAACTATTCTCCTAGAAAAGATGAGAATTTTATCATTAGGCTAAGGGTAGTTTCTTCGATTAGCTGATGTTGCCCTTGCTGATCATATATGACTTACAACAATGTGATTGTAATGATACATAGTAGCCGACAGTGGAATCCAAGATGTACGTTTCGTCTCATCTGAGACTCATCACATGGATGTACCTGACTCCAACTAAGTGGCCATAATGAATCAGTAGCATAGGGGATAACATTTTGGTGATTCGAGCAATTAGTTCAGGGTTCGAGTTTTAGTTGGAGCAACATCAACCCCTAGGAGGCAGGTACATCCAGCTGACTAGTCCCAAATAGGAAGGGACACGTGTCCTGAATTCCCCTGCTAACTACTATCCACCATTAGCATCAAATTTGAAAGGTTAATTTGGGGATTTGTGGGGATTTATTGAATTCAGGTCGATATTCATCATGGACTGACATCAGTCGCGGGAACATTTTAAACCTAGGAGCACTGTGTAGCTGTTTCGTCTTAGTATGGAACTCCTCAGCGTGGCGCACCCATGACTCTACCCAGCCCCATCACAGATGAAACCCAGGACCTTCAGGTTCTGTGGTCAGTACGCTTCAGCATTGAACTGCTGGGTTAGCATCCAATGGTCCATATTTCCAACTTCTGTCAGTTCACCATGTAGCACGAACACCACCCAATATCATCGTCGAGTATTTGCCCTGACAGCCACCAACTTTGCCCCACTAATCACGAATTGTCATTCGAAATTCAGGAATCACCTCTCGAAATTGGTCACCAAAGAGCACTGGATCGTGCTATGTTGTGAACTGAGAGAAATTGGAAATGTGGGCCGTGGGATTTGGACCCAGTGGGTGAATGGTGACATGGTGGTTGTGGAACCTGAATGTGCTGGATTTGGTCTGTGGTTGGGTTGGGCGGGGTCATTGGTGTGTACTACTGAGGAGTCCCATACTAGAATGGGATAGCTGTCCAATGCCTTCAGATTTCCAATGTTCCTTCATCTGATGTCAGTCTACAATGAATACCAACTTGAAGTTTGAAAGCGTCGGGAGTATCTAAGTATCCCCACTGGAGCCCATATATCAGTGGTGACGGATCAATTTAGACCAACCGAAGGTGGAGATTCACAAGCTTCAAAATCAATAATTTATAAGGAAATACGTGTTTTCTAACCGAAAGATACACTCTTATGAATGTTTGTTAGTGCAACTGATGAAAGTATTGTAAAAGATATAAAAATGGCCTTTTTGTGAATGAAGAGCATTCACAGGAATATTTCAAATTCCAAAGGGAGTTCCTCAGTTTCCATACACACACACACACACACATTATTACTAACTTTTCCACTTTTTAAGGCGACGTGATGTAGGATTCGGTCCACTTGGGAGAAATGTGAGTTTACAGGGTAATGGCTATAGTCTCAGCTGATGAGTGTCAAAAAGTACGGAAGTCATCTCCACATGATGGATGACGTTGAACATTTGGACTAGTAGAACTGAACACTGAATGATAAACTCTTCATTTCATAATCATCTCACCTTGACAACTAATGAAGACTTATTCCCATTACATAACCGTTATTTGGTTAGCTTCAAAATTTCTTATCTCAGACTAAAGCTTAAAGCTTCAGAACATGTTTCTGTTTCTCACTACTGGGTTGGTCAATGCTAAATGATTTATATCCTCACAGATAGTCTGGCATATTATCCGGTAATCATTTTGTCCTATGAATAGATTTCCAGCATGATCATTGACTTATCAGATCCCGCAGGTAATAACATTGATCCCTCCAAAAGGGATTTACTACTGTTCACTCGATAAATGTGGGAGGATATTTTTCGTTCATGATGTTGTTCTATGAGCTGGATTTTCGGTTGGTAAACCCTTCAAGGTCACATTGGGTATCGTTATCACTGCATCCGTATTCCACAAGGAAGTAAAATAAATTGACTGTTCAGAGATACATAAAGTATATCTCTACTATAAGACATCTACTTGAACAAAGGTTAATGGTTAGGCACTGTGCTTTGTACGAAAGACAGTTCAGCATTTCAAGATGCTTTTTATTTCCAGACTTGATGATATCATCTTTATGAAGTTAATGGTGTTAATTTCATCGAAATATCAAAGCTCAGAGAACACAGAATCTTCACCATCCTCATCCTCACCGACAAATTTTTTCCATCCTTTCAAACTAATACATCTTGTTTACATCAAAGGATTGTCTAATTTTAGAAGCAACTTTATAAAAAACATAACTCATAATTCAGTCCTGAAGTGACTCTAAATGATATGGTTCATAGTCAATCTCAGTGGTGCTGACTGACTGACTAACTGACTGACTGTGTGACTGACCAGTTGATTGAATGATTGATTGACTGACTGACTGACCAATTGATTGACTGACTGACTGACTGACTAACTGAGTGACTGTTAAATGCAAACGTGAACACAAAACAGAACATACCCTGGAAGCAATTCGTTGATCGTAGATATTAAGATTTTTCAAAGCAAAGAATTATATGAGGTTCCTTTAAATAGTTATCTAGCTACGATTCAGATTAAACTGGATATCATGGATGACACCAGAGGCTAGGGAAAAAAGAATACAAATTGTAGCTGTCTTTAGCATTAACTGATAAAAGTTCATTCAAATACCCATGTCTCTTTTCATTACTACATAGCTTTCAATATGCCTACTTTCTGAATGTTTGTTAGCACAGAATTTATGCAGCCTGAATTGAATTCCTGCTTGAAACCAATCTGGATTCTTATGAATCAATGGTAACATCACCTAAGTGCTGATTTGAAACTAAACCCACCTAGATAATATCTATTCAGTAATATGACCTTATTTCCTACACTGTAATTGGTTGCCTTATCATTCTCTCAAGGTTGTCTAATGGTCAATAGAGATGGAGACTATGTAAAATATTCCGGTTAAGTTTATTTAACCTATGACTTCATGGTTGATATTGATGAATCCACGAAAGCAATAACAAAATTACTTACTTTTGGACCATCTGATTTTTTTAATTCATATGCATACAAATGTATTAAATCGCCCTTAGAATGCGTTTAGTAGAATAGTTGAAATTTTGTTTAAATGAAGAAATAATGAAGTTCATTTTAGTTGGCGGTTGAATTAAACAGAAATTTAGGATTTCATTTGTCATCACAGTTTTTGTTGTTTATATGTAAATGAAGTAAATTTTGAACAGTAAACAAATTTCTAATGAAATCATTTCTACAAAATGAATGACTTTGTGAATGACTTAATTTTTATTTGTATTTCTTTGTTCGACACCTACTTGTTGATTCAAATTTTACGGTTCTTAATGGAACTCTTGGAAAGTTATGGGACTTGTGAGTTTCTTAATTCTGGAGTAGAATTCTGAGTCGTTGAATATTCTTTCGGGGATTTGCCTAACATGTGATTGCTAGGAAGCTTAAAATCTAGCTCATATAGGGTCTTCTACTGACCACCTTCGGAAATCCTTCGTAGGATAAAGTACGCTTTGATGGTGAATGATCTTGATTGTCGACCACAATGTGGCTCCTACAGGTAAAATTTTGTTAGTAAATATACTTCTTAGTTGAGAGGTTCAACCAACGTATCTTGAAGGAATTCAAACAGCATGTGGTAATGGTCTGATTCATTTTGGATGCCAAATTACTTCCTGTTATTGCTATTTATGGATATCCTTGTAATTCTCCGTTGTTTTGTTGGATCTAATTGTTCGGCCTCTATTGCCATATGTGCTCCTTTGAGGAGGCCTCGATATTGCCTGAGTGTTAAGTATGGCAGTTTACTTGGTTGTGGCTAGCAGAAGAATCCAGATGCAAGTACATCCAGCTGACGAGTCTCAAATATAACCAAATACACGTCCTAGATTCCTCTCCTAGCCACAACCAAGTAAATTACCATAATTAACACTCAGGCAATATCGAGGCATCCGCATAGGAACCTATATGCTAATAATGGTCAAACAATTCCATCCAGTAAGACAACGGAGAATTACAAGTATATCAATAAATGGTTATAACTAATATCCGTTTTGCAAGAGGTGGGTATTGTGCCTCAGTGGCCTAGTGGATAACACTTTGGTGTTTGAAGTGATGCGTACGAGGTTCAAATCTCAGCGGGGACAGCATCACTCACCAAGGTGCATCCAGGGGGCACACCCAGCTGACGAGTCCCAGACAGGACGAAACGTGCGTCCTGGATCCTTCTGCTAGCCACAACCGAGTAGATTATCATAATTCATGTTAGTTTGAAGCAGGTTGATTTATGTTGGTGTATCTAGAAGGATTAGAGTTTAGAAGTTAGGTCCTATATATTATGGAAACTGGACTGTCTGACGGATATGCAGCGAGTAGCTTATACATGCGTGAATTCTCCAACATAAACGTTTCGAAAAAGACGGTTTAACCACAGCAGGTGTATTTTACTTTCAAACTACGTATAGAATATAACGGTTTGCACGCATTTACAGTGATTGTGTTCATTTCCAGCCTTTCTAAAAGAACGTTTCTATTGAAGACGTCGAGTGGTGAATATATCTGTGCCTTTGCGACCGGTTTCCAGGCATGTCACAAAGAGTCCTCAACCACTGATTCCTTTTGGCTTGGAGACCCCAGCCAGGCAGTCTAAGTTTCCTCACACGTCTCAGACCAACAGTCAGAAACTTTGTCTACTGGTGCCACATCTTAGTGTGGCCTCCGTGAACCCTTTTGCACCCTGATTTAGCTTCCCCTGGCATTGCGAGTTGAGGTATACGATGACTCCGCATAGACAGCATATATCGAAGTCACCTCCGTATCGAATTACTCAACCTATGTTGGAAGGTGGGCTATTGTGGATACCACGATACACTTCCTGAATATTCATTCTGTTCATAATTCGCTTGATATCATTTCACTGAACTGCAGGCATCATAACGCAAGCGTACTCCAGCCTCTAAAAGGGATGAAAAGAACCCCACTTCAATTCCTATAGCTCTTTTATCTGGATAGCTTTCAAGTTGTGACGACACTTTTGCACAAGCTGTGAAAAATCTCCCGTTAAGAGGACCTTGACGTAGAGGATACTGTTGCCAGAAATGCCTTCGCATTAATGGATATCCATAGGAATTCTTCTGTAGAGAAGAAAAGATACTGAGCTCGAGGAAACCTGTCCAATCTCGTAGTTTGATTACTTTGAATCAGAAAAGTGACCGGCTGAGATAATCGACACTTGACAAGTCTTCTTTTTCTTTCCCTTACAACTATCAGTCCACATGTATGTTTAGTCGTAACTGGATTCTCAGGACAAACAGAATGATCCATATCGATACGTCTTTGTATGTTCTGAAAATTTACCATTAAAAAAAGTGATAGGAATCTTCACCAGTGTAATGTTTTGTCACCTTCTAGTCATTAGATGTTAACTTTCTGTAGGCTAATTTGAATATAAAGTATGGCAACGGTTTGGTATCCTCTACGTCACACTCTCTTGTTGTATCTGTTTTGTGTATCTTATACTATTAACTGGAGCATCTTTCTTCGGTGTTGTTATTCAACCTTCCATCTTGTAGGACAGTTGATGATTGGTCTGTGCATAACATCTTTTGGCAAAATTTTCCACTGTAAACATTTGCAAAGGAAGTAAACGTATTCTTGAGTGAAAGCTTTGTGACTGGCAAAGTTTTGCCTTTTCTAAGCGCACAGAAGTGCATGCTTTTTAAAAACATTCTCCATCACTTCAAAATCGAAATATACTTAAATGAAATATCGTCTGTTGACCTATGAGCTTGGAAAGAAACTCCCCTCAATTCCTGTACCCAATAATAAATATTTAGGTTGTTACTTGTACTATCCAGTCGTTGAGACTACCGAATTGATCGGTCTCTATTAGCATACGTGATCCTGCGTGGATGCCTCGATATTGCCTGTGTTTCAGTCGTATAGTAATGACAAGAAGTGGCCAGCAGTAGAATCCAGGAGGCGTGTTTCGTCCTACTGGAAACTCATCAGCGTCCCGGACTGCACTGCTAGTCACTACACATCAATAATATAAAACTGAAACGCAGGCAATATCGAGGCATTCACACAGGAGTCTATTTGTCAGTAGAGACTGATCGATCTAGTTCAATCAGTAACGGGATAATACAAGAAAAAAACTATACCCGTTACACAATAAGTGGGTAACGTGACTCACTGGCCTAGTAGATAACCCTCTGACATATGAATTGATTAATCCTGAGTTCAAGTCCCGTTGGAAACAACATCGCTCACTGGAGGTAGGTACATCTGGCTGACAAGTCCTAAGTAGAAGGAGGCGCGCGTCCTAAATTCCACCACCAGCCACTATCCATCATTAAAATAAGCTTTTATATTTGCTTATCTGGTGTTGTTCTTGTTTCAGTTGTCTCAGTTCTATTCAGCTGACTTCCATTTAACGCAAATTCATTGGCTTCGATAACATTTATGTAACGCGAAGCTTTAATTTTCTGCATTTCTGTCTCCATTCTTCATCATACTCCACCCTCCGTTTCTGGAATATTCCATGAAACTGTCCATCACCTTAGCAATTCATCATTACTAACTTTTGTTTTTAACATTTTCTTCAAACGTTATACCTAATTGGTAATTTACTTGGTTGTGGCTAGCAGAGAAATTCATGAAGCACGTTTCATACCTTGTGGAACTCCTCAGCTGGACGTACCAGCACCCCAGTGAATGATATTGTCCCCACTCAGACTCAAGCCTCATACCCATAGCTTCAAACACCAAAGTGTTATCCACTAGGCCACTGAGGCACAATACCCACCTCTTGCAAAACGGATATTAGTTATAACCATTTATTGATATACTTGTAATTCTCCGTTGTCTTACTGGATGGAATTGTTTGACCATTATTAGCATATGGGTTCTTATGCGGATGCCTCGATATTGCCTGAGTGTTAATTATGGTAATTTACTTGGTTGTGGCTAGGAGAGGAATCTAGGACGTGTATTTGGTTATATTTGAGACTCGTCAGATGGATATACCTAACTGCCCTACAATTTGATAACTACTTATAGAACCAATTAAAGTAGGAGGTAAACACTACTTGAATATAATGGCGCAACTGAAATCGTTAACCAAGTCACCAACTGAAATTTAATGCGTTAAAAATGAAAACAGCTTGGGAAGTAACCGGGTGAAGCTTGTTTCCAGACTCGAAGTACGTTGTATTTAGTTTCAGATATTATTCCATTCCGGTATCAAGATGCAGCTGGGCAACTACTAATTTGATGAGTATTTTCTTTTGTTTACACGATAAGTATGGGGAATCATCTATGGGTGAAATAAAACTGAAGCTTGTCTAGTAACTAACGTTTTTTATTGGGCATAGGTGGTCATTTCAGTCCACTTAACGACGGGACAATACAAGCAACCACATTAAAACTCTACTCATTTCATAAGAAGTGGCTAGCGTAACTCGGTGGTCCAGTGGATGATGGCGTTTGAAACTACCAACCCCGAGTTCAAGTTCAGATGGAAACAACATCGCCCACTCGTAGGTAGGTACGTCCAGCTGACGAGTCCTAGGAGGGATGAAACGTGAGTTCTGGATTCCACTGCTCACCACTATCCATCATTATGAACATGCATTTTTTAATTTATTTCGTAGACCATCTAATTGCTATGTGGGGTCATGCTATATGTCATCAACATCGTTGCACAGTAGGAGCAGTCTGTAGACGAATACTATCTTGAATAGCCGAGTTGAAAACTGCTTTATCTCTAACACCATGTAAGTAATGGTTTGGTTAGCCTGGGGATACTAGGTAAGGAATGTAAGTTATTAGTGGACCCACGTCGAAATACGTCGTGAATCAAAGTAAGATTGGGTTGAAAGAAAACTAATGATAGCCACACCAAGATGTGGAACCAGTTCATGAGGTCTTCGACTGTTGGCCCTAATCCTTTTATCCTCGTTCCTTTCACACACTTTTGTCTACCATTACATCACACTTTTTTTATCCACCTTTTTGCCTTATGCCACTGTGAAGTGCTATAAAATTAAGCTGATGTATTCATGTGGTAGAGTTAAATGTTGATGTCTTTTCTGCATTATGCTAGAGTAATCATCTCAAAGTTTAGTGATAAGAGGAAGTTAGGATTTGACCATTGATTCCTAATGTATAATCTCCCGTCACTTTCGAAACGGAATAATTCAAAAGAGTACATGGTCCATGCAGATAAATTATCTCACTATAACTAACCAGTAAAAAATAGTATTCCTCATGAAATGATATCAACTAGGCAACATTTAGCAGAGCTATCTGTAGTTGCCAGTAAATCATGACTTTTCATCTCTTTCCACGTAACAGGGTCCATGCAACTAGGCAGTGTCACCAGCCTTCATATATATAAAGTAGGTTCGATGTATTACTTGGGGTACGAATCTACGCATAGTTACTTACGTAGTCTTTGTATCACTACCATCTATGAAGTAGAGTCGACAACTCTTAGGTCTTGTGGTGAACGTATCATATTCCATTTTCATCATATCAACTTACATCGATTGATATTTCTCAACTGTAGACAAGTTCCCCCTAGTAACATAACCAGCAACTAGTGTCAACAATACACTTAATTATTTAATTCTCATTTAAATGGTCCTCAGTACTTCAAGATGTTTTCTGTGACACAGAGAAACTCAACTGATAACTTCTAGGAGACTGGATCATTATTCACTTGTCTAAGCCTGGCAAGTGTTAATTTTCAAACTTTAACCCATTAAGTCAAATGTAACGTGTTAGTCATCTAATTTTGACATAAATAGAACCTTACACAGTAAGGCAATTGTTCATGATACGACAATTAGAAAACAAAGTGAGACAAGAGATCATTGATACGAGAAAGCCACGATGAATAACAAAAACTAGTGGGGGATTAAGCATTTTCAACATTTAAGCTCAGTTTATTTGTCATATTGTAGTGGGCGTTGCTGATAACAATGGATATAAGTAGTATATGTTGAGAGGATGGCAGAAATCATAGACAATTAACAACAATGGGTAAAGATTCTACCCAGAGAAACGTAAGAGACAATGTGAGCGTATTAAGAGCAAGTCGAGGTAGAAGCAGAAAAGGGAATGAAGCACACTGTGTAAATGACTGTCTTAGTGGAAGGTGTACAATATTTGATGACTACTGTACCACTTGTTAATGAAAAACATGCCTTCCTTCGTCTCAGTCTTGTGGTTTCCTATGGTACGAAACGTTTGCGAGCAACATCTGAAGTAAGGTGAAGGTAAATTCCTCAGAACTTCGAAGTTCACTTCCAGTTATTCAACCAGTTATCGAATGAATAAAACCAGTCGTGGGCATCATCTTCTATTTAGTAAGCGTTATATGTACATAGAATACCTTGATTTCTATCCATAATATTTAGAAATTCAGGGAGTTAATCATTTTTTTCTTCAGCGAATAGGAATTTACAGTTAAAAAGTAGATTAGTTAGGTAGGATATCAGAATTCGGATCTAAAATTGATTCTTCAGTGATGCTGTGCATACTCTCAGCGCAAATCTTCCTAGTTCTATCTCACACAGAATCATAAGTACTTAGTATTCAGGAGTTACAAACCAGTATCCTTAGGTTTTCAGTGATCTTCGAGAAGTTGGAGACGAAGAAATTTAAACCGACTAGTTGCTTACTATGAAGAGGAATGATGGTTGTGACTGAAATTTACACAAAAACCAGTTACCAGAGGTAACTAGTGCTAGGAATTTGAAAAAATTATGGAGTAAAGATATACAGTATAATGGTTAAAGTGAGTTTAGCAATACTATAGTGCTACACTACATTGTGGTGTTAGATGTTGGGAGTAAATCAGTCAGTACTGAACACTAAGGGACAAACAGTTACATCATCTACCCACCAGTAACCGATTAATTTACGCAATCCTACAGGAATCGAGTTTGTCTTCAATAGGCTCAGTTATAAATTCTCTGACTTGAACACTGAATGATGTACATTCGAATGAACACCAAGCAGGTTTTCATCCTTATGCACCTATCCACTGAAAGAAGATCGAGAAGTCTACTGATCCTCCCAGTAAACAAGGAAAACTCCATCTGTGTCGGTCAGATAGGTTCAGGAAAAAAACAGGGCTGCCCAGTCTGATAGCAAATAAAATTCTTTCAGCAAGGGAGGTGATATGGGAATAGAGAGAAATGACTAATCTGGAGAGGGCCCAATCAAAATGTACTTGATGTTATCACTTCTACAATCACACAGATAAACGGTGGATCAACTAATCAACATCACAATTTTAAATGGTGAATTATCTACATATTATTTATTATTATTTTTCCCTTGCGTTACTAGTCGAATATAAAGCTTCAGTAGCACGCCTCCATTCCACTCTCTACTCTCCGCTCTTTTCAACACGGCTCCACCACTGTCAACAAGCCTTCATTTCTTCCTCACATGATCTCCTCCATGTCACCCTCGACAACAACGCCCAACTCGTCGCTTCCCATTTGCATTCTACTCGACGGCCTGCCTCATGATGTCCCTGAATAGTCTTCTCAGTGTATATACAATCCACTCGATCTCCACTTTCTTCCTCTATATATTTGTTGGGTGACACGTTCTTGATTGGTTCGTTGTCAGCCAGAGTTCCTTGTTGCTGATTCTTATTAGTCTGACCATCTGATCTTCAGCATTGAGTGAGGGCAGGTGGCAGCTGTTGATGTGATGCATGTCTGTAGTTTGTTGGAAATGCTTTTCGTAACACGCAAAGTCTCTCAACCATCACATAGAAGCACTGACTTGACTGAATTAGAGTTGAAAGTCTGGATGTTGTTCACGCTTTATGCTGAGTGCAGTAGATCTTCACAATGACTTCAGGTTAATGCAGGAAGGCCTGTCTTGCTGTCTTTCCGATCCTGGTTGCACTGACATCGTCATTTATGCCACCAGTAGTTGAAACGGGGCTACCCAGGTAGGTAGGTAGGTAGGTAGGTGGGTGAAAGAGGCAACTCCCTTCTGATTTCTCCCGTTGATGGTGATCAGTGCTTGATGTTGTTCTTGTTGTTGGCAGCATATCTCCATTAACTGTGTCTTCTCCACGTCCACCTGAAGGAAGTCCCGTCTTGCTTCGCTGCCCTGCCTCGCCTCTTCTGCCAACTTGTTAGTTTTCGCCTAAAGATCTTCCAGTTTGTGCGACAACACGTTAGACATAAATCATCATCAGTGAAATGCAAATCGTCTAGGGTCTTTTCATCGGTCCAGCTAGTGTATGCCGATCTTCTCACTCCTCACAGTTGTCTGCTGCATGATCCAGTTCAGTCCAGTCGACCACAATCAGGAAGATCATGGGTGATAGTAGGTGGCAGCCTCCTCTTACTCCTGTCTTCACTTCAAAGGTGTCACTGAGCTTTCCACTGTGAATCACTTGGCATGTGGCGTCTTCATATAGCTGTTGAATGAGGTTGATAAATGTTAGTGGCACTAAATCCGTAGTGCTGAAACGATAGTTGTCAAATTACTTTTTGGTCGACGCGTCAAATGAAGGTTCTTTTCAAAATTGATGAAGTTGAGGTAGAGAGTTGACTGCCCTTCTATACTCTGTTCTATGATGATGTATAGCGTGGCGTTTCAATTTGATCTGCATATGATTTGTTTTTCCTGAAGCCAGCCAGCCAGCCAGCCAGCCAGCCAGCCTCTTCCGGTTATAATTTTGAATGCAGAGCATCTTTTAGTCTCTCCAGGATGATGTGGCTTAATATTTTGCTTCGGGTGGACAGAGACTGGAGCATGATTCGTCATCATTTCTTGCGAAGACTTAAGTGTTCCTTGTTTGGAAGTTTGACAATGTAGCCCTTCCTCCATTCAATTGGTAGGTACCTTTCCTTCCTTCCAAACCTTCTTCAGTTGTGGTGTGAGCGTATCGGCTGTTGTGGAATTATCTTTATATTGGATATATTTCCCTCTGGTTTGGTCTTCGATCTTTCGATCCCAGTATACATTTCTACACGTCTATCGTGTCTTCTCCATTAATTAGGCGGGTCGGGAATCAACCAGGAATTTGTTGAATGTTCGCCGCTGACAGTCGATATCCTCAACCATAACAAGGAAGTAAGAAGCTTGAAACCTACGTCACAGATCCTTGTCGATTGACTTCTAACATTTGACTGAGTTACATCTTAAATGAGTTTCATACCACATATTGTCAGGGAATCCTGAATCTCAACAAAACAACCACTCATTCCATTATATGCTTCAATGATTCTCTGTTTGAGGTCAACTTTATATGAAAACTGTCCTGGAGCTGATATCAATGAGTTTTCATTGGTGATCAACTTCACTCTTCTATCAGATCAAATTCAAAAGTATTAATTACCCACTACCTTTTGATTTTTCGCTTTATAATGACAAATTTCTGAAGGTTGCGTTGTAGAAATGAAGCATGAATTGATCCCCAACTCTGAATAACAGCAGTAGAACAAGTCAGATTTGTGAAGCCATCGGCTAAATAGTAGTCGGCTGATTAGAAGGTGATAGATTGTTTGAAATTCAGCCTTGAGGTTCATCAGGATCACAGCAGTACAGGCAGCAGCAGGGTTTGAGGAATTGAAGTAAATGTCCCATAATCCTCAACTATGAAATAATGGTTATGAAGAATCATTTATGTGAATAGCACGTTCATGATCATTCCTACTTTGTGGTATAACTGTTTCGTCAAAAATTTGTCCTGTCTTGTTGTTTGCGGACATTTTTCGTTGACCCAACAAGTAACCACTTTCTTGATAAATTTAAATTGCATCTTAGTATTTCACTGCTCAGTGTCAGGCGTCAACTGTCAGGAACTTATGCTCAACGATACTTACAATGTGACAACTAAGATAAGTGAAATGAGACTGTCATACACTCTATTTTAGTTTTAGATGTTAGGAATCAATCTTTGGAATGCTCTGAACCTAGGTTTCTCACTTGTTCCTACTCATCAGCGAAGCCTGTCTGTTAAGATGAAGAACTAGTAGCAAGCACGGACTATAAACACCTACATCAGCAGCAATTCGTGTATATCCAAGCAGATTTCGACAATCACACCATCGTGTTGACAGCTGTCGACTTCAGGCTAACTGTATTCTGAAGACGTTAAGTTCTATTTCATCTAAATGTCTATCGTTGATTATGAACTCGAGGCTCAGTTCAATTTTAACCTACTGCAATGCAAAAGCTTCATAAGCAGATAATCTCAATTTAGGAATTGGAATTTTGGCAGATGCATTGGCTATGTACTTATCAAACACCTACACACCATTCAAATAGCATCACTTGATTGCAGATTAGGTAAAGTACGGAATATTCATCATGGACTGACATAAGTTGGAGGGACATTGGAAATCTGGGGTACTGGACAGTTATTTCGTCCTAGTATAGGACTCCTCATCAGTGCGCACCCATGACCCCGCCAGGATATACGGATCATTGGATTCCGACCCAATGGATCAATACTAACGTCCTGGCCACGGAGTCTGAAGGTCACGAGCTCGAAGTTATGGCTGTGCCATAATAGGACGAAACAACTGTCCAGTGCTCTCAGGTTCTCAGTATTCCTCCAGTTAATATCAGTTCATGATGAATACTGACTTGAAAAATCTCGAAATCCATATAAATCCCCAAATCCAAAAAATACTGAATATTCTCTGTACTACTTAGTTATTTAAGTAGTATCTATCAATATGTTGTACTGGAAGTACATTAAATTATACGATTCACATATTTATTCTTTGAAGTAACAGAAATCTTTACAATGAAACATCATGTTCCAGCTGTAAATTTTTTTTAGAATGCGACATTGATTAACTGCAATTCGATTCTCTGTAGTGAGTATGAATTTTGGCGGCTAACGCTTTGCTAACGATTAAATGTTCAATACACTGTAGGCATTAGGTGTGGAACCAACTTTTCTTATGTTCAGTGTTTTTAATGTTTCATTACTTACCCAACGGATTTTATACTCAGCAATTTTTACTGCATTCCATCCTTTTTCAAGATTGAAAAGTGTATGATAATAGTGTAGTAGGCGTTGCTGATAAGAATGGATATAAGTAGTATATATTGAGAGGATGGCGGAAATCACAGACAATTACCAGTAATGGGTAAAGATTCTACCCAGAGAAACGCAAGCGACAATGTGTGGGCGTATTAAGAGCAAGTCGAGGTAGAAGCAGAAGATGAAATGAAGCACATTTTGCAAATGATGGTTTCAGTGCAAGGTGTACCCTATTTACCGACTACTGTATCACTTGTTGACGATACACATTCCTTCTTGAGCGCCTGCCATTTTGCTCCTTTCAATTGTTGTCGCTGCTTCTGGACGTGAGGCATATTCCGTGGCCTGCAGAGTTCGAGTATGAAGACATCGAGGTCTTTCTCAGGGACTTCTAGTCGGTCGCCGAGCTGGTTGGTATCCGGGATCCAGGAGTGAAGGTTGTGGTGCTTGACACGTTGCTGAGTGGTAGAGCGAAAGCACTGTATAACGGCGTGGGACGTGGAGAGGGGAAGGAGACTTGAGGGAGAGTGGTTGAACGACTGTAAACGGAGTTCGACAGCCCGGTGGACAGGGAGCTGGCGATGCAGCATTTCCGAAGCACGAAACTTAGCATAGACGAAACATCCACTGGTATTGGCTGTGAATTTGACCAAACTACTTCCACAAGTACTTCCCACGTTGGATGAAGACTCTCAAGCATAGTTGCTAGCTGCATAGTTCACCAAAAGTGTCCCGAATGCCATCGCTCAGCAGCTACGACTGGTCAACGCAGCCCAACCCATGGATATAAGTGAGGTGGTCAATGTGACCGGACTGCTTATGGGTACAGCAGTAGCTGCAGTGGAGTCACCAGAGGTAATTCCCCATGATTCCTGCCACCCTCTCAACATATATTACTTATATCCATTCTTATCAGAAATATCCACTACAATAGAATTAATAACTCAGTGGAACATTAAGATTTTTCTTAAATGTTATCCAAGTAATTTTGATGGTAACAGTTAATTAACTTTATGCTATTGCTTGTAATTTCCGAATTGGCAAGTCTTCATTGGCATATGGGCTCCTGCTCGTATACCCCGATATTTCCTGTAGTTTCAGTTTAGCAGTAATGGTGGTTAATGGCTAACGGTGGAGTCTAGGATGTGTGTTTCGTTTTGTTTGAGACTCATCAGTTGGATATACATGCTTCCTAGTGACCAGTGACTTTAAAACTCTAAGGCATAATCCACATTACCACTGAGTCATAACAGTCAGTCCTTGTGCAACAAGTATGATCTTGATGTCATTAGTTGGACCCAGGCAAGTATATCCCACTGACGAGTCCCAAATAGGACGAAATCCGCTTCGTGGATTCCACTGCTAGCCATCACCACTTTTCAGTTAAGCATAAACAAAGATAGATATCAAGAGTCCTTGACTGTGTGTGTAGATGTCCGTTTTTGTATACTAGATGAAAGTTGGTTGGTAACTTTGTGTTTTCATTGATTTTTCATAAACTTAAGGAAAATTACTTATTCTATATATTTCATTCAGTTAAATTTCAACTTAAAAGTCATTGTGGTCAATGCAATCTTTCTTGACATTACAATTGTATATAAATTTAACCTGTTTGTCACATACTACTAACTAGTTTGAGTAGTTGTTGATCTCTCACACTTTATAATGACAAATGAATGGTTAATGATTCAATGTTAGTTTTATCTACTTTAATGAGTTTTCGTGAAAACTATCTGAGGAATAAATCTCACATTCAAATAGGAGATTGATTGATTTTCATCATGGGAGCATTTGACATCTGTTTAACTCTACCGTATTACTCCTTCAAGGCATGTATCCATGAGCTGAAGCATAGTCAAGCTGATAGTAGTAGTAGTAGTGTGAGTAGTAGTAGTAGTAGTAGTAGTAGTAGTGTGAGTAGTAGTAGTAGTAGTAGTAGTGTGAGTAGTAGTAGTAGTAGTAGTAGTAGTAGTGTGAGTAGTAGTAGTAGTAGTAGTAGTAGTAGTAGTAGTAGTAGTAGTAGTAGTAGTAGTAGTAGTAGTAGTAGTAGTAGGAGGAGGAGGAGGAGGAGGAGGAGGAGGAGGAGGAGGAGGAGAATTGGACCATTGAACTTCGTTTGAGAGGTGAACGACTGAGTCCCCACCACTATGTGGTTGTAAGTGAACCCCGAACTAAAATGAAGCAACCAGCCATTATTCCCAAGTTTTCAATAGTCTTTTAAATGATATTGATCCGTAATGAAGACTACTTTGAAGGCTTACATCATCAGACTTCGCATTATTTTGTGTATCCTAGTGCAGTGAAGCAATCATTCAGTGTTCACTTATTCACTGTTGTACAATGAAGCATTTGTAATTGTCGTACGATAGATAGTTGATCGAACTCACGAAGTTAGCGCGCGCGCGCATAATTTCCGCTGAAGACCAGTTAAAGACCATCAAAAGTTTTACTCTGATGAGAGATACAACTGATCAACACAGTTGGAAACGCTGCACGCCAATCTGTAAGTTTTGGAGCTTAACTCTTCATTGATGGATCTGATAGTTCTAGTTGGATGTTGTCTGCATGTATAGTGGAAAAGCTTGGCTTCGAGTGTTATAAACAAGTTTTTAGTGATTAAAACAGCCTGGTCGTATTAGTAAACTTGAATTCCATATATTAATACTCATTTATTTCAGTATTACACAGTAGGTTTAATAGTGTGCATAATGATTTTAAACTTTATCTACTGTTGAAATTACCAAAGATTTTTGTTACCTCCTTAAAGGTTACTTTTCTAAGGAAGACTGATGAAAACATTCTTTTTCAGGACAAAGTGAAGAGGAGGTTTCAGCTTTCTGGTTACTTTCTACCAACTCATAAATTTTGATGTTTCAACCAGTGTCCTTATCTCGTCTTCCAGAATACCACTTATACATATTCGTTGGAGTCTATTGAATGGGAAGCATCTAACTAACGCTCGCTGGTACTCAATCAGACAAAAGCTGTGGTTTTACTATTTGTCGGCGTAATTGTCTTTCGGTGGTAAATTGGTTAACATCCTGGCGTTTAAAAGGATAGGTACGGGGTCTGACCCCCTGTGGGGGCAACTTCACTCACTGGGGTGCAGATACATTCAGTTGATGAGGCCTAAGTGGGGTGAAACGCACTTTCTGGATCCCTCTGTTAACCATAACCAACCAAATTACCACAATAAAAGCTGGTACTTCAAATATTGCCCTATCCATGTAGCTTTCCTCTAGACACATAATTGTATAGAACGATTCTACTTTCGACTAATTAGCATTTCTGAGTAAGATAAACAGTTATCACCCTCTTTCAGACATTTCAAGAAAATGCTGTTTAATCAGTTTAGAATTCCAGTCGAATGATTGCCAACCCGTTAATCATTGGAATACATGGGAAAGTGAAATCCAGGTTAAGCTCCATAACAGTAGCCCACCTACCAGGTCTGCGAATATAACAATGTTCACACTAATTACTTACTTGAATGCGACTGTAAAGCTTCTGAAAATGAAATTTATTGTTATTATTTGTCCCTCGGGTTCCTAATGGAACATAAGGCGTCGGTAGCACGTCTCCATTCCACTCTGTTCTCTGCAAACTTTTGAACGTGACTCCACCACACCCCAGTAGCTCTCACTTCTTCCCCGCACGACCTCGTCCATGTCACTCTCTTCCCAGACGCCCAACTCGCCATTTCCCATCTGGGTTCCACTCGACGGCCTGGTCTGGCGCGTGATATTCCCAGTCGGCCTTCTCAGTGTATCCCCAATCCAATCCATCTCCACTTCCTTCTGCATATTTGTTGAGTGGTAGATTTTTGGCTGGTTCGTTACCACACTTCCTTGTTGCTTATTCTTATTATTCTGGCCATCTGAACTTCAGTATGGAGCCAGCGTAGGTGGCAGTTGTTGATGAATGTCTGTAATTTGTTGGAAATGCTTTTCGTAACATGCCAAGTCTCTGAACCATACAGAAGCACTGACTTGACTGGCATTGGTGTTGAAAATCCGGGTGTTGCTCACACTTTATGCTGAGTGCAGAAGATCTCCACACTGGTTTCAGGTTAATGCAGGAAGGCCTGTCTTGCTGTCTTTCCGATCCTGGCGTTGATGTCCTCGTCTGTGCCGCCTGTAATTGAAACGATGCTGCCTAGATAAGTCAAAGAGACTACTTGCTTTACATTTCTCTCGTTGATGCTGATTGGAGCAATAAATCTGTTCACTCAATGAGAATATTTAAGTCCTTCAAAAATAACTTCATATATAAATTTATCAATATATTCTGAGGAATTAGACTTTATGAACTGGAAAATAGCCTCCCAGTTGATACAGATTGATAATTAACTGGATGATGAATAGTACCTTTAAAAGTGAAAGTGCTGACAGTAATTTACGTGGATCCAAGCAATAGAATCTAGGACACGTGTATAATCCCATTTAGGTCTCATCAACGGGATGTACCTGCCTCTTTGTGAATGGTTTTGTTCCCTCCGGGACTCGAACCCAGAGCCTATCATTTCAAATATTAGAGAGTTATCCTTTAGGCTAATGAATCACAAAAATCACTTTTTCTGTTAGATAGTTGAGTTTCCTGTTGATAAGATGAAATGAGTAATAGACAAACTGTCGATATATAGAACAAATCAGAACAATATGACAGGAAATCAAATTGTTTGTACTCACTCTCCGTATAAAGATCAAGTATCAGTTGATAAATTGCTAATGTCTCTACTGTGTACATGTTACAAGTTTACTCTCATTTTTAGGTGTTCATTTCAAAGTGATAAATAATTTTTGACCTAAATTAACAAGATTATCACGAAGCAACACTATTGAACGTGATCCATTACAAATTCGTGGATTTTTAGTGTTGAAGAGTCTCGTTCTCAGACGAAACAGCTATACAATGCTCAAAGATTTTCCATATTTCTTCAACTGACCTCCATTCATGATGGTAACTATTTTGAAACCAATAGATTCCTACAAAATTTTAGATGAATAATCGTAGAATTTAAGTCAGTAATTGTTCATTTGATGATAAAAATAGGAAAACTTTTTAATTGTGAAAAATGGTGCAAACAAATTCAGTTAACAGTCTGTGAACACCTTATAAAAGTTAATTTGTCATTCATTAGTAAATGTACAACATTTTTTGTGAAAAGAAACTTATTCAGGGGTGGGATCTCTCGTCTTCTGACTGTTACTGAAGGAAACAAGAGGGTAGAGATGTAGAAAGAAATGTTTATTGTGAACATGTGGTACAGTAGTCATCAAATATTGTACACCTTCCACTAGGACAGTCATTTGCACAGTGTGCTTCATTCCCTCTTCTGCTTCTACCTCGACTTGCTCTTAATACGCTCACGTTGTCCATTGCGTTTCTCTGGGTAGAATCTTTACCCATTGTTGTTAATTGTCTATGATTTCTGCCATCCTCTCAACATATACTACTTATATCCGTTGTTATCAGCAACGCCTATTACATTACCAAAGTTAATTGATTTCACTCTAGGTAGTTTCTGTGATGCATTAAGATGTTGTATTTTACTTTTGGAGTGATATACACATTTGAGGAGTATGATAGTAATGATGAATTAATCGTATACTCTCCCCTATTCTTCTAACAGTTATGTACTTAATTCCCAACTGGCGTGATTATCCTCAAAGGTGTTGTGGTGTGTTGTTGTCTTACGTGGGTAGAGTCGCCTTTCCTCCTTGAAATATGCCTTCCTTACAGCTTGTTATACATCAGTCTTAGTCATTACCTTCACCTAGTTGGTTCTTTTATTATGAAAGCATGTAGATGAGTATCTGATAGTTAACATTTCACCCATAAACAAAGGGACTACACCCAGTAAAATTGTGGATCTGTAATGTGAGTAGAAATTCACCTTATCGATGAATGTGTGATAAAGTAGAAAACTTGATCTACACAAAACTTGTTAACGGCTACCTTTGAGTACTGAACATGAAAAATAATATAAATTGAAGTAATATAATATGGATTTTTCGCGAAACTCTTCACCTTTCGTATTGATGACGAAATGTGGCTATTAACTACGGGATAATACAAGTAACAATATAAAAATCATACCAGTCACAGCTCAGTGGTCTAGTGGATAACGCTCTAGAGTTTGAAGTGATGGATACTTGGTTCGAGTCTCAGTTGGAGTAGGAACACTCACTGCGGTGCAGGTATATTCAGCTAACGAGTACCAAATAGGACGAAACGCACATCTCTGTCCCTACCGCTAGCCACTATCCATCATTACTACCAAGGGGAGACTGAAGGCAAGATAGAAGCATCCGCTCAGGAGCTTGTGTGTCAGTCAACTAGAACTCTTAAACAATAATTCACGGAAATGATATTGATTTTCTGCTCTATTTATACTACTCACTATTATTTTTCATTAGTAACTGGGGTCAACCCCTCCTCCTTTTAGATAGTGACGAAAATTGTCTCATTTCTGAAGGCATTTGTTGCCAAGTATACTCTCCGTTATATGACATTGAGTTTTTGATAATTAATGACTAGAACCTTCATGTAGTAGTAGACCACAAGTTTGAAACCGTATGCATTCACTTAAGTTTCACCAACGAATTAGTTCATTCATATATCATAGGTGTGGTCTATACAAAAAAGTGTATCGTTTGTTGCTGGTTGTCTGGCTGCAGTTTAACATGTTCATCAACATTTTCTAGCTTGTCATTTATTTAATTTTTTTTCTATTTACAGTTACATTCATAATGTGAACTTTTTATTGTCTTAATTAATTACTCAAAATCTCCTCAAAAAAATACTCTGTAAACAGAAAAAAGAAAGGTAACTGAAAATACACAAAAATATCGATTTAATGACAATATAGAAGAGGACTAAATCATTTTTTTGTGTCATTCTTATACATACATTAAAGAAAAAAAGAAAAAGAAAAAAGAAGGTCGATTCATGATGAACAGTCAGTAAAATGTAAAAAGCATATTGACAAAATTGTGTTTATTGTACATTTTGCCCAAGAATTTCCTTTCAGTTGACTGTGCTTACTTCTTGTTAATTATTGTGTATAACTTAAAGTGGTATTTTGACATACAAACAAACAATAAAGTGCACACATGTATATTGAACATTGAATGCATTTCAGTTAGGAGTAGTATTGATAATACATGGACACGTATGTGCGTGTGTGCATAAAATTTAAATTTTTGAAATATCTACGCTTATAATCAATACTTGTGGTGAAGTAATTGACAAGTATATATAGATATTCTGCATTTATTGATTTGTCATATGCCTACAATACAGATATGTGCATCCTTACATATTCACATACACACACACACTTATACATAATGTATGCGTAAATATGTGAGGATTGAATAACAATCTTCAATGTCATTCGATTCATAGTAGTTCCATATGCTTAGAATGCAAGCTGGTGAAATAGGCGTGGTCACCGTAATAATACACTTTATTCACTATTTGTATTTACTATATTAGAACAGGCAGTTGTGAAATGACAGAAAGAAAAACAGATTACATTTTATAAATCAAAAAGAAAAAAGAAAACAAGAGAAAATACTTGCATTTTCTAACTTTTTTTGTCTGGACTTAATTAAACGAAAACGGAAAGAAAAACAGGCAGAAGGGAGCTGGATTCACTTGTCAAGCTGATAAAATGAAATGCTACAACCCTGGATATGAGAACACTTAACATAGTGTAGATTGATAGATGCTAGACGAAACTGGTAGAACGAGTAGATGGTGAGTTCTGCTTAAGACCACCTCAGCAACTTCTGAATTGATTGGTTGTGACTCATTATTTGAATAAAAACCACATTTCCATCCTTCATACTTATTAATTCGCGTTGCTACACTGCGTCGAATTGCTCCACCTCTTTTGCAGCATTGGCTCCTGTGCAGATGTCTCGATATTGCCAAATGTTCATTATCTTGTGATCACTTGTGTGACTTGCAGCGGAATCCAGGACTCGCGCTTCGTCCTATTTGAGACTCTTCAGCCGGATATACCCCAGCGAGCAATGCTTTTCTACCGAGACTCTAACCCAAGATCGATCGCTTCAAACGCCACAGCGTTATCCACCAGACAACTGAGGCACAGGGTAACGAGGAATTACAAGTAGCAATAAGCAACAACAACTGATAACGATGAACCGATGGGTACTGGGTCCGAGTCCCAATGGGAACAGCATCACTCACTGGGGTGCAGACACGTCCGTCTGATGAGTCTTAAATAGGACGAAACGTGTGTCCTGGATTCCATTAGTTGACAAGTTCACGTGGTTTGATAGATACAATTAGAACCAACTTCAGACAATCACTTACTAACTTTCGATTGAGAAGCGGTAAAAATGATAAGATGCCGCCATTTCTGTTTTTTTAACGTTTCTGATTGGTCACTCTTCAAAGACATAATTATTTATTTTGAGATGAATGGGGATTTTTCTAATTTGGAAGTAGTATTCATCATGGACTGACATCAGTTGGGGAACCATTGAAAATCTGGGAGCACTGGACAGCTGTTTCGTCCTAGCATGGGACTCCCCAGCAGTACGCACCCACGACCCGTATAGGGGGCGAACTCAGGACCTTCAGGTTCCCTGACTGATGTCAGTCCATGATGAATACTACTTCTAAATTAAAAATCCCCATTCATCTCAAAATACATTACTCTATAGTGCTCATTAGTGACTTGCTTCCAGATGGATGTTAGGAAGTTCTAATGAGAAGCCGTGACCTGTAGGGTCAACCAGTTGGAAGTGAAGTGGATGCTAACTGAAGACGTTGGGTGACAGTCGCGTTATGTCGTGAATTGACAGAAGTTGGAAATTGTGAACCACTGGAAACCACCGACCCAATGGCTGAATGGTTAACGCGTTCGCCGTGAAACCTGAGGGCCCTGAGTTCGACCCCTATCCGGGTCGTGAGTGCGTACTGCTGAGTCCCATACTAGGACGAAACAGCTGTCCAGTGCTCCCAGATTTTCAATGGTTCCCCAACTGATGTCAGTCCATGATGAATACTACATAATTATTTCACAATTCCATCAGTGCCGTTAACTCATTGATGGTAGTGTGGGGAGGGCTACTTATAAGGATATATATCAGTAGTATGTGGTACGATGTCGGTTAAGACAAATTATATTTGACTGATGAAGATTCGCAAGGAGTAACAATACGACAGGCAGAAATGCTGAATGGGAGAATACTTGCAAATATGGCTTCATTGTAAGGTCTAATTTTTTCTTAATCTTAAACAGATTAGAATCATCCAGTGAACAAACTGTTCCACTCCTTTATTCTTCATTTCAGTAGTAGTCTTGACGTAAAACTATGTTTACGAGTGGGAGTAAAGTGTTTAGATATCATCCGATAAGGGATACATCACAGTAATTTAATCGTCTACTTACGAGGTTTGAATGGATGAATCACTTGTTTATCACGTGACCTACAAATGCGTTAGCACATGTAAACTACTGTGTATTAAAACAAATATTATTCAGTTATATTTTTAAAGAATTATGAATAATATCCGTTTCAAAAGTACAGAAATAGTTTAAAAATTTAAAAATATTTTTTCAATTCATTGTTACATATTTACTTCGATTGACTGACTCACTCGTTTGCGTGTACGATACATTGAAGAATAGATGGGAGGGGGGGGGGATTAAGAACAATGGTAGGTGTAGTATGCATTTATTCAGTAATTTTTAATTTTATTTTTTTGTCAAAGTTTAGTGAAATTCTGTTGGCTGCTTTACATTTCATGCAGGAAAGTTTCCCCCCTTCCCGCTCCCCCCCCACAAAAGAATCTTACTTATTCAGATTAATTCATTTAGTGGCTGGCATTGCTATTTTCGAGGATTCTAATCAATAATAATGAATAATTAGAGTTTTGAACAGGTTATCTTTATGACTCTCTTCGTCTCAATAAGTACACACACACACACACACACACACACACACACACACACACACACACACACACACACACACAGATTCTGTATACACTTCTGCCTCATTCTCATGGAGTTCTCTACTTTTTACTATGACGACAAGGGGAACTAAGGTACTCACTAGTCACATCTGTATGAAGATACTGTTGGAAGTTCGCACGCATATTGAACAGTCCCATAGTAGGATGAAATAGGTATCAAGTTCCTCCAAGTTGCCAATGTTCCCCCAGCTGATGTCAGCCCATAATGAACATCAGCTTGGAATTCTTGAATCCTCTTTCCGGTTATTTTCAAAATAGAGACAATTTTTCCTTTCTCATCTGTTTCATTCATGTCATAAATCGACTTTTTCATGTTTCTTTGTTAAGTACAAACTTCAGTAAAGTACTTCATATCGTAGGTACTTTATTCAAGTAGTTCCTCTTGATAACCATCTGAGATTATTTTTATTTATCTAGTCTGACGACAGTACTATCTTTGATATCCTGAAGTGACTTCAGTCCTTTTCTATTCTTCTATGAAACAGTACTGGAATGTATTCTTGGAGAGATGAGATATTGATCTATAATGTTAACCCGCTTGAATCTGAATCGATAACTACTGTCATTATCATTTGGCTTCATTGCAGATAATCTGCAGAATGGACATCGATTTAATTCAGTAAAACATGAAACTAAAAGTTCATCTAGAATTCTTTAACTTAAATGTTTTGGCTATTTTGACAAGAAGTAGGCTGACCATAGTCTCAGTAGTTCAGTAGTAACGTCTCTGAACACAGCCCTGGGTGATAGGGGTTCGAACTTTCGACGGAACTTTATTTCCGTCTAGATACACCTTGCTGATATGTGCCAACAAGCAAGAAACCTAGGTTCAAGGCTTCCTATCGATTACCTCCAACCAACTAACATCTATCAACGTTGAACCTCTTAGCTTGATAACTATATTCCATAATATTGATGGATACAATTCAGTTATCATTCAGAAGGTCTAGACAATATGAAATTAATTACTCTGTCAATATATAATTATTCTCATATTTTTATACCATTCAGTAATAAAAACAAAACAGGAAACTGGCAAGGTACATTGAGAATTTAAGGATTTTTGGATGAAAATGACCAATTCCCATGAAGAGTTCATTTGCCATGGAGAAGAAGGAGATTATATAAGATAAATTTAGTGTGAATCAACCAGTCTTTCATGATATATTAACTCCTTGTATGGATATCTATACATTACTGTGAACTTTAGCCTGTGTTCCTTTTGTTTTTATACTCTATGTCTTCAGAATCCAAGAATTATGTTTAATCCAGTTTAGGTGTCATCATTTGAATATATTTGAAATCTCTGAGGGATTTTTCGTGTATATCACAGACAGTTGAATATAACCAGCTAGTTAGAAATAATCTCCATAATCTACTCAATGATACTATTTACTTTTATGAACAATGAATGTACTGAGTGTAGCATTAGATTCTGTGTGGTTCCTAATAGTCAACACACATGGACATCACTGTTGAACTGATTCCACTCACAAATAACCCTTTAAACTGTACTCAGCAGCAAAATTATCTTTGAAGTAACAATCATTTACCTCACTATCAGTGAATACATATTCTCTCGAGCTTTCAAATGTATCTCATAGATAATCATTGGCAAAAAGATATGAAGACCTGATATCTAGGGTCTCTTTATGTCAGTTACCTCCAATCCCTCAGATTTGGAAGTCCCTACTACTTTTTCGATGTTGTTGTTGTTGTGAATTTACCTGTACTATTATTATTATTTACTGCCTTAGAATTTGATTTTCCGATCTCATAGACCAATATTTCACTGTCGCCAATATTTATTATTTTGACAACTTTGTACTATTAATTTCGAAAAAACATTTATATTCGTCATTTGCTTTAGCAAAAATGTACCAGGTCATCTGCAAATTACTGTGAATAGTACATTCATCCCAATGCAATTCCTCAACTGGCTAAAACACATGCTTCTCAATTATATATGCAGATAAACATTAACATAAACATACAATTGATCGATAGATTGATATACAGACAGACCAGCGCACATTATTGACAGGTATATAATGAGTCATTTTTGAAAGCTGACATCTATTAGTCATAAATCATCCGATTATATGAAGACGGACACGAAACAGTGACAATATGTCATTCAAATGACATTCAAACACTCGTACACACACACACGTCATCTGTCTGTCTGATACTCATCATAAAATGTTATTCCAAGACAGCTGATGCTGACTCCCACTCTACACAGCTACAACTGCCGAAGATGCACTGGGGCGTGAACATATGTTCGAGCGAAAACACCCAAATAATATCGTCGAGTAATTCCATGTAATACACTTTCAAAATGTTGAGTCAGCTCGCTGAAAAATACTACTACTACTCACACTACTACTACTACTACTACTCACACTACTACTACTACCACTACTACTACTACTCACACTACTACTACTCACACTACTACTAACCTCCTACCTGCAATGGAATTGTTTATATATATGGCACTTTTTAATGGGTGAAAATTTTGGAAAAAGTCAACGAGTTACATGATGTCAATACACCGTCAGATTGATGGATGGGAAAAAAATACAACGGATAATAATTCTTTTAACATGTATGCTTTCAGTAACTTGATTTTCCTATTGTAATTCTTTAAAACACTATTCACTCATTGGTCGGTTGAAGGTAGTTGGCATGAAGCCCTGTTCGACCTAGGTTTCGTGCTTGTGGGGACTCGTCAGCAAGGCGTATATTAAACCTCGAAGGGACTGATGTCCTTTCTGAGATTTGAACCAACGCCACCCAGTGTTGTAATCAACGACGCTATAACTTACCTCTTGCCTGCCTGGGTCAGGAACGCTGACTCCTCACCAGAGATTAATAAACTTCATATTTTATAGTCTTGATTGATAACTGAATTCTCCTAATCAGTGGTAATGCCGTTGACTACAACAATCGGGGACGCAAGTTCCATTCTTACAGGCGTCATCAATTCCCATGAAGTTGTAGAAACGCCTTGTTGATGAGTGCTGACAAACATAAATCCTGGATCCAAGGGCTTTCTGAAGATCACCTCGAACCAACTGACGTACATAAAAAGTGCGCCAGATGCTGAACCTCCTAGCCTAGTGACCAAATTGCAGAAATGTTGGACAGAATTCGGATAACACTCAAGACTAGATAAAATGAAGTTGGTGTCTTTCCAGTAGCCAATCAATATACTAGTCGCCTAATTCAAGCTGAAAAATACATGAATCTAAATCTCTTATGTGGACAAAGTGAATGGAAGTGACAATTCTTTTCATGAATGCTCTGGTACGAGTAGGAGTAAGAGTAGGAGTAGGAGTAGGAGTAGGAGTAGGAGTAGGAGTAGGAGTAGGAGTAGGAGTAGGAGTAGGAGTAGGAGTAGGAGTAGGAGTAGGAGTAGGAGTGGGAGTGGGAGTAGGAGTGGGAGTGGGAGTGGGAGTGGGAGTGGGAGTGGGAGGAGGAGGAGGAGGAGCGGATATCATCAAATTAAAATCTACAGAAGCCAAGTGAATAAACAAGACATCATTTTTTAAACAAATTCCGACTATGAGTTTTTTTATAGAACCACGCATGTGAAGCAAATCAGGCACAAAAGACAATATGAGGTTAGTCTGCATACATCAGTGAAGACCTATTGTAGTGCCACTTTAGCGATTACATTGCAAAATGATAAACACAACTCGGCTGGTACCCAGGACTAAAATATATGAAAAAGACCAATCTCGAATGGCCGATCGGTATAGATAATCCAATCCTACATAAGGGATTAGTTCAATATTAAAGTCTCTTTCTTCAACACTGAATGAAGTAGGTTTAAATCATTGAGCAAATATCAGTTTGCTCATGGTTACAAGTAGATTTTGCTGATGAAGGCGAACAGGAACGAAATCTAGATCCAGGTCTTTCTGCCGTGTAACTCACAATATCAAACACTAAAATATAATATTACATTATTTAATCTAGTGGCTAAACTACAAACTTGACTGAACGATTTCAACCAGTGCTGAATATCAAGAAGTAAGCAGTTGAAGTGTGGTTATTTTATAGGCATCACTTCATATTATACTTCAGAATTCATTTTACATTTCAAGATGTTTAAATCGTTAATGAGTAAAATGTTAAACCTTTCAATTAGAACTTCTCAAATTCTCTATCATTAATATTACGAAGTATTGATATAACATGAATATCTGAGATAGGTGTGAAGTGTTAACCATCAACTATCAGATTTCATCCTTGATAGACACTAAGATCCTGGAAAATAGGTAGGTGCAGTAAAGTTATAAAAGGTTTCCATTGAGTCATATATTATACAAAACACAACGATATGTATGTATATTTCCAGTGGCTTTGGGTGTATACAAATCTTCCTAGAAGGACATTCTTTGTTGATTTTGCCCCATTCAACCAATCTAGTGTTTGAAAATGCAACCATATGTATTTACCAGGAAATTTAATAATAATAATAACAATAATAATACTAGTAATGGTAACAATAATGGCTTTATTCTGAAAGGTATTTCGGGAATATTCTACCCAATTTTCATCATGTCATGTAGCATTAATTGAATAGAGACACTGTACATGTACACCTAGCGAAATGAAATAACCTTTATAATATAAGAATATCTACTCCATCTACAACTTTCTTGAAAATACATAGTCAGTTTAGGTAGGCAACCACATTAGTAATTAGATTCATAACACGTAAATAATAACAAACTGTGTGTTCATTAACTAGTTTGCTTCCAAAAACGTAATTTGATCAGTTAGTTACTTCATTTCTGATACTTTCTTCATTGTATAGGAGACGAGCTAAATATGTAGGGTATTGTAGAGTTTTTATATTTTGTAGTACGTTCATACAGTCTTATGTACTTGTTCCTCGTCTCTCCAAATGACCGATGCACACAGAGTGCTTTGAGTGAAGAGGATGTTGGTCATCTGATGAAATAACTCCAACCAGATGTTCATATGAGTTAATATATTTGTTGATCCACAAAAGTTTTAACTAGGTTAAGGAGTACACTACTAGTTCTACTGACAATCTTCAAAGTTTTTTGCAATTCAGCAACCCGAGAAAGAATAAAAGAGAACAGACAAGATATAGGAGTTTATAAAACACAAGAGGAGAGACTAAGTTATACCAGATACTCTCAGCTTCATAACATAGAAAGTTAAGAGGAAAATTCCTTCTGAAATCATCAAGATATGAGAAGATCGGGAAAGGTCTGAAGAAAAACACACACCGAGATAAATCATATTTGTAACATTCTCTTATATACAACCATCAACAGAAGAGGAATCATGAGAAGTTAGCAGTTCACATAAGTTATGTTCACGTCTAAAACTGTAGTTTTTAGTCTGATATTTTGAACAATTAAGCATAAAGCCATTCACGGAGGTCCATCGTCTAACAGTAGTTGGGAACAATCTGCTGAAGAGGAGACAGGTATGCAAGCTATCAGCCTATCAGCATATTTGATGAAACTGATACCACCTGAAGATGGTAAGTCATGCAGAAAGAAAGAGAAAAGACAGGGGGAAAGGGTGGCTCCTTGAGGAACACTAGTCATACTAAGCAATCAGATGAAGCGCTTCCTTCTATGTTGTTTCCTTTCACAAAACTAGGAATACAGCTAGCCGATTATCCAGGAATCAGTATTTGCCCCCGATTAGCTTGTCCAACAAAAGAGGTCTTGGGACATAATCAAATACTGAAGGATAATCTAAAAAGGCACAGATGGCAGACTTGGCATTTTTACCAAGATTTTAAACAATATTGTGATAGAAGAGAGTGGTGGCATACAAAATGTTTCTTCTGCTTCTGTGTGCAAATTGATTAGGATTTAGATTATGTTAACTGAGTGGGTAAGCTCTTCAAGTGAGGAAGACAACTATACGTTCATTCTGGCCTCCATTTCTAACCTCAGTTGAACTGGAGACTGTTAAAGATTCAACTCATAACTGTATCAAGATATAAAAAAGGTGTGATACAGCTGAATGACAGCACATGATAGATGCTTGAAAATCTTAAAGGAAGAAAGTAACCCTTGTGATTCAACAATTCACTGGATGGTATTACAATGTTTGAACAGAATGGTGGTTCATCTCTCTCATCATCATCATCATCACCATTATATGGGCGCACTTAGATGAGGATCTTGAGAAAATCAGACACACATTTTACACTCCCCCACCAACCATCTACCCACCTATAGGGTAAACTTCATTTTACCAACATGGATTTACTTACTTGTGACTATTCCAATAACGCTGAGTAATATGGCAGCTTTCGATTTATTTTCACAAACAACATCATTGATCGATCTGGTGTGGCTAGGTAAGATCTATCAAAACTTCGGAGGATAAGATAAAAGTTGAAGACTGGATTGACTGGTGAATGACGAAGGAAGTTATTGGGCCTGCAAGAAGACATATACACGAACAATGATGTTTTCAAGTAGCTCTCATCAGGCTGTACTCGAATATGCATAGTTTTTCTTATGCAATATCAAGGGTTAAACCAATCATTGACTTTATTTACTGCAGTTCAGTAAAGCGGTAAAGGAATATGTACTGAGATATGAACCATGCATAATTAAATTATTTTTTTCCTCTTGGTTTCCTAGTAGAACATAAGGCTTCAGTAGCACGCCTTCATTCCACTCTCTACTCTCCGCTCTTTTCAACACGGCTCCACCACTGTCCACAAGCCTTCATTTCTTCCTCACATGATCTCCTCCATGTCACCCTCGACAACAACGCCCAACTCGTCGCTTCCCATTTGCATTCTACTCGACGGCCTGCCACATGATGTCCCTGAATAGTCTTCTCAGTGTATATACAATCCACTCGATCTCCACTTTCTTCCTCTATATATTTGTTGGGTGATGGGTTCTTGGTTGGTTCGTTGTCAGCCAGAGTTCCTTGTTGCTGATTCTTATTATTCTGACCATCTGATCTTCAGTATTGAGTGAGGGCAGGTGGCAGCTGTTGATGTGATGCATGTCTGTAGTTTGTTGGAAATGCTTTTCGTAACATGCCAAGTCTCTGAAGCATATGGGAGTACTGACTTGACATTGATGTAGAAAATTCGAATGTTGTTCACGCTTTATGCTGAGTGCAGTAGATCTTCACAATGACTTCAGGTTAATGCAGGAAGGCCTGTCTTGCTGTCTTTCCGATCCTGGTTGCATTGACATCGTCATTTATGCCACCAGTAGTTGAAACGGGGCTACCCAGGTAGGTAGGTATGGGGTGGTAGGTAGGTAGGTAGGTAGGTAGGTAGGTAGGTAGGTAGGTAGGTAGGTAGGTAGGTAGGTAGGTAGGTAGGTAGGTAGGTGGGTGGGTGAAAGAGATAACTCCCTTCAGATTTTTCCCGTTGATGGTGATCAGTGCTTGATGTTGTTCTTGTTGTTGGCAGCATATCTCCATTAACTGTGTCTTCTCCACGTCCACCTGAAGGAAGTCCCGTCTTGCTTCGCTGCCCTGCCTCGCCTCTTCTGCCAACTTGTTAGTTTTCGCCTAAAGATCTTCCAGTTTGTGCGACAACACGTTAGACATAAACCCTCATCGGTAAAATACAAATCATCTAGGGTCTTTTCATCGGTCCAGCTAGTGTATGCCGATCTTCTCACTCCTCACAGTTGTCTGCTGCATGATCCAGTTCAGTCCAGTCGACCACAATCAGGAAGATCATGGGTGATAGTGGGTGGCAGCCTCTTCTTACTCCTGTCTTCACTTCAAAGGTGTCACTGAGCTTTCCACTGTGAATCACTTGGCATGTGGCGTCTTCATATAGCTGTTGAATGAGGTTGATAAATGTTAGTGGCACTAAATCCGTAGTGCTGAAACGATAGTTGTCAAATTACTTTTTGGTCGACGCGTCAAATGAAGGTTCTTTTCAAAATTGATGAAGTTGAGGTAGAGAGTTGACTGCCCTTCTATACTCTGTTCTATGATGATGTATAGCGTGGCGTTGCAATTTGATCTGTATATGATTTGTTCTTCCTGAAGGCATGCATGCATGCAGGTGTCTTCATAGCATTGCTCATGTATGGCACAATCACAGTATGATCGATGACAAGGGTTAGGAGTATAATACTGGACAAAGAGGGCAAGTCAATCGACTAATTTATGAATCTTCATTGACTGACATGGCTTGGACATATGGTGCACATAATGATCCTGCCTACTTCAATACCTGTCTATCTCAATATTTGGAGACTTTCAAAATTACTGAAAAATAGTCATCATAGTGGAGAGGTATTCAATTTTTGACACTATTCAAGACTAGGATATCACTGAGGATGTTTTCTTCACTCATCCACACTTTTATCTGCTTGAATATCATTCGTTTTCTGTCTATTTCTTTCTTTTGCATACTGCTATGAAGTGTGACAACCTGAACCAACACACTTTTGTAGGAGGCACTACATTGATTTTGTCTATCTGTTCTAACTTCATTTCGATCAGAGAGAGTTTAACACGGCTGATTCATTTGAATCTGCCTTACCGAATTGTTCATCGATCGTAATCACGCTGACTGTTCAAGTAGACCTCGCGATCCAAACGAATATGTAGAAGAAGAAAGTGGAGATGGACTGAGTTGGATTGGATATACACTGAGAAGACCGTTTAGTGATATCACGAGCCAGCACAGACCAGCCCATCGAGTGGAAGTCAAATGTGGAAAGGACAAGTTGGCCATCCAATGGTGACATGGAGAAGGAGGAGGAGGAGGAGGTGTGAGGAAGGAATGAAAGCTTGTGGGTAGTCGTGAAGCCGTGTTGAAAAGACTGGATAGAAGAGAGTGAAATGGTGATGTGCTACTGAAGCCCTTTATTCCTGTAGTAACCCAAAGGACAAATAATAATAAAGATTGGCATGGTTCCAAGACTGACGAAAATAGGCTTAATCCACTCGCTTTATGGCTTCCTTGAACTTTGGATCACCGCTTATCCTTCCTTTACTTATTACTTTGAATGTCTTGATTCTTGTGTAAGTATATGTGTGTTGATGGTTGTAAAGGGTGAAGTTGGTCGAACCAGTCTACTATTATTTAATATTCTTTATCGGTTTGACCATTTGTGTACCCAATCATGCTTCCATTCTGAGTAGTTGAACACGTTTGACATCTCGATTAAAAATGTTATTTCATATTGGAATTCATTGTGGACTGATATTAGTTTGAGGGATATTGGAAACCTGGGAGCACTCGACACCTCAGTATGTGACTCCTCAGTAGTGCGCACCAAGACCCCACCAGTGATCGAACCCTGAACCTTCCGGTTCCATGACCAGCATGTTGCATCTGAACCATATGATGGGAATACAACGGTGCATGTTTCCTACTTCTCTCAGTTTATGATACAGCGCAACCACCATCCAATGCTTTCATTGACTAACTTTCCTCATATTCAACGTGGGGTTGGCTCCTGTGGGAATCACCTCTTGAAGCTAGTCACCAATGAGCACTAAATTAATTCAGTGCAATTAATAAATCTCAAAAAGCCTTGAAATTTTATTTAATCTGAATACTAATGAAGAATTAACAAAGATGTACATTTTTCAGAGGAGTTATCATTACCCAGCGATATTACCCAAACAACTATTAACTAAAACAACTACGAGAGTGGGTGGTTTAGACTAGACAACCATTTATCCTTACTCTGTACTCCTTCCATAGTTCTAGTCGCAAGCTACGACTTATATGTGATTAAACCAAATCAGATATGAGCACAAATACTCATCAGTGGCTCTGGCTAATAATTCGATTAGATTGTAACCTAATGGCTACGTGCCAAAGTGATCACCATTAGACCTAATGATCTTGGATTCGACTGATCAGTGTTCATGCAAAAACCTTACCTGAATAAAATACTTTTAACATCTAACCAAAATATAAAAAAATCTGCCTTGACGGAAGAGATGGGAATGTATCGAGTTTGATGAGTCCCATATTGGCCGAAATCAAACTTTTCTACACTCTTCTTGTTAAAAGTTATACAAATAGTACGTAAAGTGGTAAATGCTTATGGTAATAATAATAATGGGTAGTGGCTAGCAGTGGAATCGAGGATGCGCATTTCGTCCTATTTGGGACTCCCGAGTTCGAGTCCCGGTGGGAACAACATCACTCACTGGGAAGCAGGTACATCCAGCTGACGAGTCCCAAATAGGACGAAATGCGCATCCTGGATTCCACTGCTAGCCACTGCCCATCATTACTAAACATAGTTAAAAGACAGGCCATATTGAGGCATCCGCATAGGAGCCCATATGCCAACAGAGGCTGATCAATTCGGTCCTATCAACGACGGTGTAATACAAGCAATAACACTAAAATAATAATAATAATAATAATAATAACACCGCTTGAAATTAATCATGTAAGGGATTAAATTTTCCCTCCTAGGTGCATTAGAGGGGGGAGAGGAGGAGTAATGACAAAAACGGGACATATTCATCACCTTTCTATTGAAACCTAACACTAACATCAACACCAATAGTCCCATCATGATTGTTATTAACAAATAAACAAGGTTCACACTTTCACAACTGAAATGTCTTAAGTATTAATATAGATGTTCTTTTTTACAACATCATCAGTACAGTACAGTTTCTTGATGAAGTTTATTCATCCACCCAAAATATACATACAGTAGTAGAAGACAACCCATCCACTTAAGTAGACTATTTCCTTCTTTTTTTTAAGCAAAGAAAACGTACATTTCAAAACATCTTAGTCATATAGTAACTACCATGACACGTGTAAACATAACCATCTAATCACTTCGATGGAATTTTTCTATCTGATATACAGACATCAACACCCATACAACCCTCACACATGTGTATACAACACGAAGGCGAAAATCACAGTGTTATGCTTCAAGGAACACATAATTTGTGGTGAGTGACAGTTCAGTAGTATAGACTTCGTAGATTTCTCACTTGCTCCATCTCTGTCCTCTCTGATGAGACTGTTCTGTTCGTCACAGATGCAAACAGACACACACACACGCGCACACACACACACACAGCGTAGAACATCAATCAAAAAATGTTTTTCTGCAGAAAAAAACCTTTAATTCTCTTCGGTAATCTTGTTTTCCCTCCTTCTTTTTAAACAAGAATTGTATACAACTTTTTTATCTCTAAGATAACTAGCTGAAAGTAGTTGGTTGGTATATGGCATACTTGTTAGACATTGTTACAAATGATTCCGTCATCAGGCGTTTTGATTTCTATTCTATCTCTATGATTCATCTCAATGCGTTGACAGATGTTATTCTCTCTACACTTACTTCTTCCTATCTTGTTGTTGTTGCTGTCGTTAGTTTCCCTTTTAAAAGATGGAAAGAATGAAGACTTTGTATTTCACTATTTGTCCATTTTTCTCCTTTGGATTCCGTATTCTGATAGTTTATTTTCTTGTGAAAGTGTCAGCGAAGACTCATAGAATATGGAAGAGTTCGTTAGAATGTGACAGTCAGTTTACGTGGAGTAGACAATTGATTATTTTGTACAGGTAATTACCTGTGGAAAGTAGCCAAATGTCTTCATCAATACTTTTTTACTAAATTATTACTACTATTATTATTATTATTATTCGTCCTTTGGGTTACTACAGGAATAAAGGGCTTCAGTAGCACATCACCATTTCACTCTCTTCTATCCAGTCTTTTCAACACGGCTTCACGACTACCCACAAGCTTTCATTCCTTCCTCACACCTCCTCCTCCTCCTCCTTCTCCATGTCACCATTGGATGGCCAACTTGTCCTTTCCACATTTGACTTCCACTCGATGGGCTGGTCTGTGCTGGCTCGTGATATCACTAAACGGTCTTCTCAGTGTATATCCAATCCAACTCAGTCCATTTCCACTTTCTCCTGCATATTCTTTGGGCCATGGGTTGCTCGTTGGTTCGTTTCCAGCTAGCTAGCTAGCCAGCCACACTTCGTTCTTGCTTATTTTCATTATTCTGGCCATCCATCTGATTTTCCGTGTCAGTATGGAGTTAGCATAGGTTGCAGCTGTTGATTTGATGTATGTCTGTATTTCACCGGAAATGCTTTTCGCAACGCTCCAAATCTCTAAACCATCACACAGAAGCACCGACTTGACTGATATTAGTGTTGAAAATCTGGATCTTGTTCACGCTTTATGCTGAGTGCTGTGCAGCGTAGTTGATCGTCACACACACATTATTTCAGATTGATGAAGGCCTGTGTTGGTGTCTTTCCGATCCTAGCTTTGACATCCTCATCTGTACCTTCTCTGTCGCCTGTAATTGGAAAGATGCTGCCTAGGTAGGTAGGTGAATGAGACAACTTACTTTAAATTTCTCCCCTTGATGGTGATTGGTATTTGTTGTTGTTGTGGTTGTTGGCTGGGTATCTTTATCACCTCTGTCTTCTCTTTGTTCACCTGAAGGAAGTCCCGTCTTACTTCGCTGCCCTGCCTCGCCTCTTCTGCCAACTTGTTAGTTTTCACCTGTAGATCTTCGAGTTTGTGTGACACTAGACATTAATCATCGTTAGCGAGATTCAAATCTTCTAGGGTCTTTCCATCGACCCAGTCAGTGTACGCCTATCTTCTCGCTCCTCACAGATTGTTGCATATTCCAGTTCAGTCCAGTCGACCACAATCAGGAAGATCACTGGTGACAGTAGGCGCCAACCTTGTCTTACTTCTTCCTCTCTTCACTTCAAAGGTCAATCCTTACTAGAGGATAAATGTTATCCAAGAAGCTTGGATTTTCTCACATCCTCTGAATAAACGTTTTATAGACCTTGGAGTTTGATATGATGTCTTGCTTCAACTGCTGTGATTAATTATTATGAATTTTTTCCACACTCAAGTCTGTATATAGTACCTTAGCTTACACTTTAGACGTTGTCATCAATAATAATTCCATCTGAATGAATCATTCATCTTCATCTACCTCCAGTATACCGTATATTTTGACTTCAGGCGTATATCACCAGCCAATCAGTGAAGAGGAAGTTCAGTTCACTGGTCTATGAAAAAAAATGAGTATCTTTTATCAGAAACTGTCACACGCTAAAATATCTTTTAAAACCGAGGAGTATTCGACAACTGTTTCATTCTAGTTTCTTACTCGTCAATAGTTTTCAATATATCATAGCAAAACTATAAATCTTGTGCTTGGGTAGGTGGCTGTGGGGTATCCAAATCGATAAGGAAGGTTGATATCCATCGATGAGACTGCATAGTGCTTCCAGCATATCATGAACCAAAAGAAGCTGAAAAATGTAAACCAATGTTTAAGATCAACCTCCTAGTCTTATACAAAGCTGCAAATATGTTCTGTTGATGACGCTGAAACTAGGATGAAACATCTGTCTAGTTCATACTGGTTATTTGTTGTTCTGTATTCAATTTGAATGTGGATGAAAAAAACTATTTGACAAGATATTATAATGTATACTGAAAAATAAAGTTTGTGCCCTGACACAACTGTCCAATAATACATCCGATTCTCTTCTCTACTAAAACCGATCATTGATCAGCTGAATATTGTAACAACACAAACTGCGTATATAATAATAATAATAATAAGAAACGAAATTTTGTTTACCTTAGGATATTCATGTGTAATATTGTTACCTGATCTACTTTTATTTACTTGTCAGATTTACATAACTTGGACATTTGAATTCATTTCAGAAAATTGACATTTTGTTTCAGTGTATCATTATGCATACACTTTAGATGAACTATTCAAATGTGAATGTGTTCAATGGGTTCAATAGATTGAAATCCACCACAATTATAACATAATAAACAATTAACAATACAAGTTAAATTGAAGCGGGGATTTCTTTTCAAAATGTCATATTGTTTTAACCATTAGTTAGTTAGATGATAGTTTATATTATAAACTTTACTGATCTTTGAAGTTTACACGAACTAGTATTTTGTCGGTAGCCCAACTTTCACTTAGTGTTATCCAGTCTAGAATATAATCCTTTATTATGGACAAAATTACTATCCTTTGACAATTAAATGATTGGAAACATGTACAATCTGATATGATGAGCAACTGTATCAAACTACAGTGTTGTTAAAGGCAACAGTGAATGATAATCGATAGTAAGAGATAAAGATGGAATGAAGTAATCGATAAACTAAGACAGAACATTGAGAAGTCTACTTTTTTTCTAAAAAGGCCTTATATAAAGGGAATACATCAAGTCTAGTAGGATTACTTTTGGGCCAGAGAAAACATCATTCTTCTAAGTCATAGCAATAACTGGTAACTAAGCCATCTGACTTTGTATCTGGTTTTAATCAAGGTTAGGGGTGAGTTTGAAGGCCACCCAAGCAACTGATGAGACAGCCAATTACATTCCTTTATTTTATGGAAAAGTACTTCCCAAGGTGAAATACCGAAGCTTGATTGGTCCATTTAGCAGTTGCTAGGGTAGGCTTCAAAGTTACTCAAGATAACGCTCATTCCGCTTTACTCTAGTTAGGTGTGAAACGAATCTCAATAATTAATGTTTATGAAAACTTATTGACTTAGTTACCTCTTAAATGCTATTCAAAATTTTAAAATTACCACTTTTGTTCGACAATACACAGTTGTTGCTGTGACGATATTAATTGAAAGGCTTATACACTCACTGAATATTCGGTGAGTGGGATAGTTGATAAATTGACGATATTCTTCCGGCTTCCATCGGGAATGATGCATCTTCAAGACTATTCACATTTGAACCTGAAGTCTCCGCATCTAGAAAGTACTAGGGTAGTATTTTATGCTACACGTTGTGATATCAGGTATGTGGGGATGAAGGGGAAGGTAACTTTGCGCTTTAGTTTCATGCTTCTTAGAACTGTTGGTGGCGTGTTTCTGGAATAACTTATGTCTTCGGTTCAGTCTCGTATAAGAATATGGCTAGGGAAGACACTGTTGTCGATTGTTACAGATGCATGAACTATCTCTTCAATACACCCTAAATCTGTCTCCTTGCTTCTCCCCACCTCCCAGCTGAACCACTTCATGAGTCCTGTTATTTGCGGAACTATTCAGTTCCCTCTGAACTACATAGTTGAACTAAGGAGGTTTGTGAGGGTTTATATACTGTATATTGTAAATCTGATTGCCTTTTACATCCTTAAAGCTTTAGAAACAGAACGACGTGAGTGATTTGTATGGATACTTCTAGTAGTCCTAGAGTTGTTTCCACTTCTGAATTAGGGTTTGAGAGAATTTTCTACTGGACAGCAGTAAGCAGCATGCTTAGCATAGAATGGTTGAGGAAGCTCATCAGAACATACTAATCAGTAACGAAATCACTAAGAAAAATTTCACATTCACTAAGATATAACTTCTTTTTTTCACAAATCAAAGCAATATAAAGACTCTGTGATTATTTTGTACTTGTTTAAAGGTTAGTTCGTTACCGATATGCTTGAGACAATATAAGTGAGCTTTGTATGCTTTGTACATTAGGTTCAGTTCTAGCTAGTTTGAAATAAATCTTCACAACTTAGATCATTACGACCGAATTTTATCAACCGATGTTGATGATAACTTACAACTCATTTGCTTCAGTAGTATATTTAGTAAATTAAAACTTGAGTGACACTGAATTTTTAGTAAAAATAATTTTAAAAAAATAATATTTAAAACACGAATGCACTTCAAATGCAATTTAAATATTATTTGTTCAGTGAAAAAGACTTATTCTGATTGGTTCGTTTAATCGCCAATCGGCTTATCATCTTGACCACACAGCAGCATAGATTAAAAATAAAGACTCAAAAACGTCTGTCTCAGTGACATAAAATGTTAATTTCTGATTTACCTACTTTCCGTCACTTTCTGCCAAGTTAAAATAGTTGAACACATTTTAGTAATATTTCAAGGTCTAAAAAACGAAATTTACTCTACAGTTTTTTAGATATTTTGCGTAAATATCCCATTTTCTCTTATTACTTGTATGTGACTGGTGAAGGTCACTGGTTAAAATTTGAAATTTAAAAGTACTAACGAGGTGCAACTTTAAAGGTCACCCTAACAACTACTCAGGTAACTAATCCAGCTTCTTTATTTTGTAAAACACTACCCTTCCAGCTGAAATGTCGAATCCTGATTGGTTATTTCAGCAGTTGCCAGAGTGGCATTTAAATTCACTCGTAACGCGATGTGAACTAACAGAATGTTTTGGGCCCAAATGTTGTGCTTTTTGACTCACACTGTCGTCATTATCATCATTCCGTAGATTGACTTCAAACGTGTCGAATGGATGCTTATTTAAACAAGAAAAGAAGGGTCGATTGTTGGGATAAATTGTTATAACCACACTGAACATTGATCAGTGAAACAGACACTATCTATCGGGACCTTCAAAATATTGAGTAAGGGTAAATCATAAGTTAAATATCAAAAATCATCGATAATTTATCGGTTATGAAACGCAACGTCCAAGATTAGTACAGAGAAGCAGGGGACAAACATATGTTACTAGCAAACAGATTATGCAACATGCAAAGAAATAACACGTTTGAGGTCGAGATGAACTCAGAGAGTTGAAGCCGGTAGCCAATTCAGATGAAGAAGACCAAATTACGGCCACCATGGCAATGAGACATTGATGAAGCTCTTCTTTTTATATGTGTTATTATTATTATATGCAGCATTGCCGAAACTTCAATACGGAATTAGCTATCCAGACTTCTCCATGAGGAATTCAGTAGAATGCAGCGTTGAAACGGTGGATGATCTTGGTTGTGTTCGGTTCTCCGAAATGTATAGCTTAATCATTCTCCTGAGCTACACATATTCTTTGATTGAAAGCGTTTGATAGTAATCGCTTCTGCAAAGCCTAGTAATCAAGGCATCTTCTCCACACTCAATATCAATTTGATTTCCTGTATCTAAAAGATGTTTGTGAGTTCCACTGGTTACCATCTTACTTCCTGTTAAGGATAAATTCTTTGGAATGTACTCAGATAAGTGGATGAAGGCTGTTCCATCCGTCCTTTCAGGGTGATTGCTAACCCAGGTACAGGTAAATTCGTAGACTCAGTTTAAGGCAATTAATTCAGTTAGCATACGGTGTCATGTATTGATAAAAACTTATTCCTTGAATGTAAAATGAAGAAAAATCTCCTTCTTTTCAACACTCAAGTACTTGGTCCTTCCGACTAGTTCTCTCCCATGCCTCAAAATAAGTCTCTTAGGGAACCCGTCATCTCTGAGACGCTTCTCAGTAATGTTCAACTCTTCCTCTAGTTTGTTTGTAAGAAATAAGTTTTTAGTAATACTCTAATGTGATGTGACTAGTTCAAGCCTATGACTGGTAAGATGAAGGCTGTCATAGTTAAATTATTGCCTAGTATATGTATCGTTTCTATAGATAGTCTTTCTAGTTACACCATCATTTCTTCTCACATTAAAGTTTAAAGAGTTAAACTGGTTGTTATGCTGACATTCTATCGTACATTTGATGTTACTTTGAGTCTCATTTAGCTTGCCTATCAATTGAGGTACGTGACTACTATCTCTATAAGCGGCAAATATGTCATCACCGTGAGTTTTCCCAATCATACTGAATACAGCATGATCTCTTCCAGATAACCCATAAAGATATCAGCCAAGACAAATCCTGGCCTGATCGGTTTGCCGATATAGCTGGTTACGGTGTTAGATAGTAGGAATTAGTCGACCAAAAGCCCTGGGTCTGGGTTTCTTGCTTCTTGGTACTCTTCAGCAAAATGTGCCTATTACAATGAGAAAAAGTTGATACTCCCTCAGTAATTCAAATCTATCTCATTCAGTGATGAGCCTACAGGCCACAACTATTCCTCTATAGGACAGGAATGAGTACACGATTCGGTGATTAGTTCACACTTACTAAGAGAGCGAAATCCATTCAAAACTTGATACTTATCCTATTGACTACATATTTTTATGATAAATAATTCGATGATACATATTGAGGTGGATAATTATTAAAAATGCATACCGAATATTACATCTTTGTTTAACTTGTAGCTTTATGGAGAGCCAATTGATTTCAAGAGAGTTCTTGTTATCAATAAAAACTAGAGAGCAGTGAAAAACTGTTTTACAAAATATGTTAGCAACTATTTCAGATTATTAAATTTGTCAGAAATCATATGATGAAGTAAATACATTCATAAAGATCTTTAGCAAATTGTCCACTGTCACAGAAGAAAATCTGTTACTTATCAATCGGAAGGAAGTTAAAACAGTTTCAATACCCGAGTACTTACTTAATAGATTAAATGTAAAAATTTAAATCAGTTACAATTACATCATCATCCAGAGTAAACGGTAGTAAAACAGCTACAACTACTTGTAACTGACCTAGCAATAAAAACTTTTTATCATCCTAATCACTTTATTTATACACTTAGAAAGATAAACTTGGATGTCATTACAACTTTAGATCATAATGTTGTTTTCAATTAAGACAACAATGTTAAAAATATGTCTAGTAATGATGGGCAGTGGCTAGCAGTTGAATCCAGGATGCGCATTTCGTCCTATTTGGGACTCGTCAGCTGGATGTACCTGCTTCCTAGTGAGTGATGTTGTTCCCACCGGGACTCGGGAGCGATCGCTTCAAACGCCAGGGCGTTAACCACTACACCACCGAGCCACGATAACCAATGCCCATCATTACTAAACATAGTTAAAAGACAGGCCATATTGAGGCATCCGCATAGGAGCCCATATGCCAACAGAGGCTGATCAATTCGGTCCTATCAACGACGGTGTAATACAAGCAATAACACTAAAAATATTAAAAATAGTTCATTTTTGGAGGTTTATTGCGATTTACTTATTGATTTCAGCGTTGATATTCACCAGTCATTGACATCAGTTGAAAAACCATTAAAAACCTGAGAATAATGATCAATTATCTTTTCCTAGTACGGGACTCCTCGGCAGTGGGTACCCGTGACCCCGACTAGGGGTCGAATCCTGGACTTTCCAGTTTTGTGGTTAAACAAGTTATCAAGTTTCAATGATTCTCTAGCTGATCTCAGTTCATAACGAATACTATTTTGAAACATAGTTCAGTTGTGTATGTTTTATGTGTACCTTTGTCTCTGTTCCTCGACTCTTCTTGTTGACCCATGTGAGACTACTTCCCCATTGAATTCTTCTTGAACAGATTTCTTAATAGGAATTGAGGTGTAGTTTTGAATGGATTTCCTTTGGTTTAACCTCTTTGAATAATAAACTGATCATTATGGCCTTCAGACATTTAGAATGTAGTAGTCATTGTTTTTATTACCTTCGAAAACTGTTTGAACAGTTCATATTAAAGACGACCAAAAAATGGGGTCGCATGGAAGACTCATAGTAGTACTAATCTTTTTTAAAATTTACTGACAGATAAATGATCTAATATTTTTTTTGCGCTCAATCAACCTTGATTTAGAGGAGATTGAAATATTTAGGACTGACTGACAGATAGACAAAATCAACTTAGAACCTCACATACAGGTGGATCGACCCAGTTTGCCACACTTCACAGTAGTACACAAAGAAAAGATGCGTAGGAAAGGAGTAGTATTAAAGTAGATAAGATAGTTTAAGAGAATAAACAATTTGGCGATAAAAGTTAGTGAGAATATTCGAGATTTAGAAGGCGTCAAGGAATAAATACATCTGCACCATTAAAAACCTGTTTCCAGCCATGTCACTGAAAGTCATCAGTCATTGTTTCTATCGTCTCGTGGATTCCAGCTTGATGTCTACAGCTGTCAATATGACTTAGACCAAAAGCAAGGGACTTCATCGAGACACTTAGGATACCCAAATTAGCCAGTCGTTCTCATATGGCGCAGTTAAAAACTTTACTTCACTCTGTTTCTACTTTTGATTGCTGAATTGTTTTACCTTCTTGATTTCTCTTACCATAAATCTGTATGGACTCTGTATGCCTGCTGAGCAGACTGAAGTTACTTAACTCACATGAACAGTTGTAATCTTCTTTATGGTTGGTAACAGCAGAATCCACGACGCGAATTTCGTCCAATTTGGGACTCATCAACTGGAAATACCTACACCCTAGAGAGTGATACTGTTCCCAGTGGGTTTTGGACCTAGGACTAATCGCTTTGAATTTCAAACGGTTTTCAAACAGGCCGCTGGTAGATGAGAACCATCTCTTATGCAAGGGGTACCAATCAATAACTCTACGTATACTCTGGGAAAAATTGGTTGTTATATTAGTAGGGGACAGATGATAGCGCGAAATAAGACGATATTGTTGAGCGTAGATGGTAAACACATACCTTCACAGTATGCATATTTCAGTAAATCCTTAAAGTGATTGAATTTCATTTCAGAGAAGTTTTCATCATGAATCGTCGTTAGTAGGAGAATTATTGGAAGCCTGAAAGTACTGAGAAGCCATTTTATTCTGGATTCGGAAACCATAACAGTTGCTACCCATGACTCCTTGAGGGATCGAAACTTCTACCGTCAGCTTTTGTCGTAAGCACATTGTCATTCAACCATTAGGTAGGCATCCGAAAATTGCTCCTTACCGAAGCGGCTAATGAACAGTACTGGGGGTTTTCAAACTCGAAGTAAACTGCTACCTAGTGTTCCCACATTTTTAATGGTCCTCCTGGTGACATCAGTTCATGATGTAGACGACCCTGAAATCAACCCATCACTCTCCAAAAAGCAGTAAATGTATTTGGATTATTTCATGAAAACTTACATAGGTCATTGACAGTTCTGTTTCCCTGTGTCCTCCTTTCACTATTGCCCATTCTTTCAGAGCAAGGTATTTCTTTCTGTCAACCCTCTAGTTTGCGAGTGGCAAGGAGTCGTTCTTATTAAGTTGATACCCAGCTGTCGCAAGCGAGATGAGAACCTTTCGCTCTCAAAACATGATGCGTGAATATTATCTCCAATACGCTGTGTTTTTCAATAGTCTGTCGAACAACAGCCTCAGTTATTATCTTTGCGTGAGGGTCGGAGATTGCAATAGCATCTACCCAAAGTGTTGCGTGTTCTGTCACTACTGCTAGCTATTGGTTACAATAAGATGTCTGAGGAAATGGTTTCATTACGCCTACAGACCACAGATCACCGACTGCTGTAAGAAAGATTGACGACTATGATGACTGTATGCACCGATAACCTTTCATAAACTTGCACTGCAACCAGGGCCAATATGTACTCTGTTGTATGTGGTCTTCTGTCCTTTTAGCCCCTCCATGCTCTAACTGATAACGGTTGCAAATTAACTTTTGTCGCAGACATTTCGGAACTACAGAAGCATAGCTTACATAATGCTGTCGCCGAGTCGTAGTACCGTACAAATTCACTCTCAATCTATCTTCATTTGTTAGTAGAGTTTTTAACTACTTATATACTTTGACTTTCTGAGCCTCTATTTCTTCACTTGTCAGTTGAATTCCTATTTTAACGATGGAACCAGACTTCTGTTGACTCACAATTCTAAGTAGGACCCTTTTCACTCTGCTGATCTTAATACACAGTCTTCAAAATCTAGATGTTTTCTCTGGCTTCGAAAGCAGTTCCTTGCTACATTCTCTTTTTCCCCGAAGCGTGCCTAGTCGTAAAATCATACTCTGGAAGATGTACGTTCCATCGCTTTAGTTTTCCATGGAGGAATCATGCTGTTTGCAACCACTAAAGGGGCTTGTGGTGCATCTCAAAGTGAAATCGTCTTCTTAGAAAATATGATCTTCCTTTTTGTAGTGGCATGAGGATCGTCAAACATTCTTTCTCGATTGCTAAATACTTCTATCCCTCAAGTGTCAATATACCACTAACAAACTGAACGGTCCCTCAAGCCTCTCGTAGGATGGAACCTATTACACAGCTACTGGCATCTATGGAAAAGATGAATGGCTTCCTCTAGTAGCGGCAATCTAAATGTCATCCACTGGTCACCGAAGAGCTGCTTAATTCGATCAGATATCTTCTATGCCTCCTGAATCTGAGCAAACTTCGTGTTTCTTAGAGGCTTATATAGTGGAGTAGGTATCCCACTGAAGTTTTCAATGAACTGACTGTGGATTGTTACTCTTTTAAAGAAATGTCCTGAAATTGTTACTCCTTTATTGAATAAACACGAGTTTCTGAGTATTTACTTACATTCCAGCATAAATCGCTCTTTTATCGATTAGCCTTAGCAGTAAACAATAACACACATCCTATTTCCTACGTTTTCGCAACTTAGGGCAGTTTCTACGTCACTACCTCATCCTTCCACAAAGGGAGTGTGCGGCTTTTCTGTTAACGTTCGTGTGCAGCGCTTTGATTTCCTGTTGTAGGTCTTCAGTTTTTTCTTCAAGGAATTTGTCTGTTGGATATTTATGGTTGTTGTTTTTGTGCCCATCAGTTGCCTGGAAATGTTTTCTAGCTTACTAATATAAGTGCACTGAACTGCGTCGGAAGGCCTTAACTGTCGAGCAATTTTAGGTGATATGCTTCGTACAAACAGTGATACCATCATTTGCACTTCTGATTCGTCTAAAAATTTGGGTCATGCATGGTGGTCAAAATTGGTGAGTTTCATCATTAGCACCATCAGGTTCTCATCTGTACCTAGCCTTGTACTTTGAACTCCTTCATAGCCTACATCCTGTCTGATCGGTGGTCAGACTCTCCCATCAACTGGGCACAAAAAATCTCCGACACGTCATTCTCCTCAGCATCTTCGATATAGCTGTATGTTTTCTCGTAGGTCACATCTCAGGAAAATCTCCATCAACTCTGTGGCTTCGTCAAAATCCCTCAGGAGCATCCTGATATTTTCATCTTCGAATGCTGTGGGCCAAAGTATCTCTCCATATAGTAGGCTGCGATAGCGATGAAAATTAATCTGATGGAGTAATAATAATAATAATAATAATAATAATAATAATAATAATAATAATAATGGAGAGACATAAATGGATGCATATCACTCCCTGGCAAACTGTTAATCTTCTTCCATTTACAAATTGGTCACTTTGGTTTATATCGTCCAAAATATTCTTATCTTATTTACATGTTTGTTTATCTTTGGAAATTGTTGATGAAGTGAAGAGAAACTTTAGCCCTATTTTTCTGTTCATATCCATAAGTGAAGTACATTTGTTTACAAAGTCCAAATGTATTTAAAACATCACCTTGTCTATTCGCTACACATCATGCTTATATTTATACATGAAAATACTTTTGAATAGGCTGTTACATTTCACATCTCCGAACAGTCTCATTTCTATCCGTATAGTGGTAGGTTTCTATTTGATGCCAGTTAAAAGTTTGATATAGTAACTAAAATCTATGCAACAAGCATTATTCACAACTCTGATAAATAAGTAAACATGCGAGAAAACTGGAAAGTTGAAAAAAAAATAATGATAAACAGTATAGAAAGGAAAAAAAGAATTTAAGTGTTTTCCATTTAATTCATGTAAAGGGTCCTTAAGAGAATTCGTTACTTTCAAAGCACTTTTTCACTGTGGGATGATGTCAGTTAGAAAACTATTGAAAACTTGGAAATAGTGAACATCTCCTTTTCATTTTGGCTTAAAACTCTTCACCAGTACATATATATGTGTGATCCATCAGTCTAAGACCAGCGATTCTTATTATGTTTATGCTAAAAGAAAGGCTGTTTTAATAATATCTAGGATTGGGTTAATTAGATTTACTGAAAAGCATACAATACAGGCCCAGTATGAAAATCATTCATAGAGTTTCTGCTCAAGAATGTTAATAATAGTTGGGCAGAGACGTCATGCTCCTAGCAGCAACTATGTTCCCATATGGTTCGTACAAAAATACCACAAATATATTGAAAGGAAGGCAGTATTACTTATTTTAGCTTCTAAAGGTGATCATGTCAGGGAAATAGTTAACAAACAAATTTAGAGTACACTAATCAAGTGTTATCAGGTTATGAGGTCCATCTCCCTTTATTGAACAGCATGAACAATTGCATAATTCAATTTAGACACATATATAATCTTTCTTAACTCTATTCATCACTTCACATGTAAATACCAAAACAAAAACAGAGTGATCGTTGTCTAGCAGGTCTGCGAAGTTCACAAATGAGAGATTACAATAGCTCATAAACTATGGGACAACAGGTAGACATAATGAGTTACTTCATGACAGTTGAAAGATAAAAGATACTTCAAATTGTTTAACCCATCACTATCTGATATGTTCAACTATAAGTTTCTGTGTGAACTCGATGTAAAACGAAGCAAGTGAAGAAACGTTTTGATGCCTAATTCCCTTCGATATGACAGACTCGAACAGATGATCTGTAGTTAGTAACATTCATCAATATTAAAAATATTCATATTTGTGACGGCCAATAAATCTTCACAATCCACAGCCTATATTTAGACAATATTTTACATTACTACTGGTCATCGTATTTTTAACTAGGTTGTTGAACTGACGGTACACAAGTAAGTATACATGCCATTCAGTAATTTGTACTATTTCGTTGAGCTGGTTAATCGAAGTCCTTCATCTAGTTAAGCAATACATCTACTTTTTTGGCACGATTCTACAAATGTGAGATCCTTATCTGGTAACCAATTCGTACTCTTCCTTTGTCTTGCACTGGTAGCTATCAAATAAGTGCCACTACTTACAGGTTGTTGTCTGTATCTGTCTATATCACGTGCATAACTACTAAATGTTTGACACCTGTATCACGATTTATAATCTTTATTCTTCACCTGTTGGTCATCTAAAGAAACCTAACTGAGTTTACAGCTAAATGGTTGACAATAAACTCAATTTGATAAGAAAACTTGTGATATAGGATTCCTAACTACACGAATTGGTGATTAGTTGATAACGGACATAGTTGTCTATTCTAAAGTAATCAGTACTGATAGAAGTTTGGTGATCAAGTTCCCAATCTGGTGATTTAACTGAATGACACAACATTGTTGTGTACCGTATTTTATTATATGCAAAGAGTCAATAAGTGGGAAACCCTGAGTTGAGGAAACTATGGTTACCCTAGTGAATAATGACTTCAATATACAGTGATACTGGTTTGAATCATTGATAAAACACCAGTTTCCTCATGGTTGAAGATATGCTTTGCTGAAGGGTGCCAGTAAGCGCCAAACTTAGGTCCAATGAGGCTTCCAGCTTAATGATTCTCAATAGCTAATATCATTCCTAACTCTTGTAACACACCCACATGTGTTATAATCCATTTCATCGCTGTAGATGCTTCTGTTCAGTGATATCGTCTAACTATTACGAATAAAGTCATTCATAATGAGTTAACGTGGATCATTTCGATTAACACTGTTGCTTGTGCATATCTGTATTCTTGATCAATGTGAGCGTTGATCAATTGTGTAGACGCATCTGTTATACTGTGTAATTAATCAAGAATAAAAAATCCAGGTAAACAGGTTAAATAGGTTGAAAACAGTTTTAATCCCACACTAGTATCAACTGAAAATCTAGGAGTTGTGTGACAGGTGTAGTTTGTCTAAGTTTTTGGAGCTCTTTGATATTTTGATACCCAATATATATTTTTTCTGTATTAAGTTACTAATTATGCACTGGATTACGAGGTAACAGGTGGTATTTGTCAGTTTCAGCTTTCACTAGTGTTTATTACTATTAATGTATCAATCTAGGCTCTATTTGCGATGGAAATCAGTCTATAATGTCATAATTAGGCATCAAAAACTAACACGAAACGTGGGAGGATCTTGGTTCCCTAGGTTTTCAGGTCAGCCAAACGTCACCTTCCAATGAGCAGGCTTCCAACTTCGCACTTGCTCAACGGGCGATGCACTCCTACTAACCGAGAGGGCCACAAAGTCCCCAGGTATCTACCCTTACTTCCTTAGTATGGATGGTAACAATGGCCTCACGTGAGTCATTCCGTTTAGGGCGACCCTGTCTCGAACTTATCACTCTACTAATACCGAACCCTCTGATGTTAGAAGGCAGCACCCATGCATTTCAGCTCTTACTGCCTGCGTGGTTAGAAGAGTTCAAGAGTCAATCAGAGAAGGATAGATTCCTCAAAGCATAGATTGTCCAACCTAATAACTCACTAGTGACATGTTCCCCATAAGACCTCAGTAAAATAGCATCAGATACAGTGGTTCGTATTTGAAAAGTCCAAGGAAATCGATTGACAGTACTTCCTACTTTCTATCGATGATTGAAATGACCTGGGTCTGTGCTAGTTGATAGTTGTCTTCAGAATTAATCATATCTTCCCTCTTGACCCCCCTTCAATTAGGCAATGAATATTACTCAAAGTAAACTGTAAAGACTAATATTCACTTGACTGAAAGAATTCTAATCACTAATTTCATAAGAATAAGTTGATTTGTTTGAATTTACATTTTGGATTTTGGCGCTTATCTTAAGTTATGCTTGTACTCTGTGTAACACATTACAAATCTAGGTGAAAACATGTTGAATCAGATATTGACTTGATAACTAAAGGGTGTGTTCTGCGTCTAATTGAAATAATCGTGATTAATAATCATACTTTGATAAAAGTGGAACACAAATGTGAACACTTCAACAGTGTTGACAACTTTCATCAACAGTTGTAGACAAACAGTGAGTAACTCCTCTGTATTTAACACTTAAAAAGAAAATAACCAAGTTGTTTGAAAAGAAAACAGAAAGATAAGAAAGCGATGTGTTCAGTACATTTTGAACTGCCAGTTTCATCATATTTTTACTGTAAAGTAGCTGGGAATGATTAGCAAGAAGTTTTACTCGTCCTGTTGTTACCTATCAGAAAGGTATAAGGGAAACCGTAAGGGTAGGAACTCTCTGTGACAACGGATACATCAAATGAATGAAGTTAGTTGAAGACTGTTTGTTGACATCAAATTTGGCTGCTGTACGTATGTGCAGGTACTGCCATAAGATTCAGTGCGTTAGAATTTGTTTGGTGTTGGACAGCAGTAGGATCCAAGATGCGAGTTTTATCCTATCTGTGACAAGTCAGTCAGGAGTACCATCCACCCAATCGAATGAATGAATGAATGAATGAATGAATGACTGTGTCCCCACTGAGATTGGAAGCGACTACTCATCACTTCATACTTCATAGTGTTACTCCCTAGGTGACTGAGTCATAACAACCGCCTCTTGTACATGTGAGTATCAGTTGATATCCATTGATATTTGTAATTTCGCTTGGATTCCTCTGCTAATCATCACCAAACGAAGTGATGGGTTGAAACTCATCAGGAGTATTCCGATACTACATGGCTTCCGTTGATTTTAAATCCATATTGGAAAGAAAAAATATTTTTAAATGTTGAAAATTCAGATTTCATTGTACTTACAGTTCTACATAGGAATCAATTATGAATGCCAATGGGCCTGGTAACCGGTTAATTTGACCTGAATAATAAATAATCCATTGAATTATTTCAGTCATCTTATATTTTGGCCACGTGTTGCTGAAATATTTATTGGTGTTTTATGCACATTACACGTGTGCCTGTGTGTGTGTGTGTGTTTATGTACCAGGGTGATGATGATGTAGCCTATCATAAAACTGTACATTCCATCTTTGAATGAATAAAGTGTAACATTGTCCAAGGGTTGACAGGTTGAGTATCTAAGCTGAAGTAAAAAAAAATTCTCGTTAGAGAAATATGAAGAACGGAATATACAAGAACAACACAACAAAACTATTCTAATCTTGAAGATTTTTTATTTGTACAATGAGAATCTCGAAGGTATACTGGTTGACTTGAAGGATAACAAGTTCTATTGTCAGAGATGACATCAATGTCATCCAGTTCACTGGTACATCATCTTAATGGATATTAAGAAGTAATAATTTTCTCTAACCAGTCTGTCTGTCATTACTATTGATTAACATACTTAGAATTCCACGTTGTTTTATTGTATCGAATCGTTCTACCTCTATTGGCATATAGGCTCCTATGCGAATGCCTTGATATTGTCTGAATGTTAATTAGGGCGATTGGTACGAGGTTCGAGTCTCAGTGGGAACAGCATCACTCACTGAGATGCAGGTACATCCATCTGCTGAGTCCCGAATAGGACGAGACATGCGCCCGGGATATCTCTGCTAACCACAACCAAACACGTTTTTCTGTCACTTAGCTTCCTGATCATATCAGAAATCTAATCAGAAACAAAGAAGTATTGGTCTACATACAAGGACCACTTCGTTTACAAATTGTGGTCTCCTTCTGAATAAATTACTGACATGAACGCTGAGTTGGGCATATTCTAGTGTCTAAGAAAATATGAGTTTTCTGAAGAAACTTTAGTCGGATTGATTAACCTACTACCTGACTTTATAAACTAAACTTTCAATATATAACACAGAAATGTCTAGTAATTTGATTGTAACAAACCATATGACTGGCAAAATTTGGTTGACAACTAAAAATTGGGAATTGCATTGAACAGAATACGCTAACTACTTTTTATGAATGTCAGTACTTTCTTGGAATAGCTGACAAGGTAATGTCTGACTACACAAGAATCATCAGAATAGTCGGTCAATATCAACATCAGGACTGGTAATGTTGCGGAGTTGCTCAACATACTGAGTTCTGAATCACTACGCCAGGAGTGAAAGTAGTAAGAGTCAGGGTACTGATTGCACTCTCGTAAGCCACATCCATTTTCATGCTGTTAGTAATGAGGTACATCTCTTGTGTAATGGTTATTTGTATTACCTACCAAACCCAAGCATCGATAAGAAGAGCATGGCTGGAACTTGTGAGCTTAACCACCACAAGAGGAAGAAGAAGGTAACTAGCGCCATAGAAAGTCAGACGAAAAGAGTAAGAGAGGGTACAAGAAGAAAAACTCAGTTAGATATAAAGATCAGTTACAACGAAGAAAGGGCGTGAATGCATCTCCAGTTCTACTACTGATTACCACCCACATCATCTACACTTCGTCACCATCTATCTCACCTCTCACCGATATCCCAACCATAAAGTCTACATCCACCCACTCACACCACACACCAACATTCACGGATATCATTCATTCATGCCTACCTACCTAATCGTGTTCAACTCAACATCCTTCATCCACATACATCCTGACTAGTCATGTATCACAATCACCTGACTCAATAAACACATGCAAACTCATGAGCTGACTCACATTTCTACACCTAAACCTCGAAACCTGATTTCATGACACATGGATGAGAATATCAAACAAATTGTTCACATCCTCCACCTTCTATCATCATGTGTCATAGAGCAAACTGTTGTGTAGCATAGATGGTGTAATTTTATGAAAGTTGGTCGATCCCTTTGTATTTGTGCATAGATTTCACTCATCACTAAATAATCAGGGCTATTTTACTTCCTAAGAAGATAAAGTGGTCAGCGCGCTCAACCACTTCAGTTTCTATTATCAGATAAAATATCAAGGCATATCAGTTATAATGCAAATATTTACATTTGTGTGATGAGAAACTCACCTTGAACACTCTTGAAATTACGAGTCTAGGTTTCCAGAAGACTGTGCGTCTTGTCAAGTTAGTCATCTAAGTGGGTAACTTGATCATTATTCTAGAAGTGTACTAATGAATCTCTCGTGACATATTCTATCCGTATCAAATGGGATGAGGCGAAAGATGTCTACATAAGCACATTTGAATTGGGATGATAAGTTCTTAATAGGCAGCCTATATAAAAATACGATCAAGCGATAGTAACGCATGACGAATTCACATATCATTCGGTAAAACCCTTGGTGATTGGAACGAAATGAAAATCTAGTTAGCAGTCGGGTCTCATAGCTTGGTTGGTGGAGCACCGGGTCCGGAACCAAGTGGCCGCTGGTTCGAATCCCACCGCGGTCCAAATTTAAATTTCACCTTCAATCATTACCAATTATCAATACTAGTCTACCAAACCATGGATATTTCAGATAGTCAAAATGATAAAGCAAAATGAGACCATCAGAATAACAAGTATCGAAATGTGGTCACCATAGTGGTCCACTTTGACTAATGCTAAACAGTTGGAAAAAGTCAGCAGGAAGCCTCGGTTCGCCTAGGTTTCGTGCTTGCCAGCACTCGTCAGCAGAGCATATCTGAAACCTCGAAGGGAGTGATGTCCCCTTTGGGTCTTGAACCCATACCATGAAGTCCTGCAGTCAGGTAGGTTACCTTTGAGCTGTTCGGTCCGCAACTGACCTTCCGACCTCACTGAAGAGAAATCATTTCAGCTCCAGTCGTATAACAACAGCACCGACTACTTAAAGAAGCTATTTCTCGTAGCTTAATTACCAATTGGTATCACCTCTTTCATTCTTATCTGTTCGGGTTTATCAGAGAAGAAGCAGTTTACACACTGGTGAATTAAAACCAATCAATTGATTCCTCCATTCATTTCATATGTACAAGGTGTTCAAAAACTCAAAATTTGATTAGGAAATAAAATTTAAATGGTACTTGAATTTTGTCTCATGAACACGATGTCACAACGCCGACTATATCGTATTTAGCAATGAAATCAATTGTTCCATAGGTTGATTTTCATTAATAGACAATAGAATTTATTTTTCCACTTGATCTATGTTGTAATATTGTTTAAAATTGTGATATGATTCAATCATCATAGTATGTATCGTATATTAATTGAAAAGAAATCCTATTGAACTGAGTGAGTTTTAACTAACAATTTCGAGAATGGAACACTTACAGTTAGGTAACCATAGAAATGTTAGAAATATGAAACTATTTACACTTCCTAAACATTAAAACACTACAAATACTCATTATCATTTGGTTTTCAATAATCTTTCTATAATGTATTTTTGAGATGAATGGGGATTTTTCTGATTTAGAAGTAGTATTCATCATGGACTGATATCAGTTAGGGAACCATTGAAAATCTGGGAGCACTGGACAGCTATTTCGTCCTAGCATGGGACTCGTCAGCAGTACGCACCCACGACCCGGCTAGGGGTCGAACTCAGGACCTTCAGGTTCCCTGACTGATGTCAGTCCATGATGAATACTACTTCTAAATTAAAAATCCCCATTCATCTCAAAATACATTACTCTATAGTGCTCATTAGTGACTTGCTTCCAGATGGATGTTAGGAAGTTCTAATGAGAAGCCGTGACCTGTAGGGTCAACCAGTTGGAAGTGAAGTGGATGCTAACTGAAGACGTTGGGTGACAGTCACGCTATGTCATGAATTGGCAGAAGTTTGAAATTGTGAACCACTGGAGACCACCGACCCAATGGCTGAATGGTTAACGCGTTCGCCGTGAAACCCGAGGGCCCTGAGTTCGACCCCTATCCGGGTCGTGAGTGCGTGCTGCTGACGGGTCCCACACTAGGACGAAACAGCTCTCCAGTGGTACCGGATTTTCAATGGTTCCCCAACTGATGTCAGTCCATGATGAATACTACGTCTAAATCTTTCTATAAATTGATCACGTCATTAGACTCGAAAATATTAAGTTTTTGTATAAGGAGATATCAAGTCACTTTTCATCAGTGTTCCACTTACTGAAACTATCTCATTTTTATGCAGATAGATAAACAGAAGATAACAACGTAAAGGTTAAGATACCCACCCCTCTCTTTAAAGAATTGTTACTTAGATGCATATTCAACGTTCAATTCACAGTTAACGACGTGATTTATAGACAGAAACATGGAATCGTCATAGGATCCCCACTTATTCCACTAATAGCAGACTGCTTTATGGCCAGTTTGGCGAACGAAAACTTGAAAGCAACGACTGAAGGTTTTCAACTGTACAAGAGATGCATGGATGATACTTTTATTATCTGTGATCATCCATATGATTTGAATCGTGTTCCACAGATATTCAATAACTACTATTCAGCAATAAAATTCATCCATGAAGTTGAAAATCGATCGAAAATTCACTTTCTTGATGTAGAGTTGATAGGAACAGCTGATAGAACGTTAAGTAGATCAATTCATAGAAAACCAATGTGGAATGGACAACTGACGAACTTTAATAGCTGGGTCCCTATGAGTCCGAAGCCAAACCTGATCATATCTCTTGCCACTCAGATTCGACGAACCTGCAATCCTGATGTGTTAGAAGAGGAAATTTCTGTTCTAAAGAACATCCTGATTGAAAATACGGATTCCCGCTACGCTTCATAGACAAAAGCATCAAGCCTAAACCACGCAAAAAGAACTTTACCACCATCTCAAAAAGGATACTCTATATGAATCTCAACTTCAAAGGTGATTCTGCCGCTGACAATCTAAAAAGGAGGATATCAAACGCTCTAAGGCGAAGATTCTTTGTATCAACACAGACTAGTATCTTCTTATCACCCAACGATATCTTACGACTCAAAGCAGAAACTTTCACATCTAACCACTTTTGTGTGCATGTATCAATTCAACTGCTCTTGTGGAGCCAGATATATAGATCATTCGATGTGACTGTTATCCAAAAGGGTTGAAGAAGACTATCCCGTGTGGTTACGGAAAGGTAACAATGGAGAAACAAGGAGCGCTACAACTGAACACATCGTGAACAGATATCATCTCATGTCAAGAATCTCCTTGTACAAAGTCATCTACAAATTGGAAAGAAACCTTCCAAAGGCTGCATGTCTTCATATTCTCTGCATCGCTGAAACTCTTGCCATCCATATGGAGAAACATGAACTGCGTACACAAAAGGAAATTGTTCAACCCCTTCTCCTTTCATGGTCTTAGTTTTCAGTCTGCTCTGCCTCTCCCACCTTTTCCTTTCATTTTTCTATTTTGACACTATTCGCTTATTAAGCAATTTGCTACTCATTCTTGTTGCTATCCTCTGCCTGGTCACAATCCAATTTCCAATTTTGTCGTCATGTTACGAAACTGATATCCTCTAGAGATCTGGACCCACGTCACTGGTGCGTGACCAATTAGAAATATCCAAATACGGGTAGATTACAGTAACGTATTCATTTCACTTAAGGTCACCATTACAAGTGCTTTCTTCTACATTTATGAGCCATTGACTTACTACCCTTTGAAGTTGATTTCTCAGTTTTATCTAACCAACAGCAAGAATAATTTCATATTCATTCGACTATGAACCAATGATTTTCTAAGTTCAACATAATGACTAAACAAATTTGATTGGTTAAACGTGCATATCAAATCCTAACTTCTGATTGGTCAATTTCACCAGTAGCCTTGAATCTATTCGCTTAGGCATGCATTATTATAGATAGCGAAATAGAATGAATACAACGTGTTATTCATTTGGTATGTTAAATTGACCAAAAAAAGAGAAAAAAACGCAAACCGCATACTTTTTCATTTGAATGCTACTATAAATGATTATATGATAATATTTTCAGTGGGAAATAAGTATCCTGTTGAATAGAACAATTGAAAAGCATGTTACAAACATATACCAAGTGTACATACACATTTTTTCTTAAAATTACAAAATATCTTATCTTTAACATGCTGCATGGATGAAAAATGAGGATAATCATACTAAGTATGAATGTAAGTCATTGGGGCACAATTTTTCGTCATAATATTTCTCTTGAAAATTCTTTTTAAATCTGCTTCATTTACGGTTAAATGTGTTGTCTTTTTGAGTTTTTGAAGAACAAGTAACGCCATTATACGTGTGAGTGCCCATTCGCGTACACACACACACACACACACACACACACACACACGAACACTCAGTTTCGTGTCGAGGTTTGCATCATCATAAAACAAGCAGATCACACGTAAATGGTGATAGAGCGCGCTTGTGTTAGGGTTAGCTACCTGACGCAAATTATGATATATCATCAGACATTCTTTTCAGCTGTAATGAATAATTTTATGGGCTTTTTTTTTATCGTGTCTTTCAATAAAGATCACGCAGAACACATATTCCCCCTTTATTCAACCAAGAGGAACGAAAAAGGAAATTTTACTTCTTGTGTTATTTAGGCAGTTTTGTGTGCGTGTGTGTGCGAGCATATTGTGGCCAACCTTCATAGACTAGGCAATAGAGGTGTAACTTAGACGAGACTTGTCATAAAAATTCTGAAATTAGCTCAGTTTTAGGATTTCTTTTGGAGAAAATATGATATTAAGTGTTTATATTGGAATATTTTTCTTTTACTGATATGAAGATAACACTTTGTTGAAATATCATGGAGACACAGACATATACAGAAGGTGAAATCTTGTAATCATAGGTAATCATGAAGTGTTTTACTGCTTTTTCGTTTTAAGAAAATTTACTAGATTATGTACTGAATCTTTTCAAAAATTCATTTTGAAAATAGTGATGAAGATACCGTCAAAACAAAATTGTCTAAATACTGTTTTAGCATGTGATTATCTTAAGCCATATTCAATAACGTTACATGTCCAATAGGTAATAATGGAAAGGTTAAACAACAGTTGTCCAAGGTTTAGCATAAAATAATGGAGACTTGTAATAGCCGCTTGCTTTTTCAATGGTTGTAATATATATGTAGACAATAAGAAGTGTCAGCTACTGAAATGGATATAAGTAGCTTAAAACGAGATGATATAAGTGTTATTCCAGGTTGGTATTAATCAAGGACTGACATCAGTTGGGGAAATACTGGAAACCTGCGACCATCGAACAGCTATTTCGTCCTAGTGTGGGACTCCTTATCTGTGCACAACAGTGACCCCGCACGACCAAGGGTCGAATGCAGGATCTTTGGGTTCCGTGGCCAATAGTTCATATTTCTTACTTCTCTTGGTTTAAAATTGAATTAATCTAGTCCTCATTGGTGACTATCTTCTAGAGGTGAATGCCGAAGTCTCAGTGAGAATTCATGACCAGTGGAGCCAATCAAGTAGAATATGAGGACAATTGCCCACAGATGGCATTGGGTAGTGGTCACGCTATATGGTGAACGGATAGAGGTAGGAAATATGAACCAATGGATTCTGACCCAGTGGTTTGACGCTAACGTGATGGCCGTGGAACCTGAAGACCCTGCGTTCGATCGATGACTGGACGGGGTCATGATTCGGCACTGCTAAGGGGTCGCATACTAAAAGAAACAGGTGTCGAGTGCTCATAGCTTTCCAATGTTTCTCCAATTGATTTCGGTCCATGATGAATGTTATTGCAAATCATCTGTTTAATTGTGACACAAAAGTTAACTTTTTTCTTTTCCATCGAAATTTTTGTCACCTATCAACCAGTACCCAGTAGTTTGTAGTTTAGAAAAGTCATCTACTTTCATTTCGTGGGAATTCTTCATCCTAAGCGGTATGTAAACAAACTGTTCTGTTTGACGATACATTATGATGCTGATTGGCCTTTTACACTGATAATAATATACTCCCTTAGGTGGAATACGTTGGCAGAATCCAGACTTGTGAGAAACATTGAATACCATTTAGAGAGTGTTCTATATTGGCATCTCCTCATCTGATAATAGGAAGTGACCACTTAGCTTACTTTAGAAGTGAGATCACCTTGATTATTTAGTAACGAGTGAAATCTATGCACAAATACAAAGGGATCGACCAACTTTCATAAAATTACACCATCTATGCTACACAACAGTTTGCTCTATGACACATGATGATAGAAGGTGGAGGATGTGAACAATTTGTTTGATATTCTCATCCATGTGTCATGAAATCAGGTTTCGAGGTTTAGGTGTAGAAATGTGAGTCAGCTCATGAGTTTGCATGTGTTTATTGAGTCAGGTGATTGTGATACATGACTAGTCAGGATGTATGTGGATGAGCTCCCAGATTATGTATGATATTGGTTCTACAAACTATTCAGTAAACGTCGTAGTAATAGAGGGTATTTCACTGACCGAACAGTCTGAAAAAGTATCTGGTTATGAGAAATATCAAAGTGAATTGTAGATTAACTAAATAATTTCCAAATTAATGTTCTCATCATCATTTTTCTGTCTACTCGCATCATGAAAGATTAGTTCTTCTTGAGGTACCTGAAAGAGAAGAATTAGTGCGTTACTGTAGAGCCAAAGTGACATCTGTTTGAGGTCAGTTAAACGCTTCCTTCTTAGAAAAGTTTGACGTTTTTATTTGTCGATTTTGAATCCAACTACGAACCTAAGTCGTCTTCACTGGTATGTTGCAGGAGAGTGGGGAGTGTACCGATTTTAGAACCGACCATTTCTCACCCCACCCCTCCACTCTCGTAGTGGATACATCATGCAGCGTTGCACTGTTGGTCACCCATGAGAAACATTTTACTGCTATCACACTCCCTATCCTGTCAGCAAAACGACTCCACCTTGGAACTCCCATCATAATGTGGTGATTTACACCACAACGGTTACTGATTTTACCTTAACCACTACCCAACAGATGTCTCTGACATGGTAAGGCTTCGAGGGAACAAGTGTTCCAGCCGGTGTAGCTAGTTGGGCCATCGTGATATGCAAGCCCGACTACCACGTCAAGGTAGCGTCTATCGGCTGGGTTCCTTATATTTGAAGCTGGCACACTCATCTGACGAGCCCCAAATAAGACGAAATCCGCGTCATGAATTCCACTGCTAGCCAGCTATCTATCATTACTAATTAGCAGATTATTTATTCACATTCAACGGAGAGAAGAATAAGTGCTAATCGTTGATTCCTGACAGTTGAAAGAGATACATAAACATTCATACTGGTTAAGCGATAAGGTAAATTTTTTATTGTCTCAAATGCAATAAAAAGTTACATATTTATACAAATGAACTTTGTTTATGCACCTCTTGTTGTATTACACTGATCGTTTGTCTCTTTCACTGGCCTGCTGATAGGTGTGTTGATGTGTATGAGCGTACATGTACATCTAATGGAATGATCCTGATATATTCTTGTATAACAATAACTTTAGACTTCACCCTTGGTTATCGTTTGGTTCCTAGAAAACAGAAAGAAACGGCAAAAACCATAACGGTTTATTGTTCAGTCGAATATGCACAAAAATTAACGGTTTATATACATTTATTGATTGCCTTGGAAAGTTCAACACTTTTCTAGAGAGCCCTTTAACCAATTTGAGTCTCACACAGACGGTCACGTGGTTTTTCTCAAACGTTCGACGTGCCATGATTAGCTGTGAAGGCTTATCAAGGATTTTCAGGCTTCTTTGAGGAATCAAGAGGATATTGTCGCACTCCATAAACCCCCTTTTAAAAACTATGTATAGGAGCGTTGCTTAGGATTCACTTGAAGCTTCTCCATGGGCTTCCTGGACCGAGCCATCCGACACTGTGTTGAACCAACAGGATTTTGGTGATTCACCTTGTGTATAATTGCTTATATTATATATTATACCGTAGCACAAGAAGTGGCTATCGTGGCTCGGTGGTCTAGTGGTTGACTTTTTGGTGTTTGAAGCGATCGGTCCCGAAACTGAATCCCAGTGGGGACAACATCCCACATTGGGAGGTAGATACGTCCAGCTGAAGAGTTCCCAATAGGACGAAATGCGCATCCTGAATTCCCGTGCTTGCCACTATCCATCAAGACTAAAGAATAGGTATACTACTGAATAAACCAATGGAACAGTAAGTAGTAATTGAATTTTGATGGAGTTGTAGAGATTTGGAAATATTTCAAGTTGTTATTCATCGTAGACTGACATCAGTTGGAGGAACAAAAGAAACCTGGGAGCACTGGACAGCTGTTTCCTCCTGGTATGGGACTCCTCAGCAGTAAGCACCCACGACCCCGCATCACCACGGATCGAACCCGAGACCTTCAGGTTCTGCGGCCAGTGCGTTGCCATTGAGCCACTGGGAAATATGGAGCACTGGATTCTGACCCAGTGGCTCAATGGCAACGCACTGGCCGCGGAACCTGAAGGTCTGGGGTTCGATCCGTGGTAATGCGGGGTCGTTGGTGCGCACTGCTGAGGGGTCCCATGCTAGGACAAAGCAGTTGTGCAGTGCTTCAAGGTTTCCTTTGTTCCTCCAACTGATGTCAGTCTACGGTGAATAACAACTTGAAATCTTGAAAAGATAAGATGAGGTTATTACTGTCGAACTCGGCACGTGTTCTTTACCAGGCATCAAGAATATGCGATGTGCAGTTGGATACAGTAGTCACTTTGTAATTACTTGGCTATAACAAGATATGATGTCAATGTGTGTCGTAACAATAGGCAATTATTTGTGAAGGGTGAAGAATAAGTCGATGAGAAGGGAAAAGGTTGGACAAGTTGGTCTTGTATGGGAACCCCAGATTTCAGTACATGTATGCCTAGAGAGAATGAAGGTGTACTACTGTCTCCCAGGTGTCTTTTCACCTGATCGATCACTTTCCACAAAAGATTTGTAAAAACGTGGTGCTCAGTGCTTACAAAGTGTTCGACTTCGTTACTTCATTAAGGATCCATTACCAACAATTTACAACTATATATGGTAGTATTTTGATCCTACTGTGGGTGCGACGCACATCAAATGACTGATATGGATGACTGCATGTAAGTAGGGAGGGTCAAATGCGAGGCGTTTATTTTTCATCAGGCTGTTGAGAAATAGTTGGTGACTGCTGACGAAATCACTACTTCGAGCATTCTTTACTAAAATTCATCCTTAGGCCTTGTTTGCTGGATAACTTTTGAAGTGTGCGCGTTTGTGATTATATACCAGAATAAGCAGTCAGTTTGAGCTCTGGGCTACATACTTTTCTTGATAATTCATGGTCAACATTTCCCGTTTATATATTTTTCTTCAAAGCATAATCCATTCTCCCACCAAACCCCAAGTAATTAGTGATAAGACTGTTTGAAATGGCTGTGGATTGATAAACTGATCATTATTGATACGGTGTGATGATTGAAAGTGAAGTGAAAGCATTAATATCAGCAGGATTCGAGCTAACGGCCTTCCAGCTGCAGGGTTGATGTTATAACAATGAACTACGATGCTCATATATCAGTTAGGCTCTAAAATGGACCATCTTTGGTTTTGTCTGGATACGTAACTGTTTGTTCATCGAAATGACGCTAGATGTTCACGCAGATTTTATAACTTAATTGGAGAGGAGAGAGGTTGAACTGGTTACTGATGAGACTATGTGAGTGCTTGATTTTATGGCTTCCTGAAGCCAGTGTGCCTGAAGGTGGAGTACTTCCTCCTTTTCTGTTCTCGTTCTTTTTGCATGGTTTACCTTATCCTGGGGAAACTAATTTTGTTAAGTATACTGATGACCTGATGGTTTCTATTCCAGTTAACTAGATTGGTCTGAAGTAAATGGATTCTTGTCTATAACTGACCGACGATCTCCCTCGAATTATCTCAAGCTAAACCCTTCTAAATGTCAGACTGTTAATTTTAGCCTCTGGGGTAAGCAAGACTTACATGAGATACTTAGCTTCTATAAATCCTGTTGTATTGATGATATTCCTGTAGAAAGTGAATCGAGTGTTAGTCACCTTGAATTGAGTATTTTTAGTTGTGTCATATCATAATAACTTCCAAGAAGATTTCCCGTTTAACCTGCTGTATAAAGAAACTGAGACTGTGTGGCATAATTCAACTTCTACTTTCAAAATTTATTCATCCCTGCATTTTACCTTTCCTACTCTATTATTCCCCGTCGATATGTTATTATTGCGTAGGTCATTGAAAGACCTAAGTAGGGGGAATGCTATGCTTCTGGCTCGATTGATTAACACTGTAATCAGCAGATAGTTAAATCTAATATGCAACTAGCTACAGTCATTTTATCTGATACAGGGCATCAAGTCTATTCACAACTCTCTCCTTATATCTGTTCAGGGGGGACAAAAAGAAATTACATCAAATTACGCGCCTATACAGCTAAATATAAGAAGTCCACTATGCCTTACCTAGCAGGCGTTTAATGTTGGGAAGCAAGTGTAACAATCAATAATCAGCCTTTCCAGTATTTTAACCATAAATGTAAAATTTTCCCGGTTAGTATTACCAATTGCATAACTTAAACTGATGTATTTATGCTATTCCAAACGTTGTCAAGGAGTAAACATCTTTGTTGCATTACTAAGTGCTGAGAACTCTAAATTGTGCCACAAATTATTTGGAATAAAGTGGTAAGTGTTAGTTGAATGGAGACAATCTACAAGAAACCTTACTTAGCCTACGCTTCGCGCCTGTTGGCACTCACCAGTAAAAGCATATCTACAACCTCTACAGAACTGAGGTCCCGCCTGAGTTTCAAACCTGGGTTACCCAGTGTTACAGTCAGAGACGTTACCGCTGAGCTATTCGGGCCGTGAATAACCTCGTGTAGGACTAGATTAGACACACTGATCGGTCACCGGAGGGTAACCAACTTCATGTTGTATAGTTCTAAATGCTGGTACAACTCTGTCTATCATTTTTGCAATGTGATCACCAGGCTAGGAGATTCAGTATCATGATGAACTTTGATAGATGTAAATTTGATGGAGGCAGTCGGCAATAAGCCCTGGACTAAGATTTCATAGTTTCTGGCACCAGGGTAGGTTTAACGTAAGGATAAACTGTTGCTGACTAAAGTTTGTCTACGGTTAGCCTTTCAGAAAACCTAAGTATACTCTCCTGACAGTTTCTATACAAAATTGTAGAGGCTGTTTTAATGTCAGTCCTGTGATGTTTATCAATAATGGTGATGATTGTCTGTGAATCAAGCTGCTTTTATAGCCATTCTGTTACTGTTTTTCCCAGTCAATAACACTTTATATGCCTAATCCAGCCTTATAAGGTCTCAATTGCTGACTACAGTACTCAGTGAAGCATATTTAAATCTTCCTCGAGAATTAATTCTCTCCAAACTTCATATATCTTTGATTTTTCATTTTCTGGTAAATAAAGATTCTTTGTCTAAAATAAACCTGAACATCTGTGAAAAAGGTACCTCTATTGTATAGAAAGGAGGGAAAATAAAACCGTAAAACTAACAAACAAACAATCCAATCAATTAACTAATCTACGTGATCTTAAATGGGAATATTTAGCATAGGGGGGAGGGGGATAGCTGCTGGGGTTGTAAATTTTCTCTTTATTTCCTTAAGGGAAAAGGCATTTACAGACTTTTTTGAATCATGATTATATTTCACTACTCTGTGTACACGTTAGCGTAAATTATTTAACCATATCAGTAAAAATACATTAAAACACGCATCTTTGTTTTTCTCTAGACACTCCGTATTCAATTGTTCTATTTTTTTTTTTTAATAAATGTATATTCAATTCATGATTATTAATCTTTTGGTTTGATAGTATGAGTAGTAGAAAGGAAGGCGGGGCGTGGTGAAATGTATAAATTAGGATAATTGACACTATGATGGAAGCTGTTCAATGTTCAATACCACTTTCCGATTATTACTCCAGCCTTCAGCAGGCAAGTATCCTTCTAGCACACATGTGCGAACACATACACACACACACACACATATACACACACTTACAAACAGTAATCCAGGACAATTCACTATCAAAAGATTCTTATCTCTCTTAATTATCCCTTTATGAAGATTTTGGTATTATAGATAGATGAAAGAATAATTTTCGGGTACTTCTTTCTCTTTTTTGTAGAAAGATGGTACTGATAATTGTACTGTATTGTTCACTTTAAAAATAATACTTATCTCAACCAGATGTGTGCATATACATTTGTATGTCGATTAATTGAAATTGATAATTGAATATTGAATATTGTCACGAGAATGATGGCGGTTTACTGTCTGATTTCTTTACTTACTCGATTAATGTGTATAGCTAAGTGGCTTTTTTTAAAAAAAAAATGATTATTTAGTAATGCAAATGACAGTCATAATGATAGGCGAACTTAATTTGTTGTTATTTGTAAGGAAGTTGTTTAAATGAACAAATCGCTCAATTGTCAAGTTTAACTAGTGAGTTGTCAAGAGGCTCTGTTCAACCAACATTTTATGGCAATTGTCAGCATGGCGTTTCTGTAACCTTAGTGCAACTCATGATGGTGAGTTAGTTGACTGATAAGTGAAGATCATAGCTATAATGAAGAAGTTTAATGTCAAGGTATGTGTTTAAACTTGGGCAGTTTACTATAGGCTGTGAGCCTATATTAGTCCTTTTCCAGTAGATTTCTGTGCTTGTCCAATCCCTTTCTAAACGAGTCAGTTGATGATGCGGACACCACTTCTTCTAGGAATCGGTTCCAGGCGTTGATTATTCGACGCGAGAACCAGTACTCTATGAAGACTATATTCGTCCTTTAGTTTTGTAGCCTCCTACTATGTCCTCTGAGGTGTTCCGACCTAGTGGGAAGGAAACGAGAAGATAGATTAGGCCTGAAGTCATTTCTTAGAATCTTGTATAGCATGATTAAATCTCCCCTCTGTCTGCAATAGGATAAAGAGAAGAGGTTCAGCTCCTCAAGTCGACCTTCATAGGTGAGGCCAGCCATCTCATGGATCATAGGAGTGGCTGCCCACTGAACTCTTTCTAGAAAGTTTGCGTCACCTTTGAGACAAGGAATAACCACCTGTGTACAATTTTCTAACTTAGACTTAACGAAGGATGTGTATAAGATGGTGAACAAGTCACCACTTATTTTTGTAAACGTTCTACGTAATATCCAAAGTGTCCTAAAACTCCGAGCTGCTACAATCCACAGTGTGTTGTGGTTCTCAAATCATAGCTCGCTGTGACCCCTAGATCATTGTGGGTCATTCCTGACGGTAGAGGAGTCCCATCAGTAACGAAGGCATTTGCTATGCGTGTGCCCCAACTGCATGCCCACACACTTATCTGCGTTGATAGGCATCAGACACTTCTGTGACCAGGTAAATAAGCTGTTCAAGTCTGCTTGAAGCGCACGTATATCCTCATCGTTCTTAGTTTCCAGCCAGAGCTTTACATCCTCAGCGTAGAGAACCATAAGAGATTTTGTGATATTTGTCAGTTCATTTATGTATAGGAGAAACAGCAGGTAATCCCAGAATGTGCCTTGTGGCACTCCACTCTCTACCGACTTCCAAGAAAAGAGTTGAGAATTGATGCTTACTCCCTGTCTCCTATCAACGAGAAATTCTTCTATCCATGCAAGCAAACTCAAGAACAATGAAAGTGCAAGTAGGTAACCTCAAATCTGACATTGAATTAGTACTATCTACTTTGCTGAGATTAAGTAAGCATAAGATATCTCCTCAAGATAACTAGCACCATTGATGCTGCCTTTCTATTTGTGAAAGGAGAGACTTGAAACATAGTGCATGACAAGCAGTATAAACGCTTCCTGTCACACAAAGTTCTGATACTGATAGTGAGGCGTTTTTTAATAGCAAGTCAAATACCTCTTTCGATATCATTTCTAGTCAATGTCAGTTGTTCGAAAATGCATTTACCGGGTTGATAATACTCTGAAGTATTAAAAGACAATGTTCAACAATATGGACACCTAGAAACTGTTTGTTAACCACTTGCATATCTTCTGTAACACTCAACTCTCCTTCCTGTTCTTCATTTAATGGCTAACCACTGAGTTGATGAAAGATGTTTACATACATACACACATACACATACAATTGTTTCTCATCTACTAATGTCTACACGATAAACAAAAACACTAGAGATATGCTCCCTGGCATCGAAAATCACTTTTATAGGAATACCTGAAATATTAACTGTTGACATTTATTTCACATAATAGTTATATTTATTTATTTGTCCCTTGGGTTCCTAATGGAACATAGGGCTTCACTAGCACGTCTCCAGTAAACTCTGTTCTCTGAAATCTTTTGAACCTGGCTCCACGCCAGCCCATAAGCTCTCATTTCCTCTTCACACGATCTCCTCCATGTCACCCTCGGCACCGACGCCCAACTTGTCGTTTCCCCTCTGGGTTCCACTAGAGTGCCTGGGCTGACACGTGATGTCCCCAGTCGGCCTTCTCAGTGTATGCCCAATCCATCTCCATTTCCTTCTGCATATTTGTTGAGCGATAGGTTCTTGCTTTGTTGGTTCGTTGCCAGCCAGAGTTCCTTGTTGCTTATTCTTAATGTTCTGGCCATGTGATCTTCAGTAACGAGCCAGCGTAGGCAGTTGTTGATGAATGTCTGTAGTTTGTCGGAAATCACTTTCGTAACGCGCCATGTCTATTTCACATAAAGCTACGAATATTATTTCAAGGTAGTATTCGTCGTGGGTCGACTGACATCAATTGGAGAGAGAACCATTGAAAATCTGGGAACATGGGACAGTCGTTTTGACCTAGTGCGGGACTCCTCAGCGGTATGCACTCACCATCCCACTAGGGATCAAACTCAGGACCTTCAGGTGTGACGGTGAGCGTGTTAACCATCCAGTCACTGCCAATTCACGATGCAGCACGACTATCATCCATCCGTGAAATGAATAAATCCCTCGGAACCTCAGAGTGAATTACTGTCTAGTCCTTATTTATGACATGCTTCGAGATGGGTATGCTGAACTTCTGGTGAGAAGTCGTGACTGGTGGAGCAAATCAACTGAAAGTGAAGGGTATACCAATTGAAGATCTTGGTCGCGAAATATCGTCAATTGCCAGAAAAAGGAATCTGTAACCACTGAACTCTGACTCAGCGGTTGAATGGTTAACTCATTCACCACGAGACCTAAAGCTCCGGAGTTCTATCACTGGTGAGCTTGTGGGTGTCTACTGATGAGGGGTCTTATACTAGAACCAGAACAACTGCTCAGTGCTTCCAAGTCTTCAATATTTCTCCAACTGATATCAGTCTGTGATAATTACTACCTTAGAAGAATGAAATCCCCACAAACCTTAAAGAAAATTGAAAACACTATCGTACCGCTTTCATACCATAGAATTTTTTCAATGTCATCTAGTATACGCAACATTTATTGGTTTTTGAATAGTTTAGTCTCTTTCCTTTTTCCTTATTCCTATGTCTATGCTAACTACTACTTAAATCAGGAATGTTAGTAGTATAATTATGACTAGTTGCTGTTGTCGTCGTCGGTGTCATTTACAGAATTGTCTACATGTAAAGATGAAGAAAAAGGCACTCAGAGACTTGAAATTTATGACTTTATGTCTTCTTTCCCTTGTTATCATTCTTATTTACTGTCAGTACTCATCTTGCTGTATTGTCTTGTTGCGTTAACTTCTTTGATTGTCGTCCAGTTGAGTGTTTGTTTTCAGCATACAGTAGGCAAGGGAGTGCAAGATAGAATGTGGTAATTGTTATGCTTTGTATATGCTAACCTTATTGTTTTCTACATGTGTTTTTCTTTGTTTTTATCATTATTATCATCATTAAAATGCTTTCTGTTTTCTTATCGTAATGACTTATGACAATTTAATGCTAATTTGGCGGTTTGTATGTCATTGTTTGTTTAGTCACCGTTAACCCTCCTTACATATCTCTCAGAGTCTGTGTTTGTTCAGCCTGTCTATCCTTCACACACGCACACACACACACACACACACAGAATTTGTTTACAGTGAGGGCCAGTTCATTTACAACTTGGCGAACTACTTATCAAGCCAAAGAAAGTAAAGTAAATTTATGATATTTCAGTAGTTTGTAGACATTTCTTCATGGATACCAAGAATTTTATTGCTTTTTTGCATTATCCATTATAATTACTATTACAGATATGATTTAGATGACGGTTTACTAATAGGGTTTCTTTTAAACCACAATGACGTTACTGATTCCTATTAGGATTCAAGAAGCCAATAACGAACGTTTACACACACGAACACAAACACCCAAATTCATTCTCTATGGTCGTATTGTGCTGGCAATCAGTCAATAGTTATGGTTAAGTGCATATTTCGCTTGATGGTACAGTATAGTGTGTTTCTATCGAATAACTCCATGAGGAATTCTACCTTCAGGATGAAATTCCCATAAAAACATCAGTCTACATTACCGTATAATACTCATTACTGAAATGCATTTGAGATGGATGTGACAAAGTTCTAATGAGAAGCCGTAAATTCTGGGATCAACCAACCGAAAGTGAAACGTATTTCAACCGAAGACTTCTGTGGATAGTCAGGCTGTACGAAAAAATTGGCGTGCTGGTTGCTATATTTGAAAGTATTGACTTCCGTCCCTGGTGGGCGTTGGGTCCATGCTGCCGTAGAGTCCCATACTAGGACGAAATAGCTGTCCAGTGCTTCCAGCTGATATCCATCTCTGGTGAATATTACCTTGAGATCGATAAATCCTCATAAACCTTAAAACATACAAATAAACAACAATAACGCCTAGTCCTAATATATGCAAGGAAAAAGATATAAATAAAAGTCAGTTTATCTAGTTTAGCTACCTCCCGTAATTCCTCCGTCATTAGGATGTTTGCAGACAATGAAATCCTGAGGGTAGTTTTTTTTCTATAGAACTAGCAGTCAAGTGGTCACCACGAGACCTAACGATCTAACACACTGAATCCTCCACTGGATTGAGTGTGCGCTGTTTAGGAGCTGCAGTCTAGACCTCAACACTGCTCACACAGTGATTCCAACAAACGTGAGCAGTGCTACGATGATATCTGTAATCAAAACCCTATAGTCCTCTTATCTCTTCTACTTTTAATGGCCTCACTGTCTCACAGCCATATAACAGGACAGAATCGTCCTTTGATGGTTGGTTGGATAACTCGCCAGTTGGCAACAGAGGTAACACAAGTTAGTAACTGAGAAACGGGCCTTCTCTATCCAACCTAATATTTCGTCAGCTGATGCAACTCCCCAAGTAAGTAAAATGGTCAACATATTCCCCAACTTCATTTCGTATCATTGAACTGGAAGCAGTTGCAGACCAGTGCTGGAGTCTCAAACCTTAATTATGCTATATTCATCTAATGGGTCCTATAAATTATCCCCTACCTAAGCAGTATCGTTTCAACTAAAGGCGACACAGATGAGGATGTCACAACCAGGGTCGGAAAGACACCAGCAAAGGCCTTCATTAGTTTGGAACCAGTGTGGAGATCTATTCCACTATACTCAGTACAAGGAACTTGATCCGGATTTTCAACACTAACATCAGTCAAGTAAGTCAGTGCTTCCATGTGATGGCTAAGAGACTTGGCGTGTTACGAAATGCATTTCCAATAAACCGCAGACATACATCACATCAACAGCTGCCACCTACACTCACTCGATACTGACAGTGCAGATCAGATGGATGGACTGACGGATGGATGACAAGGATAATAATAATAATAATAATAATAATAATAATAATAGTAATAATAATAATAATAAGCAAGGAGGAAGTGTGGCTGGGTGGCTGGCTGACTGGCAAAGAAACCAACCAACAATCCATCGCCTAACAAATATGCAGTAGAAAGTGGAGATAGACTGCATTGTATGGGACTGTATTAGACATACACTGAGATCATTCAGGTGAGGTGGGGATGTTATCACGCGCCAGGTCAGGTCAGGCCAGGCCAGATCGTTGAGTGGAATCCAAATGGGAAAAGATGAGTTGGGCATCGGAGGTGAGAGTGACATGGAGGAGATTGTGTGAGGAAGAAATGGAAGCTTTTGGGGTTGTTGAAGCCAGATTGAGAAGACTGTAGAGAATAGAGTGGAATGGAGACGTGTAAGTGAGGCCGTATGTTCCACTAGGAACCCAAGGGACAAATAAGAATAAATGAATAATCTAGTATTAAAATTAAATCACTATCTGTAAAAAAAACTCATTTCAAATGACCTATCAAAAAGTATAGTTAACAGTTAATTTCTTCGTTCATGACATATTTCCACCGCTGCTTCTTCCCTCCAACCTTTCCCCTTACTTAGACACATGTAATCCACAAAAGTTTTATGATCGGTTCAAGAGAACACTGAAAAACAGATTTAATGACATAGAATCTTGTTTTCATCTGTTTAACAGTACAGATTACAACTGTGTTCATCACATATATGCGCACATACACAAACACTTAACAACATCCTGAGACAAACTAGCCCCACCACTAATAATGTTTATGGTTTCACGAGAAAATTACATGAATAACACAAAATCAGATCATAAATTGATCATTCTTATCTGTGTAAAATATAAACTGAACAGCTGATGTTTATTAGTGATTAACATTGAGGTTGGAGACGATCACCCCCTAGTTACCTCGTTTATTAGTTCTAGTGTTATGGAGTCGACTGATGAGTTGTTTGCACTGCTAACTTCGTTGATTCCGAGATAATGCGTTCTCGACTTTCAAACAAGGAGTCACAAGTCCAAACCCTGTTCCGCCTACTTCAACCAGGGTTACCAAGTAATGTCATTATCCGTCACACAACGATTATAGCTTATGTTCTACAACATAAATGTATAATGGGTTGTGTTACATAACAGAATGATAAATTCGGTGATTTACTGGATTTTGATACTCATCATGGACTGACATCATTCGGAAAAAACATTGAGAAACTTGGAGCACTGGACAGCTGTTTTGTTCTTGTGTGAGACTCCTCAGCATTTCGCACCCATAACCCCGTCCTACCAGGGCTCGAACCCGGGGCTTTAAATTAATTAATCCACACAAACTACTAAACTGATTCACTTGAACTGTGAATATGACTGACTGAAATGGCCGTTATCATTATTCTGTGTAGTGACCGAAGATGAGTGAAAGTCTAGTTTGTGATGGGGTTCGAACCAGTTGAATTTCGGCTGCCAACTGAGTGTTCTACAAACTAAGCCAGTGACCAGTTACCAAGGAAGTAGCATTCCTGCAGTGACATGAAATAGAAAACTATTAAGATTTGGTAGGTATAGAATAGTTGGTGCTTATGAGCAACTCAAGACTTGAAACAGTTTGTTTATTTTATAAATTTGTATAATTTGTTAAGAAGATGATGTTTATCTAAGAAATGTGATGTAATTGCACAATAACTGTCAACTATTGTGATCGAAAATTTACTTGGCAAGGCATTTTTACATGAAAGGTGAAAGTAGAATGGGAGTGTAAAGCAAACGAATCAGGATAAAAATAACTTGCAAAATGAAGGATCATCAAGAGGAATACACAAAAGGAGGGTTTGAATTTTTCTGTAGCTGTTCTTTGAATCAACCAAAACATACGAATCTGACGGCTTTGGGGTCAATCCAGTCACCTTTCTCTGTAATGTACTTACCTGTCTGTCCTCTATATTTAAAGGATAGTTTGAATGTAGTTGTTTCTCCAGCCGTCTGAAGTTATGTTCCACTATCATCGATTTCCAAGTTCAATTTTTTTTCCCCAATATATGTCTCCTAACACGTGAATTAATCATCTATGTAATGATAAAGTTTATATTGGAGTGTGAATACATTTTTCTCTGGAATTATAAGTTTGGTTGCTTAGTAAGTTCATGCAACAACTGAATTAGGCCTTCGTATGAGAGATTTTTTTGATTTCTTGGTACTTGGAGTCTACTTTAATTACGGGATCCAAATCCAGTAGCCTGAAGCTTACCAAATACATTGAAAGATTCAGTTTTGCGGTTTGTAAGCATTTCTTCATTGATTTCTGGTCGGTACTTATCATGAACTGATGTCAGCTGAAGAAGTATTGAAAACCTGGGAACACTAGACAGCTATTTCGTCCTAGTATAGAACTCCCCAGCAGTGTCTACCATGACCCCGCCCCACCAGGGGTCGAACCCAGGGCCTTAGGGTTACCCTACTAATATGTTACCATTGAGCCACTGGGTCGACGGAATCCAATGGTCCATATTTCCTACTTCGACCCATGACGGGGTCATGGGTGCGTAATACTGAGAAGTCCCATACCAGGAGGAAACAGCTCTCTCAGGTTTCCAGTGTTTCTCCAACTGATATCAGTTCATGAAAACATTGAAAGACTGTTGGTCTGCCTCACAAGTTGACTGTAGTTGAGCTGGTAGGCTGACCCCGACAAAACCTAGAGAGTGTTGGCTAGATCATACCATTCTAGCTATTCAAATTATCCCCTAAAATTAGTCTGAAAGTAGAATGAAACAAACCCTCAACGCTCTACAGCTTCTTTGATGTTTGATACAATCGCTTCGCGTATTTTTCAAATATTTGATAACCACACACATACACACACACGTATTTGCTTACATTTTAGAGCTCAACTGTATTTCAACTTGATTCTGTATTTTAAATTTGACCTACAAGATTTATAACCTAGTAGATTTCTGATGATTTAAGACTCTTGTGACCTTGTAATTTTTTAATTTTTGTGTGTAGGAGTAGCCTTGTATACGTGTGTGTGGGCTTACCTACTCACTGGGTTTCAGAGTGTATGTGTGTGCCTACGTGTGTGCATATGTATATATATATATATATATATATATATATATGAATTATTTATTTCCTTGACATAATTAATGATACTATTTTAAATTACTGGTATAACTTTACAACTTAATTTATTTACACTAATGACCCCAGTATTAAAGTCTTAAATTGTATAACAGAATGATTAATTGTGTTTGACCCAAAAAGGGATGTCACCGTAATAAGGTAACCATAAATATTCATCTTACCATCTTCTGTTTTGCAGCCAGCGCATATGCTGTGACCTTAGGGTCAAGACAGGTCAAGACAGAGACACTTTACTGGTAGACTAAGAAGGTAGTTCAGCTAGGCTAGTTTAGTTTTGTTAACAAACAATATATACATTAAAACTACTGTTGATGTCTTAGCATCATTCATGTGTGCTGAAGTTGTGAATTTTCACCGACCTAAGCAGCTGGATTAAGTGTTGAATACAATGAGTAACTACCTGTTTTTAGGCGTAATTTAAATTGCAGTCTATTTGGTAATGGGTGTGCATAATCCTGTTCCCCGGTGAGACTAGAATCCACCAACCAAATTACCTCAACGAAAACACTTTGAAATGGAGCAACAGAAGGTCAGCCATTGTCTAATGGCATAAGAGACCTATAAAAACAATTGTTTCACTGGGACGTAATGTGAATTTCATCTTTCAGTTATAATTCATTCGAAAATTATAGTTTGTTTCCAATATTCATTTCATTTACAAAATTGAGCCTACTCATCAGTCTGTCATTGACTATTCATTCCATTTCGTCTACACTGTCTTCCTCGGTCATGTGTAAAAACGCATTATCAACCTTTTGCTCATCACTCAGTTTTGTATGACACTTAATTCAATTTCTTTTCAAACCTTCAAATTGAATAATAACTGAAGCGTGTATTAACTTCTATAGTGAGTAAAATGGTGGGAAAATTTGTTCTTCTGAATGACTCATCTACTCTGTTGTGTTATCGTGTACATGTTGAACTCTACTGATTATGCACGAATAGTTGTGTTTTTCTCTCTCCCTATATTCAGTGCTTGTGTAAATATACGTGTATGCCTGTGTGTTTATTAGTCTCTTAAACAATCCTCGGTTTGCTAGGTCAATGTTAACCTCTTTCAACATGTTAAGAATCAACAAATAATCGATACAACCGTTAATTTTAAATAAGTTGACTAATTTATTTTAAGCATGATTTAAACAAAAGCGTTTCAGTGTTCAATGTTTATTCGACTGATTAGTCTATCTTCGCATTGACTTGATTAACAGGTCTACGGATCAAATTGAAAGGAAAATTAGCTTCACCGATAAGATCGAATGAGTGGTACCTGAGATTTAAATTGAGGTGTTTCTCTGAGTTAGTCAATCAATGAAACATACTCACTTTTACAAAAATTTCACTTTGACAATTTTAAAAGAGTAAGAATAACATGGATCCATTTTATTATTCCAACCGTTCTCATCAGCTGCTTACAGTAACCTAGGATATTTAACACTAATATTATTTGTTCCTTGGGTTCCTAGTGGAACATACCGCTTCACACGTCTCCATTTCACTCTATTCTCTACAGTCTTCTCAATCTGGCTCCAACAACCCCAAAAGCTTCCATTTCTTCCTCACACAATCTCCTCCATGTCACTCTCACCTCCGATGTCCAACTCATCTTTTCCCATTTGGATTCCACTCAACGATCTGGCCTGGCCTGGCCTGACCTGACCTGGCACGTGATGTCATCCTCCAAATGGTCTTCTCAGTGTATGTCTAATACAGTCCCATACAATGCAGTCTATCTCCACTTTCTCCTGCATATTTGTTAGGCGATGGATTGTTGGTTGGTTTCTTTGCCAGTCAACCAGCCACCCAGCCACACTTCCTTCTTACTTATTATTATTATTATTATTCAGGCCATCCATCTGATCTTCACTGTCAGTATCGAGTGAGTGTAGGTGGCAGCTGTTGATGTGATGCATGTCAGTAGTTTGTTGGAAATGCATTTCGTAACACGCCAAGTCTGTCAACCATCACATGGAAGCACTGACTTACTTGACTGATGTTAGTGTTGGAAATCCGGATGTTGTTCACGCCTTATGCTGAGTGCACTGCACTGCAGTGGAGTAGATCTCCACATTGATCATTTCAGATAACTGAAGGCGTGTGTTGTTGTCTTACGAATCCTGGTTGTGACATCCTCATGCGTGCCACCACCACCACCACCACCACCTGTCGTTGAGACGATGCTGCCTTCCCTAGGTAGGTGACAGAGACAACTTGCTTCACATTTCTCCCGTTCATCGTGAATGGTGCTTGTTGTTCTTGTTCTTGTTGTTGTTGGTGTTGCCGTTGTTAATTGGGTATCCTCATCACCTCTGTCTTCTCCACGTCCACCTCACGTCCCATCTTCCCTTCTTCTTCTTCTACCAACTTCATGGTTTTCACCTGTAGATATTCGAGTTTGTGTGACAGACAAGATATTAGATATAAATCATCATCGTTGGCGAAATCCAAATCGTCTAGGGTCTTCTCATCCATCAAACTGCTTATGCCCATCTTCTCACAGCTCCTCACTGTTGTCTGTCGCATCATCCAGTTCAGTTCAGTCGAGTCGAGTCGAGTCGAGTCGAGTGGAGTCGACCACAATCAGGAAGATGATCGGTGATGATAGTAGGTGGGAACCTTGTCTTACTCGCTCCTGTCTTCGCTTCACTTCAAAGATGCCACTGAGATTTCCATTGTGAATCACTTCACATGTAGCATGTAGCTGTTGTTGAATGAGGTTGGAGAATGTTTGTGGCACTGGAACTGTAGTGTTGAAGCAGCTGCCTGAGAAATTGCTTGTCTGTCTACGCTATGGAATGCCTTTTCGAAGTGGATGAAGTTTAGGTAATGAGTTGACTGGATTTCCATTGTATGCTCTTTCTGTTCTATGATGATGCGTAGTGTGGTGTTGCAATTTGATTGGTGCATGATTTGTTCTTCATGAAGCCAGCCATCCAGCCTGTTCCGGTTTTTATTTTGAATCGAGAACATTTTTGAGTTCCTCTAGAATGATGTGGCTTAATATTTTGCTTTGGGTGGACAGGAGCATCATTCCCCACCAGTTCTTGCAGCAATGAGACCAGTTAAAAGGGGTCACTGACACGGGAGACTGACATAAGGAGGCTGTCCAAATTCAAATGAAGTCAAAATGTCATGTAGTGATTCTATAAACATGTGTTTCATTAGTGTTTTAATGATACTTGTAACTTCTGTTGTTATACTGGGTCGAATCACTAGACCTCTGTTGGCATATGGGCTCCTGTCCGGATTTCTCGATACTGCTATATACTCATTGGTCTTGATGACTAGCATAGGAATCCAGGATTCGCGTTCCATCCTATGTGAGACTCGTCAGCTAAATGTAGCTGCTCCCCTGTGAGTGATATTGTTCCTAGTGGGGCTCAAACCCAGTACCCATCGTTTTAAACACCAAAACGTTGTCCACTAAGCCACTAAGACAAGATAGCCACCTCTTGTGTGTCTTATTAGGGTGTAAATCCTTGTGGGGACTAGATGGGGGTTAGAAAATGAACTTTACTGGAGTTTACAACGTAAAATTGCAAAGTCAATGAGGAGACATGTCAGTACTAATCAAAAAATAAAATGTAGGCAAACATAACGAGTAGACCTCAGGAGATCAAAATTGGGGTTTAGTGTGAACTGAAAATTTAAGGACAGGATAATGATGCAATCGAATAAGTAGAAATTAAGCTACCAGGGGAATTTACGATTATCCATAGATCCCTTTTGAACATATAAATTTGCTTTCAGGCATTTCATTTCTGGGGCTCTATTGAAAGGAAGAAGGTTTGAACTATTCTGTTTGCTGGTTATTCTGGATGATTCCAAAGGATCTGCTTGATGTCCAGTGTTCACCAAGAGCTTAAAAATTTCACTATTGAGAGTACTTGCTCCTTTGATGTGTAGGCTCTTGAGAACATACTCACAATATCGAAGGTAAGCCCTTCTTTCTATTCTGCTCATGTTAGGTCTCCAGCATATACACAACTGAAGGTAACGTATGAGGATACTTGTCGATTTTTTATTGTATCAGTGAGCAAGAAGGTCAAACTAGGTGAATCAGCTTTGTTCTAAATTTCACTGTGTTTGTTCTTCAACCCCCATTTAATACTTACAAGAATTTTCATCCCAAAAAGACGCAGACTTGTAATGTCACTTCATAACATTTTGACTTTACTACAATTCAGACAGTTCCCTTAATTCGCTATATCGTTGTCCCCTTTTGACTGAACTAATTGGACTAAAGTATGGTTGACTTGATTACGTCAAGGAATGGAATCCAGAACTTCTGTTTCATCCTCTGTAGGACTCCAGCTGGATATACCTAGACCCCAGTGAGTGAACAACAAATATTTATGGAATATCTAGGTATCCTCATCGAAGCCAATCCGCCAGCAGAGGTTGAATAATTCGACCCATTATAACAGCGGAGATTTAGAAGCATATCAGTAAATCGTTTTCACTAATACCGGTTGTAAAGTAGGTAGTTACCATACCTCAGTGGCCTAGTGGATGAAGTTTTGTTATTTGGAGCAATGGATAACATGTTCGAATCTCAGTGGGAACAATATTGCTCACTGAAGTGCAGGCACATCCAGCTGACGAGTTCCACATAGGATGAAACGCGCATCCTGGATCTTTCTGCTAGCCGTAACCAAGCAAATTACCATAATTAAAATTCGGGCAATATCAGAGCATCCACATAAGAGCCCGTATGTGAACAAAGGTCGGACAGTTCGATCCGGTATAAAAATGAAGAATTACAAGTATGTCAAGAAATAATGAACTATGGGATTGTAATTTGTTGCTGCAAGTATTCTAGGTTGTAAGCAGTTGATGAAGACAGTCGAAATCATAAAATGGATTCAAATTATTCTGTTCTAGTGTGTTATTCTTCTTCTTGTTAATAAAGGCCGGCCATTTAGTTTATTCTACTCTGAGGTTATCAGTGGTGGATTTTATATGGACCTACCTATCTGTACAACCGATCACACTCTAATAATTTGACAAGATTGCTTCTCTCATTGAAATAAATCTGGATATATCGTTGAGTAGTATGGTCATTATTGTTCAATACTTTTCATTACTTGAATTTCGGTTAACGAAAATTGCTGCTTAATTCGATGCCACTCAGTAGTAATGAGCGATTCAGTGTTATTGTTTAACGATCCCAGTTACCGTAGCTTACCCCAGCATATCAAGATATAGAGAGAAAAGATGAAAGAGGGGGAAGTGGAAATACTATAACTGAATATTGAAAAAGACCAGTAGTGGAGAACAGGTGTGGATAGGTTAAAGCAAACAACTAACTGTGGTATAATGATCTAAAGAAAGACAATATGGATGGATCTGCCTCACTGCCATATCAACTTCAATTGTCACGTTGGAATCCAAAAGAGAAATCTACATCTATTCAGTAACCTTTTGCACATTCATGCAGTAGGCAAGGAGCCATACCTGTTGTATGAGGATAGATGATATTACCTGGCTGCCCAAATTTCGATAGACAGAGCTGCTTTCGAACCCGTGACCCACAGGTTGAAAGTTAACTCCCTAAAACTAAGACTAAGGGTTATATTGTGGTCGAAGAACTTTAAGCGTTTATAAAAACATGACTATGCTTCAGTTAGCATTACATATTAGGGGTTTACAGTGATTAGGTGTGAGTCCCAATCTCCTCATTCAGTAACGCAATGAAACTTCATCAACTGACCTACTTATTTTGTCTGCGACTCTTCACCTGATATCTGAATTACTAACCTGGTGATTCAATGACATATTTCTGATCGCAAACGGATATCTTTCCGGGAGGGGGAGGGTAAGATAGAGTCCGTTAGCGAAAGCCAATTAAACCGTTTAGGTAAGTAGGAAACTCTGATTCTCTCATAGTTACAGACACGCCGCCTTGGTGATGAATGCGAATATGTACGAAACCAAAGCAGAGCAGAACAGTCTACTAATCGACCACTAGCATGTATTACAGTGCAGCTTGGTGGCTCTCAATAGACTTTGACCACTACCATATTAATTACTCATTGGTCATTACTTCGTGATTGAAGTTTATAATTTACTAACCATTACTACTTAACTTTTACTACTAGCAATGACATAATTATTGTTGGCATCATTATCTCTTTTACATTCCAATTATTTATAATGAGTCATACTTATAACTAGTTATGAAAATATCATTTTGACATTAAACAATGAATATGTCAATGAGAATAATTATCCGATGAAAAGAAACTTATTGACATGAATAAGTAAAAGGGGTTTATTTATCAAAAATATCTGTTTACATCCTGTATCAGTGATTCTTCAAGACTACAATACATTTCTATTAAGAGGAAAAAGGGGAATTTGTATTGTCTATCAATGAAAGGAGATACAGTTGATTAGTTTGTTGTTTCTTGACTCTTCCAATTTCACTTTGAAGGTTTATCCAGATGTTACCGATTTTATGAACTGAAATCAGTAACAGGACTATTGAAAACCTGTTTGTTTTGGCCATTTTTTATACTCGTATGGGATTCGTCAACTTATGACCCGACTGAGCCTCTGGGTCGAACCTCTATCCAATGCCGTTGTTGAGTACCTGTCCTTGGGTATGAATTGGTTTGACCCACCGGTCACGACTTTTTATTGGAACTTTGAGAAACCCCATACTGAAGCAATTTACCTTTTATTAATAGTATCAAGTTAAGCTTGTACTCATCAACCATCAACCTATCTTATAGTTTTCGGTTGAACTAACCTTCATCTCAATGAGTGTTACTGTCCCCTAAGAGAGCCTAATATAACATCCATTTTTTAAAATAGTATAGGATTATGCTTTATTCTGCGATGGATTGACCTTAACAGTCAACTTTCAACCTATGAATCATGAGATGGTTCCCTGCTTCACTTACAGAAATTTGGGGATCCAAGTAGTATTATTAGCTCTCTTTTTCAGTTCATGGAGCTTATTCATGTGATTATCGTAAGAGTATCTTCATTCAGTTTTCCAGTATGTAATGGTGAATTGATTGAGTGAATGGTAAGAATTTACTCGAACGATATTAACGTGATAAGGCACTTCGACTAGATACAAATATCGACTGTTTTTCCTCACTATCTTACACTGAGCCAGGAATATTTCAGAAGAAAAAGACTGATGTTTGATTGTATGCAAGACACTTTATTCAACAAAAATACATCACTTATGTACAGTTTACATGATTATATAAAACCACAAGGTCAAAAGTTAAATAACTTATTCCAATTGGTCAACTGTAGGATGAGAATTATCCAATAAGAATTTTCCCGACCATATAGTGACAGGAAGCAAAAATTGAAATACCTTAGAGGGTGATGACTTAAAATATTGATTCTCATTTAGGCCGCTTCCCACCAAGCGGTTATTTAATCTCAAGCTCATAGTATTATGACAGGTCACTTGTAAGGAAATCTTGAGGTATTCAGACTAGACCAGTTGTATCCTGGGGATAATAAAAACCAATAGAAGTGTATATCTGGCACCTAAAAGGTGTCTCAAACAGATACTCAATATGACTAATACTGATTAGTTGAAAACATGTTAGACTTCGTTGTACAGTTCTAGATAGCAAGAGTAAGTTAGACGATTAGGCTGTTAAAAGGACCATACTTTATGTTACATTTGTCAGTTCACTAACTGACTACTAACTTAGACGCATAATTTTCAGTCAGCAGATAATAATTACGAGTATCGATATGCCTACCAAGATTTACACAGCCGAATGGCACCAATAACTCTCAGAATTCAAGTATTGTTCATGGTCTAGTGCAAGAATCTGTACATAGTTTTGGGATTTCTGAAGTCGCAGTAAATGTGGAGATCAGGGGGGGGGGAGGCGGTGGCGAAACTATGGTTGACTATACAAAGACATATAAGCAATTCATGAATTGTAAATGGAGATATTTGTTTCTTATTTAGAATAACCAAGAGTGAATTCCTAATTGATACAACGTTGCACATCTGCTCACATTCTACGTCTTATTATCCTATACCCCTTGTTTCCTTTACTTTGACTAGTTTCGTTAACTCTTTCTGTTACTTGTGTATTTTGATGAGAATATCTGGTAGTAAGGATACTTAGTGATGACTGAAGATGAGATGCTAACCTCGATGGCTACAAAATTCAAATCAGTTACCACCGGATTACGGGACCGGTGATCTACCGACTAAGCAAATGATATGCAACTACTGATCAGGTTTTAAATCCATTCTTATCACCACCACCCCTTATCTCAAGTGTTTTCATAACTAACTAACATCATGCTTTGCTCATATATTTCAGCTAGATTTGAATTGAAATGAGAAAAGCTGATTGAGCAGCTGATGTGATTACAACGCATCAACAGTTACGTGTCACGAATTCGCATAGCAACTGCGTAAAACCATCGGTAGGTGGTGTAAAGACTAATTTAACAGCTGAATCTCTTAGCTCACTTGATAGAACGCTAGTTCGAATCCTGCTGCAACCTATGGTTCCATTTCACCTCCAGTCATCATATAATATCAAGTTATACTCTTACTAATATCAACAACATTTACTTTATCCCTTTCTTCTTCTTAACTGTATTGACGTGAATTGTAACAACTTGTTCGGCTACATAGGTATTTCTCTGTTTAACTTCAGTAACATTCAGTCTTTCACACCCCAACTGATAAGTAGTTGATTAATTCATCTAAACTCCTCTTCAGTTTGGAGGTTTGCGGGGATTTATTGATTTATTTCAAGTTTGTATTCATCATGGACTGACATCAGCTAGGGAAACACTGGAACTCCTTAGCAGTACGCACCTTCAGGTTCTGCGGCTGGCACGTCACCACTGGGCCACTGAGTAAGAATCGAACGGTTCATATTTTCCACTCCATCCAATACCGTCGTCGAGTAACTGTCCTCATGTGTGACTCGGCTGGCCTCACTGCAACATTAGATTCCCACTCAGTGACTCAATGTAACGTGCTGGCCGTGGTCATGAATGGGTACTACTAAGGAGACCCAAAATGAGACGAAACAAGTATACAATCCTTCCAGGTTTCCAATGTTTCTCCAACTGATTTCAGTCCATGGTAGATACCAGCCTAAACTCCTGTTCTTTGAATTCAGTCACCTTTCATAGTTTTACTATAATTTATTTAGGTGGATAACTGAGTCTATCCACCAACAAAGACTGTCATTAGAATATAGTTAGACGAAAGGGACATTTGTATGTCTATACCGGCATCTGACATAATGAAATTCCCACCACTTCTGTTTATCCTATGGGACAAAGACTGAAATAGTAACACTTGGCAGGGAGGGATGCAGTGTGGTGAGGTGATGTATGAAGCAAAATGGATACATTGTAGGACAATGAATGAATATGTGACCTTGCCAATAGTAAACAAAAGGAACAAATATATTTAGCAGACAGTTGTGTTTATTTACTTCTCTCCTGTATTTATTCTTTAATACTCTGGTGGAATGTGATGCTGCTTCCTCTGTGTGTGTGTGTGTGTGCGCGCGTATGTGTCTATGGTTGACTCTAGTGTTGACACAGCCACATAGAAGACCTAGAGCTTCTTGTCACATATATACACACACATGTTTCCTATTTATCTTTCTGATGATTCAACCTTGTATGTTTTATTTTGTTTTTGTGTTTTTATAGACTCTGTTATCCTCACCATGGCTCATGTGATTATTACTCATCGTCATCAACCGTAAATATTGCCATTATATCATCATATGACTGAATGATCTAGGAGGTGGGTACATCCATCTGACGAGCCCCAAGTAGGAAGAAACGCACGTCCTAGATCCTACAGCTAGTCACCATCCACCACTAATATATGTGATGCTAATGAACGATAGCAGTGCTAACAGTGGAATCCAAGACGTACGTTTCGTCCTATTTGGGACTCATCAGCTGGTTGTACCTGACTACCAGTAAACCAGTAACAATATGAATGTACGTATATTCATTCCTCTCTTCCCTATATAATCACCCCTGAAATGATTGTCTTCTCATAGCTAAACACTTCTTGATTGAACTTGTCAACGCTATGAATACCACAGTAGAGATTTCTAATGGAATCAAATCATCTCTTAGACATGTGTATGTGTGTGTGTTTGATGAATAAAGTGGGATATACAATTCACCTGTCTAATTTCTTTTGACCTCAACTAATAATTTAATCACATTCAATTTTCATCTTATTTTGACATGTGTTCATATCTATTTCGAAACAAATAGACAGACAATACAAGAGGAACAACCACAACGCTGTCGTCATAGTTACCTGTCAGATTATAACATTGAGTGTGTTATGTTCAACATGTCAATTTGACAGCGTTAAATGCTTTTCTCATTCGCAATTAACTGGTAATTTATTCTGCTTTTTATCTGACTTCATCGCCTGGTTTCTCTGTGTGTGTGTGTGTGTGTTTGCCAATTAGATCAAAGGGTTTTAATATATCTTTTGTTGCCTCAATGTGTATGTGTGTTGTATAGGTGGGTAACTGATTCATTTGTTCTACTTTTAATGGAATTCATACATGATTTTGAATTCAGATGAACATGCTATACAAGGATGAGATGCTCATACTAAAGGCTTATAGTTTGATGTTTATGGGGGTTTTATTTTCAAGATAGTATTCATTATAGACTGATAATAGTTGGAGAACTGCTGAAGAGTCCCATTGCTAAAACATAACAGTTTTCCAGTATCTCTGGACTTTCAATGGTTCTTTAACTGATGTCAGTCTGTGATGACAAAGGCGTTAATATGTCCGTTGTGCCTTTTTGGATTACTCATCAGCCTCTGACTCTGTTCCTAGACCACTTTTGTTAAATAAGCTTACCATAGCTCACACTGATTCATGGGTTACAAGATGGCTGCATTCCTATTTTTCTGAAAGGAAACAGTACACTATTCATAAAGGGATGCACTCCACTTCATTGCTTACTGAAGCTGGTGTGCCTCAAGGTGCTGTACTTTCTCCTTTTCTGTTTTCCTTTTTCTTGCACGATTTGCCTTATTCTGTTGAAACTAATTTTATCAAGTATGCTGATGACCTGACGATTTCTATTCCAGTAAACTCTTCTTTGGATTGCTTGAAATTAAGTGAATTCTTGCCTGAAGTTGGTAAATGGTCTCTGTCAAATGGTCTCAAACTAAACCCCTCTAAATGTCAGACCGTTAATTTTAGTCTCAGGCATAAACAAGACTTATATGAACTGCTTAAATCTCATGACGCCTGATGCATCTATGGTATTTCTACAGAAAGTAAATTGAGTGTGAACTATCTTGGGTTGGGTTTTACTTGTGACCTTTGTTGGTCGTCCCATATTTTATTGACTTGTAAAAAAATCTTTCGTTTAACTTATTACGTAAAGAAATTGAGGCTTTCTGGTATAACTCAACTGCTTCTTGTACAATTTATTAGTTCCTGCATTTTACCTATTCCTCCTCTCTGTTGTTCCCCATTAATCTTTCCTGGTCTTCTTAAAAAGGACTATGTTATGTTGCATAGGGCTTTGAAGACCATCAGCAGGACGAGTGGCTGGTCTCTGGCTCAAGTGATTAACACTGTAGTTGATCGACATATAAATTCCTGCAAGCTACTAGCTACAAAAATTCTAACTGACAGTGAGTATCCACTTCATTTACAGCTCTCTCCATGTATCTCCTCAGGGAGGACAAGGAGAAACTACATAAGACTGTATGCTTGTACAGCTAAGTATAAGAACTCGACTGTACCTTACCTTGCATGTATATTTTGTGAGGAAAAAAGTGTTAGAACAGATATCACACATCAACTTTGTAAGAGTTAAAAATCTCATTTCAATAATTTAACTTACAATGCAAAATTTTCTCGTTTTTAATATTCTTCACATAATTTAAATTTTTATAATAAAACGATTAGAAAGGCTGCAAAGTAGTATGTATATACTTATATTTTGTTGTTATTGCAACATATATTACGCTGAGAATTCCAAATTGTACCACAAATTGTTTGGAATAAAGTGAATTATTATTATTATTATTATGAATACCACCTTCAAATAAATAAAGTGTTCACCAACCTCAGACTAGATCACTGCATAGTGGTATGGTTCGAGACATATATCTCAAAGTCCTAATGAGAAACCGATTTTAGCTGCCATTAAAATAGATGCCAACTGAAAACGTCGATGGATGGTTGAGGCATATCGGGAACCGACAGAAGTAGGTGACAGTGAACCACTGAAATCCAACTGATTCGTCTCAAGACCTGAAATTCCTGAGTTCAGTCCCTGATGGGACCAAGGGTGCCTACTATTCATTGGTCCCATACTAGGATGAAACAGCTATCCAATCCTCCCAGGTCTTCAATGACTCTGTAACTGATTTCAATCAGTGATGCAACTACCTTAAAGGCTTTTAGGTTATTACTCAGTTGGTATATAGGCAGAAATGTTCTTATCTACCATATATTGGGGATTATTTTTTACAAACAAGTTTTATTCCAGCCTTAATTATATTTAGAGGAACAGTTTTGACTGGTGATATTAAACCGTGTTATTTCTCCCTTCTGATTAACTTCTGGCTAGAACTGATAGCTCACTGTTAATATATATTCACCTTTCTGAACACCTCAATATACCCAGTGGGTTCATTTGTCTTTACTATCAAATTCTTACCAGTTCTTCGTATATTCAACCGTTTACACTGACATTTCTGAAAATCTTGTGGCATTTAAAATTAGGCTACTGTCCCATCAACCGACTTTCCAGCTAAATAACACCCTATCATAATCACAGATTGTTGTCTTCAACGTGGATGCCATAAATTACTAAAGTATCTTGTTGTCCGATATGAGGATAGTTAGAAGCCACTCATCCTTACTTGTGATTTCCACTAGGGATACCAAATTAATGTGAACAATGGACAACTGTTCTGTTTGTTCAAAGTTGAATTCATCATTGACGTATTGGGATTTATACAGCTGAAAGAGTTCAGTTATCTGAAAATCAGCCTGAGTACTGTCTAATAACTGAAAATCAGGATCACAGCAGATATCGAACCAGCAGCCCTTAGGTTACCAACTCGGTACTCTATCAGTTGACCTACGAGACGGAAGTGCTGACTAGATTTTTATTTCACTAAAATCAATTTGGTAGCATACTGTCTAGTGACGATTGTAGTCAACAGAAGGAGAAATAGCCATGACAGTCAAGCTTGGTAGGTGAAATTAGAAATTAGTTCACCTTTCTGGTGAATAACAACTCTTTCCATGTACTCATCTGTGTCTTTATTTACCTCTTTCTCCACACACACACACACACACACACACGCCACACACACACACACAGAGAACCATGTAGGATGTGAGAACCTAGTCGCATTATCCTCTTTTTATCCTATTTTCAGATAAAAATTAACTACCTATAATGGTAAAAACATCTGTCGTTAATCGTTTCAGAGTCACGTACACATAAATCCTTAATGAAATTATATTCCATTCGAATATGTCATCACTGCCGATAATGCTGGCAATAAGAGTGCTGAATCTTTTTTCTTGTTATTTTTAATGATGATGATGATGATGAGGGTCATCACCTCTTTTATCAATGAATAATGTTGATCTGATTGATGTGGAATCCAGTCGATTAACTTTTTATAAAACTAACCGATTACTGACTGTATAGTGTTGACTATCTCAATGACCATTAATCACATTATCTGCATTTAAATGTATTATTTATCAGTATGCGGGTATCATCCAATAATTTAAAGTAATTATTAAAAAAGAGGAGAAACAAATGAGATCATGGGCTGACTACTTCAAAAAACTCTTGAATCGACCACTACCACCACTACCCACAACTCGTTCAGAAATACCACCACCAGTCCACCCACAGAACTACCAGTGAACACAAACACTCCGACAAAAACAGAAGTGAAGTCCTGAACGCCATAAACTTGTTAAAATTCGAGAAAGCAGCAGAACCACCAGAACCGCAGCAGAATTAACGAATGAAAGGTATAGATTAGAAGGATGGCTACCTCGTCAAACTCCCAAAGAAGGGAGATATAAGTGTCTGCAAGAACTGGTGGGGAATCATCCTGCAGTCCCTGTCCACCATGTGCAAAATAATAAGCCGCATCATCCTGGAGAGACGGAGAAATCCTCTTCGTTCAAAATTACAACCGGAACAGGCTGGATGGTTGGCTTCATGAAGAACAAATCATGTGCCAATCAATTGCAACACCACACTACGCATCATCATGGAACAGAAAGAGCATACAATGGAAATCCAGTCAAATCATTACCTAAACTTCATCCACTTCGAAAAGGCATTCCATAGCGTAGACAGACAAGCAATTTCGTAGGCAGCTGCTTCAACCCTACGGTTTCAGTGCCACAAACATTCACCAACCTCATTCAACAGCAGCTACATGCTACATGTGAAGTGATTCACAATGGAAATCTCAGTGGCATCTTTGAAGTGAAGCGAAGACAGGAGCGAGTAAGACAAGGTTCCCACCTACTATCATCACCGATCATCTTCCTGATTGTGGTCGACTCCACTCGACTCGACTCGACTCGACTCGACTGAACTGAACTGGATGATGCGACAGACAACAGTGAGGAGCTGTGAGAAGATGGGCATAAGCAGTTTGATGGATGAGAAGACCCTAGACGATTTGGATTTCGCCAACGATGATGATTTATATCTAATATCTTGTCTGTCACACAAACTCGAATATCTACAGGTGAAAACCATGAAGTTGGTAGTAGAAGAAGAAGAAGGGAAGATGGGAGGTCAGGTGGAGGTAGAGAAGACAGAGGTAATGAGGATACACAATTAACAACGGCAACACCAACAACAACAACAACAACAAAAACAACAAGCACCATTCACGATGAACGGGAGAAATGTGAAGCAAGTTGTCTCTGTCACCTACCTAGGGAAGGCAGCATCGTCTCAACGACAGGTGGTGGTGGTGGTGGTGGTGGTGGCACGCATGAGGATGTCACAACGAGGATTCGGAAGACAACAACACACGCCTTCAGTTATCTGAAATGATCAATGTGGAGATCTACTCCACTGCACCGCACTGCACTGCACTCAGCATAAGGCGTGAACAACATCCGGATTTCCAACAGTAACGTCAGTCAAGTAAGTCAGTGCTTCCATGTGATGGTTGAGAGGCTTGGCGTGTTACGAAATGCATTTCCAACAAACTACTGACATGCATCACATCAACAGCTGCCACCTACACTCACTCGATACTGACAGTGAAGTTCAGATGGATGGCCTGAATAATAATAATAATAACAATAATAATAAGCATGGAGGAAGTGTGGCTGTGTCACTGGTTCACTGGCTGGTTGGTTGGTTGGTTGGCAACGAACCAACCAACAACCCATCGCCTAAAAAATATGCAGGAGAAAGTGGAGATGGATTGGATTGTATTGTCCTAGACATACACTGAGGAGATCATTTAGGTGGGATGTTATCGCGCGCCAGGTCAGGCCAGGACAGGGCGTCAAGTGGAACTTAAATGGGAATCGAGGAGGGTGAGAAGGAGGAGATGTTGTGAGGGAGAAATGAGGGTTTATGGCGAGTCATGGAGTGGGGTTGAGAAGACTGTAGAGAATAGAGTGAAATGCGACGTGCCAGTGGATCCTTATTTTTCACTTGGAACCCAAAGGGCTAATAATAATAATAATAATAATAATAATAATAATAATAATAATAATAATAATAATGAATAATCAATCTGTCAGATAACCACGAATTTCTAACATGTTTAAATTCGTTTTACGAATTATGTAAATTTTGACTTCATATCAATTCACATCAGAAGAACAAATTAGTAGTCATGAAAATAATTCATACTCTGTTTAAAATATAAATCCATGTATTAGAAAAGCCAAGTTATCGAAAACCAATTAGTTTTGTCTTAACTCCAACAATCTAATGATATGCCTTGCCATCTTCTTTAAGTCAATGAGTAATCGAACACTTTATGAGTGTTTAAGATGCCATGAGAAATAACGAATAGAGTGTTTACCAGGAAAATATGTTGAAATTCTCTTGTTATTTTGTTGAACAGATATGAATATCACAACTGATGTAAGCTGAAATATTTCATACCAAAATAGTAAATGGAGAAACAGAGAACAGAAATCATCAGCTAAGTAGCAACAACTCATACTACTACTACTACTGCTTGTATTTCTACTTCAGCTGACATATCAAGTAGATGTTGAGGATGTGCAGTGGCTTACCTCACATTTTTAAACTAAATACTTTGTCTGAAGAATGGATCAGGTCTGATGAATGATACAGCAACCCATTAGTTATTCAGAGCTTATCAGTTTCAAGTTTGGACACCTCATTGAATTTCGACAGGTGACAGTTACAACTTCAGTTATTCTCTGATGTAAAATGTCTATTCATTGTCAGTCTATGCTGAAATTAATCAATCACTCATACACAATATATCAGTGACCACCTTACAGATAAATTACGTGAAAATTCATACAATAACATATTTTGTCATAGAATCAGGGAAGGGATTTGTGAAGAAAGACGTCAGTAATTGTTAGTATATAATAGTCAAACCATATCTGAAAATCATTTCACATATATGTACCAATCACTAACGGTGAATAACATGATGCCGCGCGTTGCTATGTGCATTTGTTAGACACTAGTTTCAGTAGATGGATTTCTGGTGAACCTCAAGTCGAGTGAAAACCGCTGTGCCCTTCGTATTCCATTTTCACTTATGTATAGTGTACCCCAAAATTAAAGGTGTAGACATTGGGTGAAGAATCAAATCCATTCCACCCATTCTATGATACCATTCGATTGTAGACTAAAACTTCAGTAGGTGATAATGTGGAATATGGGTATGTGACACAATCACTTCAAAGATGGATTTTTCAAGTAATACTTGAAATCTCTACTTTCTAGAAAACGTCAGGATTATCTCAGTTTTCACAGCAATAATTGCTATTTCTCACTATCTGTGTACTGGGTGATGATTGAAAGTGAAATAAAAATTTGGATCACGGCCAGATTCGAACCCGCGACTATCGGGTTTCCAGTCTGGTGGTCAACTAACCGAGCTATGAGACTCGACTACTGACCAGATTTTCATGTCACTCCAATCACCAAGGGTTTGACCCGACTACTATGTGAATCGGTGAAGCGTTATTAGCAATTGATTGTATTCACGTTGGCTGTCTAATCAGGACTTCACAGCAATGATGACTATTTCTCAGCGTTCCTAACTTATACTACAAATCAGTTTATAAGTAGTAGGTTCCGTAAGTATGAATGAGTTTATATATCACCATATGCAGTGGGTAATGTCATTATAATTATTATTTGTCCTTTGGATTCCCAGTGAAACATAAGGCTCCACTGGCACGTCGCTATTTCTCTCTATTCTGTACAGTCTTCTCAATCTGGCTTCAACAACCCCAAAAGCTTCCATTTCTTTCTCACACAATCTCCTCCATGTCACTCTCACCTCCGATGCCCAACTCATCTTTTCCCATTTGCATTCCACTCAACGATCTGGCCTGGTCTGACCTGGCACGTGATAACACCCCTACCCCACCTAAATCATCTCCTTAGTGTATGTCTAATACAATCCCGTACAATCCAATCCATCTCCACTTTCTCCTGCATTTTTGTTAGGCGATGGGTTGTTGGTTGGTTTCTTTGCCAGTCAGCTAGCCACCCAGCCACACTTCCTTCTTGCTTATTATTATTATTCTGGTCATCCATCCATCCATCAGTCCATCCATCTGATCTTCACTGTCAGTATCGAGTGAGTGTAGGTGTCAGCTGTTGATGTGATATATGTCTGCGGTTTGTTGGAAATGCATTTCGTAACATGCCAAGTCTGTCGACCATCATATGGAAGCACTGACTTACTTGACTGATGTTAGTGTTGCGAATCCGGATGTTGTTCACGCTTTATGCTAAGTGCAACAACACAGGCCTTCATTAACCTGGAATAATCAGTGTGAAGATCTACTCCACTGCACTGAACTCCACTGGTTATTCCAGATTAATGATGGCATGTGTTGCTGGTTTTCCGATCCTGGTTTTTACATCCTCATCTGTGCCACCTGTTGTTGAAGGTGGATAATGAGTAAATATTTATCTAGTTAGCATATCAAAAGATTCTTAACCCTATTATTATTATTATTATTATTATTAGGGGCGCTCTGGACGAGTGTAAAAAACAAATATGGATCACTGAAGCTTAGTCAACTATAGTATGAATAAAGTTAACAAATATAGTCGAAGAACAGGTACCTTCATAGAGTCTATCAGTGTAATTTATGATTACCGTCTCTCTCTCTCTCTCTCTCATCCTCTCTCTTTTCCTATATCGGTAAATTGGATAGATGAGAACCAGTTTATTTTACATACAAAAGTAGTAGATAAGACTTAAATAAATAAATTCACTTAGTTACCATGGTGATCATTCTTTCTTCATCTGTGACTGACTGTTTGTTTAGTAATGTAATATATCATGTGTTTTCTAACTATTGTTGTTGCTGCATGTTTGAACTTACAACTTTGATAATGAAGACTCATTTATTGTACACCTGTATAGGTAGATTTATGTATCATTTGATATCAACACGTATGCCTGTCTATATTTACAGCATTTTCCCATGAATTGAATGAAGTCAATGTCTACTTGTTATCAGTAGATCAGCATAAACTGCCACAAATCAACGAATATCTTGTCAGGAAGAATGGTTTTGTCTACTATTGATACTGCTACTACTACTACCACCACCACCACCACTACGTTGATTATATGCTAAGGTGATAAATTCTCTGGTTTATTGAGGGGGCATTTATTTCCACGTATGTCTTATTCGGTTTCCTTTGTGTATGTATGTGCGTGTGTGTACCGGTTCGCATTCAGTCTGTCAGTGTTCATCATACCTTCATTATGCTGGAATAAAAGTTAAGGGTGACTAGGGCAAGATGACATGTCAGCAAGCTATGAAGGCTCTGACTGTCAGCTTGAAATATGTAAGGATTGATGTTTGACTAGTAGATGATCTTATCACAACAGCTGGTATTATTTTGACACTAGGTCATGATTGAAGGTGAAATATGAGCCTCGATGATGACAGGTTTCGAACCAGTGACCTCTGAGTCGCCTGTCACGGTGTCCTACCAACAGAATTACGAAACTTGGCTCTATACGAGATCTTAATTTCAATTTAGTTGTCAAGGCTTTTACCTGACCATCTTTTGAATTCCTCGTGTGTTACTGTTTATTTATTGAATTCACATTCGTTATTTAGCCGGGACTTCTCATCTCAATTCAATAAGAGCTGATTTACTAAAGGGGGGGAGCATCATATCTATTTTCACTGTGACTACCTGAGATTGTATTAAGACTGGTGTTGGTTGATTTACTCCCACCTGGATGTACAGTGTGACAATTTATCTACGTTCATAATACTGATAATAAGTCAGCGTTTGTCTACTTCTCGATACTTCTACCTGTGTGTCCATCTATGTAATAAGGATCTGAATATGATTTTCCGATGACTTTGCTATACGAATCCTCATTTCTTAAGTACTAACTTCGACCTCTTCCGTCTACTTTGATTCAGTTACTGTCAAAGTAGTACTAACCTTTAATGACCTCTGTTAAGTATTAACCGAATTACTACTGTCGACTGTGTTTACAATGTGGTCACTCACTATGCTTAGCGAATCAAAATAGGAGTATACTTTATGTCATAAATAATGCTTGAATGATGGAAAAGATTTGTCCCTCAGAATGAGGATAATCACGGTTCGGTGTTCGACTGAGTTTTGCTAGTATCTACAATACTGACGTGATACAGGTAGATCCGCCATCATACTGCTTGAATATAATCAACAGATTTCTGATTTATCGGTTATCATTAGTAGACAAGATCTCCAATATTCAATAAATTCACACTTTCGCAATGGGTCAGTAAAATTTATTCCCCATTAAAGACTGGAGAAAGTAACATCAACTAGTTGTACAGTTAGATGTTAGTTGGATAGAAGCTATCGGAAAGAAGTCCTACTCAATCTAGATTTCTTGGTTTTTGTCACTTGTCATCTATCTCAATTCATCGCTATGGTGAATCTTTTGGCTACATTCCAAAATGATTGAGCACGAATACGAAACCAAGAAAGAACACAATGGGACATTAAGATAAAAGTTGTATTCGATCTGCAGGTCCTGGGTTGTACCCCTCCTAGAGTCGTAGGTGCGCACTGCTGAGGAATCCCGTACTAGAACGAAACAGGTGTTCGAAATGAACGCCTCCTCAGACTTATGTCGATCCGTAATGAATTCAAAGCAAAACCTTTGGTGAACAGTGCTAATAAACCTAAATAGATGGACTGTCTGACTGGGTGATGGTGAATAAGTAGCGCAACGTAACATGGCAGCATGCCAAATAGTGTGGACGCTTGACTGTATGCCTTCGGCTTAACATGCTGATTAAGACTATCAAGGTCAGCAGAACTGTTGAACACTGTCCAACCTTAGGCTATGGATTTGCAGGAGGGTGGGGTTATTTGCCGCTACAGTCTCCTTCATCTAATTATACAGTGACTCACTGATGACTTGTTTAATACAGTACTTAAGTCTTCGTTATTGATGACCTGTGTTTAACTGGTCAATTCTTTTTTTGAGGTGATTAAAGCTGAAGGCTACCTGGTGAGTTCGTCTCATCACCTAACACATTAGTTATAATGACCTCAGTTGCTCTTCACTGACCGATGATTAGAGCACTTTTTCAGTTGTCTTATCCACCAAAAAAATACAACAGTTGTTACATACGGTTGAAACCATAGAATGAAAAACCTGGATCATAAAAAGGAAAAGATATTTTTACACTTTAAAATTCATTTTATGTCACTTTTTGTGCCTGCATACACACACTCTGATGACAGTCTACGTCTATCGGAGACGTATACGCATACGCTCACACATACATCATAGTGAAAACAACTATTTTAGTGTGTAACATGCCTAACCTAGAAAAAAAATTTTTTTTACAAATCAATTACATAATCACGACTACAAATATATCAACATTAAACTGTACATTATAAAGGTTACAGAGATAAAAGTAATTGGAACAAAAATTCCTCGTGTCTTTTATGCATTTTTTCTACTGTCCTAACGGTGTGCGCGTACATACTACTAACACCACGACTATAAGTAGTATACTACTGTCACTATTAATATTCAATGTCCATTTTATACATATAACACCAGAAAAGTGTATTTATCTATGCATATATGTCTGTATATTCAGCTGCTACATGCATTACAGACACAAACGTGAGTATATATAAAGCGTTTGGCTGTAAACTGTCGTATAATTCACTTTTTTGGTGTAGTAGAATGGATCTATTGAATATTTAACAACTCCTTTGATACACATATGCGATTTATCATTGAACAGGACATTTTTCTCCTCTGAATACACATTAAGCAGACAGAAATGGAATCTAATTTCGTCGCTTTTTTGGCTTCTTTTCTCTTTAAGGGAAAAGACAATGTTGATATCAAAGGATAATTCAGTCTAGTTAATCAGTTTCAGTTGAAAAAAATAGTCGGTGCTATCCAGTGTAATGTTGTTGATTTCTTCTCATTGAGAGAAGAAAAATCAATTTTTTTATCCTAAAATGAAGTTCCCATCATAATATATTGAATAAATTTCGTGGAGAACATTCATGTTATCTCCAGTCTATGTGTACATGTTAAATATCCTCTACGTTTCTCGATTTACAGAGGATGACCATGATAAAATTAAACTTTTCTGTAAGTCGATGCCAATTGATAGTTCTTGGTTTTATTATTTCATTCATTTTATTGGTTTAAAGAAAACGTAACCATCTGAGTTTGTTCATAAAGGGTAGGTTAGTCGTCGTAGATTGACCAAAGTATCTGAAGTTATAGCTATACATGACAGACTGTTTTGGGGAAGTCCTGTAACCTGTTTCTCTGATATATTCGCCAACAGATGATGAAACATGTTTGCTCTGTGTGTTTATCGGATTTCAAGTCATTGAAAGGTATGCTACACATATCCTCCACTTCATCATTCGATTACTCACTACTTCTAGTATGTCACCGCACACATACACATACACACATACGTAGATTGGTATACACAGTGCGATGTGACGTAATCGTCTATATAACAGTGAGGCTTATTTTGAAGTATAGATTTCATATTCTCTATAATATTGAGCTAGGTTGCATGCTACGTCTTCTCAATAACTGAACTAAGCCTTCGTCTTTACGTCATACTCTTTGTTTCCCCTAATACGATTATCATTATTATGAATAATCCCTTGGATTCCTAATGCAACATAGGGCTTCAGTAGCAAGTCTCCATTCCACTCCGCTATCTGCAAACTTTTGAACTTGGCTACACAACTGCCCACAAGCTCTCATTTCTTCCTCTCACCATCTCCTCCATGTCACCCTCGACACCGACGCCAACTCGTCCTTTCACATCTGGGTTCCACACGACGGCCTCGCCTGGTGCGTGATATCCCATTCGGTCTTCTCAGTGCATGCTCAATCCATCTCCACCTTCTTATGCATATTTGTTGAGCGATAGGTTCTTCCTCTGTTGGTTCGTTGTTAGCCAGCCACACTTCCTTCTTGCTTATTATCATTATTATTCTGGCCATCTGAGCTTCAGTATCGAGTGAGCGTAGGCGGCAACTGTTGATGTGATGAATGTCAGTAGTTTGTTACAAAAGCTTTTCGTAACGCGACAAGTCTATCAATCATCACATAGAAGCACTGACTTACTCGACACTGGTGTTGAAAATCCGGACGTCGTTCACACTAAATGCTGAGTGCATTGCAGATCTCCACACTGATTAATTCAGATTAATGAAAACCTGTCTTGCTGTCTCTCCGATCCTGGCTTTGACGACCACGTCTGTACCGCCACCTGTGGTTGAAACAATGCTGTCTAGATAGGTGAAAGAGGCTACTTCCTTTCAGTTTCTCCCGTTTATGGTGATTGTTGATCTTCATCACCTCCGTCTTCTCTACGTTCACCTGAAATAAGAATCGTCTTCGCTATCCTGCCTCGCCTCTTCTGTCAACTTGTTAGTTTTTGCCTGTAGATCTTCAAGTTTGTGCGACATTGGACACTAGTCATCACTGGCGAAATCCAAACCTTGTAGAGTGTTTTCATCGGTCCAGCCAGATTATGCCCCTTTTCTTGCTCCTGACTGTTTGTTGCATGATCCAGTCCACTACAATTAGGATCCCTTGTACGATAGTATGATGTAAACATCATTCTTCCTGACAGACTAGTGACTAAGACGTTTTTATAACAACTGATGAACTTCAGTTGAACAGGACAGTACCTACACTATCATAATTTCTATCCAATGCAGTACAAAAGAGGTTTAATAACAGCAACCAACCTATCTACACAATAAATACATACATTAGAAGGAGAAATCGAATTCTTAACAGAGACACTCATGAAAGATGCATATCCACTGAAATTCTTCAGTCACTAAAAAACGTCTCAACATTGAGTACTAATCAGTATTCTATTTGAAGAAAAGACGTTTACATCACGTTGCTGTATAACGGGGAATCGAATAGTGTAATCTTAAGACGAAGGGTTAATTCACCTAATTTCATAATTCCCATTGTGATATCTAAAATAAGACATATAGAGAAGAGGACTTTTTCAATTTGTTCCAATTAACTTGTTTTCTCATTTATATTGCCTAATCTTTTGATTGTTTATTAACTTTACCAAGTTTTTACCTCCTTTGTAATCGATATATGCCTTGTGAAGGATCTCAAAATTTTTACCTGAACTCTTTCTGTTCTCAACCAACGTTTACATAATCAGTTAGCAACATTATTTAAGTTAAATCTTCCTCACTGACTGCAGTCTTAAAATATCATATATGTATGTAGAAGTAGTATTCATCATGAATTGACATCAGTTAGGGAACCATTGAAAATCTGGAAGCACTGGACAGCTGTTTCGTCCTAGTACAGGACTCCTCAGCAGTACGCACCCAGAACCCGGCTAGGGATGGAACTCAGGACCTTCTGGTTTCACGGCGAACAGTCAAATCATAATCAGTATGATGCTCTCTTTTCTGATCCAGTTAGATTTGGATGAGAAATCTTGACTAGGCAGCCAGTGTGAATACGATCAAGTGGTAGTAACGTGTCATGAATTCACATGGTAGTCTGGCAAAACTCTTAGTGATTGAAGTGAGCAGCAGTCGGACCTCGTAGATGAGTTGGTAGAGCACCGGGCCGGTAACCCGGTGGTCGCTGGTCCGAACCCGGCCGCAGTCCAGATTTTCATCTCACCTTCAATCGTCACCCAGTACAAATATGAAAGAGTTGTGTAGTGTTAGGTCAAGGTTTGTCGATATGAAAGTAAGATGGATTTCAAAATTACAATTAAAGTTTGAGTAATCGCTGCGTTGAACTGGAAGTGTTGAACCCTTCCCCCCCCCTCCCTATCACAAACGTTTCGCTGGAGTATTGTGTAAACACCATCGGAACTGAGGTCTAACATTGTGTTTTTTCAATCTCACTTTGTTCTAAGATAAAGGTCATATCATCACAGTCTGTATTCATGACAAACCAAACATTTATCAGATTGTATAAAAATGCATCAATATGCCTTCATTACCACTTAGATGTTTCTGGTCTAATATTTTTCAAGTATATAGAAACTTCGACAACTGATACAATAATTAAACCCATCTATTGATAATTTAGCATTGAATATCAGAAATTGAAACACTGAACTCATCCATCAGTTTGAAATTTCACGCCACCTTATTTTTTTCTCATGTCAACCCCCCCCCATCTATTTATCACTTTCAATCAGAAAGAAAAATCCAGACAGTAAGTAGTCGGATTAGTAATATTTAAATTATAAGATTCTGTTCATATTGTCTTTAAGAAGTGCTTAGTAGAAATTCGAAACGATCTGAATGTTTATATTCTATAAATAATAATTATTATTATCTTCAGATGAGTCATCGAATTTTCTTCTTAAACTGTCAAGATGATAGACCTCCTGATGGAGAGAGCTGTGACATTAGGTTAAGTGAGCATTGACCTTGAACTTGTTAGGAAGGAACAACCAGTGTGTGTTTGTGTGTGTACGCCTATGTGACCTTAAGTGATCAACAAAATGGTTTATATGCCTAGACAGGTTAAAAACTTGGTCTACACACATCAATGATTAATCCAGACCTAGAAATGACATTAGCAAAAATCTTAATAGATTATGTTTTTTTATATCGGTAAAATTTCGAATAATGAACCAAACGGATTCCAGAAAATTTGAGAATAATGCTTTTAAAAGGGAAATTCCGTTCTTATTTATAGATACTTGTAATTTCCCGTTATTAAATGGTATCGAATCCCTCGATCTATTTTGATATATGAGCTTCTACGTAGATGGCTTCATATTGCCTGATGATTCATTATTTTGCAATTAGCTAGGTGGTGGTTAACAGTGGAATCGAGGATAAGCGCTTTGTCACACTTAGGACTAGTCAACTGAACCCTCAGCACCCTAGTGAGTGATGGTGTTCCCACTGGGACTCTAACTGGGTATCCACCACTGAGGCACGAGAGCCACACCCTATTCAAAAGGTATGAATTGTTATTATTTATTGCTGCTTGCGATTCTCCATTGTTTTTTCAGGTCCAGCTGATCTACTTCTGTTGACAGACAGGCTCCTTACGGTGATGCCTCGATTATTATTACTTATTAACTGTCCCTTGGGTTCCTAGTAGAACACAAGGCTACAGGAGCATGTCGCTATTTCACTCTCTTCTCTGCAGGATTTTTAACCTGGCTCCAGGACTGCCCATAAGCTTTCATTTCTTCCTCACACCATCTCCTCCATGTCATCTTCACAGGCCCAACTCGTCGTTTCCCATATGAGTTCCACTAAAGGGCCTGGCGCGTAGGCAGCTGTTGATGTATGTCCGCAGTTGCTTGGAAATGCCTTTGGTAACGTGCTAAGTCTCTCAACCATCACATGGAAGCACTGACTTACTTCACTGATGCTAGTGTTACAAATCCGGATGTTGTTCACGCTTTATGCTGAGTGCAGTGCAGTGGAGTAGATCTCCACATCGATCATTTCAGATAACTGAAGGCGTGTGTTGTTGTCTTCCGAATCCTCGTTGTGACATCCTCATGCGTGCCACCACCACCACCAGTCCAGTCCAGTCGACTACAATCAGGAAGATGATTGGTGATGATAGTAGGTGGGAACCTTGTCTTACTCGCTCCTGTCTTCGCTTCACTTCAAAGACATCACTGAGATTTCCATTGTGAATCACTTCACATGTAGCATGTAGCTGTTGTTGAATGAGGTTGGTGAAGGTTTGTGGCACTGAAACTGTAGTGTTGAAGCAGCTGCCTGCGAAATTGCTTGTCTGTCGACGCTATGGAATACCTTTTCGAAGTGGATGAAGTTTAGGAAATGAGTTGACTGGATTTGCATTGTATGCTGTTTCTGTTCTATGATGATGCGTAGTGTGGTGTTGCAATTTGATCGTCACATGATGATGATGCTTGGTATTTTACTTGATGTGGACAGGAGCATGATTCCGAGCCAATTCTTTCAGATACTTAGTTTTCCCTTGTTGGATTTTTGACAAGCTAACTCTTCCTCCAGTCAGTCATCACGTACCTTTCCTTCCTTCCTCCTAAGCCTCCCGTAGCAGTGGTGTGAGCATCATTGTCTGTTTTCAGTGCTTCTGGAGGAATTCCGTCTGGTCCTGCTGCTTTCCTGAATTTCAGAAACTTTATGTCATTGAGGACATCACTTTTGCTTTTGTCGGAGGGTTTGTGTTCACTGATGTTTCTGTGGCTGGTGGTGGTATTTCTGGACGATTTGTAGGTGGTGGTGGTGGTCGATTCAGGAGTTTTTTTAAGTGGTCAACTCATATGCCTGGATACTATCTGAATATTTATTGTGTTGCAGACTACTTGGTGAAGTTTTCAGCTGGATATACTTTCAGCTAGGTGATTTCTCACTACTTTGGGCTGTGTGCACTACGTTATCAAATCCTAATGACTGACCAAATTCTATCAATCCGGTTTCTATTTTGGTCATAGCACTGGAAAACTTGCCATAGCTGGATAGTTTGGTTTATGTTCGATGAGGGAAGGTGACAAGCGAGAAATCCAAGATCCAGTTTTACCACACCTATCAACATAGTGGATCTATTGTCACGAGAGATCCGATTACCTCTGCATTCATAAGTCCCAATCCACTCTACTCAGTCCTAAAACCATACACATTACCACTGGACTATTCACACTACGATCTATCTCCTTTATTATCTAGTGACTGAAGATAACGTAAGATCTGCATCCATCTATCATCCTTGTCAAAAGCCACCTTGTCTGTTAATTCCATAACATACCAAATGACCTACAGAAACCATTTACCAATTAAGACTCCACTTCAGTGAGTTCATAAAGTTCTGTTAATGCGATATGGAGATTATATGTAAGTATCCTATAGTGGCCCACGTGTAATTTCAACTTGGTTGATTTCCCGGGGTATAAAAATTTTATTTACACTAAACATCATTGAAAGGCTAATGAATAATCATTAGCAGTTAGGAAGAAGAATATTACTGCTTAAAGAGTTAAATTCAGTAGTATATTAGTGACGTTTAAAGTTCTTTTCTTTGAAGGTGATATTGGCTCTGTTTGTTTCTTATTTTAGAAGTGTTGATTATGATTCCGTTTTAATCTGTTTATTAGAAATGTCACACAGTGAAGGAACAGTATCAATTACAGGGTGGTACAGAATCATTTCTGTTTTCATATCTTATTAAGATCTACTAATCTTGATTTAGCTGTGGTTTTGTGCTCTGTTGTTCTAATCGATCCTGGTCAACTACTTTCACCCATATATTTGATCTCACAATCATTGCAAGGGAAGGGATTTAATAAACAAGATTATTTTGCTTAATTGCATCAGTCGTATCTTGTAACCTGCAAAGCTTGTTTCTAAGTGAGTTTGTTAGCCTTATTGAGAATTCTTCGTTATGCTTGTGAGGTGCCTTCTCCTTGTATGGTAATATAGCAGAGGCTTTGAATTCTCTCCCTTGCAATGATTGTGAGGTTAAATATATAGGTGAAAGTAGTCGACCAGCTTCTACTGGAATAACAGAGTACAAAAATTTAGCTAAACCAAGATTAGCAGATCCTAATAAGAAATTAAGAGAATTTAGCTCAGGACTTAATTACATACACTCACACAGTAGGATGGGATAGGGCGATAACGTTAACAACTAACCTGGTTGGGTGGAGTGAGGGGGAGATTAATAACCGAATCTCCGTTTATCGAATCAAAACAAAATACATGCAGTAACAGGAATGATTGAGCACCTGTCCCATGTATATGGGACACGAAGAAAGAGAGAAAATTAGGACTATATGGAATATGTCTAAAAGTTGTGGTTACCTGATATGAATATGGAAAATAAATTTTGTCCGAAATGTTATCCGGTAAGTGATACTGTTCTTTCACAGTGTGAAATTTCTAATAAACAGACCAAAATGTAATTGCAATTGACAACAGTGCCCAAGATTAACTCCTATATTTTTAGATACTCCTAGCTGAAGAGTGCCAACAAGAATGAAATTTAGGTCCATGGCACCTTGATGACTGCCTCAAACCAACTAACAACGTATGACTGAATTAACGAAGTGGGAATTATCCCACAGCGAAGGCACTGAATTTAAACTCTTTGCTATTTACAGATACTGATTATTCATACTATTATTATTTTTCTCTTGGGTTCCTAGTGGAACATAGGGCTTCAGTAGCAAGTCTCCATTCCACTCCGCTATCTGCAAACTTCTGAGCTTGGCTACACAACTGCCCACAAGCTCTCATTTCTTCCTCTCACCATCTCCTCCATGTCACCCTCGACACCGACGCCAACTCGTCCTTTCACATCTGGGTTCCACACGACGGCCTCGCCTGGTGCGTGATATCCCCATTCGGTCTTCTCAGTGCATGCTCAATCCATCTCCACCTTCTTATGCATATTTGTTGAGCGATAGGTTCTTCCTCTGTTGGTTCGTTGTTAGCCAGCCACACTTCCTTCTTGCTTATTATCATTATTATTCTGGCCATCTGAGCTTCAGTATCGAGTGAGCGTAGGCGGCAACTGTTGATGTGATGAATGTCAGTAGTTTGTTACAAAAGCTTTTCGTAACGCGACAAGTCTATCAATCATCACATAGAAGCACTGACTTACTCGACACTGGTGTTGAAAATCCGGACGTCGTTCACACTAAATGCTGAGTGCATTGCAGATCTCCACACTGATTAATTCAGATTAATGAAAACCTGTCTTGCTGTCTCTCCGATCCTGGCTTTGACGACCACGTCTGTACCGCCACCTGTGGTTGAAACAATGCTGTCTAGATAGGTGAAAGAGGCTACTTCCTTTCAGTTTCTCCCGTTTATGGTGATTGTTGATCTTCATCACCTCCGTCTTCTCTACGTTCACCTGAAATAAGAATCGTCTTCGCTATCCTGCCTCGCCTCTTCTGTCAACTTGTTAGTTTTTGCCTGTAGATCTTCAAGTTTGTGCGACATTGGACACTAGTCATCACTGGCGAAATCCAAACCTTGTAGAGTGTTTTCATCGGTCCAGCCAGATTATGCCCTTTTCTTGCTCCTGACTGTTTGTTGCATGACCCACTCCACCACAATCAGGAAGATCATGGGTGATAGTAGACAGCTTTGTTTTACTCCTATCTTCACTTCAAAGGTGTCACTGAACATCATATTGCGGCTCACTTGGTATATGGCGTCTTCATATAGCTGTTGAATGAGGTTGATAAAGGTTTATGGCAATAAAACTGTAGTGTTGAAGCAACTGCCAAATTACTTCTCAGTCGAGGCTGTTGAAGGCCTTCTCAAAGTCGATGAAATTGAGATCGAGAGTTGACTGCCATTCTATAATCTGTTGTATGATGATGCATAGCGTAGCGTTGCGATTTGATTAGATATTTATAATGACCATGAATATGTTAAACATCTCTCCAACCGCTATGTCGTTGTTTGTATATACGACATGTAAACATTTTGTTTAATTTAGAAAACTGTAAGTATTTCTTCGATATCAAAACATATCAGAACCATGACGTATCGACAACATAAACTTGTCCTTCACCTTTAAAGTAGAATAACTTCTATCTAGTTTACAAAAGGATTTATCACCCCTAAACTTCAGAAATAATGAAACTACACTCAATCTGATTCAGAGCTGCTTTCATAACAATAGCTGTGTGCTATTCTCTTGTTGCTGACCAAGTTTTATGAACAATATTAAGCAATAATTCACTCAGACATCATTCGAAAGAAGCCAGTGGAAGAGATGAAATCACGAGTTTGCATAAGAATGAACAGCCTTCCAGTCTAACTTGCTCAATTCAAAATTAAGTAATAAGAGTATACAATACAGACAAATAGTTTTACTAAACAATTGTTACGTGGTTGGACAGCTAACATTCGAAAAAGCCTCAATCTATGCCAAACGCAGACTTGAAACCTATGCAAAAACTCTTCGGTTCTTTGTTTTAGTTGATACATGAACTACATTTTGCCTAGTCTGAATTCATAAGTCAGTCACGACAGCACGCATGTAGCACTTACAACCCGTATCATATAGTTATAATGAATTTCATCATCATCGAAATCAACATAGGACCAAATATTACAGCGCAACGGTCCAAGTTGCCACACCTCACACAACCACATAGAATAACAAGACAATGAAATGGAAGATGAAGAAAGAAGGAAAAATCAGTCAAAAGAAGTGGAAAGTAGTAAAAGAGAAGAAGAAGGAGTGAAAAACTGATGAGATAACGGTTCTGAGTCATATCACCTAGATTCTCCAACCCCTGGTTTCGCTTAACCCGCGGATCCCAACCGGCTGGTCTGCATCGCCATACATGACTCAAACGAACAGTCAAAGACTTTAATTTGCATACGTTGACCTGTACAATCCAATTCCATGTCATAATCAACACTTAATATAGGAGTAAAACATGGACACTGTGGTACATTGTAATTCCATTTCAGTCTATTTATTAGGAATGTCACACAGTGAAGGAACAGTATCATTTACCGTACTGAAATCGGGACACGTCAATAGGTTCTTGGCACATATAAATTCAGTGATAGATGCCATCCAATGTACCTGTGACTTAGTGATGAAGGAGAGCTAGCAATCGTGCATTACAAGATTAAACGAACATAAGAAGGAAATCTACAGACTAGTGTCTATAGGTGTTATAAATGATAATAGTAATAACATGAACAAGGTTGAGAGAGAATTCAAAGCCTCTGCTGTATTACCATACAAGGAGAAGGCACCCCACAAGCATAGCGAAGAACTCTCAATAAGGCTATCTTGGATTGAAGTGACATTTAAACCAACAAACTCACTTAGAAACAATCTTTGCAGGTTACAAGATACGACTGATGCAATTAAGCAAAATAATCTTGTTTATTAAATCCCTTCCCTTGCAATGATTGTGAGATCAAATATATGGGTGAAAGTAGTTGACCAGGATCGATTAGAACAACAGAGCACAACACCACAGCTAAATCAAGATTAGTAGATAAGATAAGAAGTTTAGAGAAAAGCTGGATTATAGCTCTGCAAGCAATGATAGACAATCATTCTGTAGGGTGGGGGGGGGGTAGGGTGAAAGCGTTAAAAATTAACTTATTTGGGTGAAGTAAGGGAGAGATTGATAACCGAATCTTTGTTTGTTGAATCAACACGAAATACATGCAGTAATAGAAATGATTATGTAGCCGTCCCATATGTATGCAAACTTCTGCTACCCCATGTCAGAAGCGAGAAAATTGGGACGATATAAACTCTGTCTCAAAGTTGTGGAATTACGTGATAAGAATATGGCCAATAAATAGTGTTCGAAACGTTATTATCCAGTGAATGATACTGTTGCTTCTCTGTGTGACATTTCTAATAAACACACTAAAATGGAGTATCTGAAAACCTGAGAAAACTGATGTCCCGTCTGAGATTCTGACCGGCGTCACCCAGTAATGTAAACAGCTTCGTTACTGCTGAGCTATCTGGTTTAGGAGTGACCTCCTTTAGGACTGGGCCAGATACTTCGATTCTTCACTAGAGAGCAACCAATTTCGTATTGTTTAGTCCTCAGTGTCGATAGAATTCCATCGATTATTTTGCGATGTTGACACCAAGCCAGGAAGCTCAACATGGCAGTGGGCTTTTGATAGATATCAGCTGTCTGGGGGGGAATCGAAAGGAACTTCTGGACCTAGGTTTCATGCTTCTTGGCACTTGTCAGCAAGTCACATGTTAAATGTTCACAATACCATATGTTACTGCTGCCCTTCCTTTTTAATATTTCTTAAAATTTCTACTCCTACTGTGATAATTGTTAATTTGGTTACCATGAGAAAATACACACACATGCGAATAGGTACATATTGAAGGGCTGTCGGTGTTCTTTGTGTGGAAGAGGAGAGGGAATTAATCTCTTCCTTACTTATGCCCTAGAGACAAATTATGAGCAATGTCAGATTGTTGTTGTCATCATAATCGATGATGGCGATGTATCAATTTCACTGACTAGTTGCCATGGTAACTAAGAAAAATTGGAACATAATCGAATTTTTAGGTTTGTCTGCGATCTAGTCAACTTTATTTCACCTTTTTTTTGGTATATTGAGTAAATTTACGCCCCACCAACATCTATGAACCAGTTGCCCACCCTCCAATCCACCACAATGCTCCAACAGTTTCTGTTGCCATGCTATTCTCCACAAACATATATACAGAGGAATAAACAGCTTGTCCAAATGTTGATTTAACTAAATCCCTTTTATGTTCTATGATGTGATAATAAGTATGCTCATCATGAGAGTGAATGGTTCCAATAGGATGTGGGAGATGGATGACAGTAAAATTTATTCAGCCAAATTTATGATTTAATTCACATATTCAACTGATTCACATTCTCGTTTATTTAAACTGAATTTACATTTTCAAAAATGTTTATTTCTTCATTGTGTTGTCAATGCATTCAATTGATAACAATTTCATTACTGACGAAGTTTTAAAAGGAGATATCTCTTGTCCCACCCAACCCGCCACCTGTTAGTTTCTCTCTCCTTCTCTCATATACACTAATTCATGGCGGTAACTAATTTGTCGTTATGATGCATAATTTCTCCATGTTTATTTTCAAGGTTGAACGAATAAGAGGATAGTTAGTTTATCACTAAGCTATTAAAATGATTAATAAATCATAGCATCGATTTCCTTTCTATCTGAAAGTGATCTTCAATGGTGTATGATTACGGATAAATCGAATATCTGTCGTCATGCATGACTTGGTTCCCCGACCCTCGCCACAGGCCACCACTGTTCAACAGAACTTTAAGGAATCTGTCTCGAAGGAAAGTGATTGAAGTAAGCCAAAGTAGACCATTGAACCAATCAGCCCACTGACTGAGAGAGAGAGAGACTATGTCACTTCCGGGCTCGATTCCCTGCTAGGTTGTGGGTCCGTAATGATGAAGAATTCGAAGCTACAAGTTCAGACGGAGTTTACAGAAATTGAAGCATAATAATCAGTAAATTCATCTTCACCTGGGATGGATTATATATCAGACGGTCACATGACTTAAAGAACTAAGTGAAAATCAAGCTTGGACTCCCAAAAATCGATTTATCTTACAAAAAATAAGTTTACATTTTGGAACAATACCAAAATACAATGGAAATGAAAGGTGTTTAATTACATCTGAACGATGATATCCTTTGTGTATTGTGATATAAAGTGTACCGAAACAGAAAACGTAACACTAGTTAGAGTGACCTGAGAAGAGAGAATAGTAACGTACACTTCATTAATCTTGAAATAAATACTGAAATACTGAGTCCGTACACACACACACACACACACACACATGTGTCCACTTTAACGGTAAAAAGTTGAATGTATCAAACTGTCATTTACCTATTATAAATATGATATAATGAAATTTAAAGGCTACCTACCAAGTATTGAAACAGTTCAATTGGACACTGAACAGATATAATGTTTAAAAAGCAACATTATGAATTCAAAATCATCATCAATAGACAATTTTTAAGGGGGGAATAAAGTTTATTAACGACATGAAAAGTGGTTGGGAGCCCTCCCTCCTGGATGACTTTCGAAGTACTTAATATTGCCTTTTATGTCAGCTATATCAGTCATTATTACTTACTAGATGTTGATCAATACGACTGATAGAATATCATTTATACTTCGATAATAATCCCAAAATTTTGGCTGCTTGGTAAATCTGTGCACAGTGAAATATACTACTGAACGAAATGAGTAGTTACAAATCACTCATAACGATCTGTAGATTTCGTTAGACAGATTAGAGCTATGTAAAAACCGGAAATTTTCACATCAGTCTGACTGGTTACTGACTACTGAAGTTATTCAGTAGTATATTACATTGGTTCATGACATTTCTCTGTCAGAGAGTATACCCTGTGATACTAGTTGGTTAAATGCTAATGGAAACCTTTGTGACATTGTAATTGAGCAGTTGGAAAACAACTCAATTGTGAGACGTATCAACACGAACTGCAAATCATTTGAAAACTGTTCACCCAATAGATTTTAAATTCCACCCCTTGACGGTTACTCACATCCTTGGTAAATGGAAAACGCCTCAAGATAACAGAAGGTGTATTACAATATCGAAATATATGCAAAATACGGTGACCTTGACTATCTCTAGGTCTTTCTACAATATCGTGTCCCATTGGTTGCTTGTCCCTTCAACCGATCTGATATTTACACATTAGATTACGGGGTCTTTCTTGAAATCTTGAAGCCAGACGATTGATTGGGAAATGCTTCAGGGATTTACAGCTTCTTATGAGGATCTAGGAAATCTTATAGTATACTATAACACTATTTAAGATACATATATAGTTGAATTGGCTAGTTCAGTTATACGACTGGTCACTTTATCTTTAGTTAGATAACTAGAGTGACTGTTCAACGTGACTGAAAAAGGTTCAGTCACATAGAACTAAGTGAGTTTGTTGCTGGGCTAAACATCACCACATCCCCAAATATCCTGATATCTAACGGTAAGCTATCGCATCTATACAACGCAAATACATCATGAAACAGACAGAATCAAAGTAGAAACTGACTGCAAATAGGAATTAGTTCAAATGATTATACTTCATAGAATAAAATTAAAGGGGTATTAGTGGACAGAAAGTAATCAGATGAATGCTGTAGCTCAGTTGTTAGAGCAACGGAGCCGGTAACTTGGAGGCCATTGTTTCACATCCTATTAAGAGTAAAGTATTCATTTCACCCTTATTTATCACTCATTATAAAGAGATGACGCTTGATGGAAATACTCAAGTTTTCAAAGAATTTTTATACATTTACTCACTTGTAGCCGATTTTACAGAGAGCATTTAATAACTGATCTCTATCGTCTTAAGGATTTCAGCCAGGTAGCTTATATGTAATTAGATGACTTATACCAGGGGTATTATGAGAATCCCCTTAAATTGATATAAAATCACTGTACTTGTGACTCATTGGTTTTTCTTAAAGATACTTATCAAAAAAGGTTAGGAGATGTATTTCTTTTCATTTAGGTTTTGTAACCTAGGCTTATTTACGCAAGAAGGGACTAGAGTCATAGATCAACTCCCTTGAATTTAGCTATTTTATCGTCTCATACCCTCTCACGCGTTTTAAAAATCATTACAGCCTATCGCTTTACAAGTTGATAGTCAAATTAAGAAGCAGCACCACGATGGACGGAAACAGGCTCTCAAGCTTATGACCATGGATTAAATGACTATTCCGGAAATACTTAGCACAAACTGCAGGTCGTTACCGAAAAAAGTCAATTACCTACCTTCAGTCACTTTTGTCCGTAAATGTTCATCAAAACATGGGTGTAATAATACTGCAGGAAACATGACTTAATGACGTATATGATGATGATTTAGTCTGCTTAAATGGTTCAAATTATTTCGACAAGATCGAAGCATTTCCAAAAAGAAATATGGCCGCGGGGGGAGGGGTGTAGCAACATTTATCAGTGCAAAATGGTCCTCCTTCAACTATGTACGCTTCCGCTTCTCTAACGAAAAAATTGAGTGCATTACCATTCAATGTCATCCTAAACATATGAGTAAACTAAAACATATGTTGAATTTTGAGGGAGTTGTAGGGATTTGGAAATATTTCAAGTTGTTATTCATCGTAGGCTGACATCAGTTGGAGGAACAGCACTGGACAGCTGTTTCGTCCAAGTACGGGACTCCTCCAAATCCCCACAGCTCCCTCAAAATTCATTTGAACTGGTGCTCATTGGTGACTAGCTTCGAGAAGTATTCCCGAAGTTCCAATGACAAGTCGTGACCGGTGGAGGCAAAGTCTGATGGTCGTGGGGACAGTTACTCAACGATGACATTGGGTGGCGGTTGCATTATATCGTGAGCTAACAGAAGTTGGAAATATGGACAGTTGGGTTTTGATCCAGTGGCACAATGGTAACGTGCTGGCAGCGGAACCTGAAGGTCTCGGGTTCGATCCCTGGCGGGGTCGTGGGTGCGCACTACTGAGGAGTCCCGTGCTAGGACGAAACAGCTGTCCAGTGTTCCAAGGTTTCTCTTGTTCCTGCGACTGATGTTAGTCTACGATGAATAACAACTTAGAAGACATATATACATAACAAAAACTTATGTCATACCTGACTGTAGTTTCTCAGATTTGTCAACTTTTGCTGATGAATTCATTGAAGTAGCTACTCCGATTCTGAGTAACTCCTTGTCTATAGTCCATGGAGATTTTAATTCATGTGACTCAAGTTTTCTAGTATCATTGGGTCTTGACAAAACCCTAGACTTAATATTTACAAATGAACCTGGCATATATGAAGCCCATAAACGGGCTCTACTGCTATATTCTGACCACTGTATTATAGGTGTTTTGCCTAAAGTGTACGGCAAATTAAACAAAAAGGCTTTCGGATACCTTTCCAAGAAAGTCCAGTACAGATGCTGTTCACAGGAGAATATGTTACGTTTGAGAAGCACGTTTATAGAAACAGAGTGGGATATATTTGCTGATGAAGTTTTAGACAACACTATCACCAATATCACAAGCTATCTCAGATTTTGTTGCGATATTCTCTGCCCCGTGAAACAATCTACATGAGGTTTGACAGATTCTACTCTCCTCATCTCAGGAGGCTGTGGAGAGAAAAGCAGAGTTTATATAAGACGAGAGATCACCCTGGCGTAGAAAGATTTAACTACCTAATTAAATCTGAAATACAATGTTTAAATGCTATGTACAACCAGAAGTCTCTATTGTGTAGGAACTCTTCTGATATATAGAAATTATTTAAAGAGCTTACTGTAAGAAAGCAGATGACAAAAGAAACTTGTTCGAATGTCTGCACGTTAAACATGTCATCCATACGTCGACAAGCTGGTTTCATCCTTCCTGATGTCCATAGTGAAATGGACAGCTGCTTTCCTGGTTTTAATACACATGATGTATTTAAATGTCCAGAATTCTTGAATCCATCTCAAAGCTTAGGTCCTGATGATGTTTCTAGTATTATATTTAGAAAATGTGCAGATATTTTATGTCATCCCCTTATAGATATCTTCAATGCATCCTTTTCTAAGAACACAATACCCACTGTTTGGAAGGAGATCAAAGTTATGCCTGTGGGTGTTATCTTCTGGATCAGATGTTACCTTTCGACCCCTCGCTATAACTCCCCTTTTTGAAGGCCATGGAGAAGTTACTTCTCCTTATGATTGAGCCTTCATTGATAGTTTTCAGAGATCCTAAATAATTTGCTTACAAACACAGGAGAAGTACTTTAGATGCTGTCATGGTCCTGCATCATAATGTTGTTTCTAATCTCGAAAAATGTGTTAAGTACGTTCATTGTGCCTTCTTGGATTACTCATCGGCCTTTGACTCTGTTCCTAAACCACTGTTGTGAAATAAGTTTGCCATAGTTCACAGTGAGCCATGGGTTACGAAGTGGCCGTATTCTTATTTTTGTGAAAAGGATCAATATACAGTGTATGAAGGGAGGTACTCCACTTCATCCTTTACTGAAGCTGGTATGCCTCAAGGTGGCGTACTTTCTGCTCTTCTGTTTTCGTTCGTTTCTCACGACTTACCTTATTCTGTTGGAACTAATTTTGTTGAGTATGCTGATGACCTGATGGTGTCTATTCCAGTTAACTCTCACTTAGATTGCTCTAAATTAAATGAATTCTTGTCTGTAGTTGCCCAATGGTCTCTCTCAAATCGTCTCAGAGTGTTAATTTTAGCCTCAGTTGTAGACAAGACTTGTGTGAGCTGGTCAAGTCCCATGACACTTGTTGCATCAATGGTATTTCTGCAGAAAGTAAATCGAGTGTTAACTATCATGAGTTGAGATTTACATCTGATCTTCGTTGGTCGTCTCATATCTTATTGACTCGTAAAAATTCTTTCGTTTAACTTATTACATAAAGAAACTGAGACTCCCTGGTATAACTCAAAGTCTTCTTTTACAATTTATTAATTCCTGCATTTTACCTATTCTTATATATTGTTCCCGGTTGATCTTTCCTGGTCTTCTAAAAAATGTACTTTCATATTGCGTAGGCCATCGAAAGTCGTCAGTAGGGTAAATGCGGTGCCTCCGGCTCAACTGACTACCACACTGTAGTTAATAGACAGTTAAATTCTAGTAAGCAACTAGCTACAGTCATTTTAACTGATACAGAGCATTCACTTTATTCACAGCTCTTTCCTTGTGTTTCCTCAGGGAGGACGAGAAGAAACTTTATAAGACTGTACGCTAGTACAGCTAATTACAAGAATTCAACTGTACCATATCTAGCACGCATATTATGTGAGGAAAAGCGTGTTAGAACAGAACTTACTTATCAACTTTGTGAAGATGTTGTCACAACATATTATTGCTGAGAATTCTAAATTGTACCAAATATTGTTTGGAATAAAGTGAATTATTATTATTGTTATCATTGTTAACTACTGATTAACTATTATTTGTACTACAATACTGTACTATATGTTGTGAGCTCGTTTAGTCGAATTACTATTTCTTGTAAATCACCTAACCAGATTCGTATGGTCTGAAGAATTCGGCTGTGTGCAATGAATTCGTCTGATTATACTCCAGTGATAAGATTGACTCCAGACAAGTGAAACAGCTATCTAGTGTTTACATTACTCTTCTCTGACTAGCTGCTTGGTGAAATCTACAAATCAGTCACAGTGGTTCCTAACTACTCAACTTTTTCAGTAGTAGTATATTTCCCTAGTTAAATGTTATTTCCTTTTCTAATTTTCATCATATTTTCTTCTGTTTATATTTCTGTTTTCTTTTAGTTCGTTTCAATAAACAAATCATCATAAATCATAATGTTATCAAAATCAAAAATAGAGGCACACAATTTAAAACATCCGCCTTTTCAACCATCTTCATCTTCTTTAGTTAAACAAAGTAAAAAGATGATTAAACGTTCAGTGACATTTGAACATGGCACAAATTCAAATGTATGGTTTACATCTAGTTCTTCTTCACCTTCTTATTCTTCTTCTCTTCCATTTACTTCTACATCACAATGTTATACAAATCGATGCAATAAACAAACATTTACATTTTCTTATCTTTTACGAAATAATCCACCTTTACTACCCGGTGATATTTTAAATTATTTTAATTTTACAAAATCGCCATCTACAACAATGTCTCCTGTCATTTCAAGGTCAAGTATCAATTCAAATTTTACAGGAAAGGTAAGCGTTTCAGTTACTTTTAACTGTTCAATCTTTATTATAAATGTAATAAGTTGTATTGTATGAAATTGATAAGAAAGGCTTATTTTTGCTTGTCTGAGAAATGGGTTATTTTCTTCAGTTGTTACATTATCGCTTGGTTTTAATTTTAAGGTGTTTTTTCCTCATCCATTCAATGAAACTTATGAGTAATTCAGTGTACCTAGTTGGATGGTGAGTAGGTTTAGGTTTCCATAGTGAATTTAAAGTAAACGGAATAAGTAGAGAAAAAAAACCTATGGGAGTACGGAAAAGGAAGGTGGACAGATATTTTGATACATTGTGTAATTAGAGTGATTCAAAGGGAGAGTCTAAGGTAACCAAGAGACTCATGTCGAAGTTATGTCATATTAAGTTCCCTGTTTTCAGGGATTGATGTATATGTATATAAACTTCCACTTCCTTGTATTAAGATTGAATGTTAAAGGATTCTGTGAATTAGTCATTCAAACTTAATGTCTACGTTACTTTTACTTAAAAGATTCATTTTAGAGGTTTACAGGGATTTTATCGATTTCAGGTAGGTATTTGTCACCGATTGATATCAACTGGAGAACCACAGAGGATCCAGGAGCATTGAATAAATGTTTCTTCCTAGCATGGGGCTCCCCAGCAGTGAAGACTGTTGACCCCGGGGGATCGAGCCAAGAACCTTGGGGTTTCGCTATCAGGACGTTACCATTTGACCATTGGGTCGAAATGCAGTGGTTCGGTGGGGTCATCCAAGTCGGAGTTGAGGACACATTTTCAACGACGAATGGGATGAAGGGTGAACTAAGTCATTAACCGAAATAAGTAGGAAAATGTGGACCATTGAACTCAGGGGCAACGTGCTGGTTGTGAGGCCTCAATATCCTGGGTTGCGTCCTTGGGTTGTTCAAGAGTGTGTCCCTCTGGGGAGCCCTATACTAGGAACTGATGTTAGTCAGTGATGGATACCAACCCGCAAACTTAAAAGATCGATGCGAATTAAGGTAACTGGTAGTTAGAGGTATAAAAAGTTTGCTTGGATGATTTCTTTCGATACGACTGGTCATCTTCAAACGTTTCATCATCTGTATGTAATAAAGACTCAATAACATGTAAATTTCCACAGAAAAACAGAGAAATCACCGTAAAACCTTACACTGAGTTGTACTGATTTAACCTGACGCTTAGGGAGACAAGAGTCAATCGAATGAAGGGAATAAAATAAAGACTGTTGATGAAGGTGTTCTAAATTTCTAAGATGACGAAGAGTGTATACATTTGAAAGACTGACCGATTTTAAGCGATATCACAGGGGATCTCCAACCATTCGTTCTTGATATCTGGACAATCACAGTCAGAGAGGCTAAACAGCTCAGACTGATAGTTACAGACTTTATGAAGGGTTGCCAAGGCTTACCACTACTCCTTATAGTTTTATTTATTTAGCTCAGTCCCACTTTAGGTAACACAGTATATCAAGGTAGGCAGGGGCTTTGAACGTCCTACATCTATCAAAATCGACTCAACTGGTGAAGATTGACGGTGTCAATAAGACACATACAGTGTGGCGGACGCGAAACTACCTGACTGTCAAAACCTTTATGATTGGATTAGGGGGTTTGAACTCCTAACTCTATGTTTAAACACCAAGTGTCTGATTCAATGAACCGTAGCTTCACTAGCTACAGAATACCCCCACTTAACAATTGAATACTACCTAGCTGTCAGAAACCGAATTCATAACTGTTATCCTGAAGACGATCCTAATGAAAAGTACTTGATTTTTTCAGATTGTATATCTTCTTCCGCTTTTTGTGACAATCTTTCAGAATGTTTGGGTACAGCCTTGAGACTAGTGAAAACCATTGACCTATAATCTTGGGTTTATTGGCTGAGTTCTGTAATCACTTCGGCTGATTTCTAAAAGTAGACACTAACTGTTATGGAATACGACAGTATCCTCTAGATTCCTCAAAGAAGCCTAGAAATCCATGAAAAGCCTTCACAGCCAAGCATGACATGTCGAACGTTCGCCAAAACCAAGTGATCATATGTATGGGACTTGGATCGGTTAAAGGTCTCTCTAGAAACGTGTAGAACTTCCGAAGCCATCAGTAAATGCATATATGCCGTTAATTTCAACTGGACAATAAATCTTGATCATTTTTTGTTGCTTCTTTTCTGTTTTCAAGGAACGGAGCGACCATCAAGGGTGAAGCTTACGGTTACCGTTCAAGTGCCCGCTCATATATATATATATATATATATATATACATATATATATATATATATATATATATATATATATATATATATATATATCAGTAACCCATAGAGATTAAGGTGAAAACTAGTTTTCACGAAATACTTTAACATCCTTCTAACAGACAGACAAACTTCTTGATTTTCTGGTTTAAGAAATCACTTAGTGAAACTAAAAAAGTATGATAGTAAATGATAATTAGTAAAAACCGGTTTATGCTCGGTTAATGTTTACCTAGATGGACTGAAACCAAACCAATAAGTTTCGTGAGAATCCAAAGAATCTGCACTGGCCAAAAGGATCTGTACAAGAGGCGGATATTCTGTGTGGTTCAATGGCCTTGTAGATAATGCTTTGGCATTTAAAGCGATAGGCAGAAGGTTCAAGTGTGAATGGGAACAAAATTACTCACTGAGGGTGTAGGTACATCTAGTTGACTAGTCCTGAATGGGATGGAACGCTCTTCCTTGGTTCCAATGTTATCTGCATCCAAGTCAATTATAACAACATTTTTCGGATATGATATTTCTCACAAATCAGCTGGTTTTCAATTGTCTTAGCTGTCAACTTGGCAGTGCTTCATCAAGTCAATACAATCGAGTTTAGCTAGTTTGAACAGTTTGGCTAAGTGAAGAGAACTTATTCGAGTACATTGTTGATGAGTTTTGATTCGAAAGAGATGGATAATTTCCTCTAATTTGGAAACTTTTGGGAGGTACTTTGATCCTTCTAAGTCAACTTCATCTCTGAACGTGTTTAATGTTTTATTTTTAGATAAATTTAGCTACAGTTCAGTTTATTTCATGCATTTAGTATTGAAGTTTGAATAGCTTTCCACTTATCAACGTTGAGACAACGGAATCACATCAACAGTCTTTACACAATAGAGGTAGCTTGGATCGATAATATTGATGTGAATATCGAGATGCATCCAATCAAGATTAATCATCTCTAGGATGATAATACTCATAGATAGTATGATTCTAGAAGGCTTCATTCACATCTAAAACAAATCACCTATAGTCTTTCTGATTACTGTACTGCTCATATCTTCAACTAATTTTTATTTATCAATATAAAAGTAATTTCCTTCATGAACTAACATTAGTTGAAGGCTGATCGAAAACGTGGGAGTGTTGGACAATTGCCTGGTGCCAATTCGCTACTCGTCAACACTGCTTACCAAAGACTCAGTGAAGGATCGAGACCACAACCTCCAACTATTGTGACCCGCACGTCGCTATTCAACTGTTGGGCCGGCGTTCAATGGTTTATATTGTGATAGTTCTGTCAAGTCACGAAATAACTCAACTGTCATAAAATATCATAAATGAGTATCCGACCCCACTGGTAATGACTTCCATCCTAAAGCAAGTTGCTGATGACGGTTCTTGACGATTTATTGATTTCAAAGCAGCTTTCCATCAGGAATGGGTAAATCTCCACAGACTGTCACTTGAATTACTCACTTGAGTAACTACAGTAATTCTTCAGATCAGTCGTGTTTTCTAAAGACTAACAAGCTTAGTAGAGGTAACATTATTCATGTTGGTGACCAGCAGTGGAACCCAGGATGCGTGTTTCGTCCTGTTTGTGACCCATCAGCTAAGTATACCTGTACCTCACTAAGTGGTTTCGGTCCCATTGAGACAAGAACCCAGTACCCATCATTTTAAACCCCAAAGTTTTATCTGGCAGTATCGAGATATCCGCATAGAAACCCATCTACCAACAGAGGTAGAGCAATTTGACCCTGTTTATCATTGGGAAATTACAAGTATCAAACGGCAAAAGTGTTTGTTTTTCCAAAAAATATCACCTCATGCACTTATTCTAAGCTAGAAGAGGAAAACTTAATACAGAAAATCATGATGACGCGAATTAATATCCTGCTGTGATGGCTAGGAACAACAAATGAAATAAAGCGATCAATTGAGGCTTAGTTGATGAATTTGTGAAAACACGGAACTCTGTACACCCCCCAAACTTTTGCATATACAGAGATTTTTGCTATTGTAGATACTTTTTCATCTTATCTGTCTGAGATTTTCTTATTTTAAAGAAAAGAAAATCTTGTCGATAACAGTTTTAATGTTTACATTTTGTAAACATGAAGATGATCATGTGGTGACACTGCTGGAAGTTAGACAGAGATTTTTCTAAGAATTACTGATAACAATGTTAGTTACGTCAAAAAGCTGAGTATATTATGTATACAGTTGATAAGTGTTCATTTATGTAGGATACAATATAAAATACGATAGTAATTGATAGGGTTTACGAGGAACATCCGCAGTCAAGCGGAAACTAATGCTTTCTCAAGGATTCAAACCTTCCTCATTCAGTGTTGATGTCAAACAAACTGAGAGTAGGTTATTAGGCCTTCACTGTACCTTTGAAGACTGTAATATATATACAGATCAATAAGCATTGGGTGGCTGATGTAACTATTTGGTTCTTAGTGCTCAGCATTGGTCGAATTTGCAAGAAGTATCACTCCTAGTCTTAGTTGCTTGTTGGTAAAGTCTGTAACTTCACTACGGAGTGACGTAGTTTCAGGCCACAGAATGGATGTGAGCTTTGTCTTGACTGGAATATACGCTGTACTGACGAGTGCCATAAGCATAAAATCCACGTCGAGTAGGTCTTCTTGCCGGTTGACTTCTATTAGCTAACACTAAAATTTATTGAGTCACCTGGGGCTAAGTGATCATGCTGAAAACTTGATCGCTAAACTTCGATAAGCGTTGAGTACCAAAGACAAGGCAGCTATTTTGGTTACTCACATTACTGATCGATTAGTGTAGAGCGTTCGTCTGTATGAATGTGGATAGATATTTTTATTTGTGTACTTGTGCTTGTTTCAATCCAATAATTTTGGTTTCAAGGTGATATTCATCATGAACTGACATCAGTTGGAGAAAGATTTGAAACCTGGGAGCACTAGACAACCGTTTCGTCCTATTCCGGGACTCCTCAGCAATGCTCACCCACGACCCCAACAGGGATCGAATCCAGGACCTTCAGGTTCCACAGCCAGCACGTTATCATTAAGCCCCTGGGTCAGAATCCAATGGTCCATATTTCCTACTTCTATCAGTTCGAAACTGAGTTAATCTAGTGCTCACTGGTAACTAGCTTCGAGAGGTGATTTCTGAAATTCAAACAAGAAGTCATGACTAGTGGAGTCAACCAAGTGGAACATGAGGATAGTTATTCAACGACGGCACTGGATAGAGGTCATACCATATCATGACCTGACAGAGGTAGGAAATATGAACGACTGGATTCCGATACAGTGGTTCGATGGCAACTTACTGGCCACAGAACCTGAACGTCCTAAGTTCGACCCCTGGTGGGGTAGGGTCATGGGTGTGCACTGCTGAAGAGTCCCATACTAGGATGAGACAGGCATCAAATGTTCCCTGATTCCCAATGTTTCTCCAAATGATATCAGTGCATGATGAATTTCAAGTCGAAATTGATAAATGAATCCCCATATACACCTCAAAATTGTAAACAACGTTTCATTAGACAGGCATATGAATTCAGTAAGTATACTCAGCTTTTTCAACCCAATCTGACGTCCAAAAATGTAGATATCACTGAGAGATAGAAGAATCTTATCAGTTTTGTAAGTAACTATGCTGAAAAACTTCAATAAGGCTGTGCTTAATATACAAGTTTTAACACGATGATTGCCAATATACAAACAAGTAACCAACTGATAGACAAGATAAACAATATGTCCTATTAATGAGAGTGATACATCATTCCAGTGGATAGTTTTTTAGTGTTTACATTCTGGTAGACAGTAAAATATTTGAACAAAATAAAATGTGTAATTTGACGCCAATCCTCAAAATGTTTCGTCCATAAATTACACTACTGTTTATCATTTAGGCGTCTAAAAATGACCATCATAAAGATTTATATTATTGTTATGGTTACTCAACACCCAGCTATACCACCTGAAGCTTGTATACTTGGGTAATAGAGTTCATCATCTCTTAGACAATTGTTTTATCCAGCGTGTAGTACACAATCATGCACGCAATTCATGACTTTTCTTGTATGTTTCTTCCTGTTTTAGCCAAATATTTTGAAAATTTTTGGCTTTAGGATGGTAGAATGTAACTGTTGAACATTCAGAGTTAGTTGACAAGATGTCGTAACTGGTCTGTGTTTCGTATTTCTTAGGGTTCATTAGTAATGCCAGAAGAGTTTATGCTCCGTTTGAGATTTAAATTGAATTTAGCCAACGTCACAGTTAGAGAATTTGTCACTGATGTATTTGAATTGGTAGTACAACCAGTTTAACGCCATCGCACCAAATAACTGCTCAAACTCAGGAAACGTGTATCATTAGTATTCACCAGTAGATTATGATGGGATGTTCGGAGATTGGTTTCTTCTTTTTCCAGGGAGGGGTGCTGTATATTGTCGGTCAGTCAGTCAGTGTAAATTAACGTGGGACCTGGTTGCCACACTTCTTGTCCGAATGTCAGAGGAGAATACACCAATTTGAAATATAAGGAAGTAATGAGGAAAGCAATAAAATGCTGCAGAAAGCTGTAGAAACAGAAACGCGACATTGGTGAAATTCTGGAAGACGATTCAGATGAAAAAAATGTATGAACACGTCTTCGCCATTAAGATCCATTCTCAGCCATATCATGTAGAGTCCACAATCACTGGTTCCTCTTGTCACGTGAACCTCAACCGTAAAGTCTATGTCTCTCTCGAAGGTTTTAACCAGTAATCCGAGAACTCATGGACTGATTGGATGTTTTTGTCTGGTGACCTTTAACCTTTTCCCAACATGAATGTGCATCACCCGACAATGTGTTATGCGGCAAACGGTGACTAGGAATGGGTAACGCATTACCAAGCCACCTAAGTCAATAAATCAATCATAAAATATACATGATTGACTAAAAATTACCTGGTATATTTCACCTAACTTCACTCCTCGTGTTCTATACTCTCTCTTTCTTTTCTTGACTCTTCCTCTGTATGGATTTACGGCACAGAAATTTGAGTTGAATTACATTTTTGTCAAGTCCCAAGTTGTTAATACAGTGTATTATGGTGTACTCGGTGGTTGCCAGTAGAATCCAAGACGTGCGTTTCGTCCTGTGTGAGACTCTTCAAGTGTATGTACTTGCATCTCAGTGGGTCATAGTACTGTCATTTAGGTCTGAATTTGACACCTATCACTTCGAACGCCAAAGCAACAATGGGAAATCATGAACACTAGTAGGTGTTAATACAGTGGTCGGCCATTAGTAATTGTCAAACAGACTCATCAGTTTCAAGGATTCTAAATCTCCTTCACATTAATGCATTAATTTCATATAACTTCTATCATTCTGACATTTTCACCCGACTTGTCGATTGTCAACTATCGCTGTTACCTTCGACACCTCATTATCTCTTACCATTCGCCGTTGCTTTGAAGTTTCTTTAGCGGTTGGATTGGTTTTAAAGGGGTAGGGTTGCTAGCCCTATGCCCAACCTTCCCTCTTTGTCGGGGCTTAGGACCGGCTAGTAACTAGTGGACTAGGTAACCAGGCGAGGTTATCATTACTGTACGCACCTTATCAGTCTACATTTGAGTTCCCTCATCTCTTCATTATGCTTGAGGCCTGCAAGATTGAGTTCACACGCATCCACTGATTCAACAGAAGGTGGTCAGATCCCTTGGTCGTGTCTTACCTTTCCCTTTTGAGTCAGTTACAGTCTTTACCTAGGTTTGATTTCAAAAAAGACTTGATGCACAGGATGGATTAACCCTTAAGTACTCGTCAGTTTTGCTTGCTATTACAAGAAATCCTCAATTTATCTTTCTGAGATAAAAAAAACAGTTTAATTAATTTAAGGTTGTCTGTCCCCAGTTTATGGTTTTTAGTTAACCAAATTGTACTAATTACATGCGACTTCTCACACAGACTTTCATTTAAAACCGATTTAGAAGTTGTTTCCTAGTATGATGATGAAACGTCAATCGTTCAACCATTTAGTTAAGTGGCTGAAATTTAGACACGGACAAACACACGCACTCCCACGCCCCCCACCACCTAAAGTCATTTAAGACACCCATGAGAAATATGTCAGTCTGTCCGGAATAGAATATACACTGAATAGTCTACTGATGCTTCTAAATTACTGATGATTCAACTCGATTAACAAACAACAAATAACAAACAAATAAAGACAACAGAAGGTTTCAGGTCTCAAATAATTTCACAAGGTAGAACTTTTCCCTTCAGTTTATTTCAAGCAGGATGAATGACTCACTGCAACCCTATTCCCCTCCAGTTCATTTTAATCCAAGAAACAGAGAGGGTAAAGTATGTTTTATTCTCCTAGAATTCATATTCAAGATTTTTGTATGGTAGTCCTTATAGAATGTCTCTTTTCTTTGTCTATCCCTTGGTGTATATTTTCAAATGTATATTGAACACATTGAATAATTTGTTTAAGTGATACCCACTTATGAGATGACTCATATTTTGAAAAGTGAAGTAAACTGAACTATTATTCGCAGCTCAAGTGTTCAATGGCCAATATTCAATGCTCAGTTGTTATTATGCAATGAAAGATATACTAATTTTGAATCTATATAATTGCGTTTGTGATGCTTAATGATTTCATCAAGAAGACTGGAAAATAAATGGTCGATATCCTTTTCTTTCAGTTTAGTCTAAGACAATAATATGTGACGTATGCATACTCGGTTGATAACCACGGAGAAAAACGTTGTGGTATTTGAATATCAGGAGTCAGTCTGTAGGAAGCCTAACTCAACGTGGGTTTCGTGCTTGTTGGAGCTCATCAGCAAGGCATATCTCCATCCATGAGGAAATTGATGCTGTTTCGGTGATTTTCACCTTGGTCATTCAGTTCTTAAGACAGAAACTTTGCCACTGAGCAAAGTGATGTAACTGTTCAGTTCGTAGTTTTTAGAAGTTCGATAGGATTCAGTCAGGGGTGAGAAAAAAGTAGTGGTGTACGAATTCACTTCATGAAACTGAACCAAATCAACTGACTTATGCCAAACGTAACACCATAAAATGCATGGTAAACCTGAAAACTCTAGACATATTGCACAGTTCATCCTGGCACATTTCTCAGCTGTACTATGATACCGATAGAGTTTTCATTGGTCAGTGTAATCTACGGAGAATAACGTGGTTGAATTATTATTATTATTATTATTATTATTATTATTATTTATTACTTGTCCTTTGGATTCCTAGTGGAACATAGGGCTTCAGTAGCACGTCGCCATTCCACTCTATTCTCTCCAGTCCTCTTAACCTGGCTTCACGGCTGCCCACAAACTTTTGTTTCTTCCTCACACCACCTCCATGTCACTCTCGACTGGGATGCCAACTCGTTCTTTCCCATTTGGCTCCTACTCGATGGCATGGTCTGGCCTGTAGCATGATGTCCCCAAACGGTCTTCTCAGTGTACATCCAATCCAATCCATTTCCACTTTCTTCTGCATATTTGTTGGGCAATGGGTTATTGGTTGGTTCGTTGTCAACCAGCCAGAGTTCCTTATTCAAATTATTCTGGCCATGTAAACTTCAGTATGGAGCGAGCGTAGAAGATAGCTGTTAATGATGTCTACAGTTTGTCGGAAATACGTTTCGTAACGAGTCAAGTCTGTCAGCCATTACATAGAAGCACTGACTTACTTGACTGATGTTAGTGTTGAAAACCCGGATGTTATTCACACTAAATGCTGAGTGCAGTAGATCTCCACACTGATTATTTCAGATAAATAAAGGCCTGTGTTGGTGTATTCCCGATCCTGGCTTTGACATCCTCATCTGTGCCGCTTCCGTCCGTAGTCAAAACGATGCTGCCTAGATAGGTGGAGGAGACCACTTCGTTTAGATTTCTCCTGTTGATGGTGATTGGTGCTTGTGGCTGTTGTCGGTAGTGGTGGTGGTTGGGTATCTTCATCACCTCTGTCTTCTCTACATTCACCCAGAGGAAATCCTGTCTTTGCTGCTTCACCTCTTCTGCAAACTTCATGGTTTTCGCCCGTAGATCTGCGAGTTTGTGTGACAAGATATTAGATATAAATCATCATCGTTGGCGAAATCCAAATCATCTAGGGTCTTTCCATCAGTCCGGCCAGCATATGCCCATCTTCTCGCAGTTCCTCACAGTTTCTTACACGATCCAGTTCATTCTACTAAAATCAGGAAGATCATCGGTGACAATAGGTGGCAACCTTGTCTTACTCTTTCCTGTCTTCATGTCAGATGTATCACTGAGCTTTCTATTGCGGATCATTTGAGATGTAGCATATAGCTGTCAAATGAGGTTGATGAAGGTTTATGGCACTAAAACCGTAGTGTTGAAGCAGCAGCTGCCAAATTACTTCTCTGTCGACGCTACTGAATGCTTTTTCAAAGTCGATGAAGTTCAGGTAGAGAGTTGACTGACATTCTATGCTGCATTCTCTGATGATGCGTAGCGTAGCGTTGCAATTTGATCGGCACATGATTTGTTTTTCCTGAGGCCAGTCATCCAGCTGGTTCCGGTCGTAATTTTGAATGCAGAGGATTTTCAGTTTCTCCAGGATGATGCTGCTTAGTATTTTACTTGAGATGGACAGGAACTGGAGCATGATTCCGTGCCAGTTCTTGATGGAATTACTACTTACTAATACCGTTCAGCAGTATATTTAACTAGTTCATGATATGTCGTCGTGGCAGCATAATGTCTCCAGGAACTCTTTTGATATTGAGATTAAACAGTTGGAAAGTTATTCAACTGCGAGAAACATCAAAGCGAACCGTTCCTTTTATAGATAATCGACAACCTGACTATTCATCGTCTAAAACAGTTAGGATTGATTTATCAATGAAGAGTTACCTTTCTTCGTGTTGTTTATTCTTAGCTACTGGTCAGATCCTATTCAGCAGCCGAATGATAATGTCTCTGAATGTGACATTAGGTGATGTGGGTTTTTGGCTGTTAGGGGATATCATTTTCGTCGAGGTTGGAAGCACACCTTACTGACGAGTGTAAACAAGTCGGAAATCTAGATCACACATGGTTTCCTACCCACTGCCTTCATCTATCTAACAGTCATTATTTTCATTTATATCAGATAAACTCTAAGAGCAATAATGTTGTAACACTACTGAGTGTCTACAGGACAAAGTATGTACACAGTTAAGTTGATTTCACCGGTTGGATTCTTCAAAGCAGCTCAAAATTCCTTGAAAATAATTACAATCTTTGCCTAATGAGTTTTTCTCCAAAAGTGTGTGTATGAGTATCAGAAAAAACTAACTGGAAATGCTCTGAAAACGTTTAGAAGTTGTCAGGGCCGTTGAAAACACAAGAATATCGTTGTACGCAGCACACGGTTTGCGTTGACAATACATTTTGCATCATTTTACCGATTCTCAATGTTTTTGGGAAACCTGTAGGTTGGGAATGGATTGTTGTAGGAACATTTAGTCCCTCTTTACAAGTTTAGTTTCGATATGTAGACGACACGTTGAAATTGGAGCATACACAGTTTCTTCACACATATAAATTCAGTAGTCAGCGCGGTCTAATTCACCTATGAATTAGAAAATAGTGAAAAGGAGTTAGCGATGGTGGATTGCACTATTGTCTATAGAAAACCTTCCCACTCGAATTGTTTCACTCTATATCAGTTAAAGTTGGCTTGGTAAAATGTCTAAGTAACAGGACTGAGAAACTTACTAGTAAAACAGAAGATCTAAGACAAGAAACCAGATACATTAAGGTTACCTTGCTACTCAACAATTACGATCCATAATTAATCAATAAGCTCCACAGGAATCGTAAGAAAAGCATGACTAACATTAGTAGAGCACGTAATAATAATGATATCGATACTGCTAGGAGATAATTCAAAACCTCCGCAGTATTACCATACAAAGAAGGCACCTCAGAGACATTACGTAGGATTCTCAATAAGGCTGGCTGGGATTACAGTGGCATTTAAACCTACAAACTCACTTAGAAATAAGCTTCGTAGGTGAAAATATCCTGCTGATCTAATATTTAGGAAACTGGTTGACTCTCAAAGGATCATAGTCTGAAAATTGTTATTCTAGAATTTAGAAGTATCAGTTAGATAGTCAAGGTAAGCGGACAAAATCAACGTGAAACGTCGCATAGAAGTGCATCGGTTCAAGTTACCACACTTAACAAGGCATGAAAAATAAATGGATAAAAAAATTCTAGACATAGTTGTGTGAGAGAATAAACCATTAGAAGTTACACGCCAAAGTAAATATTTAGACCTCAAAAGGCCTCAAGAAGTGGGTATATGCGCACCCTCGTGACCGATTTTCGGCCATATCACCAAGAATCCTCATTTCTTTCATCACGAGGACCCCAGCCAGACAGTCTGAATCTCCCCACATGGCTCATACCAAGAGTCAGGAACTTCATAGACTGGTGCCACTCTTAATCTGTCCACTGTGAACCCTGTTTAAACATAGTCCAACTTCCCTTAACACGCACATCAAGGTAGGCGGTGGCTCGGCATGCAAAGCTCATGTCCAAGTCATTTCAATCGATTAAGGTCTACAATCTGATCAATCGACTTGCCTGTCTTGTTCGCTACACTTTGGCTGATCTGAAAATTGCTCACATACTGGTTTCATCAAACGCGAGCATTGGTATGAAGACACCTACCTATGATCAAAATCCTGTAACAATTCCATATCGTCTACTTTCAACACCATGTATCATAGCCGTTCAACAAGACAGAACTGACTGCAGCGCAGTATACTTGTCCATCGATAGCTAGTCAGTAGGCGCCAGATATTTTGCAAGTTAGGCGTACATCATACTCCACCATTTCACTCTGCATCAATAAACTAGGAGTAGTTCCAGACCAGTCCTGGATCATGATCCTACATTTGACAGGTGTCAGATGCATTCCACCTTAATGTACTCAGATTTCTGCTCAACACGTTCAGATGATTCTGTATTTTATCAGCATCTTTATTCAGCAGGAAAATATCGTCTGCATACTCCAAGTAAACCAGATGACTCTGACTGTCAGCAGCGGATAGTCGAGTGACTGAGTGCATCACTGAGCAAATGCTGTTCTAAAGTCTAGAGGCTCATAAGTTACGTGTGTTCAATATGAAACTTAGGCTTTATTGACACAACTTAAATTCAGAAAATCTTGATCCAGGTAAACGAGGAAAAATTACTACTTACCAGGCTATTTATCTGTTTGTTTACAAGAATTCTGCTATGTCAATACAGTTTCGACACAGGCTTCTCCTTTCAGGAGTGGACAGTTAAGCGTTGGGTCCGTCCTAGCTATCATACTATGTTAACCGTCTCCTCCATCGATCTCTGTCGGTATGTGATCCCCTCCGCACATATAACAATATTGTCTATAAGTTCAGTTTGATAATAACGATGGTAATCACAAGTAATAGAATAAAAACAATACCTGTCGCACAAGGATTGGCTATCGTAACTCATTGGCCTAATGAGTAACACTATAGTGCTTGAAAAGAAACAGTCCTCGGGTCTCAAATATGAGAACACGCGTGTCCTGAATTCCATTACTAGTTACTATTCATCATTACTGTCAGAAGTATTGTTGCCTCAGATAGTCTTAAGTATTCAACTTTTAATCAGCGAATAAAGAGATTTACTTGTTCCGGCTGCATTATTAACTCTGATCTAGCAGGTCTTGGATATGATTTAGTGTACAAAGCTGAGCTGAATTTACCTTCTATTTTTCGAAGTAAAAAAGTGTGACTGGCTTGAATATTATAGCAATTCTAATGTTTTCTTGATCTTTACTGTGATGTTGATGTGTGAGAATTATTTGTATTGGGTGATGATTGAAGGTGAGATAAAAATCTGAACCGCAGCCGGATTCGAACCAGCTACCGTCGAATTACCAGCCCGGTCCAGATTTTCATCCCACCTTCAATCAACACCCAGTACAAATACTAGTCTGCCAAACTACGGCTACCTTAGATAGTCAAATCATAAGAATTATTTGGCTATTGTACATAATCAGTCATCTACTCGGCGTATTTGTTTATTTATTTAACCTCAACCTGTTTAATAGATTCATAACATATATTGTTTATTTTATTCTTTCAAGGTCAAGGTTATTGTTTGTGTGAATAAAACACATGATAACAGTAGTAGTCAAGGCTTAGCAATGATAGCATCGACAGCGATGAAAACAGTTGGAGATCTTCTATCAACCAGTCATCCTTTAAGTACAATTCATCCAAAATCAGATAGAAATTCATCATCTGCTTCGACATCACCTTCTGCTTCATATTCACTTGTGAATTGTCTTCAAATTGATCATTATCGTAAAGCTATCACACTGTTAGATCCTACACCATCACGTCGAAGAGGTGGTGGACTACCGAAAATGTATAAATTTGATAATATTGTAACCCAGGATACATTAACAGTAAGTTATGTTTCTTTTATAGTGAACTTTCTATTTTCTACGATAAGTTATTACTTTTGTTATCTTGTAGCATAGAATGACGATTATTCAGACAGACAGACAGACAGACAGACAGACAGACAGACAGACAGACAGACAGACAGACAGACAGACAGACAGACAGACAGACAGACAGACAGACAGACAGACAGACAGAATCAACCAAGTGAACCGGTTCAAGTCGCTACACTCCACAATAGCATAGAAAAAAGCTGACATAAAAGTAGGGAAAGTTATGTAAGAGGAAATTGATGGTAAGTGAGAAGAATATTCGAGCTTTAGATGTCAAAGAGTGTATACAGTATCTGTACCGTAGCGACCGAGAATCTTCAACCACTGATTTCCATTGTCTCAAGGACCCCAGGCCGATGGTCTGCATCTCTCTATACAGCTTAAATCAAGAGTTAGTGACTTCATAGACTGGTGCCACATGATAATCTAGTCAATAATGACGATTACACCTTATGGAACCGATTGATTAGAGTGTCACAAAGTCAGTTGTTGGATCACAACTGGCCGGTTGGCTAGCCGTGTGATGATCTCGTGTACGATCAAGGGTGAACGTGATGAAGAGTCTCCATCTGAGACGAAACTTTGGGAACCTGATTTACCAATTTATTTCGTAAAAATTGTCAAAAGTACAGGAAAAATGAACCCTCTCACTGGAGTGCAGGTATATCTAGTTGAAAGTTGAGTACTTAAAACAATGAATCCCTGGTCTATTTGTCTTAGTCGTGAACTTTTAACTAGTGGTTCCTAGGTTCCAGCCTCTGCTTTACTTCCACTAATCTAAGCACCTAGACCCCCCTCCTCTGTTATAAGTATACCTGTTTGTCTATCGCACAGAAATGTATACAGTTGCTTGAGTGGTATTTCTTGTACTCTTAAATATCATGTTTCATGATGTCATCGCCTCAGAAAGCATTCTCTCCTAGTAGCTAGCAAAATGTAGAAGTAGTTGTGTATATATTTGTATACCCTTGGTTACATATATGACTTGTCATGAATCAACAAAATAATTGTGCATCTTTTCTTTTTCTTCAACTGTAATATGTAGCCTAAATTTTGTTCTATGGTCCTCAGTGATGCTATTACTGCTGTGTTGAATGGACAGGATAGTTGTATAATAACTATTGGACATAAAGCTACTGGTAAGTAGTCTGTTTCATACCTCATGTTGTTTTGTATTACTTTGAGAAGAAAATGAATGACTTTTATCGATCCATGAGGCTCTAGTAATGACAGACTACTTGATGATAAAATTAGAAAATTCTCATCTTAGCCAAATTATTCTTCATTTTGACATCTATAAACCATATACGGATGAAATATTCGTTATTTGTGACTCAACTATCGATCTAGATGACATCCTATGCGAGTGTAATAGTCGTCATTCAGTGCTGAAATTCGTTATAGAGAGGGAATTAAAATCAGCTACTTGTTTCCTTGACGTGTTGATTACGAGACACAGCAATGGAACACTGAAAAGATCCATCTACAGGAAACCCACGTGGAATGGACAGTTTACTACTATCTATAGTTGGGTGCCGATTATCAGGAAAAGAAACCTCATTCACTCACTCCGCTATCGAATACGTGATATGTGTAGCATAGACTGTGTACAAGTTGAAGTCAACTTTCTAAGAGGGACGCTTGTGGAAAACGGCTATCCTAACCGATTTGTTGATAAGAATATGCGAGAAAGACATGCGAAATCAGTCATCAGCTCAGTTTCTAAAAACACTTTGTCCATGAATCTGTAATTTAAAGGTGATGCAGCATCAGATATCCTGAAAAGCCATCATTCTTGATCAATTATTAGGACTGTTTTCTCAGTCAAACTTCATTTGATCATTGCCAGTCGTTAATTGATCTCCAGGTGTATAAAAGACAATATCCCCCGACATGCCACATCCATGTGTATCTACCAGTTCATCTGCTGTTGTGGAGCAACGTACATCCGCTGTAGTCAGAGATTGCTGTCATCATGTATACGAGAACATATTCCTATCTGGTTTTATTAGGGTGAAAAGAAATGCATCAGAACTTCTATCCTTGAACGTCTAATCGATTCTAACCATTCAACTAACCTAAACAATAATTTTACGGTTGTCTATCGAATTCGCTTAAACATCTCACATTTCCTCCGTGTTCAACTTCTAATAGAAACACAGGCCTTGAATATCCATGAACTGAAGTCTGTCTGACCTTTGTGTACAAAAGAAATATGTACAGTCTTTGTCTTTACCTCGGTCTTGGTGGGCTTCGTCCCTTTTTTGTTATTTCAACATCCCCTTTTATTAGATTTATCTCCATACTCTTATATTATTATTATTGTTGTTTTTACTTTCAACAGTTTGCGGTGTTACCTCATTCGATCTTCCCAATGATTGCAACTTTTAACAAAACATTTTCAATTTATTTCATTTAATTATATCTGGTGGTTTGTAGAGATTTATTAATTGATTTTAGGTTGGAATTCATCATGGATTGATATCAGTTGGAGAGACATTGGAAATCTGGGAACACTTGATACCTGTGTCGTCCTAGTATGGGACTCTTCAGCAGTACGCACCCACAACCCCACCGCGTCAGGGATCGAGCCCAGGGCCTTCAGGTTCCGTGGCCAGCAGGCTGCTATTGAGTCTCTGGGTCGGAATCCAATGACCCATATTTCCTACACCTGTCACCTTACGATATAGCGCGATCTCTATTCAGTATCGTCGTTGAATAATTGTCGTCATATTTCACTTAGTTGGCTTCACCGGTCATGACTTCCAGCTAACTTCTTGTTTCATTTGTATTACTTGATTATTTGAATTTTCTGTTAACTGTACCACGTTTACACCCCGTTTATAATCGATATGTACCTTATGAACGATCAAAAATCTTACGTAAACTCCTTTTTGTCATCATTCAACGTTTACACATCATCAACTAGCAACATTATTTCAACCCACTATTGTTTAAGTTAAATCTTTCTCAAGGAATGGAATCTTTTAATATCATATATATTAGATAGGAATATATAAATTGAGAATAAATTTGTTGAAAAGACTCCTCTTTGCTGACTATCTTGTTTTTGATATCACAAAGGGAATTATAAAAGTGATATCAATTAGAGAATCAATGAAAACATGAGATCACTTAGTAGCTATTTCGTTCCAGTGTGTGATTCCTCAATGATGTACACTAAAGATCTTGTAAGGTAGTGAGCCGAGGAATGGAGTTAGATTCCCACAAATTGTCAATTGATGAATTGATGATCACAGTGCATTAGTCATTTACTTAGGGATAGATTTTCTGTTGTTTTTGTGAGAAGCCGTGATATGTGGAGTCAATCAGGTGGGGGTATGAAGATGACTACTCACCATTGGCATTGGTGTATGAATGTGGTATAGCCTTAACTGACAGATTCGGGAGAATGTTGACCGTAGAATTATACTAGTATATGTATTTAAGATTAAGAAAGTCGTTCAAAAAGCTGAGCTTTGAAAAAACTTTCTAGCATATTGGCTTACAACCATTTGATAGTGACGTCATATTGACAACAAGAAAGAAGACGTGAATGCACCAATAAGTTTCATGAATGAAACAAAGCCGAACTAGTCTAGTTGTTTCTGCGAAAACAGAGGCTAAGAATTGCCTTGCATCGACTTTATCAGTTAATATAGTTCGACAGACTTGAAATACTTTCTCTTTCCAACTCACATTTAGGAGTATGAGGATAAGTTACGTTGTTTCTAAGGTTCGGTACTTTTTTGAGTCAGTGATATGCTGAATAAATCAGCATTTTGGGTTTGGCGAACAACTATGTAGCGGATAGCGTATATATATTACCGATGTAGGAAACAATATTTTGATGAGTGTCGTTTACAGTCGTAAGTATATCACAAAACTTCTTCAAAACATCTATCATGACCTGGATAGTTTATCAGTTAACCCATTGAATTCAATACTGATTGGCCCACGTCCAGTCTTTGACAGATCATGAGTTCCTTTGACACCACTATCATGTATAACCCGTAGTAAATTTTAGTATATATGGTATACTTATTGAAACCAATGAGGTGATGGAGACCCATCGATTCTATCCATGAAAGACTCTGTTTCCAAAACTTTATACCGATTGGCTAGTTATCTCAACTATCTCAAAAGCTGCTGTGTACTCTAATATTTGTGTATATCATTATAATTATAATAAAGTTAACTTCAGATTAAAATGGTTCTTATAACCGTATCATTTTCTCGGTGTCATTATCTTTTTTGTCTAGGTAAAACTCACTCTATGATAGGCTATGATTATTCACCAACAGAATGTGGTATCATACCATGTGCTATTAGTTGGTTATATCAGTTACTGAACTATCAAAAACGTGTATATAATACAAGATTTTCTATACGGATATCAGCTGTTGAAATTTCTGGTCCAAATGAAGAATTTCATGACCTGTTAGCTAATACATCTGTTTCATGTAAGTTTTTAGAGGTTTGTCTTTCTATCTATCTATTTATGTGCGTTTTATGGCAACCGTACAAAACTAATTATCTTCAGACATTTTCAAACTACTTAAATTTCTTAATAGTAGCATGTCTAGAATAGCAGAATTAATTTACTGTTGGTAGTACTTAGTATCATACTCATGCTTAGATGCTGTTTTCTGATGCGTCAGATTTTCCGCGGAGGTTTCTGCAGAAGACATGACAACTAACTTTTGCACACCTGATGAATTCGAAAAGATGACTGAATGGACATTTTTCATTAACTACTGGATAGTGCATGGTGAGAATTAAGCACTGAAAAGGAATAATGTTTACTATAAATGTTGATTTGTATACGTGAAGCTTGGGAGAAAATAGAAGTAAACCAATGTGTGGTATTGGATGTTTGCTTTGCCATGAACGACTAACAATAATAATAATAAAAAGTATTTTTCTTGTGATGGTGTTTAGGAAACATCCTGGTCAGCACATGGTTGACGAGTCCAGACTGGGAAGAAACACTTGTCTCCGATTCCACTGCTAGCCACAATCCACCATTACTATCAGACACACCCGTTAGTTACTCGGTATTACTCTGTCTTGTCTTATATGCTTGTTGATTACAAGTGACAAAATTTTGTGGGATATTCAGTGGGTTCAGTGACTTCACAATTACATGAAATATTTAAACGTATGTCGTTTTGAATGGTTATTAGGAACTTATTTCACCTATACTTTCAATTTTTATATGGATGATGGATAGTGACTAGCAGCAGAACCCAGGATGCGCGTTTCGTCCGGTTTGGGATTCGTCAGCTGGATGCACCTGCTTCCCACCGAGTCATTTTGTTCCCACTAAGACTATACCATACACGCTACACAGAGAATGGCTGTTGTGACTCTGAAGCCTAGTGGATAACGCTCTGGTGTTTTAAGTGATTGTTCTTGTGTTCAAGACTCAGTGGGAACGAAATCACTCACTGGTGTGCAAGTACATCCGGTTGAAGAGTCCTAGGCAGGACGAAATAAGCCTCCTAACTTTCATGGCTAGCCACTGTTCATCACTAGTGTTCACAGACTTACTGTTCGGTGAAACTAGATGCTTATATATGACGCGTATGTTTTTGTAACCGGAGTGCATATAGTTAGAAATCAATTTAGGTATACAACATCTGGAAGCAACAGTTACTGAAGGTCATCTAAACTTAGGAGATCAGGACTACTTTCAAACTGTTATGTAAAAGGCATAGCTACCAGAAAGTTTACGTGAACTGACTCCAGTTAGTGGAATCTTAACTAATCCATATGGATCTTGCTCTCTTCTTTCATTTAGGTAAACATGTAACTAGTTATGTTGTAGTTTACTTGGTGGTGGTTAGCAGTGTAATCAAGCCCATACACTTCATCCTAATTGGAACTCATCAGCTGAACATGCTTGCCCATTGGTTAGTGATGGTCTTCCCACTGGAAGTCGGACTCAGAAGTCATCGCATCAAGTATCCGAAGCCTTGTCCACTAAGCCACTTAGATTCCGAATAGAGTAAGATTTAGTAAATATTCGAGTAATATCGACAAGTCTGCATAGGAGCCCATATACCAACCAACAGAGGTTAGGAATTTGAACCCACATGGCTACAGGAATTTATTAGTATCAGTAAACAATGTATACGTAGTTAGTTTCTGTTCTGAAGTAATGAAGTTCACCAGTTGCCTAGGTCACAGAAGTTCAAACAGAGGTTTCAATCTGTGACCCATTTTGCTGGAGGATGAGACACGCCTAATATACAAAAGAATTAAATCATGACTAGTTCTTGAGGTGTAATTAGGTGAAACAGATTCGATTCTATGACACATTACTTGATAGTCGAATGCTTAAACCGCCGTGCTACAACTTCACACGGCATGTATGATAATAAGGTCTGAAGTGGGTGAGAACTGACACTTCTGTCTCTTGTTACCAAAGCACAATACGAATGGATGCATATATCTACACGACAGTGTTGATTTCTTCAAAAATAATCTGTTTCTACTAATTTTAGGTGATGAGGAGTATTCTGACAAGTCACCAAGTCATTATTTACAAACACCAAATACGATATATCAAAATAAAGCTTCATTATCACCACCGTTGTTACCAAACGGCAAAGTGGGTTCCTTCACCGCCACTACCGCTGCCACCACTAACACAGTATCAACACGAACAACAATAACAACACATTATGAGAAAACACAGTCTATTTCTGCTAAAATGGTTGAAAAATTATCTAATCTGTGTGAATTACGTGCATCCAGTTCTGAAAAAGCAGCTCATCTTCTTGATACGGCGCTATCCAATCGGTCTGTGCATAGATGTGATCGTCTATCTGGTTTATCGCATATGTTATTCACTCTACATTTATACCAATGTAAATTAGAGAACAATAGTAATGAAATGAGCAGTAAGTTTGTGTTTTTTTTATACATTATAACATTTGCCTACTAATAGGTAGACTGAATGTTTGCAACTAATTTTTCAAGTGTTGTTTTTAAGAAACCGTTTTTTTTACATCAATTAATGCGATATTTTTAACATATACAAGAGTTTAACTTACTGTCGATGAAAATGCTTGTTGTTTTTCTTCTCCAAATTTCACCCGTCTAGTTGTTTGAGCAGATTTAAATAGAATGGTTAGTGAACTTTGAAGTTGAGGTTAAAGTTGATACGTTCAATTTTGAGGTGTGCGTGCGGATTTATTTATTGATTTCAAGTTGGTATTCATTATGGACTGACATCAGTTGAAGAACATTTTGGGGGATTGGGAGCACTTGATACCTGTTTCTTCCTAGTATAGGACTCCAGCAATGCGCATCCATGACCCCGCCCCACTAGGAGTCGAACCCAGGACCTTCGGGACCCCCGCGACTAACACTTTACCATTGAGCCACTGAGTCGAACATGGAGACGGTTACTCAGTAATGGAATTAAGTGGAGGTCACGCTATATCGTGACAGAAGTAGGAAATATTGAACACTGAACTTCTGTATATTATTTATTTATTTTTAAGGTAGTATTCACCACGGACTGACATTAGTTAGGGAACCATTGAAAACCTGGGAGCACTGGATGCTGTTTCGTCCTAGTATGAAGCTCCTCAGCAGTACGCACCCACGATCCGTCCAGGAATCGAACTCAGTATCGAGCGTAAGTAGCTGTTATTGTATGTCTGTAGTTTGTTGGAAACGCTTCTCGTAACACGCCAAGTCTCTCAACCATCAAACAGAAGCACTGACTTACTTGACTGATGTTAGTGTTGATAACCTGGATCTTGTTCACGCTTAGTGTTGAGTGGGGTGCATTAGGCCTACACACTGATCTCAGGTTAATGAAGGCCTGTCTTACTTGCTTTTCCGATTCTGCCTTTGACATCGTCATCTGTGCCGCCACCGCCTGTAGTCGGAACGATGCTGCCTAGGTAGGTAGTTGAAAGAACAACTTACCTTAAATTTATCCCCTTGATGGTGATGGGTATTTTTTGTTATTGGTTGGGTATCTTCATTACCTCTGTCTCCTCTACGTTTACTAGAAGGAAGTCCCGTCTTCCTTTGCTGCCCTGCCTCTTCTGCCAACTTGTTGGTTTTTGCCGGTAGATCTTCGAGTTTGTGTGACAGACATAAATCATCATCTTCAATATCCAAATCTTTTAGAGTCTTTTCATCGGTCTAGTCGGTATATCCCCATCTTCTTGCTCCTCGCAGTTGTCTGCTGCATGATCCAGTCCATTGCAGTCGACCATAATGAGGAAGACCATTGTTAATAGTAGGTGGGAACCTTGTCTTACTCTTGTCTGTTTTCACGTCAAAGGTATCACTGAGCTTTCCATTGTGAATCACTTCGTATGTGGTATCCTTATTTAGCACATAGCCGTTGAATGAGATTGATAAAGGTTTGTGGCACTACCTAACCCATGTCCCCATTCTTACTTTTGCTTTCATCGAGAGAAGAGAAGACACACCGGCCAATTGGCTTTCCGAAGGCTTTCGTCAACCAGAATCATTTCGTCTTCCCGATTCCAACGAGGAATACGTTTATTTTCATTTTTTATGCTTCTTTAGCGATTGGATTGGTTTTACGGGGTAGGGTTCCTAATCCGATGCCCAACCATCCCTCTTTATCCCGGCTTAGGATTGGCCAGTAAACTAGGTAAAGTTGTCCGTGTTGAATACCACCTCAAAATTAAAATCTTTACACAAAAAATCTTACTATTCACTGTATTTTATAAAAATTATTAACACCATCTTTTGTGTTACGTAATATGTTTGGATTCACAGTTTTTCAGAAAATTTGGAATCTTGTATTCATCAATTATTTTAAATACTCTTTATTCATGTCTACATTTCATTGATAATCAATATAACCGGGCTAAATCATTTTTACTCACCTTTTCAGTTGTATACACTTTGATTATCTTTCTTTGAATTTGTTTAGTTTCTGGTGGAAGAACCAAATTTCATTTTCTTGATTTGGGTTGTGGAAGATATGGACAACATTCACTTAGCATGGATAAATGTACAGATATAGATAACAGTTCAAAAGTCAATAGTAAATTGAGATTTCCTACAAAGAATGATATGAAAGAAAATTCCAGTGGTGCAACGACTATGGATGATGCCAATTTAACAAGATTGTCAACTAAGGATAGTGAGACTACATCGTCACCATCTATTCATAATATAGAAGTTAATGAGAATCGTACAATTTCGAAAGCTCTCTCATTATCTGGTATTGGTAGTGTTCTGTTAGCTTTATTGACTGGTCGAAGACAATTACCGTTTCGTGATTCTTCCCTTACCTATTTATTACGTGAAGCAATAACTGGTAATCAAATTCAACCGTGTATTTTAGCCCATGTATCTGGGAATGCACAGTACTATACAGAAACACTACAGGTTAGTTATCATCCTGAGGTTGAAGATTTCAGTTTTTCATTTCAATCATTTTTGTCTTGATGTTTATGTCTTTTTTGTTGCAGACTTTTCACGATTAAGATCACCTAAAACTCTTTGAAAGTTGTTATTTGCGGCATATTAGATCCTTTGACTTAGGGATCTCAGACACGTTCGAAATCTCTGTTTAATTTCCTTAAAGTTTTTCTCGACTTAGCTCTAAATATCTTTATTTCTGAGACTATTCAAATCCGTTTGAAAGTATGCTATAGCATCTTGGTTTAGGTACTTAAGTTTCAACTAATAATTGACTGATATAAGGTTCAGTCTGCAGATTTAAGTTTGATGAAGCATGTATCTACCATCATAAGTCATCACACAATATGTGTGACTTAGGAATTAGTATATGAATAACTGTTTATGTATCTAATAGTCACGGTGTCAGGCTCCTTGACGGATTGATGAAGGTTTACTCACTCACTCACTCACTCACTCACTCACTCACTCACTCACTCACTCACTCACTCACTCACTCACTCACTCACTCACTCACTCACTCACTCACTCACTCACTCACTCCGATGGCGGCCAGTGAAAACTTGCCTCCACCATTCTATTTTGGCAATCCCAAGGAGATCAGGATTCGTGGAAAACAATTTACCATTCTTGTTGATGTCGATCTGTGATGGGATCTTTAAAAATCATGAAGTTGACAGTTGGTTCACGCGGTTAAACGTTGTTATCGTTCAATACATTTCTTAGATATTTGTCTTTTAAAATTTTTACAGGTAATTCAACTTGCTACGGAAATAAACAGACTTCGACGTCGTAAAATTGGAGTCAATCATTCCGGTACACTAACAAAAGATACTGGCCAATTAGGGTCTAATTCAGACAAAAGTCAAGACGACACTGGTTCATCATCAATGGATACAGAAAATGGACCAATGAAAATTCATCGATCATATTTACGTAGACCAAGACTTGGTCGATTATCATACGCCAGATCATTGGGATCGTGTAGTTCAGAACTCGATTGTACATCAAGTGGAGAACAATCTTGTGATACAGTAATTTATGTAGGTAATAAGAACCTACTACAAAGTGTACATCGATATAGTGACAGTCATCTTTCATCGCATTCCATAAGTGAATTGGGCCCAAAAGGATTATCGGATGATAGTGTCGATGTGAATGATATAGCACACAGTCAGAGGGGATCATCAGAGTCAATGACTATGAATGATGAAAAACTAAGGAAGAAGAATCAAGTGGGTTTATGGTGATGTTTATTAACACTTTTGTAGTTTATTATCTATATTGTTATACCTCTACTTACACTGTAACCTAGTACTGGAGTATGATTACTAGTAACCATTTCTTTTGAAACAATTTTTCGGTCATTTTATGCACCTTCGGTTTACTGATACTTTGTGTATATTATATTTTATTTGTCCCTTGGGTTCCTAGTGGAACACAGGGCTTCAGTAGCACGTCTCCAGTGCACTCTCTTCTCTGAAATGTTTTGAACCTGGCTCCATGATAGCCCACAAGCTTTCATTTCTTCCTCACAAGATCTCCTCCATGTCATCCTCGGCACCAACACCCAACTCGTCGTTTCCCATAGGGATTCCACTCGAGGGGCTGGCCTGACCCATGATGTCCCCAGTCGGCCTTCTCAGTGTATGCCCAATCCAATCCATCTCCACTTCCTTCTGCATATTTGTTGGGTGATATGTTCTTGGTTGGTTCGTCCCCAGAGCTCCTTGTTGCTTATTCTTATTATTCTGGCCATCTGTGCTCCACTAACGAGCCAGCGTAGGCAGTTGTTGATGAATGTCTGTAGTTTGTTGGAAGTGCTTTTCGTAATGGGCCAAGTCTCTCAAACATACAGAAGCACTGACTTACTTGAGGATAGTGTTGAAAATCCGGATCTTGTTCACGATTTATGCTGAGTGCAGAAGATCTGCACACTGGTTTCAGGCTAATGAACGCCTGTCTTGCTTTTCCGATTCTGACTTTGACCTCCTCATCTGTGCCGCCTGTAGTTGAAACTTTGCTGCCTAGATAGGTGAAGGAGGTTACTTCCTTTAAGTTTCTCCCATTGATGGTGATTGCAACTTGTTGTTGTTGGTGGTGGCGTTGTTTGGGTATCTTCATCGCCTCTGTCTTTTCTACGTTCACTTGAAGTCCGGTCTTCGCTGCCCTGCCTCTCCTCTTCTGTCAACTAGTTAGTTTTCGGCTGCAGATCTTCAGGTTTGTGTGACATCAGACACAAGTCATCACTGGCGAAATCCAAATCTTCTAGGTTCTTTTCCGCGGTCCAGAGTATCCCCCTCTTCTCACTTCTCACTGTTGCATGATCCAGTCGACTACAATCAGGAATATCATGGGGGATAGTAGGCAACCTTGTTTCACTCCTGTCTTCACTTTCGCTTCAAAAGCATCACTGAGCTTCCCATTGTGAATTACTTGGCATGTGGCGTCTTCATATAGTTGTTGAATGAGGCTGATAAAGGTTTGTGGTATTCTGTGGTGTTGAAGCAGTTTCCAAATTACCTGTCGGTCGACGCTGTCAAAGGTCTTCTTAAAGTCGATGAAGTTGAGGTAGAGTTGAGTTGACTGTCATTCTATACTCTGTGTGTAGATGACTCTATTTTATCACCGATAACGTTTCGATAATGTTTGAGGTAGTATCCACTATGGACTGGCATCAGTCCAAGAACTATTGAAAACCTGGGACAATTGAGCAACTGTTTCGTCCTAGTATGGGATTCCCTAGCAGTACGCACCCACGACCAGGCTAAGGACCGAACTCAGGATCTTCAGGTTCCACAGTGAAAGTGTTTGATAATGAGAAATATTTTGGTGTTTACAGTGATGACTCTCTCTTGGTTTCTGTCTCAGTTGCCAATACCAATTTCATCCAACTAACGAGGCTGTCAGTAAGACGAAACACATCTCCTAGATCTTACCATTAACTATTAGACAACATCTCACGATTAATGCCAACGGTCTTAATTAACTGATATTTTTGTGTGTCACCAATCCCTGTTGTCGGTTCTTTATGCATCAGGTGTTTACACGTCTGTATATATATATATATATATATATATATATATATATATATATATATATATATATATATATATATATATATATATATATCCATACTTCCTCCAATAACGGAATTTCATTCAACGCACACATATACACACCCACACAAACATCCACTGAGGATTGACTTATTTCATGATATATCAAAAGTGACTAATGTCATTCTTTATACAAAACAATGATAATTACAACGATTGAAAATAGAAATCTGCTACAGGTTTATTCTTGTTAATATATTGCTTATCGTTGACAGTTATCATATACTAGGTCAAATGGATAAGGGTTGAATATTGAACATGAACGACCTTGAATCTTAATACATTTAAAGAATCCCGCTGAGTTTGAAAGAAAATGAAAATGAATAATCACAAAGACTTTATGATTTAGTTGCTAATTTAAATAAATAAAATAACACAAAAAAATATATAAAAAGAATTTGATATTTTTATTTTTAAAGCACTATAAATTTCTTTGTTTATGAAAGTAACAACAGTAGCTATACAATGAATTGTTTGTATGTAAATGAGTGAACTATTCTGAATAGCATGCAAAAGTGCCACATGGATACTTAAAGTTCAGTTTATATTTAGCGAAATAACACCACCTGTGGCGCTGAGTAAACAGTGTAACAGTACACTCTGTTCTACTATGAAAATGTGAAAGTTACAGGTTACTAATTAATTATACTTTTAGAATATCACCTAAACAAAAGTTAGTCATGGGTTTCCAAATAAAGCGATGAATTGACCTGATGATAAGACTTTGGAAGTTTATCATAATTTGTTCGAATAAAGAAATTCAACATTCTCTCCATCAACTTCAGACTGAACATTCGGGTAGAATCATAGACACTTACACGATAGTATGACTTATGAGTGAATACAATAAGTATCAGGTTGAATTGCATAACCTTAAAAATGAGTGACACACATAAACCATTTTCAGGAAAGTAACGTATTCGAATAAATATTTGGATTTCAACTCATCACATTCAGTCACCGATACGAAAATTTCTGTTACCGCCTCTAGTCTTTTAAGGAGAACACATATACTCTAGTAATGCATGAAAGTGAAAAAGTTAAGGAGTTAAGAGTTAAACTATGTGAACAAGATACTTAGAATGATTAACTATCCGGTGAAATTCATTCGGGAAATTGAAAATAACAATAAATTAGATGGTAGAACACTTTTCCTAAATCATGGAGCTCAACAATAGTTATCCCTTACAGATTGCACACATATAGGATGAAATTAGGACAGCGGTCAACAAATACAATATCTGAGTGTTCTATAGAACATCAAACACATTGTAGAGCATCTTAAGCCATTTGAAGGACGAGATCCCTCTTAACTTACAATCGAATTATGTTCATAAAATAAAATGCCTAGAGTGCAATGGAATATACGTAGGAAAAACTTCCCATGGGATCAAAATTAAGAAAAATAAACATGGAAGAGCTTCTACCCGACCCTCTAGAAATCCAGTGGAACTGAAAAAAACTTGAAAATACATCAGCCATAGCACTGTATGGTATAATTTCAGGTCACATGATCGATTTTGACAGTATCGAGATAATTTAGAAAAGCTTTACAAATTATAAAGAACATCTTCGATTTCCATAGCAGAATCTCTTCATATACAGAGTGGAATCAAAATTATCTAAATAGGAATGAATGAATGAGAGAGTAAAACGTAGTTTGACCTGGTCTCAACTCATCCTGTGGGCGATATAACCATCGTACATACGATAAGAACTACAAACACATGTGTGTACATGCAAATCTCAATGTGTATTATTCATATACAACACACTACATATGGATATCATTTTCATTCAAGAATCCTGACAATTCAGAATCATTCATGCAGAAGAACACATATCAACTTATCATGTGTAAGGTTGGAGGATATTGTAAATTCTGGTTTACCATAACTTTGTTTTACATTCATTAGGAATTGTAAATACTAAATGAAACCCATCGAATTGACGATGATAATTCACCAGAAGAATTAACAATAGCTTGTTATTTGTTCAATCAAACCTCTTGTAGGATAAGCATCAGTTTTTATTGATCGACACTGGTAATTTCTCATTAACTGTAGCACTGAATAGTTCTCTGTCAACATACAGGCTCCTGTATGCATGCTTAGATATTCCTTAAAGATGTGACTCATGTAACATGGTAACCTAATGCAGAATGGATTGAAATTCTTAGCAATATATGCTGGGCTGTAGTTTCTGTGGAAATATGATCATTTAATAGGATGAAGGTAAATTCAGCTGATGAATCTAAGACGGGATGAAATGCACATTCTAGATTCAACTGTTGGGCAATATATATCATTGGTAGTCGGCAGAACAAATTCAACAGTTTCATAGCGATGATATCAGTACACATTTGTAGGTAGATATTTGCACATTGTGGTAAACTATCAGCGTCTCAGTCGGTCAAATGTTTCCTGATACCGGAAGTCAAAAGTCTATCATGATATTCGTCAGAGTAGCATCTATTTTAGTATTCCTGTGATAGATTACCCTCACTGTATTACAATGCATACTAACTTCAGTTAGATGTTCCCATAAGTGAAATATATACGAATGATATATAGACGATAAGAAGGATTTTGATCAACTTCTGTTCAATCTACTCAGTTGTATCTTTCTGAACATTTTCGTTGAAAAATGTGTTTTTATCTGATAGTATGAATGACAAATTTGCACCGTAAGCATATCGGTGCATGAAGACGACACCCGAACCTTTACTAACGGCGAATCCTGATGCATGAAGAGATCTTTTAGTTGAAATCTGTACTCCTTTGATAATAACCTTCTAGTATTCCATTTCACATTAATATACTGATGACAGGAGTTTAAGTTAGTTTTGTTTTACACTCTATTATTATTACCATTAATTTTATTATTATTTATCCTTTGGGTTCCTAGTGGAACATAGGGTTTCAGTAGCACATCTCCATTTCACCCTCTTCTCTGCAGTCTTCCCGACCTGCCTCCACCACTATCCACAAGCCTTCATTTCTTCCTCACACCATCTCTTCCAACGTCACCCTCGGGTGCCCAACTAGTCGTTACCCGTTTGGGTTCCACTCGACGACCTGGCCTCACCTGGAGCGTGATGTCCCCAAATGGTCTTCTTTCTCAGTGCACGTTCAGTCCATTCCATCTCCATTTCCTTCTGCATATTTATTGGTCGATGTGTTGTTAGTTGGTTAGATGCCAGTCAGACAGAGTTCCTTGTTGCTTATTCTTATTATTCTGATCATCTGATTTTCAGTATGAAGTGAGCGTAGGCGGCAGTTGTCGATGTATGTCTGCAGTTGTTGTTGTTGTTGTTGTTCTACACTCTAGTTGAACACATTTCTTCATATTTCCCAAAAAATAAAAGCTGAATGAGTACTTTATAATATTGAATAAGGAAAGGTCTATGAGATAAAATATTCTTGAAGTTTGTTAAACTAACCCATGTTTCTTCAAGTGGATACTATTTTTGCTTCATTTTTTCATGTGCAATTTATAAGAGGTTTACTCTTCTCATTTACTTCAACTTGCAGTAAATTCTTGCGAAATAATTCGGAATTATATGAATGATACATTTAGACCTTCTATTCCTAGTGAATATTTAATGTTCTCTAAGCCTTGAAATATTTTGGTAAGGAAGTAAAGCCAATGGATTTTGTGTAAATAACCTGTTTCCGTGTTCAAATGAACTGTCTATTCTTGATGGCTACTTGATAATTTGTCAAGTCATTAGTGTTGCTGCATAGAAGACGTATAACTATTTCATTTTCCAAGTTGATATTCATCACGTAATGATATAACTTAGTGGCTGTTAGGAAAAATACTCAATAGATGACATTCAATGATGATCACTCTGGGTACGGAACGTGAAGGTCCTGAGTTCGATTCCTAGGGGTAGGGTCATGGGTACCCACCACTGAGGAGTCCCATACTGAGATGACACGGGCATCTAATGCTCCTAGGTTCCGAATGTTCCTCCAGATGATGTCAGTTCATAGTGAATACCAACTTGAAAAATCACTAAATTCCCATAAGCCCTCAAATTCAATATTTCATACTCATCTACCTTTCTTGATCTTATTTTGTTATATATGTTCAATGAATCTAATTCATTAGGTTAAATGACTGCTAAAAATCTCAGAGTTTTCATAGGAATGTATATTTAGTGCTGGTAAAGCGAAAACGCTACTCTACAACTGGTCTGTAACTAAGTAACGGTAACAGATGAAAAATGCTACTAAGTTCCTCTGATTGGTCGCATGGCAGCCTCATAGCTGTATTCCAAAGCGATCGATAATAGTCGGTCAGTATTCAGGAATAGACAACACGAAATTGGTTGCTATATAGCGACTAATCAATGTATCTAATCCAGTCCTACAGGGAGTCATTTGTATTCCAAATAGCTTGGTGGTAACATCACTGACTGCCATACAGGATAGTGACACTTGGAACTTCAGAGTGGACATCATTCTTATCGAGGTTCTAAACTGCGTTGTTGACGAGTGGATTTAACCAACTGACAAACTCCTCAGTTTTACATAAAGCCTTAGGTCAGTGCTTTAAGCCCTTAACGTATAATTTATAAACAACATGTATAAACTATGGTCAGCCTATCGTACATGGTTCAGGTAGTGAATTGAATTCCTCAACATCTACCTATAATAGACATAACAAAGATCATGAAATGAATATACACATAGTAATTGAAAGGTTGCATTCTCTCTTAGATCAACTACCCTGTGAACGGATCAACTATAGTGAAACGAATGATACCTAGAACAAATGCAACTGCTTGGCCTCGTGTTGTCAGTGTGAGAAGATCTAAAAAATTACTCCAGTCAACATCAACGTCATCATCATCAACAATGACAACAACTGAAGAGACATGGATTGATGGTCCAAATGTAGCATTGAAAACATTACCAAGGACGACGGCAACGAGCATGACGATGGTGACAACAACAGAAACAATAACAAGTAAGGAGAATGTAGCCAATAACCACCACGAAACAGTATTAATGCACAACAGTCAGAGTGTATCAAAGAATGAGACAAGTTGTTCACCTGCACTCTCACCTCTACCTGCACCACCTTCCTATCATAATCATGTACATAATTTAATTAAGGATACTTCTACTACTACTACTACTACTACCTCATTTATCTCAAATACAGAAGAGATGTGTAAACAAATAACAGAAGAACCGGTAAGTGAACGTTTCAAATTTTGATGATCAAAGTTAAGTAGAAATATTCTGTGTTTAAACATTATTTCATTCAGTTTAGAGGTTTGTGCAGAATCGATAGATTTCAAAGAGATCTTTATCGGAATCAGCATCAGCTAGACAAGTGTTGATAACTCGACAACATTGATTGTTCCTGGTTTGCGAGTCCTTAGCATTGCACACCCTTGATCCCAGGTGAGATGGAACCCTAGTGTTGTGGACTGGTGACTGAAACCCCCATAGAGATTGATTTACTGTGTTAGGCTACACTTTATCAACAAATCACAGAGTACTTTCGTATCAGTGCTACCCAATTATTCCTATAGGATGGTTTCAATTTCACAAGGAGCTTAAAAAATCCACAATGAAGGACATTACTGATTACTGATGATAAGCATACAGCATAGACTCATGCCTCCTTTTCATCTATATAGTAGTTTTCGGGACCTCTAATAGTTCATTGAAACAAACTAAATTATCACTACGGTGAACAAAACATAATACTGCTTACTTTCCAATGTTCAGCTTGGGTAGAAGGATTCACTGTTCCATGAGATGAGAATTTACGTTATCTTGAGCTCAAAATGATACATCTCCCAACCATCATACTAACTTGATCAACAATATTCAGGTTATTTTCTTCAACAAAAACAACACTGTATCGATTATTCCAACAAAATGGCACTGTGACTGGTCGATCTAAACACATGAGTCAACTGATGAGTGTCGATTTTGAGTTCCCCATTTCATCTACCTACCAGGTGATATTGTTCTACATCTTTCTGATGCGGTGATTGTTACTAATGCATTAAACTTTACACAACTGTTGAGTTAACGTCTTTTGGTAGAATAGGTTCATAAATTAGGCAATAATTGAAGGTGAAATGAAAGCTTGTGTCTCTGTAAGATTAGAACTAGTGGCATTTGAGTCACAGACTGGACACCCTATCAAATGATCTAAGAAATAACTCACCACGTTGCTATGCCGATTCATGGTATGCAAACGTTTGCTCATTATGATCACACTGTCCACATAGTTGGTAGTTCATAGGCCTCACGATTCGACAAATTTTGTTAAATGCAATTATTGTATTGTTTTGGCAACTAGTTGTTTAAATTACTTTTTATCTCCAGATTTCTTTGTCACGTATTTTGTTAACGTGCTTTAGTTAAAGTAGGGAGGGAATTTCACTCGTGTATGTGGTGATTGGAACGGTATAATTATGATGTTTATGCTGGCATTTAACAGCATACATAAACTCAAATGAGTTTTAAAATTTCTGTTTTATCTTTAACTACTTATCTTTTTTTCAGTAGTATACAAATCACAACCGAAATTTCCGGGTTGGCAATTTCATATTTCATGTTTTGTTACAAGCAGTTGTGTAAGCATCTGTATCCATCTCTTTGCTAGTAAAACATGACATAGGTCGTTAGTAATGAAAGTACTGCATAAAATTGAATAGTCAGCTTATAAATAGTTTGTTCTAAATTAGTAGACCTCCAGTATCTCAGTTTCTTTGTTCAGTTAAAAGTTAGGAGCGGTTACTTTTGCCTGCTGTAGGCAGGGTATAGTCATCTATATGCTGGACAGTCGAGAGACATCAAGAAGTAACCCAGAACTTGGACTTCACGTCTGAGACGAAAGTAAATGAATTGGTTCAAACGAATCACTTGTGAGTTCTGGTTTTTGGCAGTACTGGATAGTGAGAGTTGGAATCTCTTCTAAAAAATCGGTTCCCGTAAGGCTGGCGATATAATTTGGCTTATTGATTATCATTAAGCAAGAAAGGTGAATAAGCGACTTCTTGCTGGTTGCTTCCGGTTTACTTGCAGTAAGTTTTTGTTCGAACACTTCATCCCTACAAGGTGTTCTGTAGCACAATTTGAAATAGGATGAAGAACCACTGAGAGGGAACAAAGGAGAATTGAAGATGCATTTCATCCTAGCTCTAAACTTCGCAACAGTGAGCACTCATCATTTTGTGTTGGAGACAGCTGACGGTATTCAAGTCTGCTACTATGGGTGTTATCATTCAGTTGCAAAACTGAATATCAGCAGCCTCCATTTTCCACCTTCTTTATATTCGTGATTAACCAAAACTTTTGTTCCAGGTAATCGATGACTGCGTTAGGTTCTGGAACACAGGCAGGCTTACAGACGCTCGACAATAGCTGTATTTCTCTACCTGAAGGCGGCATTCGACTCCGTTGATCGAGAAGTCTTATGGCAATGTCTCTCACTGAAAGGCGTGTCGAGTAGATACATCACCTTATTGAAGGCTCTCTACTCGAACACTTGTGGTCGTGTTAGAGCCTACAGTGAGATGTCCAGGGAGCTATGCTCATCGAGTGGTGTCCATCAAGGATGCCCACTGTTTCCATTATTATTCAATTTTATCATAGATATTCTCATGGAGGTCTCCCTCTCGTCACCTGATTTCACAGATGTTGACCTAATCACAGGAGAATTTTCGTTAGATCTAGAATATGCAGATGACATAGTCCTGTTAATTGAAGACGCTGACAAGATTCAGAGTCTTCTGAACACTTTGAATGGGAATTTGAGAATGTTTTGGGATACTAGTCTTCAGCGGTGCCACGGCTAACAATAGGGGGTGAAGTGGTTGAGTGTGTTGACCACTTCACTTACCTAGGAAGTAGGATCAGCCCTGGTGGGTTAGTTGCCGATGAGATTTCTGCACGGATACAAAAGGCTCGATTGGCTTTTACCAAGTTGCGCCACCTATGGCGCCGCCGTGATATTCGTTTGTCTATTAAGGGTCGAGTGTATTGCACAGAAATCCACTCTGTTCTACTGTATGGCTGTGAAACATAGCTACTGAAGGTGGAAGATATAAGAAGGCTCCAAGTGTTTGGCCATCGTTGCCTTCATAGTATAGACCGTATTCCGTATGGTGTCACCATGTGAGTAATCCAGAAGTCGCTTATAGAGTCTTAGGGAGCAGAGGTAAGTCAGTTGACGAAGTTATGAACCTTCATCGACTGAGATGGTTGGGACACGTACTATGTATGCCTAGTCACTGATTACCTCGTCGCACAATGTTGGCTGAAGTAGGTTGAGTCTGGAAAAAGGCCCGAGGTGGCCAGACCAAAACGTGGCACCAGTGTATGAAGTCTCTGACTGTTGGTTTGAGCCATGTGGGGCAATGCATACCAGGCGGTTGGGGTACGGGACAAGAGGAACCAGTGGCTGCAGACTGTAGGTGATATGGCTGAGAACCGATGTCAGTGGCGCAGATATATACACACATTATCCTCATCTTAACGACACTATACCGAACCTCACCACTTTGTCATTCCTTTTTTCTGTCTCGTCGTACTGTATATTTCTTTTGACTGAGTTTTCTTATTTCTGTCTTTCACCTCACTACCTTTCTACTTGATGTAGTGATAGGTGTGGCAACTCGGACCGTTACGCAGTAATGCCTGGTCCTATGTTGATATTGATGATGATGAGGTAATCGATGGGTATTTAGACTTCCTTTGGACTACATGGCTTACTATTAAAACAGTGGATATTACAGTCAGTCACTAGGAAGTATAGGATTACAATTTGATCCCTTGGTTTTGGGGTGAACTGATGAATTTCAAACTAGCTTCTTCGATTGAAATCAGCTCACAAATGATAGGCGAAATTTACATTTTCCAACAAATGTCAAGTATACAAAGATTTTTGATAACTAATTCTGGCTTTCATTTTCTTTAAATTCTTTTCTGTAGATTATAAATTCAATTCAAACACAAACTCTAGTTCCCGACACAACAAATATTTTCGTAAATAAGTCTATTTCTGAACCAATACATCACCTTAGTACTGAAAACAATTTCAGTAGCTCAAGTAGTAGTACATGTTCTACATTGGAAAGTAATCAAAGTAGAAAAGCTCCCAGAGCTTTATCTGATATATCTGAACGTACTGAAGAAGCTGAAACAATACAAGAATCAAATTCTAGTAAACAATTAAACTTAAGCCTATCACAGGAGTGTTTAACTTCAAGTTTGTTTACAACATCACAATTATTTCCTTTTGACAATACATTCTACTCAAATCAATTATTGATTAAAGAAAATCAAAGTTAGTTGATAATTTATTCACTTTTATACTGTTGATGAGTTGTTCAATGTTTCAATGAATTAGCGGGGAATATGACGTTGATGTTTACAATAAATTGTGAACAACATTCGAATAATCGGAAATTATATGGTCTATTTAAGAACATGTTGACATTAAATCTTAAGGGATTAAAGTTGCCACCCTTTAATTTCATAAAACTGTGTTCAGCACTACATTGTATCCATTCAGCTTTAAAGAGGTTTCGACTACCTTTCTTGCTTTGCATCATTGCTGGATCATGATTGCTTTGTTTGTTTTTACTGATATGAGAATAGAATTTGGGCACTGTTACAGATCATACTTTCATTATAGTTATTCACACCCATAACCCCGCTGAAGATCGGACACAAAACCCTCAGGTTCCCCAGGCAGCAAGCTGCCACTGAGGCAGTGAGTTAGAATCCAGTGGTTCACATTCCGTACTTCTTTTAGTTTACGATAATACCCTCATTATAGCTTTTTTTATTGCATATGTACAGTGTTATATGTGTTATGTCATCACTATATTATATGTATATTATTATTATTATTATTATACTATTATACGTATTATATGCACAGTATTATTTATTGGTGATATTTCGTGGAGGATTTACTACTCATATCTAAGTGACTGTACAACTTTCTGATTTGGTTTTTGTAGCTCTAGCGTTTTCTATCCTTTTATTTAACTGGCAGTAAAATTTCTGACATATTCAGAATTGGTATCGCATCATTTCTATTACGTGTCAAGTGTCGATTCGATAAACTAAACTTTAGTTATCAATCTCTCTTCTCACCTTTCCAAGGTACTATTTTAAACTGCCACCCTACTCCATCCTGTTGCGTAACTGTGTTTGACAGTATACAAGGCTACTACCGAACTTTATTCCAAATTTATTATCTCATTATGGCCTACCATTCTGTTTAGCTAGATATCTATGTACCGCTATCCTCAAATGACCCAAGTTGGCTAGTTCAACCTATATGTTTGACCACATAACTATTGCATATAATTTTGGGGGAAAAAATCGTTTCATTGAGTAGGCTCGATAGGATCCTTTAGCCAGAAAAGATTTTGTCGAAGTGATTTTATAGGTTTAAATACTTTGTAATCCTGGCCTTATAAAGAATCCTACGTAGGGCTCCTAATGTTTCTATAAAGGATTTATTGGGATATGATATTAAATCGTATATGTCTCATCGCTAAGACTGTTGAATTGATAGAATAAACTGCTATGAGACTGTTTTAAGTTAGTAATAACGAAGTCTCAAAGTCCAGAGGTGTAAATCCTACCCTCAGATTATTACATCTTTTAATTTTTACCTACTGAATATTTTATAAGTAGCTTAACATCAAAAGCTAAAGACATAAAACATACTTTTAACTTCTAGAACTTGAGAGCATTGACAATCACAATTCCAATCCTTCTACGCTGGATACCTCTACAAAACCCACCGAAGTACTCCTCGATATTGGCAGACAGATTCGTGAAGCATCTAAATGTAACAATTATGCAATTCCTACATCATACGTCTCTGTAAATGTGCCACAAGTAAGAGAATGATAAAAATTAACGTTTATTTGTTCATATATTTGTTTAAAAATATTGATTTCATTTCATGAACAAAACTTTAAAGTGTGACAGAATCCTCTTTAAATTGAGATATAATTCACGTCAAATAATTATTGTCAATTGATACTTATAATTTCCCGTTCCTTGTCAAAATCTCAGAGAAAGGAGACCTAAGTGTTTGCAGGAACTGGCATGAAATCATGCTCATGTCCACCCCAAGCAAAATATTAAACCGTGTCATCCGGGAGAGACTAAACAGTGCGCCGAATTCAAAATTACGACCGGAACAGCCTGCCTTCAGGAAAAAACAAATCATGTGCGGACCAAATTGCAACGCTACACTACGCATCATCATAGAACAGAGCATAGAATGGCAGTCCAGTCAACTCCCTACTTCAACTTCATCGATTTTGAAAAAGCCTTCGATCAAGAATTAGTTTGGCGGGTGGCTGCTTCAACAAAACACTTTTCCTTCCACAAACCTTTATCAACCTCATTCAACAGCTCTGTGCAAGTTGAAGATGCCACATACAAAGTGATCCACGATGGAAAGCTCAGTACTGCCTTTGAAGTGAAGACAAGAAGCATTAACACAAGGTTGCCGCCTACTATCACCCATGATCTTCTTCATTGTGGTGGACTGGATCATGCAGCAAACCGTGAAGAGCGAGAAGATGGGCATACGCTGTTTGACCGATGAAAAGACTCTACAAGATTTCCACTTCCCTGATGATGATTTATAACTAATGTCTTGTAGCACAAACTCGAAGATCTACAGGCAAAAACCAACAAGTTGACAGAAGAGGTGAGGCAGCGAATAAGGGGTCTCAGACGAGCGTAGAGAAGACAGAAGTGATGGAGATACCCAACCAACAACACCACCACCAACAACAACAACAAGCAACACCAATCACCATCAACAGGAGAAATCGACAGGAAGTTGTCTCTTTCACCTACACACCTAAGTAGATCAGCATCGTCTCAACTACAAGCACCAGCACACATGAGGACGTCAAAGACAGCCAGGATTGGAAAGACAGAAACACAGGCCTCCACTAATCTGAAATAATCAGTGTGCAGATCTACTGCACTACACTGCACCGCACTACACTGCACTGCACTCAGCATAAAGCGTGAACAACATCCGGATTTTCAACACTGATGTCATTGCTCCTATGTGATGATTGAGAGACTTGGACCATTACGAAAAGCATTTTCAACAAACTACAGACATGCATCACATGAGCAGCTGCCGTCTAAGCTCGTTGCTGAAGATCAGATGACCAGAATAATAAGAATGAGCAAGAATGAAATGTGGTTGGCTGGCTGGCTGGCTGCCAACCAACCAACCAACAACCCATCGCTCAACAGATATGCAGAAGAAAATGGAAATGGATTGGACATATGCTGAGAAAGCCATTCAGAGACATCACGCACCATGCTCTCGAGTGGATTCCAAAGGGGAAGTGACGAGTTGTGCGTCGGAGGCGAGAGTGACATGGAAAAGATCATGTGAGGAGGATATGAAAGCTTGTGCGCAGTCATGAAGCCAAGTTGAAACGACTGCAGAGAACATAGTGCAATGGGAGTGTGCTAGTGATGTTCTATATTCCACTAGGAACCCAAGTGATAAATAAGAATAATTTCCCATTGCTTTACAGGGTCTAATTACTCGACATCTGTTGGTAGACGGGTTGTTATGCGGATGCGCTGATATTGGCAGATATCCATATTGCTCATTTTGTCCTCTTTGGGACTTGTCATTTGGATTTGTCTGTACCCGTGTGAGTGATCTTGTTTCCACTGAGACACTAACGCAGTACTCATCGCAGCATCGAGGCATCCGCTTTGTAGCCCATCTGTTAACAGAGGTAGAGTAATTCGACCTTGTATAGCAACAGGAAATTACAAGAATCAAACAGTAACAAATGATACTGGTCACACAAGTGATGGTTCTGGTTCTGCAGTAGCCTGATAGATGATACTTTTGCGTTGAAAACGAAGAGTACTGGGTCTGAGTTCAAATGGCAACAAGATCACTCACTGAGGTGTAGGTGTACGTCCAGCTGATGAGTCGCAGATAAGACGAAACCTATGTCCTGGATTCCATTTTCAGTCACCGAAATAATCTAAACAATTATTTTTGTTTATGACAACTTATTCTATTCTAAAGCAATTTGACTAAATACTGTAGACAATTAACTGTTAACTATTAACCGATAGTTTTAGAAACACTTCAACTATTTGAAACATTATCCGTAATCATTTTACAGTTAGGTATAGTTCAAAAATGTTTCTACATATATGTAAATTTCAATAGTGTATTGATTGGTGACGGGAGTGCAACCAATTTCATGTTATGTAGTCCTAAGTGTAGACTGATTCCTATTGATCATATTTTCAACATAGCAACCAAACTAGGAAGCTCAGCATCACGGTGCACATTAGTAGATGTTAGTTGGTTGAAGGCAATCGACAGGAAGCCCCTGACCTAAGTTTCATGCTTTTTGGCAGTTGTCAGTAAGGCATATCTGCAACCTGGACGTAACTGATGTCCCGCCTGAGATTCGAACCCACGTCACCCAGTGTTCGGAATGGATGGATTACTTTCATTTCTGCTAGTTCAAATATCTAATTGTATGTTATAATTAATGTTTAATACGTAAATTTCTTTTTTTCACTATAAGTATAGGGTATGATTTATGTCGACATTGAAAGTTGAGAATATAAACAAATTGAAATAAGGTCTCTAAAAATTCTCTATTCCTATCCTTTGATATTTTAACCGTACAGAAAGATGAAATTTGGAAGAGCATTCGAATCGATGGTCTCCTGGTTGCCGTTACCGAGTTGTAGAGATACTTAACTGTAGTCGGGTTGAACTATTCCTCTCTATATCAAACATTTTACATAGTTTTCATGTGATACTCATAAATAAGAGACATATCTTTTTGTTATAACAGCTTCTGTTTCATCTCAGACAAAAATGAAGAGAAGGAAGGAAACTAGTTAATCAATTACTACTCTTAGTATAATTGTTTTTATATCATACCGTCATTGATTGGACCGAATTGATCGGTCTCTATTAGCATATGGGCTCCTGTGCGGATGCCTCGATATTGCCAGCGTTCTAATTATGTTAATGATGGATCGTGGCTAGTAGTGGAATCCAGACTCAAGACTCGTCAGCTGGATGCACCTGCTTCACAGTGAGTGATGTTGGTCCCACCGGGATTCTGACTCGGGAGCGATCACTTCAAACGCCGGTATCATATAAAAACAATTATACATGAACTAAACCCGTCACACAAGAAGTGGCTATCATGGCTCGGTGGTGTAATAGATTGCTCCTTAGCATTTGAAGCGACTGCTCCCGAGTCCGAATCCCGGTGGGAACAACATCACTCACTGGGGTGCAGGTACATCCATCTGACGAGTCCCAAATAGGACGAAATGTGCATCCTGGATTCCACTGCTAGCCACAATCCATCATCATTAACAAAATTACTACTCTTGTTCAACGGAATGATCTTTTTACGGACGCAGATTGAAGTTGAAAAGACATCTAAGTAACACGATGACCTCAAATCATCCCAAGTCTTACCATGTTGATAGAAAACAAACATGTGTTGTATAGTGGAAGTTAATTGGGCAGGAATTTTTGCTGGACCTAGGTTTCGCACTTATTTGTAGTGATTATTAAAGGGTAACCAGGTACATGAATTACTCACTGGAGACCAATTCATACGAAATAATCAACTGAAATTCACTCGGCCACCTTGTACACATTTATGCAGTACATAGTTAGTCACATCATTTGGATAGGGGTGAAATGATACTACCATTTGATTGACCAAACTTTAGCAAGTGTAGTGGTACTTGGAATTATTAATTAATCCTTGGAAGTTATCCCCCCCCCTAAACTAATAAGCCGACTAATATACACTTGTGAGTATTTCATCATATTAGTTTCTAAGCTTAATTAATCATAATCTAAAATCAACTGAATTACAATGAGCTTTTAATGAACTGATAATTGTTTCAACTGTCAAATGACTATTTAAAAATTAAAACAACATACCTGAAATAATCTTGTTTATTTATAAGTTAATTTATGTGCCTTTTTTTTCTCTTTCTTTTTTCATTTCAGTATTTGAATTGTTTAAATGAAGATGATGAATTAATATCAAATTTAAAGAACACAAAATCACCATCATTCAATTGTTCAATGGTTAATGAAGTTGTCTACACATCATCATCATCATTATCAAATGACAATCAAACTGATTGTTTATCAAGGTATAGTGCCCTGTTTACTTATTATTCTTAACACTAAATCTCTTCTTGTTACTTTATATTATTATTTTCAGTTGAAAAAAAAGAATTTTATAAGTGTGTGTACACGGATTAGACAGTGAAAAGTAATCAGCAAGAGAGAACTTTAAACTCGAATTTCTTGATAGTCAGTACCAATCAACAAGCTGTAATATATAGAACAGGTGTAGAATCATTTCCATTGCTGCATGTATTTGGTGTTGATTCGATAGTACAAAGACTCGGTTATCAATCTCTCCCTCACTCCACCTAACTAAGTTAGTTTTCAACACTGTCGCCCTACCCTACCCTACTGTGTGTTTGTGTGTTATCGCATGCAGGACTATAGCCGACCTTTTCTCTAGATTTCTTATCTTATTACGATCTACCACATTTGATTTAGTGGAGTTTTTATGTTCTGTTATTCTAATCTACCCTGGTTGACTACTTTCACCGACATATTTGACCTCGCAATCATTACTAGGGATTTGGTGAACCAGATTATTTTGCTCAATTGCATGGATAGGATCTTTTAACCTACAAAGATTGTTTCTAAGTGAGTTTGTTGGTTTGAATGCCACTTTAATCTCAGCCTTGTTGAGAATTCTTCATAATGCTTGTGAGATGCCTTCTCCTTGTATGGTAACATAGCAGAGGCTTTGAATTCTCTCTTGACCCTGTCACCATTATTACCATTAGTAGTGGAATTATTATTAATAATACCTGTATTGGTAAATTTTCGTGGGTAATTATTGGGACGTAGGGTATTCTTGATGTGTCTAATTTCTTGTCATAGATTTTCCGGTCCCCTAGTAAGCTTTTTCGCTCTATCCCTTAAGCATTCGAAGTCTAAGTAGCGATTCGAATAGGTAGGTTTCCTATGGACACTAGTCTCTAGATTTCCTTCTTATGTTCGTTTAATCTTGTAATGCACGATTGCTAGCTCACTTTCATCACTGTCTAAGTCACAGGTAAGTTGGATTCCATTCACTACTGATGTGTTCCGATTTCAGTGCTGTAAACGTATCATCCACATATCACTAATGATAGATAAGTCGTGATATACATACAATTACTTCCGTCGCAGATGTTCGAATTTATACCAACTAATCAAAGACCTTACCATTGAGTTAGTCGAATTGATAATGATCAAAATAAAATACACTGATTAGAATCTACTCTCTCAGTTGCTGAGCATAGTCTTTCAATCGAGTTAGAAATGTGACCATTATAGCAGGTGATTAGACATCATGTTACAATATCGACAACAATGAAGAATGCTTGAAGTTCTTTGGCATGAAGTTCTCTCATCTATTTTTTATCATGCTTCTTAGTACTGAACGTAGAAAAACGTATCTTAAACTTCAGGGGAATCACTATTCTGTTCGGAATATAGATCATTTAGTATGTTCCAAAGTAGTGTTTACCAAGAAGCTTTCGCTGAACACGATTATAGGTGTTCAATTTGGGGGTTTGTAGGGATCTAGTGTTTTTTCAGGTTGATATTCATCATGGTCTGATATCAGTTGGAGGAGCATTGGAAACCTGGGAACACTGAACAGCTGTTTCACCCCATTAGTATAGGACTTCTCAGACGTGCGCACCTATGACCCCGCCCCACCAGGGATCGAACCCAGGACCTTCGAGGCCCCGTGACCAGTAATCCATATTTCCAACTTCTGTCAGTTCACAGTAGAGAACAACGATCACCCAATGTCATCGTTGAGTATTTGTTCTCACGGCCACCAGGTTTGCTAACTAGCTTCCGGAGGTGATTCCTGAAGTTCTAATGAGAAGTCGTGACCAGCGGGAGAAAAATGGTAGCCGTGAGAACAAATACTCAACGATGACATTGGGTGATGGTTGTGCTCTATTGTGAACTGACCAAGTGGCTCGATAGAAACGCGCTGGCCATGGAACCTGAAGATGCTGGGTTTGGTCGTTGGCAGGGCGGAATCATGGGTAGTTACTGCTGAGGAGTCTCATACTAATGAGAAGTAGGTTTCCAATGTTCCTCCAACTGATGTCAGTCCATGATGAATATCAACTTGAAAAACATGGCTATTAAGTTCATAGTAACGAAGTTATTGAAGTTTGCAATTTGGCCAACAAGTTAAATGGTGCAATATATTTGAATTTACCACTGAGTGAGTGACCCAGGTTGAAGTCACCGATTATTATTATTTGTCCCTTAGGTTCCTAGTGGAATAAAGAGCATCACTAGCACAATTCCATTGCACTATGTTCTCTGCAGTCGTTTCAACCTGGCTTCATGACTGCGCACAAGCTTTCATATCCTCCTCACATGATCTTTTCCATGTCACTCTCGCCTCCGACGCACAACTCGTCACTTCCCCTTTGGAATCCACTCGAGAGCATGGTGCGTGATGTCTCTGAATGGCTTTCTCAGCATATGTCCAATCCATTTCCATTTTCTTCTGCATATCTGTTGAGCGATGGGTTGTTGGTTGGTTGGTTGGCAGCCAGCCAGCCAGCCAACCACATTTCATTCTTGCTCATTCTTATTATTCTGGTCATCTGATCTTCAGCAACGAGCTTAGACGGCAGCTGCTCATGTGATGCATGTCTGTAGTTTGTTGAAAATGCTTTTCGTAATGGTCCAAGTCTCTCAATCATCACATAGGAGCAATGACATCAGTGTTGAAAATCCGGATGTTGTTCACGCTTTATGCTGAGTGCAGTGCAGTGTAGTGCGGTGCAGTGTAGTGCAGTAGATCTGCACACTGATTATTTCAGATTAGTGGAGGCCTGTGTTTCTGTCTTTCCAATCCTGGCTGTCTTTGACGTCCTCATGTGTGCTGGTGCTTGTAGTTGAGACGATGCTGATCTACTTAGGTGTGTAGGTGAAAGAGACAACTTCCTGTCGATTTCTCCTGTTGATGGTGATTGGTGTTGCTTGTTGTTGTTGTTGTTGGTGGTGTTGTTGGTTGGGTATCTCCATCACTTCTGTCTTCTCTACGCTCGTCTGAGACCCCTTATTCGCTGCCTCACCTCTTCTGTCAACTTGTTGGTTTTTGCCTGTAGATCTTCGAGTTTGTGCTACAAGACATTAGTTATAAATCATCATCAGGGAAGTGGAAATCTTGTAGAGTCTTTTCATCGGTCAAACAGCGTATGCCCATCTTCTCGCTCTTCACGGTTTGCTGCATGATCCAGTCCACCACAATGAAGAAGATCATGGGTGATAGTAGGCGGCAACCTTGTGTTAATGCTTCTTGTCTCCACTTCAAAGGCAGTACTGAGCTTTCCATCGTGGATCACTTTGTATGTGGCATCTTCATCTAGCACAGAGCTGTTGAATGAGGTTGATAAAGTTTTGTGGAACTAAAAGCGTTTTGTTGAAGCAGCCACCCGCCAAATTAATTGTTGGTCGACGCCTTGATCGAAGGCTTTTTGAAAATCGATGAAGTTGAAGTAGGGAGTTGACTGGACTGCCATTCTATGCTCTGTTCTATGATGATACGTAGTGTAGCGTTGCAATTTGGTCCGCACACCATTTTTGTTTTTTTGGAGGTAGGCTGTTTCGGTCGTGATTTCAAATGCAGAGGGTTTTTCCGTCTCTTCAGGATGATGTGGCTTAATATTTTTTTTGCCTGGGGTGGACATGAGCATGATTTCGCGCCAGTTCTTGAAAAGGTCTCCCTTCTTTGAGGGTTTGACAAGGTAGCCCTTCTACCAGTCAATCGTCAGATATCTTGCCTTCCTTCATCCCGAACCTTCTACAATAATGGTCTGAGCGAACTCACCGATGAGGTACCAGTTTTCTTATCATGGTTACAGATACGTTTTGTCAATGAATGCCAAAAAGCACGAAACTGAAGTGGAGCAGAGCTTCCTGTCAACTGAATTGCACCGACTCACACGAAGATACAAACTTTTTTATGGTATATTTGCCGTTTTGTCTTTGGATCATTAGTTATTGTTTTATACTTTACAGTGATAAAGTTATCGTTAGTCATAGACATATAGGATTACATGTATGTGAGTAAATAATCAAATAAAAGTCTACACGGCTACTTATCTAGTTTTTAGCCAGTTGAATACTTGAACAATTTAAGTCAACACTCATAACAACTATGTAGAGCTCATTTCAAAGAGTAGAATGACAGGCAGCATATGAAGTCATAATGTAGAGACTGACAGTTCATATCATTCACTGAGCCCAAGCTTCTCTTATCTTCTGAGTTTCATCACATAAGTTTATAGACACTAATAATAGACAGTAGGTGATATTTTCTACCGGATCTTCAAAGAATTCACTGGGATAGCGTTATTCTTACTATCTACCATTTCAGATGAGTATCACTATGAACGTAGGCACCACTTCTTTAGTAAATTCTTTATCATATACTCATTTTATATAGTCAGTCTTCTTTCTAAGCGTAAGTGTTAACGTTACTGAGGTGGAGTGGAATATAATGTAAGTGATGAATTTTTCTCGGATCCGAAAACCTGATACTTTCCACTAGAGGCTTTATGTCTATACAGACAAGAAATTAAACAGGTAAACATTTAGTCATCAAAACAAAACTAGTCAGGGACGTTTCATTATCACGCCTGGTAACATCATCAGCAATTGTTGATGAAGTAAGTACTGTTAATGTCACCCTGCCTCATATTCAAAATTCCATCACAAAAGTGTCCAAGCTAGGAAAATAAAACATCGTCATTATCCACATCATCAGCTACACCATTTCAAGAAGAAAACTATTCTATGTTTAATAAGTAAAGATTTTATGTTATGGCTTGTAAGTCTTCATCGCTGACTGGACCAAATCCCTCGACCACAATTGGCATATAATCTCTTCTACGGATACCTTGATATTGTCGAGATTTTCATTTAAAACATTAATGACAGATAGTGGCTACTAGTAGGACCCAAGATATGCGCTCCATCCTATTTATGACTCATCAGGTGGATGTTCCTGCCTCCTCAATGAATGGTATTGTTAGAGGAAGGTAGATATATCCAGCTGACGAGCCCCCAAACTGGAAGAAACACGTATACTGGATTCCGCCGATAACCAATATCCATCATTCATATCTGAGCAAATAAATTTCTCATAAGATGAACAGAATTATGAATGATAAATGCTTATCGCTTAAGGGCACCAAACTGTCATCGAAAGAAAAGTCATAAAAAAAAAGCGAAATTTTTGGTCTACAAATTTTATTTAGCTTTAATTGTACTAATGGATCTAGAAAACTCCATTTCATTCTATTGAAATTTTGAAAAACCTGTTACTAATGCCTTTATTTAAAGAAATTAAATATCACAAAGTTCAACAATTAAATAAAAATATTGACATTTGAAATATATAAATATTTTCTATCTATTTGTTTAAACCAATAGCATGAAAGTTAAAGAAAATAATGGAGGTCATTTGAAAAATGTTCCTATCTTCAATAGGTCACTTTCTGTTACGTCATCGCATCAACTTCAATCTCATAATTGTACAAAGATGAAATATCAACATTCATTAAGATCTCGAACACAACCGTCAAAAATGAATAAAACTGGAAAATCTATAGACATATTGACATTATTACAGAATAACAACACTACTGCTACTACTATTACAGCCACTACTACCACTAGTAGTACTAGTAATCACTATACGAATACATCTTGTACTGCTAACAGTTCATTATTTCGTGTTGCTGAATGGGTTAGTTCAATCAATCCGCCTTGTTCATATCAATCTGATCAACATTCAAGCATGTTCAATTGTTCAACATATAAAAATGAAACTGATCATAATGATAATGTTAATAAAAACAATAATAATAATGATAATTCACTTCATTACTGTATAAATTCTACATTGATTACAAACAATCCAATAAAATCATATTTAAACAAAGATAAAAATAATTCTAATCATTCTGTTTATTCAATGACAGCAAAGACAACAACATCTTCAACATTTAATGATTCAGCTATTGGTTCATCCAAGTATACAAAACAGAATAATTCTTTGTTAAATTCAAATTATACATCAAGGTTATGTGAACAATTAGAGAGTAAACAATCATTTCCATTGTATAGGTAAGAAATACTTTTTGATTATTACATACAAAAGGTAATAATATTGATGATAATGATGATGGTATCATAAAAGCAGGGGGAAGTCGACAAGAGCTACTCTATCCATCTTCTGTTAGTTCATACACACATACAGATGACGGTATGAGGTGTTTTTGTGTAGCTCCATATCGAACTCTGCATCATTATTATTTATTATTAGTCCCTTGGGTTCCTAATGGAACATAGGGATTCTGTAGCACGTCTCCACTCCACTCTCTTCTCTAAAATCTTTTGAACCTGGTTCCACGACACCCCACAACCTCTCATTTCCTCCTCGCACGATCTCCTCCATGTCACCCTCGACACCGACGTCCAACTCGTCGCTTCCCATGGGGATTCCACTCGAGCAACTGGCCTGACGCGTGATGTCCTCAGTCGGCCTTCTCAGTACATGCCCAATCCATCTCCACTTCCTCCTGCATATTTGTTGAGTGATAGGTTCTTGGTTGGTTCGTCCCCAGAGCTCCTTGTTGCTCATTCTTTCTGGTAATCCATCTGATCTTCAGTAGCGAGCCAGCGTAAGCAGTTGTTGATGAATGTCTGTAGCTTATTGGAAATCCCTTTCGTGACGCGCCAAGTCTCTGAGCCATACAGGAGCACTGACTTGACTGATGTTGGTGATGAAAATCCACATCTTGTTCCACATGCTGAGTGGAGTGCAGAAGGTCTCCACACTGATTTCAAGCTAATGAACGCCTGTCTTGCTTTTCCCATTCTGACTTTGACATCCTCGTCTGTGCCTGTGGCGCCTGTAGTTGAAACAGTGCTTCCTAGATAGGTGAAGGAGGTTACTTCCTTTAAGTTTCTCCCGTTGATGGTGATTGGAGTTTGTTGTTGTTGTTGGTGGTGCGGTATCTTCATCACCTCTGTCTTCTCTACGTTCACTTGAAGTCCCGTCTTCGTTGTGAGAACCTTGAGAACCTTGAAGGCCGAGAATATTCAAGTGAGAAACTTGAAGGCCGAGAACTATGCATCAGGATTAAATAAATTATACATACTAGTCACCTACTCATGAGGAATCTAAAAATAATCTTCATTATGGTAATTTCCTTGGTTGTGGCTAGTAGAGGAATCCAGGACGCGGGTTTCGTCCTATATGGAACTCGTCAGCTGGATGTGCCTTTACCCCAGTGAGTGATATTTCTCTTACTGGGACTCGAACCTCGTACCTATCGCTTAAAAGTATATCAATAAATAATAATACTCTTCATTGTTGGAAGCGGTATTCCATCATACCAACTAATAGGTCAGTTAACGCTAGCTGTCAAAGAAACCTTTTAACTTGAACATCCATTTCTAACCAGTGCAAGGTAATAAATAAGTTACATCTGGTCTTATACTACCGCTTATGAAGTATCATTCACTTAATGTGAAGCAATACAATGAATAACGTTGGAAGTGATGCTACTGATCCTTGAGTTTATTACGTATTCCTATCCATCGGTTACTGTAGCTAATGGGATGCAGATACTCCTAGGTCATCCATCGATTTATGAAGCTTCTAACTAATAATGAACCAAACTTAATTCTTCTTAAAAGTTTATCTACTAATTTGTGAGTCATATTTGATATCTGCTAGCCGGGTTAGTGAGATGTAACTTTTTCCTACCAGCTGAAATGGAGTGGAGCGAGTTTTCAGCGCATAATATAATGAGATTACACGTTAGTTACCTAGACAAAAATGCATCGGAGTTTATTTCAACTGATCTGACGTCAAATAATAAATAAATGTTCCATAGGATTAAGAATTCTATCATCCTAAAAGGACTCTTAGATAACTTTGAAACAAAGAAATATGATATTAGTTAGTTACAACAGTCTACTCAATAATTTTGATTGATAAAATGTTTGACTATTTCAGGTCAGTATTCATCACGGACTGACAACATTTGGAGGAATGTTAGAAACCTGGGAGTACTTGACAGATGTTTGGTTCTCGAATAGGATGTGAATAGTCATTGTGGGAGGATAACATCGTCATTTTTCATACAATTATGGTGTAAAGTGGTATTAATACTGTGAGGATGTTTTTTTACAGACAACAGGCAACTTACATGTTATTTATTGGTGACATCGATCATAGAATTAAAGTTTGTGAAACTAAGCTTAGAAATATGAAGTAATAATTGTATTCGATACGGAAAGAAAGAAAAAGTAGCTTGATGTCTACATCATATTCCAAAGTGTTTATAATTCAAGATAGAAATGAGAGGAAGGGACAGTTTAAAGGCTTACATAATCGAAACATCATTACATTGCCATCCAACATAGAAGAACATGTACTCCTCAGTACAACTGTCTACATTGATGACTGAGAAGCTTATAAATGTCTGAAAAGACGTAACTATTAACTTCCTATCCACAGAAATTGCTAGAGTTTCAATGAAATCAGTGTGTGAGCAATGTTGAGATCAAGTGAAGGGTACTAGATAGGTCGGTTTATGAGGTTGTGAATCTTATTTGACTGAGATGGTATGGATATGTACTATGCGTGCAAAGTCACCGATTACCTCTGTGTGAAGTACTTAGAGAAGTTGGATCAGGTTGAAAGATTATTCGAGGTATCCGAACCAAGACGTGGCACCAGTGGATGGCGTCTCTTACTGTTGGTTTAAGCGGTGTGGAGAGATGTAGACTGTCTAAACGAGGTCTTTGAGATAATAGGAGTGAGTGGTTGAGGACTTTTGATGACATGACTAAAAATCAGTCATGATAGCGCAGATGTACTCACTCCTTAACATCTTCCAAAGCTTGAGTATTCTCACTAACCGTTATCTTCAGATTGTTTATTCATTCACACAACTTCATCTACTTTGATATCACTGTTTTACTATCCACTTGCTTTTTTCTTACTTTGTTAAGTGTGGTGACTTGAACCGAGGTTCTATGTTGATTCTGTCTATCTGTTGGCATGTACCCATCTACTAGGATGCATGCAAACAATGTGCAGGTGATGTGAAGTCAGTTGAATGATTACTTGTGTCTGAATGACCGATCACATAACTTAAGGATATGGAGTCATATGGATAAGCTTTTGTGTTGTAAGTATTTTAACTTTAAGCCTCAAGAAATTATCTAAAATCTTTGAAAAGTTTTAAACCAGGCAGAGAGGAACCTATTCATCGTAATTATTCTCTTTGTTTTCGATTAAATTTATAATATATATCACCTGCTTTCGTATTGGTAAGTTCAAGGTTTGCAAGATTCTTTAATTTCACCTAATGTTGATTTGAGAAAAACTATCAACCTTAATGATTAAATGATTTAATGTTGTAAATTATTCATTTCCTCACAGAAAACTAAACGTCTAAAATTTTTAACTCATTTTCATTGATAATGATTTATGAGATTGTGACTACCCTTTAAAGGTAGATAGTGATGGAGCAGAGGGCAGGGTAGTGACAAGTTTCAAGGGTGTTTAGAGTAGGCAAACTTGAAAATAATACCTATTTTATCACCAGACACTCTTTTGAGTAAAAACAAGTTGCTACTATCAATACTATTATCATTATCACTAATAATAATAATAATAATAACTAGTATTATTACTATTATTCCGACTGGAATTAATTATAAGTTGCCACTTTTACCAGTTTCATGTTGTTTTTGGTAGGAGGAGAGGATACTAGATAATAGACAACATGTTGCTAAGGTTAACAACTCCATAGATTCAAATAAATGTTGTGACTGATACATGGAAAGCCAACTTGTTTATTTAAACTATAAGATAAACTGTTTTACAGTTAAGTTAGTAATTATCTCATTTTGAAGGCTTAAATAAATAAGCAGGTTATGTAATCATCTTTGGTGGTGGTGGTATTAATGACTTGTATAAGCATTGGAAAAGCAACTATGCGAACAAGATGGTGAGCGTAACCTTTTTAACGGGCAACTCTGCATATAGTTAGCTCGTCATGATAATCAACCTTCTTCTATTCAAAAATTTAAAACAATTAGTTCTCTTTATAAACTTCGACAAAACAATAAGACGTAATTTGTCTGAACCGTGTAATGTATTTGCGCAACACATTTCCAACTATCTGATCACACACGTACTTGTCATAGGTATTTATATAAAAACTCATGAAGATAAGGGGTGAGAAAATAAAAAGGGGTCAGGTAGGAAGGCTGACTTAAAGGCCGAATAACAATGAAAATCAATAGAGCTAAAAGTAATGGTAAATCGAACATGGTTTTCAATAGTTGAATTTACCAAGGAAGGTTTAATGTGACAACAAATTGTTTATGAATACATAAAGGTGGTTTCAACTTCCTAATAGCTAAGGCTTCAACAAATTTCAGGATCCCTCCCCAATATGTTTTGTAAATAGGTGTAAAGGAAGTAGCCACATCAATCTTGTGACCTGTCTCAACGATATGTTTAGCGATCGAAGAACTTGGACGTCTGCTACCAACATTTATAGGTTCAGGTGATTTAATTTGCTTCTGAAGCCACTTTGGAATATGTTCCGAGGTCCTTACTTGCATGGATCTATTAGTCCTCCCAATGTATGTATCAACACACGTACATTTGAATTGGTAGATACAATGGGATGTGACATTATCGTTCACATGCTGTGGGGGTTTGGGGGAATATAAGGGCTTCGTGGTTTCGATTACTCGAACCCTGGCTGCATAGTAAGTCCTTCTAACAGCAGCGTTGAGTCTCTGCTTAAGAATTGCACTCTGAGAGTCATCTTTGTACGGAAGGCTGATGAAGACATTTTTCTTTGGGACTGATTGCAATTCTAGTTTTCACGCTCTGCTGATTTTGTTCTGCCTGATAAATGTTGATGGATAGTTACTTTCCAACAAAATATCGGTCAGTGTTCCTCTTTCATTTTCTAAAGTATCCTCGGTGCATATTCGTTGAATTCTGCTGAATAAGCACCTTACTAACGTTCGTTTGTACTGAACTGTGCAAAAGCTATGGTAATTCAGATATTGTCCTGTCCATGTAGGTTTTCTGTAGACAGATCGTTTTATGGATCCATCCTGCCTTCGACTAATTAATGTATCTAGGAATGGCAAGCAGTCATTTTCCTCTCTTACACATGTCAAAGATATGCTGTTCTGTAATTCGTTCAGTCGGTTTAGAATTGAAGTAGCCTGATTTGAGTTTTCACAAATGACCAGGATATCGGATAAAATTTATTAAAAATTTACACTACTTATAAGTAGTGTAACTCTGAAAACAAAATATTTGTCATACTATTGAGTGTTAGTGTAGTTAAATATATTCAATGGCAATCATATTATTGACACTATTTGTTTTTGATAATGTTTTCTCTTGCTTTAATAGTTCATCACCAGTTGTTCCACCTCCATCCCTTTTATCTATTAATAATGATACAAATCCTCACATTTATCCATATTATTCAACTAGATCTGATGATATTTGTCAGATTCCACAATCATATTCAACTCCAATTTTTCTTTCATCTCAAGAAATGTCTGCTTACAGTAATAATACTAATGATAATAATACTAACCATTTTAATAATTTACATCCATCTTACAATTATCTGTCAAAATCTCCTTCCTTCAATTCATCAGAAGTATTTCCAATGAAATTTATTGAAGAGCCTAATCTACTTAACAGAACAACCTATGAAATAGATGGAAATATTGAACATTCTCATGGAAATTATCATTCACCTAATCATAATGTCAATGTTGCCTATCATTCAAATTATTCTAGTCAAATAGGCTGTAATCATTCAATTGAAACAACACCAAAACAAGCATTTTATGCATCTACATATCAATATTCAATTAAAGAAAGTCAACATGATCGATCAATTCAAGTTCATTTAGATAATACTGAGAAAAATTTAAATAAATTAAACAATATCAACCATGATATAAATGTAAAACAATTCATAAATATCCCGCTCAATTGTTACCATAACAACGAAGATGTTAATAAACAAATAGAAAAATCAAAAATGAAATTATCATTAAAATTTTTAACTTTACCATTATTTCGAAATTTTCGTTTACGTAGAAAAGATAAAAAAAGTAATTTTAATAAAGTTAAAAAGGATACTAATGATAGTATAATGAAAAAAGAACAAAAATTACTATTACATAACAATAATGATCAGTGTAGAAATGATGAATTGATGAAATCTCCATCAATCTTACATTCATTAAGTTTACCAGTGAAATTGACAACATTTGGTCATAAATCACCTGAATGTAATGTGAAATCTGTTCAACCAAATACTGATAATAACAATAATAATAATAATAATCACTGTTATCATTGCTGTCATCTACATCATTCTCATCAAAATCAGTATTCATATCCTACTGTTTCTGTCCCACAATCATCTATTGTACTTCAAGGTCATCATACTCCTTCACCTCATCTTCCCACTACTAATATACATCATCCAATGTATCATGAATATAAACAATTTGATCAACATTTATGGAATCAATATTCAGAGAATACTCAGATAAAACCTAATCATAATCAGCATCTTAATCAATGTATTCCATTACAAAATCAATATATTCATTATAATGAATTGGTTAGTACACAGAATGAATCATTTCAACACAAGAATGAGATAAGTTCAGGTCTACGGAATAGTGCATCGACTGGATTCACTACAATTAGGTAAGATGACTATACTTCATGTATGAATATTAAATTTGAAATGTGTCAATGTTTTCAAACTCTTATCAGCTGAGTTATACTACCTACTACAAGAGTTTTTTTTCCCCAGTCCACTATACTACTGAATAATATGAGTAGTGAGTAATCAGTTAGCTTATTTTATCTGAAGAATGTGCAACTAATTCACAATGGGAAGCTCAGTGATGCTTTTGAAGTGAAGAGAGGAATAAAACAAGGCTGTCTACTATCACCCATGATTTTCCTGATTGTAGTGGACTGGATCATGCAACAAACCATGAGGAGCGAGAAGAGGGGGATACGCTAGCTGGACCAGGGAAACAATCCTAGAAGATTTGAATTTCGCCGATGACTTATGTCTAATGTTGCACAAACTTGAAGATCTGCAGGCGAAAACTAACTAGTTGACAGAAGAGGAGAGTCAGGGTAGCGAAGGAAGACGGGACTTCAAGTGAACGTAGAGAAGACAGAGGTGATGAAGATACCCAACCAACAACAACAAGCTGCAATCCCCATCAACGAGAGAAACTTAAAGGAAGTAGCCTCTTTCACCTAACACCTAGGCATGACTGTTTCAACTACAGGTGGTGGCACAGATGAGGACGTCAAAGACAGCCAGGACCGCAAAGACAGCAAGACAGGCATTCATTAACCTGAAACCAGTGTGGAGATCTGCACTCAGTAAAAAGCGTGAACAAGATCCGGATTTTCAACACCAATATCAAGTCAGTGCTCCTATATGATTCAGAAACTTGGCGCGTTATGAAAGTGATTTACAACAAACTACAAATATTCGTCAACAGCTGTCTACGCTCACTCGATACTGAAGATCAGATGGCCAGAATAGTGAGAATAAGCAACAAGCAAGTCTGGCAACGAACCACCCAAGAACCTATCACTCAACAAATATGCACGGGGAGGAAGTGGAGATGGATTGGGCATGCACTGAGAAGGCCGACTGGGGACATCACGTGTCAGGCCCTCGAGTGGGATCTAAAGGGGGAACGACGACTTGGGTGTCCGAGGTGAGGGTGACATGGAGGAGACCATGTGAGGAGGAAATGAGAGGTTGTGGCTGTCGTGGAGCCAGGTTCAAATTTTGCCGAAAACAGAGTGCAATGGAGGTGTGCTAGTGAAGCCGTATGTTCCACTAGGAACCCAAGAGACAAATAATAATAATAATAATAATAATCTGAAGAATAGTTTCAAACTATTCAAATACTTCGGTAGCATAATTCGTTAGTTCATAATATCTGGGTGAGATCGTATTTTGTGATTTTGACTGGGTGATTTGTAGTGGAAGCCTTGTTTATGATAGAGTTGGCCAGTGGTGAAACTACTCAGCTGTCAGAAATGTCAGCGTGGATCATCGTATTTAACGTATATCTGTCCATCAAAGTCACGTCGCCAGATTCAGGTGATCTAATTAATTCGACACTCCAAGCTAAATTTATCTGGGTAAATCTCTGTGGCTCTCAGCTCCAAATAAGCCAACTTCTTGTCTTGTGCTTACATCACTGCGATCTGGCTAGCAAAATCTGCAAATCGAGGTGACTGGTTTGTAACCCAAAATTGATTATCCTAGTTGAATGTCACTTTGTTTTCATATTATTTATTGTCGGCAGCAGATCTCATCAAGGATGATGTCTCTTCGATAACTGAAACGCGCGTAAATTGGTGTTGTCTTTGTTTGTGAAACACTCATACAGGACTTGAGTGGTGTTGTTAACACAACCTTATCCGATCAATGGGTGAATCTGGTGCCTAGTTCCTGTGGTCTTATACGTGTTGGTATAGCACTGAGCAGTAAAAGTAGAAAGTTCTCGACTCAGCTGGATCCTAGTTGACATTAACCTATGGGCTTTTCAACTGAACAGTGCAAGGAGGATAAAAAGGAATGCTGAAACTGGCAATTATCCCTTTGTAATCTCTGCTCCAGTTTGGATGAAGTGAAGGATCAATTCTACCGAAAAGTGTCTGGCCTTCTGCTGAAATCCACATGATTAAACATGTTATTTGTTGCAAGTGATTTCAATGTACAAGTTGGTAGGATAAGTCAGGCACTTTCGGAATCCTACACAAACGAACTGATAACGGTGATCATCAGCTACAAATATGCTGATACAACCATTTGTTTCTGGCCACACGAACTTCAAATATGGCTTCCACCCAGAGCAACTCTATGATGGACACAGATAGACCATGTTGCCATCAGTTATTGCTTAAGAGGGTCTGTGGAAGATTGCTGCTCCTTCCGGAGCACGTGCTTGGACAGTGAGCATGCGTTGGTTCGAGCACGCCTGTCTCCACATTTTAATGGATGCTGTAAGACCACTGGGAATGCAGCTCGACAATAAGAGCATTAAGGTTTCTTTAAATGAAGAACTGGCTAAACAGTTATCGGAACAGGGCAACTTCATTCATGCAGAAGTCTGGTGGCATCTGAAGTCTACTGTTAAAACAGCGTGAAAGACTGCATTTGACTCCCAGGAAAAGGCTAAGGGAGGTCACTGAACCTAAACAGCTTCCTCTCAATTAATGGATGTATTTGAACGCACTCCTACTGGCTTTAAGCACAGCGAAGAGAGGAAGTAACTCAAATATAGACTGATAAATAGTCTACGCAATAAACATGAGCAGTGGTGAGTAACAAAGCCTAAAGAGGCCGGAAAGGTATCGGCAACAGGCAACACTAGGCAGCTATTTAGACTTATAAGAGAAACTAAGGTAAAAAGATCGATAGTTAGTGTTGTAATAGCGAAGTAGGATGGGTCTACTATTCAGTACCAGGGGAGTCGACTATAACGATGTGTGGGACAGTTCAACTAGCCTCCAGCTAATATGTTAATTGCTTCCAAAAGTCTTAAAAGTTAAGAATATATTTTAAGTAACCTGAAACCAGTAAAGGCGACAGGTAGGTAGTATCACTGAACCTTTGCATACTGGATATTGTATAATTTAATGCACAAACTTGTAAGTGGCTTTTGCGTTATGCAGTTGGTTTGTAAATACTAATCAAATTACATTTCTATTGTATCTGCAAACCAATTTATAATAATATAGCTATTATTATTATTACTTTAATTTTGATAGTGGAAAGTTGCCAGCATCAATAAATCGATCAACTCGTCGAAGTGTACACATTGGTAGTGGTGGTGGACCATCTAGTAGTGGATATGAAAGTATGCGTACTGGTGTTAGTGAATTATCTTTATCTCATCAAGATTCAGCTAGTGATTGTTCTGGACAGTTTAAAGAAATCTTTTCTAGACGTTCATCTCTTGATGGATATCGTCATAGATGTAGTAATCAACATTATCATTATCATGACCAACGTCAACACTGTCAGCAATCAACAACACATAGTCACAAACAAACAAACATCACTATCAAATAAAATTAAAGGTGAGAAAATTTTTTGCTCTGATATATCTGTTATTATTACTATTATTATTATTATTATTATTATTATTATTAGTCCCTTGGGTTCCTAGTGGAACATAGGGCTTCACTAGCACGTGTCCATTCCACTCTGTTCTCTGAAGTCTTTTCAACATGGCTCCATGACTGCCCATGAGCTTTCATTTCTTCCTTACATGGTCTCCTCTATGTCACACCCTCGGATGTCCAAATAGTCGTTTCCCCTCTGGAATCCACTTGAGGGCCTGATGCGTGATGTCTGCGAATAATTTTTTCAGCGTACGTCTAGAAACCTATTAATTAGTAGGAATTTGTCAGAAAATGAATGACTGAACGAAGATACTGTTCTCACCGATTACATCTTATATGAAGTACTTTTTATTGTTCTCCTTCTTTCATGTCTTGATGAGTATCTTCCACATACTGAAAACTTATCCATCTTAGACAAAACAATAAGACGTAATTTGTCTGAACCGTGTAATATATTTGCGCAACACATTTCCAACTATTTGGTCACACACCTACTTGTCATAGGTATTTATATAAAAACTCATGAAGATAAGGGGTGAGAAAATAAAAAGAGATTAGGTAGGAAGGTTGAATTACAGGCCGAATAACAAGGAAAACCAATAGTTCAGAAGTAGTATTCATCATGAACTGACATCAGTTGGGGAACCATTGAAAATCTAGCACCACCGGACAGCTGTTTCGTCCTAGTATGGAACTCCTCAACAGTACACACTCACGACCCGGATAGGGATCCAACTCAGGAGCTTCAGGTTTCACGGCGAACGAGTTAACCATTCAACCATTGGGTAGGTGGTTTCCAGTGATTTACAATTTCCAACTTCTGTCAATTCACGACATAACGCGACTGTCACCCAAGGTCTTCAGTTAGCATCCACTTCACATTCGACTGGTTGACCCTACAGGTCACGGCTTCTCATTGGAGCTTCTTGATATCCCTCTGGAAGCAAGTCACTAATGAGCACTATAGAGTAATGTATTTTTGAGATGAATGGGGATTGTTTTAATTTAGAAGTAGTATTCATCATGGACTGACATCAGTTGGGAAACCATTGAAATAATGCGAAAAATAACAGTACATCGAACCTCATTTTCAGTAGTTGAATTTACCAAGGAAGATTTAATGTGACAACAAATGGTTTATGAACACATAAAGGTGGTTTCAACTTCCTAATAGCCAAGGCTTCAACAAATTTCAGGATCCCTCCCCAATATGTTTTGTAAATAGGTGTAAAGGAAGTAGCCATATCAATCCTGTGGACTGTCTTAACAATATGTTTGGCGATCGAAGAACTTAGACGTCTGCTACCAAATGTTGGTACGCCTATTTACAAAACACGTTGAGGAAGGATCCTGAAATTTGTTGAAGCCTTAGCTATTAGAAAGTTGAAACCACCTTTATGTGTTCATAAACAATTTGTTGTCACATTAAACCTTCCTTGGTAAATTCAACTATTGAAAACCATGTTCGATTTACCATTACTTTTAGCTCTATTGATTTTCATTGTTATTCGGCCTTTAAGTCAGCCTTCCTACCTGACCCCTTTTTATTTTCTCACCCCTTATCTTCATGAGTTTTTATATAAATACCTATGACAAGTACGTGTGTGATCAGATAGTTGGAAATGTGTTGCGCAAATACATTACACGGTTCAGACAAATTACGTCTTATTGTTTTGTCGAAGTTTATAAAAGGAACTAATTGTTTTATTTATCTTGTTTTCACATGATGTTGGATCGTTGGAGATTATCGATAGGAAAGTTTACTTAACCTGGATATTGTGTTTATTGGCAGTCATCATTGAGAAAATTCACTGTATCCTAGAGACTTCAAGTTGAGTTAGACAGCACAACAGTCAAACATACTATTAAAGGGATATATATATATATATATATATATATATATATATATATATATATATATATATATATATATATATATATATATATATAGCGGTTGATCTTGGTTGTATTGCGTCCTCTAAGCTGAATAGTTGAATCATGAGGCCTTCGTTGCCAGCATACACCACTTTGTCAGGTCAAGCTATTGAATCCCTCAGTCAAAAAATATTGATACCCCACTTCCTGTTGAAGTTAGTGCTAGTAATGTTGTCTAGAGTGATAACAAAAGCTTCACGATTAAATTGTCCAGCTCACAGAACGCTACAAAACCAACGCATGTATATATATGTTTGATGGAGAGTATTTGTAGCTCAGGAAGATGGTCTGAGTTGGGTTGTTATATCGTAGAGCTTTCATCGTCCTGCTAGACGACATCTTCAGCACTGACTTCATCATGAAGTCAGCTGACATTATTTCTGTGTGAGTGATCCAGTAGCTTACTCTGACGAAGTGGTCTAGGATTGGTTGTATCCTATGGTTGCATAGATTTTCTTGTTGGCTGTTCCACTGTTTGACCTCTAACCTTGTTTACAATTTTTCTTATTGTTTGGTAAACTGGGCCTATGTTTGAAATGAATATTAAGATTCTAGAAATTCTCTCTTATTCTTTCTGTATCCTCTCTTCGTCTAGGATTTCTATCTATATTGTCGAAATTGAATTCATGTCCATAGTTGTTGTCCACTTGCACTGAAATGAGTTATGAAATGTCATGAAGTTTAATAGCCAATTGGTGTTCATGTATATGACAGAGGCGAAGACGGTGACCATTTTGTCCAATGTAGTGTTGACTACAGTTATTGCAGTTGATTTTGTAAATGATATTCGGTTTGTCTTCTTTGGTTGCTGTTGCATCATTTGGTCTGTATATAATAGTGTTTAAAGGGAATTTGTTGGTTTATAAGCCACACCAATTCCAAGTAATCTCAGTAGTCTTGTTGTGATTTCTGATATATTTTTTATAAACGGTAGGATGATACACTCGTTGATTTCTGTCGATGACTTTGTAGTTGATGATGTACGGGATACGCATCTTCTGATAAAATTTCGTGGGTATCCGTTCTTCCTGAGGACGGACATCAAGTAATTTTCTTCGTTTCTCCTTGGAGCTGTTGTACTACAGTGTATTCTCGCTCTTCTGAACAGAGTCCTCATGCAAGTGATCTTGCAGGTTGTTGCTGCTATAGTTGAGGATTTAGTGTGTGTTGGCTTCCTGTACACTTGGATTTCCAGCTTTCCGGCATTTGTTCGACTTACTAACATCCAGACATGGTAGTTGGTTGTCCAACTTCTTCTCCGCTGTGAATTTGATATAACTGAAAACTTTGTTGATCAAACTGTGAGTGTTTTCTAATATTATCGTTCTTAGTGATGACAAAAGTATCGTCCATGCAGCGAATCCAAATTTTTGGTTTGATCACAGGTAAGATGATGGTTTCCAGTCTCTGAATCACTTCTTCTGGAATTAATCTGGATATTGGTGATCCTATTGATGCTCCTTTCATCGGTTTGAATATCTTGCCATTAAATTGGAAGTATTTTGTTGGACGAAGGGTTTTCCAAGACCACTTTTGAGAACTGTCATCAGACTAGGTACACAAATTAAAGCAAATTTTCATTTTGATAATATCCTTTTTTAAGAGTTCTATAGTTGGGCATCAAAAGAGAGTTATCCATAGGCTATACAGATATATGTTGGAGACAAAAACGATTTTTGTTTTCTTTGGGTGTGATGTGATGTCAATAGGGTTTTCGATGAAACACTAATTGGTCGAAAATACGAGACATTTACTCTCCGATATGAAAACATAGACATCCAGATATACTACTGACTTGTGATAATAAGTAGACAAAAATCATTTGTAAAAATTAGGTACAAGTTTTTTCAGAAACATTACAAGGATCTTAATAAACGATAACTATTTTTTACTGTTTGTTGATATACTTGCAATTCTCCGTTGTTTTATTGGATCAAATTGTCCAACCTCTATTGGCACATTGGCTCCTATGCGGATGCCTCGATATTATTTGAATGTTAATTATGGTTATTTGGTTGGTTTTGAGTAGCAGAAGAATCCAGGAAGCGTGTTTCATCCTATGTAGGATTCGTCAGCTGCATGCACCTGCATCCCAGTGAGTGTTGTTGTTCCCACTGAGACTCGGACGTCGTACCCACTGCTTCAAATGAAATTGGGAGAAACCTGCGCCCTGGATTCCGTTGTTAGCCACAACCAATTTATTGTGGAACATTGCTTCTTAGTGTTATATGTATTTAGATCGAACAAGACTGGCTGTTGTGTTTACATCAAGTGAAGCTAATCAGCTGAATTTGACTATTATGATGAAGGTGAAATAAAAGTCTGGGTCATCCCAGGATTCTAACCAACTACCTATGAGTTAGGAGCCAAGAGATTACCACCTGAGCCGGAGATCCTGTCTTAGTTTTATTTCAGTCACCTAAGATTTTGACCTAGTTTCATATGAATGTGTGAATCAAAACTGTCCGGTCATCGTTATCATACTAGATAATCAGTCCATATTTCCTAATTGGGTCAGTTCACGATATACGGTGGCGATCACCTAATATCATCGTTCGGCATTCGTTCTCATGTGAACGTGATTCGCCCCACTGGTCACGACTTTTTATTGGAACTTCCATAATCATCTTTTTAAGCTAGCCACTAATAAGCACTAAAATAATTCAATTTACAGGTTTATAGGGATTTGTTTATTAACCTTAGCTCGGTATTCATCATAGACTGGGATCGGTTGCAGAAATGCTTCTCCAACTAATGTCAGTCCATAATAATTATAGTGTTTTTAACTACAAAGAGCAACGATGGGCAGTGGAATCTAGGATGCACATTTCGTCCCACTTGGGACTCGTCAGCTGCATGTACATGTTTCTCAGTGAGTGATGTTGTCCCCACCGGGACTCGGGAGCCATCGCTTTAAACGCGAGAGCGTTACCCACTACACCACCGAGCCACGATAGTCACCTCTTGTGCGATGGGTATAGGTTTAGTGTTGTTGCTTGTACTACACCGTCATTGATTGGACCGAAATTGATCAGTCTGTGTTAGTATATGGGCTGCTGTATGGATGCCTCAATATTGCCTACCTTTTAACTATATGTAGTAATGATGGGCAGTGGCTAGCAGTGGAATCCACGATGTGCATGGGAACAACATCATTCACTGCGAGGCAGGTACATCCAGCTGATGAGTCCCAAATAGGACGAAATGCGCATCGTGGATCCCACTGCTAGCCACTACCCATCATTACTACACATAGTTAAAAGACAGGCAATATCCAGGCATCCACATAGAAGCCCATATGCTAACAGAGATTGATCAATTTCTGTCCAATCAACGACGGTGTAATACAAACAATAATACTAACATTATATTTTTGTTATTATTTCTGTTATGTATTTTTAAAAAAAAATCTTTTTTTTCAGATGCATTGAAAATTGATTCTACCCTTGTAAAATAGAACATGAACACATAAACACATATATACATTACATAACCAACTGTTTCACCTATTTATATTCCTGCTCTACATTAACTTGTACCTGTTCATATATACCTTGTCAATAAGTCATTGAACCTGTTCATCAAATTCTTCTACTTTTATACAATTTAAAATAATTTTGTGTATTGTACACACTTTAAATTTATTGAATATACAAGGAAGGAAGATAAAAGGAGGTAAATTGCATTAAAAATACTATGAGTATTAGAAAGTCTACTGTTTATCCCAATGTTGTATTATCTAATAATATTCTATGTTCAATAATATAATAACAGTGGACAAAGGTATACCTTATTTGTTTATTTGTATGTTTCTTGTTTTACGGTCTATTTCTGGCATTTTTGACTTATTTATTTACATCATTTACGAAAAAAAAATACAAGAATTTATTTCTTACATTTTAATTTCTTTTTTTAAATATTTTTATTGGTCTGAGACAGTCAGTTTCCGACAAATGGGTCCCGGGTTCGAGTCCTGCTCCACTGATTGAGGTTTGGGCAATTAGGCAGCAAGTATCATCAATCTTGACTATATATTAAGTATGACTTATTGCTTAATTCATGAACATGCATATGATTTTTAAGAATATGATTGTTTCAATATACTCTACATTGAGTCAGCATTATATGTGACATCTGAAATATGAAGGGGGAAGTATTTCCTTGTAAGGTGAGAAAAATTGATTCAACCAAATTTGATTGTAATGAATTATGAAAAGTAATCCTATACAGCTAAGCTGGAACAACATATCATACTTATAATTTTCAAAATCTTAGTTAAGATTGTTATACGATTAAAGTTTCTTTTCAAACCAATTGTAAGCCTAATTGATAAAGCTTACTCGAGATGATATGGTTAATATTTATTCAATTATCCAGAGTATTCAACTTCATTACTGAACTTGATCTATCATAGAATCGTGCTGTGCACTGTTGAAGCACGCCAAACTTAGGTAAAATAGCTCTTTAGTGCTCTCAGATTTCCAACTGTTCTCTAACTAGTGTCAATCTTTGATGGAAAACTATTTTGACAGCCTGACTTGAAGAATCAATTACTTCATGTTGGTATTCATCATGAACTGATGTCAGTTGTAGAAACATGCAGAAACGTGAGAGCACTGGACATGTGTTTCGTACATGTATAGGATTACTTCCCAGCAAAGCGTACCCATGACCTTGTCAGAGATCGAACCCACTGGTGAGCACTGCTGAGGAGTTCCATACTAGGATGAAACAACTGTCCAATGCTTCCAGGTCCCCGATGCTTCTCCAAATGATAACCAGCCCATGATGGATAATAACGTGAAACCAATAAATCCCCACAAACCTTAAAACTGAATAAATCATGAGATGCTAAAACCTTGCCTAGTTAACCAGTTCACTAGTTACTAACCGGTCATAAGCCCGGATAAAAAGGGAAGGTTGGACATAAGGCTAGCAACCCCACCCTATATAACCGGTCCAATCGCTAAAGAAACTTCAAAGCACAAAGAAACTATAAAAAAATAAAGACAAACTTATTCCTAACTGGAATCGGAGAGACGAAATGACGCCAGTTGGTGAAAGCCTTCGGGAAACCAGTCAACCGATGTGTCTTCGCTTCTGTCGATGAAAGCGAAAGTAAGGATAGGGACATGGAATGTCCGCACCATGTATGAACCTACCAAGGCTGCTCAGATTGCAAAAGAGATGAGAAGGTATAGCATAGAAGTGCTAGGAATCTGCGAAAGCAGGTGGCATGAAAGTGGACTCTCCAAACTGTCGAACGGAAAGTCAATAATCTACTCCGATATTGTCACCCAGACGACAACCACGAGCACACTGAGTTTTTGAGTGGCTATCATGATGTCTCGAAGTGCATCGAAGTCTCTCTCTCTCTCCCATGCAGTGGGAACCAATGTCCTCCTCCAGGATCATGACAGCAAGGTTCAACTCAAAAGGAAGTAAAGTCACAATCATACAATGCTACGCTATGCAGCTACAAATAATGCAGATGAAGAGAAGAAGGAGGAATTCTACAGACAAATGCAATCAGTAGTCGACAAGACCTCACTCCAGTTGGCGACATCAAAATTCTAATGGGTGGGGTGAAATGAATGCTAAAATGGGAGCAGACAAAACAGAAAGAGGACTCATCATAGGTCGAGAAGCACTCGACGAAATGAATGAGAATGGAGAACTGTCTGCAGACTTTTGCGCATCCAACGATTTGGTGATTGGAGGCAGTGTGTACAAACACAAGAATATTCACAAAGTGACATGGATTTCACCAGGCACCAGGACACACTAAAAACCAGATCGACTTCATCTGAATCTCAAGAAACTGGAGACGCAGCCTACTGGACACAATATCAGATCACAAAGAGGAGGAGATGCAGGTTCACACCACTCACTACCTAGTGCAAGGAACCTTCAAAATCAAGTTGAAAGCCTTCACAGAAGTTGGTGATAGACTACAGATCAAGTTGAACGCTCGGAACAGAAACTGAAGGACGAAGCTACAAAGGAAATCTTCACGTCAGTCATCAGAACAGAATGGGAGATATTAAGCAACATCACCGAGGAAACGTGCATGGAAGAACACTGGAACTCTTTGAAGGAGACATGGAAGGAAACCTGGATAACCGTACGAAACAGCTGTCCAGTTCTCCCAGGTTTTCGATGTTTATCCAAATGATAACAGTCCATGATGAATAATAACGTGAAATCAATGAATGAACCCCGACAAAGCTCAAAATTAAATAAATTATAAGATGTTAATTCACTTGAGAACTTTATATCACATTCATCAATAACACTTAGGTTATTCACAATGTAACTTAGAGATTGTGACGTTATTTATGGGTTCAGTGAAACAGACAAACAGTTTTTGATCAGCCTACCATCAACTTCAAACTATTTACTTTCAGTAATATTCCTAATGAATTGAGATAGCTTTTTTTTATCTTTCGATGACAACACTTCAGTTTTTCCTTCGACTTTGGTGTAAACCAAATTTTATCATCATTGATTTAATCTTTGTAACATGTTTTGTAATAATGAATCTCTGAATAATATTTGAAGGGGGTGATCTTTGTGAGTGATAATGTTGTAGGTAGACTCAAGAATATTATATACTTCTGTCAGTCTATGCCTTTCAATTTGAATAATTTTATTCATTTATAACCAGTAAAGTGATGAAAAATATTTCTAATGGTTTCTTTCAAAACTAACTGGCAGGCAATATCTTAACTAAGCATCTAAATGAGAAGTTAATTTTAGAAACTAACATAGTGACAGTGAAAATAGGTTATTTCTTTCCGATTTCATTCATCTATTAGTTTGATTTAGATTTCATAGGAAGTATATAATAATTAATGTATTTTTGAGATGAATGGGGATTGTTTTAATTTAGAAGTAGCATTCATCATGGACTGACATCAGTTAGGGAACCATTGAAAATCTAGCACCACCGGATAGCTGTTTCGTTCCAGTATGGAACTCCTCAACAGTACACACTCACGACCCGGATAGGGATCCAACTCAGGAGCTTCAGGTTTCACGGCGAACGAGTTAACCATTCAACCATTGGGTAGGTGGTTTCCAGTGGTTCACAATTTCCAACTTCTGTCAATTCACGACATAACGTGACTGTCACCCAAAGTTTTCAGTTAGCATCCACTTCACATCCGACTGGTTGACCCTACAGGTCACGGCTTCTCATTAGAGCTTCTTGATATCCCTCTGGAAGCAAGTCACTAATCAGCACTATACAGTAATGTGGTAATGTTCGTGGGTACGTACTGCTGAGGAGTTCTATAGTAGGACTAAACAGCTGTCCAGTGCTCTCAGATTTTCAGTGGTTCCCCAACTGATGTCAGTCCATGATGAATACTTCTTCTGTATAATAATTGGTCATTTCACAGAGACTTCATAAACATACCACAGAAGTAAATTATAAAAACTCTCATTCCTTCATAATTCTGTTGTAGTAAAGTAATATACTAAATGAGTAGTTGTAGACCATTCACATAGATCAATAGTGTTTTGCTAGACATGTATCTCGTTTGGGATCAAGTTTATCATTGATGTACCCAAAATGAGTGAGTTCAACATGTCGAGTTGTTTAATCCACATTATATGATCTGGATAGTTTACCTTCCATGAAATTTGATGGTGAAATGTTTCACCATGGACTATGTATTTTGTAAATGCCTAAATTTGATTCTCTTTGGATTAATTTGAAACGTGTTATTATTATTTCTTTGAAACTTGGCTTAGAAGTATCAGTCAGTTGTTACAGGATTTAAAAACCTTTATATCTTGTGTTGGCTTCCAGATTTGGTTTCATAAATGTTTAGGATCATTTCAAAAAGTTATAAATCAGATCTTCAAACATCTACTTTTTACTTGAGGTTAAAATAGTATCGACCTATGCTAATCTTTTTCTGTTAACCTATGATTTCCATTTCCTGCTTGAATGTATCAGTCGATGATGCTTACATCACTTCCTTCAAAAGTTGGTTACGTGATGTGAAACCGATATTTAACAGCGATAGGCTTCATCATTGAATTTTATGCTCTTCTATTATGTCCTATGATTTGTCTTGACTTCATTGTGACCAAACAAGCAGAAATATCATGTCCATAGTCATGTTTTATAATTCTATATGATATAAATGGGTCTCGTCTCTGTCTACGATAAGATAAACAGAAGACCTCCAGCCTATGAAGTTGTTTATAGTAGGTTAAACCTGATATTATTAAGACAATATTGAGAGGTACTATTTGAACTCTTCTCAGAAGGTTTGAATTACGTTTCAGACAAGGGACTAGTGTTCACACACAATTTTTCAGCTTTAATATGATTAAGTCTGTGTATTAGGTGGTAAAGTTTCGATATATTGCTTAAAATACCCTAGAAATTCGGGTTCTGATTGACTGGTATATGTGCTTTGTTCTCGAATTCACAGCTTACTATGATCCACAGGTCGTTATAGGCTATATACACATCGTTAGAACTATAAATCTAGGTCAGTGGAGAATTCAGACAAATATCTTCTTGATTATAGGCTGGGTGCTCTACCAATTTAGTTACAAGACGAAAGTATTAAGTAAGTCTCACTTTCATTTCAATCACTGAATGTTCTGTATGGCTGATGTGTGAACGAAGACATGTATATTTCTATGTTCATTCCAACAATGACTATCCAACCAAGACTTCTAATCTTAATCAAAATGGGTCTGGATTAGAGAAGGTGGAGTAGTTGATCAGTTATGAGTTTAATTTTATCGGAAACAGATGTAAGCCATTCAGATTGTAATTGACTAATCAAGGTCAAACAAGGAGACAAAGCTGATCATCAAACAACATTCAATGATTGTTACTGCTATTAGAATGATAGACAATAATGATGATAATTAAAGTTTTTTGCTATATATTTGACCTAGTAACGCAAAAAAAATAAGTCTTCAGTTTGTTATTTGTACACCTTGTTTCAATAACTGAATACTTTCAGAACAATGGGACCAGTGGATAAGTTGAGCGAAACATTTTGATATTGTATAAATTTGAAAAAGAATACTTCATAAATTGATACCATATCTTCGTCTGATCTCCTTAAACTTTTATTCAGCCTAAACCTAATTTGGTTTACATCGCATTACGAAGCAAGTGATAATTACGCAAGTGTGACATATTCCAGGCATCTGAATCATTGAAGATTCACAATCTTATTAAAGTAGTGGTTTCATGACGATGATGAACAGTAAATCATGATGTGTTATTATTATTATTATTATATTATTGATTATTTATCCCTTGGGTTCCTAATGAAACATACGGCTTCAGTAGCACGTCTCCATTTCACTCTGTTCTCTGAAGTCTTTTGAATCTGGCTCCACGACAGCCCACAAGCTCTCATTTCCTCCCCGCAAGATCTCCTCTATGTCACTCTCGGCACCAACGCCTAACTCGTCGCTTCCCATCTGGGTTTCACTCGACGACCTGGTATGACGCGTGATGTCCCCAGTCGGCCTTCTCAGTGTATGCCCAATCCATCTCCACTTCCTTCCCATGTATATTTGTTCAGCGATAGTTTCTTGGTTGGTTCGTTCTCAGAGTTCCTTGTTGCTTATTTCTTCTGGCAATCCATCTGATCTTCAGTAACGAGCTAGTGTAGGTGGCAGTTGTTGATGAATGTCTGTAGTTTGTTGGAAATCCCTTTCATAACGCGCCAAGTCTCTGAGCCATATATAAGCACTGATTTGACGTTGGTGTTGAAAATCCGGATCTTGTTCACGCTTTTTACTGAGTGCAGATCTCCACACTGGTTTCAGGTTAATGAACGCCTGTCTTGCTGTCTTTCCGATCCTGGCTGTCTTTGACGTCCTCATCTGTGCCACCACCTGTATTTGAAACAGTCATGCCTAGGTGTTAGGTGAAAGAGGCTACTTCCTTTAACTTTCTCCCGTTCATGGTGATTAGAGCTTGTTGTTGGTGGTGGTGGCGTTGGTTGGGTATCTTCATCAACTCTGTCTTCTCTACGTTCACTTGAAGTCCCGTCTTCCTTCGCTACCCTGCCTCTCCTCTTCTGTCAACTAGTTAGTTTTCGCCTGCAGATCTTCAAGTTTGTGCAACATTAGACACGTCATAGGCGAAATCCAAGTCTTCTAGGTTCTTTCCCGCAGTCCAGCCAGCCTAACCCATTTCTTCTAGCTCCTGATGGTTTGTTGCATGATCTAGTCCACTACAATCATGGAAATCATGGGTGATAGTAGACAGCCTTGTTTTATTCCTGTCTTCACTTCAAAAGCATCACTGAGCTTCCCATTGTGAATTACTTGGTATGTGGCGTCTAAATCATGTTGTGTTAACTTACATTATTCATATCCATGTTTAGAAGTACATTAAGACACAGTATGTTGAATTTAACTTCTGCACTCGATTCAATGGAAGTTGAATCAACTTGTGCATAGACATTGAGATGATAGGAATGACAGCTAACTAGGAACAGGGAGTGTGAAAATTTCAAACGTTCTATATCATTGACAAGAAGATAAAGCTGAGATCACACTATATCTTAAATAATCATGTAGGTCTGTATAAGTGATACAGTTTAATAGATGAACTTGAAAGACTTCCTCAGCAACAAAAAATCATTAGAAATGATAACTGCTTCAGTTAGATGGACAGAAAGCAACAATTTAGGATCTGACATTATTTTTCACATTGTCCGAATTTATAAAAGCTCATTGAAGTTAAGGTAAAAAAAAAGAATAGGGTGATTCCTATGGCCGCTAATGATGAACAGACATTGACTGTCAGCCAACAACATTCAAATTTCTAGTTGATTCCCGACCCAACTTATTAATAATGAAGACACGATAGATGTATACTAGGGTGTATTGGGGTCGAAAGACCGAAGACCAAAACGAAAGAAAATACAGGTAATATATAGATAACTCGCCACCATCTGTCTGAAGTGATAAGATAAAGTACGTTTTGATTAGTCCCTCTCCAAACCTGTCTTTTCTCTCCATGTCACCTCCCTCTTCGAAAGAATGTTATTTAGGGTGAAACTGGACTTCATTGTCTTTTTCTTACTTCTATCTGACCGACGCAGTGGGAGTTTCTCCTTATTTACTGAGGTATCAGTAGACTTCTCGATATTCTTTCGGGGGACAGGTGCATAAGCATGAAAATCAGTTATCAAACCAAGACATTTCGCTACTGATCGAAAATGGGATCTGTGGTGATATCTGGAGGATGACTTTTGTACACGCTGTTGTGTGTGTTGGTGGCCAAAATCGTCCTTATAGCCCCCAATATTGCAGTTTTGACACCAATGTCTAGGTGGACCAGATTTGAAGAAATACCAGGTGTCACAATCCCAGCAAGGTGATGGAGGTGTCTTCTTTGAAGGTCGGATGGTATTGCATGAGTTATAGGGCCGATGAACAGGCGAGATAAGGCCAGGTCATGTGGAGCAGTGAGATGTCTGGCGAACTGTATTTACTTCAGAACCATTCTAACTTCGGATCTGGGCTAAACTAGTGTCACGCTGCAGATTGCCCAGTCATTGATATTCTGCAGACATGTCATTCACTGTCTGGACTGTGGCGTTGGAAGTGCGATCAAGTGGGTTCTTAGGCAGAATCATGTTGCAGTATTGGTCGAGCTCATGTGGACCAAGCTTTCAAAGTAGGAGACAGCTTCCAGGAATCATCTTCGTCAGCAAAATCCACTTCGAAGTAGTCTTCGTAACGCCTGAAGCAAACATCTAAAGTCTCATAGATATCAGAATCGTAGTGAAATTCAGTGATGCTATTTATTGGTGATAACATCAACTGAAGGAGGTATTAAGACTGGCTTAGTAAGCGATGTATCAGTACCAGAAATTTTTGATTGCATTATGATCTCGATAATCCTCATTTTTTGTTCGAGGAAAGTGTCCAACTTCGAGGAATCAATTCCCCAATATTCAATTTCCCTTGCCACTGTTATGATTCAGAAGCTGTTATGGGTATAGAGAGAATTGACTATTCTGGAGATGGATCAGTCAAAACGTACTTTGTGTTACCACTTCTATGGTTAAATAGATAGATGGTGGATCATCCAATCAATATTATGGTTTTAAATGGCGAGTTATCTATATATTACCTGAATTTTCTTTCGTTTTGGACTTCGGTCTTTCGACCCCAACACACCCTAGTACACATCTATCGTGTCTTCTTCATTAATTAGTCGGGTCGGGAATCAACTAGGAATTTGTTGAATATTGTTGGTTGATAGTCGATATCCGTTCATCATTAGCGGCCATAGCAGTTTCCAAATCGTAACAAGTCACTAGAGTGGAGATCATTCTTTAGGTTACAAAAGAGATTATTAGCTTCTATATATCAAACTTTATTCTCCCCTTGACAACTAACTGTTCTACAAGTAACTAATATATGCCAATTCTATGTTGACCCAGAAATTTACTTGCTTTGATTACATATTCTGTGGAAAGTGTAATATAAATCTAAATGTATTGTTTGCACGAGAAAATCAGGCATGTTTCAGATATACCCATAGATATATTGACTACGTATTCACTCCCCCCTCCAAAAAGAAGAGGTCTAGAACACAGATACATATGGTGAACTCTAACTGCATTCCTTCACCCAAGATTTGCTTTAGACTTCATCTATCGACAAGTCTTAAAATAGTATCTCTCACTGAAAGGGGGTGAGGAGTAAGTATATTACCCTGTTGAAGGCTCTGTGTTAAAAAAGTTGTGGGCTTGTCAGAGCATTTGGTGAGTTGCGTAGGTCAAGTGTTGTCCAACAAAGATGTCTACTTTTATTTGATTCTATCACACCTGTGCATATGGAAAGCTTCTACTTGTCCGACTTTATCACAGAAGCCTCCTTGGTAGACCTACGGTATGCAGATGGCAGTTTTTTCGATAAAAACAGCGATAAGATACAGTCTTCTGGGCATCTGGAGTATCAGCCTAAGTGTTTGGAAAGTTAAACTCACCACCAAAATGCAAATTGTTGTTCCATAACTTGTATGAGTGGGCATCTCATCTAACAACGAGTGAAATGTTTGGGAAAGCGGACAACCCCATCTACTTCAGAACTTAGATGAACCCTGGTGGGTTAGTGACCTCAGGAATCTCTACAAAAATGCAAAAGTCTTGATTATCTTTTGCCATTTTACACTATCTACCAGGCCGATGAATTACCCAGTTACATAGAAAAGGTCAAGCGAACTGTGCTGCAGTTATACAGTATGACTGTGGAACATGGCCATTAAATGAGGAGTATATGAGAAAACTCCAGGTGTTCCATCACTATTGTTTTCGTAGAGGTGATCACACTTCGTAGTACCACCACATCAGTAACGCATATTTCTAGGGACATGCACTACATATGACTAATCACTATCTGCCTTGACGGGGAACCTTAGCTCAAGTAGTTTAGGCTGGATACACGCAAAGAACGTCAGATGAAGATATGACATCAGTTTACGAAGTCTCTGCTGCTCTTCTGTCTCATGTAGGTTAAGGTAGACTTCACCACGGGGTGTACATGGCAAACAAAATCAGTGCTCAGAGACTCTAGGTGATATGGCTAGGAGTCAATTTCAGTGGAACCAATATGTCCACATATTATCTTCACGTTAACCCCCATATTGAATTTCAGCATTGTCTCACTTCTCTTTACTTCCTTACTAACTTTCACGTTTGTCGTTGATCTTGGGGCATTCTGGCTTGTTGTGTTGGCATCTACCGCTGGCAGTAATGCAAAATCATTTGTTGATATTGACTAACCCACAGGTTGTAAAGATGCAAGCGTAAATCAGTTGACATTTGATTTCTAAAGGTAGTTTTCATCATGGACTGACATCAGTTGGGAGCAGTGGATAGCCGTTTCGTCCTAGTATGGGACTCCTCAGCAGTACGCACCCACAACCCAGTTACAGATTGAACCCAGGACCTTCACGTTTCACGGTTAAAGCGTCAACCATTCAGCCACTGAGTCGATCCACAGTTCCCAATTTCTGTGGATTCACGATATAGCGCGACTATCACCCGAGGTCTTCAGTTGGCATTCGCTTCCTAGTATGGGAGTCCTCAGCAGTATTAGATATCTCATGAGGTATGGACATAATTTAACTGGAATTATCTTCTAGGAATGATGTGAAGTGAAATTCATTACTGAACGGATAATAAAAACAACTAAACTTATTATGTTTCTATAATCTGATTTAAAAAACCCTTAAGATGTCGCTGTTGTCATGGTTACATTATGATCACCTTTTATGAAATGAAATATTTTATTTGAAGATGGAAATTATCATATTTAACCGAATAAAACAATTATTAATCATTACAAAATCTTTTACTAATATAATTTTCTGAATATTTTACGACATAACTATTGTCACTTTTAAAGAAATAATTACACGAATTGTCTACTAGGTAACATAACTCTACTTTTAGGTGCTCATAAAAAAATCGATCGACATCGTTTGCAATCTGACTAACTGATATTATAGTATGGTAAAACGTGTTTGACATTATATCAGTCAAGCGTATTGTATCCACGTTGAAATTTAGTCGGTCAATGACCCATCAGGGCTCATCCAAGTTCCCAGATGAGTAAAGTAATCGACTAGCCCAATTTACTAGTCTATGTGTCCAGAAGACCCAGCATCTTATTAGCGTCTGCACTTGCTCTAGAACCCCTAAGGAGTCTTCTGTGACAAGATCAATCCCTATAAAGTCAGGTGAGAGGCAGACCTCTATAAATACATCTATGATAAAGTTGAGTGAGAAAGGAGAGAGTGGACACTCTTGACGGACACCACTAGATGAACGCAACTCACCATAGACTCCAACATCCTGGTAGTTATTCGAGTACACAGTTTTCAAGAGTGATACCGATCTATCCTAAGGTCAGAGACTTTATCAGAACAGTGTTTAGCTCATCACTTAACTCGGATAGAATTCCAGTGTCTACACGAACTGATCAGTGGATGGTGGTCAATGTAGCTATCAATTTTAAATTGTTGACGGAACTAATACAAGTCCAAATCTCCGAGAAAAAACGACTTTGTACAAGGTTGCTAATGAATGCTAAAAAAGTATGGAACTGAACAATGTAGCTCCCTCCTGATTGATTCGTAAGAACTAACATGGAGTCAACTTATTTGCATGGTCAATGTGCAAAGATTAAAAAAAGTGTTACATCAATTCGGGGATAAAAGTATTGGTATATTGATGTTTCAAGGAGACAACAACCTAAGACACTAACAATGCTAAAACACATTTTGCGATTGGATGACAGAAAACACTATGCCACCTGGCTAACAATGACCCACACTAACATTGTTGGCCAGGTTTATGGTGAATGCACTGAACTAAGAGAAGGTGGATGTTAGGCGTAAACTATTAGATATAGATAATTGGAAGACATGAAGCAGTAACAAGGTTCCGATCACAAGAATCTTCTCAGCATTACTCGCGTTTAGTGGGATCCCCATGTGAGTAATGTTGAAGTCAGACGAAGGGTGGTCCGCAAGACAAGCAAGTTTATTGATGAGGTTCTGAACCTTCATTGGTTGAGATGGCTTCAACATGCACTGGTGCATGACACGTCAACGCCTACCACGACGTAACATGACAGGGAAAGTTAAGTTTTGTTGAAAGAGGGTTTAGAGTGGCCAGACCAAGATGTGGCACCAGTTGATGAAGTCTCTGACTGTTGTTCTGAGCCATGTGGAGAGATGTAAACTACCTGGTTGGAGTCTCCGAGACGATAAGAACCAGTGGTTGAGGCAAGGCTGATGTATTCATTCATCGACGTCCTCTGAATCTTGAAGATGCAGAGCATGAATTCTATGAGCTGTCAACTTTGATACAGGAAGCAAAACATTCAGATGTAGTCATAGCGGTAGGTAACTTCAATACTCAAATTGGGAAGCTGAGTTAATCGGAAAGGCATTTTGGGGGGAATTTACGGAATCACATGCTGACGAACTGTCAACGGTGATCGTCGGTTGCAATTTTATCCCAGCTACCACTTGTTTCTGGTCAACACTAACTTTAAGCATTAAAGGTAGATACTGTCTCACAAGGCATCCGCTGACTTCAAACCGACGATGGACACAAACAGATCACATTGCTATAAGCCGTGGTTTGAGGATTCCTGATCTTTCTGGAGTACCGGTTTGGAATCCGACCACGCGTTAGTACGGCCTAGTGTACGTCTGCGCCTTATGGGTTGTAGGAAACAGGTCATAGTGAAGCCAGCCTATGGTCAACTTGAAGATGAGAGCGTCAAGTCTGCATTTAAGGAAGAGATAGGCTAAGCAGTTATCTGAACATGACAGCAATACTCATCCTGAGGAAACCTGGTGTGACATTAAGCCTACTTGTAGGAACAGCGGTAAAGACACTTGGTAACCTACGACCGAAAGTTAGCAAACGTCACTGAATTTCCGCAATTTCATTCATACTGATCAATGCGAGAACACTGATCCCAGCCGGTCCCAACCACAATGAAGAGCGAAAGCAACATAAACGTAAGTTGACCAAGAGTCTTCACGTCGATCCCTAGCAGTAGTGGGTAACGAAAGCGGGAGAACTGGAGAAGGCATCAACGTTGCGAAACACTCGGCAACTATTCAGGGTAATTAAAAATACCGGCATGAAAGAGATGGTGGGTGAAATCATCCAGTCTGAACCTGAAAGGAACGCAGATGTCAGTCCTCCGACTCTCCTTGAAGTTGAGAAAGCTGTATCCAATCTGAAACGATGCAAAGCAGAAAAACCTGAGTTTACCACCGAAAGTTTTCTTGGATGGAGGTCGGAAATTGCTAATTAAAATGAAGGTACTAAGTAGTGTATGGGAATGAAAGGTAGAGCCGTCAGACCAGTCTACTTCACTGATCACTGCGGTCTAAAAGAAAAGAGAGAAGTCTTCTTGTGACAGTCATAGGGGAATTGGTTTGACTAATATTGTATCCGAAATTCTGAGGGCCATAGTCATCCAACATCTGACTGGAACTTGAGAACAGCAAACTAGGGGAAAGCAGGCATGTATTGGCTAGAACTAGACGAGGGCACATCGTTTATATTTTTACCCTTAGACAAGCTCTGGAAAACGCATATATACCGGGGGCCGATACTAGCTATATTTCTTGACCTGAAGACGCCACACGATACTACCGACTGCGGCAGTGTCTAACTGTGAAGGGAGTAATGAGCAAGTATACAACGCTAGTCAAACTCACACGGCCATGTAAAGGCTTATGGAGAGTTGTCATATGAATTGACGACAATTAGTGGTGCTCGCCAGGAATGCCCACTGTCGCCGTTCCTGTTTACTTTCGTTATGAATGTAACAATGGATATAACCCTATGTACATCTGAACGCGTTGAGTAGAAATCTGAATGTTTGGCATGCGTCTTGCAACTGTCGTGATATGTAAGATGATGAATCAGATTAAGTCTGCTGCAAGTACTCCCAGTTTAATGATAAGGAGTGAAGTGGTTAAATATGTCGACCACCACACTTGGTTTGAGAGTTCAGCTCGAACAAACTGGTCGGTGACGTAGCTCAGTTCGAATACAGGTCTGTTTGACATTTATCAACTTGTGTCATTTCTGGCACTGACTGGCCAGACATTCAGCTATCTCTCAGAAGACAAGTATTCTATGTTGCAGTTCATTCTGTCGTGTTTTACGACGGTGATACATGGCCGTTAAAAGTAGAAGACACAAAGCGAATACTGAGTTTTGATCACATATGTCCTCGTAGCATCGTTTTTGTTTGGTGGAATCACCATGTGAACAATGTTGAAGTCACACGAAGGGTATTAGACAAGTCGATTAGTGAGGTTGTGGACCTTAGTCGACTGAAATATGGCTTGGACATGCACTGCGCATATCCAGCCACCGCCTGCCTCGACCTACCATACTACAGGAAGTTGGATTAGAGTTCAAGGTGGCTAGACCAAGACGTAGCACAGTCGGTGAAGTCCTTCACTGCTAGCCTGATTTATGTAGAGAGATGTAGGTTGCCTGATTAGGATCCTCTACAATAAAGGAATCAGTGGTTGAGGACTGACTCTTGGTGAGATGGCTGAAAATCCATCACGATGGCGCAGATGTATTCATTCCTTAACATCTAAAGCTTGAATGTTCGCACTAACTGTTATCTTCAGATTGTTTATTCTCTCACACAACTCGCTCTACTTTAATATCAGGCCTTTTCTATCCACCTGTTCTTTGTGTACCACTGTGAAATGTGGAAAGTTGAACCGATGCACTCGTGTGCAAGGTTCTACGTTGGTTTTGTCAGTTAATTCCTTCTTGCTTTGTACAAATTTAATCTAGAAGTGATGTGGAACAAAACAACGAATACATTCAGTAAGTACATGTTTGTGTGTTAGGCAATAAGGTATATCCTACTGTGCAAGCGTTAGTGATATTGACTGCCAAAATCTCAGTAGATGGAGTAGGCTTCAAAAGTGATTCACATAGTAACACAAATATTGGGCGCTGAGTAAAAGGTTGACATCCGGTATAGTTTATAGTTGTGTAAGTCACGTGCGAAACACTACAATTATTTCATTTGGAATACGCTGTGGCTTACACAATGTGTAGCCAACTTTTGGAGTATCGTGAAGAAACAGCTACAGTGAGTGATAGTTTCGAAGATCTTAACATTTTACATTTAGGAACTAAAGAAAACTTGAATAGAGAAAAGAGAACAATGAACATTAGCACAATGTAAATCATTTCAATCGCACAAATAAGTTTACCGGATTTTAGCCAATTTTATACTCACATAACTTTATCAATTAGGAAATTCAATGGTGATATTGTGATACATAGAAACTGGTGTGAAATTCGATATACTATGCCTCTTTGAAAGTCTGTATCAATACCTTCCAATTTAATGTTTTAGATTCACACCGATGTGATTTATGTAATTGAAATAGCTGGACTTGCTTACCTCAATGACTCAACAAGTATTGTGTTGGTGTTGGCAAGTAAGTCGTAAGAATAACAGAGGCTAAAGGTAGACTTGTACTACCGGTTGCACAGTAAGATGTTACCTTCAGGTGACTAGTATAATCGAGTATTATGCTTTTCAGCTCCGTGGAGTTGTAAAAGATCTAACCAAAAATGATGCGTTACATCTCGTCACTGGTGGTAATTTTAATAGCGAAACAGCTCTAGCAGAAGCAATACTCTTAAAAAGGACTGTATGATCTGTCTCAAGAAGTTTTCTGCTTTCAGGTCATATGAGAAAAATTCACATCGGGATGTGAAAATCAACTGCATTCATCTAAAAACACTCAAGTTTCTCTGGTGATCCGTACCATCCTTTGACACCTCAATATAACAGCATATGCTTATTGAACTGTCCAACAGTTACTGTGCAGAAAACTGAAAACCAAAAAGACAAATTTAAGAGACATTCAAATCAAAATAAGCAAGCAAAATAATTTCATATTAATTACTGGTCACAGTTTGTCAATCATTGTCATCATTATATAATGATGGTAACAATAACAATAATATTTATAATCAATTATTAGGACAGGCAAAAAAATATATAAAAAGGTAAAGTATTCAGATAACGAACAAGAGTTACACAAAGATCACCGATCAGAACGCATCATCAGGTCACACAATCAAACACATACACACACACACACAGAGAAAGAAACAATTGAAACAAAAGCTAAATGCAGATAAACAAGGGACAGGAAAGACAAGGAAAAGAAAAGAACTAGATGTATGTGCACCCATGTCTACAACTAGAAACAGACAAAATAATAATGATAGTATTAATAATGACCGAGCATCATTCATCATTACATAAGAATAAAAGACTGTTAGTGTATATGCATATATAGAAGTTATTACGATATATATATATATATATATATATATATATATATATATATATATCAGGTCCTTCAGGGTGGTATAACAATTATCATCATCTGTATGAGTATAGAAACATGTATAAATGCAGCAATAAACTGGAAACATCTCAAAACCAACCAATCCATGGATCCACTCATGTATATACAAACATAATAACCAGTCTAACAAGTTTTCAGAACATCTTTAAACAGAACAAGTCATGAAGACATAACGAAACAAAATAGTAATAATAATAATAATAATAACGATAGAACAAACCAACTTTAATCAGAATTCAAAATAAAAACAAGTGTTGAATTGAAAAATAAACAAATGCAAAGAAGAAAAACAACAATGCAGTACTAGTGAGAACAAAAGTAATAACCTCACCAGAGAAAATGAAACAGAATAAACATAAATACCACGAAAATAAAAAGTCAATGCATGTGTGTGTGTGTGTGTTTACATAATCGATTTATGAAATGCTGGATGACTAGAGGGAACGAGAATGCAAAGGCAGACGATTACAATAACAATGAAACACATGTGAAGGGAGAAATAATAGGCATAATAATAATAATAAAGGTATTCTTGTTAAGGATGTACTGGAAATGCAAGTCAACCATTGAAAAGATTATCACCAAAATGCATAGAAGACTGCATCCACAGGCGTGTGTGATATACCCATAAACGCACGTGAATAAAATAATAAATCAGCTAATAATCTCTTACACACATTTAACACACTGGGGAGAATGGAGGAGGGGGCTGGATAAATGCGATACACAATGGAGGCAAGTAGAAGAATATCTATATGATATGCCGGTGATTTAAGAAGAGAAATGCGTCAAAGGTGTATAAAAAAAAAGAAGAGAAGGAAGAGGACAAAATGTGCCGCTTCTTCACATCGTCATCTACCTTTCTCCAAAAAAAGAGGAAGTAACACAACACGCAAAAGAGAAACCAATGTAGAATAATAACTGGCAAACAACTGAGTACATGTCATGATCAAGAGGAATAATGACAGTAAGGATTCAACCAACAGCTTTTATACCACGATTTGTACAACTTGGATAACAATATGCCTCTATTTTACGCATATATAAAACGTGAACAGCGATCATCAGCAATATAAACAAGCAATTATAATAATAAGTATTGGTATGTTGTAGAAATTAGAAAGCTGACAGGAACAAATTTTTAGTGATTACGTTTGCAAGAACGATTATAACATGACATACTACTACAACAACTACAATTACCGATATACGCATAAGAAAGAAGTAGGCATTTTTATGTTACATAATCATTTCTCAAATGCACACACACACACACATGCATACAGATAGACATTTTGAAATCTTTGGTAAAATATAAATAAGTTAACAGTAATACTTTAGAGGAGAGAAGGGGACATTCACAGAGAGCTAAGAAATGAAAGCGGGGGTAATGCTGATTATAATACATAGATAATATGCAGGGTATTTTTATCAGGAAGTCAAACAGAAAAATCACATAACAACACAAATAAGTGAATAAAATCTCAGTTGATATAGAGTTGTTGTTGTTGACTAGTTTCACACTGATGAAATGCAAAAAATGTGTCAAGAAGAGAAAGGAATAAAAATAACAGTAACAAGTGTTGGCGTGAAATACAATTCTCAACAACAACAACAACAGTAAAGATAGTGAAGTAAGCGTTTTCTTTAATCATATCCCGCCTCTCTTCATCACAAGTGAGTAAATATACTCCAATATGCCGACAAAATTGAAACACGGTTACTTCTCAAGAAAGAGAAATAAATAAATAAATAAGTAAATAAATAAATAACAATAATGGTAGTATGTCAGTAATGCATAAATGCCCACAATAATGAAGTTAGTTAGCCGTGTTCACCATACAGAACCATTATTAATTACATTGAATTATGAGACAAAAAGGCCTGAATTGGTAACAAAATAGATAAGATTAAAGAGAATGCACAGAACACAACACAAGAAAAAACAGAATATTTGGTAATGCCATGTTTCGTCAGTTTTGAAAGCCTCATCAGAAGTGCATCCTTTTTCTATACATTATACATAGACACACGATTTAAAAGAGGAGGGTTATTAACAAGTACTATTTTAACATAATTTTAGAAGTTGTAGTGTCTGCCTATTCCTGCTTTCTTTTTTCATCTGTTCGCGTACATGCACGATAATATTGGCGTGTGTGTGTGTGTGTGTGTGCATGTGAAATAGGTAACATATAAGCGAAGAAGAAAATTAAACCACAACAAAGCAGAGCATTAAGTCAGTAGAGTAAAAAAACAAAAGAAAAGAAGGTGTATATCACTTTGTCAACAAGAAAAGCAAAATAAAAGAATAAACAAGAACAATCACAGACTAAATACTTCTTTTTAAAGGATAATTATTATTAGATTATACAAAGCCAAATGCATTGAACCAATTGATGAATAGTAGAAATACGAAGGATCATAATGATAATAATAAATACGTTGCTGTAGGCAGAATGAAGTTATCCATCCATCTATACTTTGAAAATGATTAGAACAGAGACTGGGACGCATACAAGCATAGTAACCACACACTGAAATATCATTAGGAATGAACAATAGGCAATCGGGATATTATGTTTATGCTGAAGGGAAATCAAAAGGAAATTTAAGTTGTATATATATATCACTTCAATTAATGAGCAAGCCATTTCGTCATTACTTTATCTCCATATGCTGGAATATTGGAATGAGTACGAGTTGGAGAGGTTGGTGCACTATGTGTTGGAGGAATTGGACTAGTAGATCCCGATGGAATGGTCAATCGTGAAGTGGTACACGATAAATAGGATGGACATGATGTTGTACTCTCAGGATTTGAAAGTGGGATAGTTGCTTTCAGATTAAAAGTATCTAGATTGAATTGAAGATGACTTTCAGGTGAACCACTAGAAGATAATGTAGTCTGTGTGGTTGTTACTGTTGTAAGTGTTGGTGTTGTTGTTATCGTCGTCGTCGTCGTCGTCAGCGTTGTTGATGCTGGTGCTGGTGGTGCCGGTGAAGATGGAGGAATAAAAGATCCAGTATTTTGATAAGCTGTACTAGATATATGCATACCTCCTATAACAGATTGTAAAGGCTGTTGTTGACTAGGACGTGTAGTATGATAACGCATAACACTGTAGTCTACATTAAGACAATCGAAATCAGCAAAAACATCCTGTGCTATAGCAGCCAATTCAGAAGAATTATCAGATGGAGTCAGTACAGGTTCTTCAGTGGTGAAATCCTAAACAAAATAAATAAATAAAACCAGTACAACTTCAATAACTGTTAGGGACAATGGTTTCAGCGATCAGTAGTTTCCAGTGGATAATCTATCTAGTGCATAACTCCATTTAAAAAATGGATAGACAGAGAATAACAAGCCCTTTTATCGTGATAAGTAGTGTACATTAGTCACCATGTACGAGCTCCAGCACTGAACGACAATTTACACTGATAGCATTCGAACTTGGTTGGCGAAAGTTTGGTATATACTGTGGGGGGGGGGGGATCAAGTCCGATGACTAAAAGTCGAGAAACTGAACTAAATTACAGTTTAACGATCAGTTTTATTAAGAATAATAATTAAAATGTGACTAGTTTTCGCTTGTAAGTAACATGGTTTGACAGATCAATAAGTCGGCGGCTGGAGAATATGAATCTCAATCTAGCAGCATAGAAGCTACTACTAGCTTCTATGCTGCTAGACTGAGACTGATATTCTCCAGACGCGGTCTGATTCGTCAATGCGTGAAGGATAGGCTTCCACTTATGTCCACTTCTATGTAAATCAATAAGTATAAGATATTGGTTTCTCCCTAGTTTGTAGTCATTAGGACTAGGTATTCAATCTATGGCTACTTTCCAGATTGAATATAGTCAGTTTGGGTATAGTGATAACTGAATATTTTCGGTTTATTGGTGGAATATGCTAAGGTTTCACACTGATGAAAAAAAAAAAACAACTAGACTGTTGTTAATTGAACTGGACAGTCAACGATTCATTCATTAGTCAAAGGATTTAAGTATTTACAAACTACCACTTTACCTATGAAGTTTCGAAATGAATTCACCCTCAACTCTTTACACACACTTGTATTCAATTAATTCTTCGCAAAAAATCTAGACATTGAAACTAGACAATACACTTGAAATGTTTTCATAATTAAGATACTACAATAAACAAATTTAAAGAAAAGAAAACTGTCAAAAATCATACATCATACCTTATCAAAATTGCTTGTATCTATCCTGGAACGAACTTTAGGACGAAATGGTGGACGTACTCTACGTTCTTCTAATATTTGCCAATCTATTTCTCTAAAGAATGGATGTCGTTGAATAGCCAATTCACCACCATCAGCTATAACACATCCAAGTCTTCGAGCTGGAGATTTCACTAAGAACTAAACACACAATAAGGGGATTAATTTGTAAAGACATTTAGTCACACACACACACACACACACACACACACACACACACACACACACACACACACACACACATCCATAAATTGAAGAAGTTGGTGAAGAAAAGAACAACAACAACACCATCACGAGGACAGTATTGAAAAGAGAACAAAACGAAACAAAAGATAGTTGAACAAAAGGGTACAATTTTACCACAACAACTCTTGATCATTTAGAATAGTGAAACAGTCTGAATTTCATTTTATTCACTGAATATTGTACCTGGTTGTTATATAATTGAAGCACACATTCTAGTTCGTATTCTATGACTCAATAAGGTGTATATACACTACTGAACAAAATGAGCAGTAACAAATCACACATGTTGATATGCAGGGTAATTTTTAAACATTTCATAGTGTACTCAATCTCATCCGTGTTAGCTAGCTACATTCAGTTGATCTGAAACAACTGGTTGAGCGACTTTAAATGTCATCCTAGCAACTGGTGAGATAACCAATCAGACTACCTTATTTTATGAAAATCAGCCGAAATGGAGAGACCAAATTGGTTATTTCGATCATTGCTAGGGTAGCCTTTAAAGTCCCCCAACCGGTTACTATTCTGTGAGCTGGATGTGTTACGGCAAATTTTTGATGAGCTCATTTTTGGATAAACCAAACTCCTGTCAGATATACTTTGGTCTGCTTCATAAAATTTGCTAACCAACAGAAGTGATTTCCAACCTCTTATATTATTTGCTAATGTGTTTTGTTAACTCGTAACACTTGAGTTAGAGATCATATTTTGTGATCATAGCTGTAGTTTTCAATCAACGCGAACCCAGTTGTAACTATGGCTATATTATTTTTTGCTGGTATGCTTGTGATTCTCCGTTGGCATATGGGCTCCTATGCGGATGCCTTGATATTGCCTGAATGTTTATTACGGAAATTTACTTCGTTGTGGTTAGCAGAGGAATCCAGGACGCGCGTTTCGTCCTATTTGGGATTCGTCAGCTGGATGTACCTGCACCCCAGTGAGTGATGTTATTCCCACTGAGATTCGATCCTCGTACCCATTGCTTCAAACACCAAGGCGTTACCCACTATGCCACGGAGGCACGATAGGTACTTTTTGTACAACAGGTATTAATTATTACTGTTTACGGATATGCCTATAATTCTCGGTAGTTTTACTCGGTCAGATTGTTCGAACTCTATTGACATATGGCTGTATTGTTGGTGAAATACTCAACCGTAAGAAATTTCAACGTGAAACATTATTATTATATTATTATTATTATTAGTCCCTTGGGTTCCGAGTGGAACATAGGGCTTCAGTAGCACGCCTCCAGTGACCTCTGTTCTCTGAGATCTTTTGAACCTGGTTCCACGACAGCCCAGAAGCTCTCATTTCCTCCTCGCATGACCTCCTCCATGTCACCCTCGGACGTCCAACTCGTCGCTTCCCATAGGGATTCCACTCGAGGGCCTGACGCGTGATGTCCTCAGTCGGCCTTCTCAGTGCATGCCCAATCCATCTCCACTTCTTCCTGCATATTTGTTGCGTGATAGGTTCTTGGTTGCTTCGTTCCCAGAGTTCCTTGTTGCTTATTTTTTCTGGCCATCTGATCTTCAGCAACGAGCGTAAGCAGTTGTTGATGAATGTCTGTAGTTTATTGGAAATACCTTTCGTGGCGCGCCAAGTCTCTGAGCCATACAAGAGCACTGACTTGACGTTGGTGTTGAAAATCCGTATCTTGTTCCGCATGCTGAGTGCAGAAGATCTCCACACTGGTTTCAGGCTAATGAACGCCTGTCTTGCTTTTCCGATTCTGACTTTGACGTCCTCGTCCGTCCCGCCTGTAGTTGAAACAGTGCTTCCTAGATAAGTGAAGGAGGTTACTTCCTTCAAGTTTCTCCCGTTGACGGTGATTGGAGTTTGTTGTTGTTGTTGATGGTGGTGGTGCGGTATCTTCATCACTTCTGTCTTCTCTATATTCACCTGAAGTCCCGTCTTAGCTGCCTCTTCTGTCAACTTGTTAGTTTTTGCCTGCAGATCTTCAAGTTTATGTGACATTAGGCACAAGTCATCGGCGAAATCCAAGTCTTCTAGGTTCTTTTCCGTCGTCCAGTGTATCCCCCTCTTCTCGCTGCCTACTGTTTGCTGCATGATCCAGTCCACCACAATAAGGAATATCATGGGGGATAGTAGGCAACCTTGTTTCACTCCTGTCTTCACTTCAAAGGCATCACTGAGCTTCCCATTGTGGATTACTTGGCATGTGGCATCTTCATATAGTTGTTGAATGAGGCGGATAAAGGTTTGCGGTACTCCGTAGTATTGAAGCAGTTTCCAAATTACTTCTCGGTCGACGCTGTCAAAGGCCTTCTCAAAGTCGATGAAGTTGAGGTAGAGAGCTGATTGCCATTCTACGCTCTGTTCTATGATGATACGAAGCGTTGCAATTTGGTCAGCACATGATTTGTACTTCCTGAAGCCTGCCTGTTCCGGTCGCAGTTTTGAATCCAGTGCGTCTTTAAGCCTCTCCAGGATGATGCGGCTTAATATTTTACTTGGGGTGGACAGGAGAGTGATTCCGCGCCAGTTCTTGCAAGCACTGAGGTCTCCCTTCTTCGGCAGTTTGACAAGGTAACCCTTCTTCCAATCGTCAGGTACCTTCTCTTCCTTCCACACCTTCTGCAATAGTGGTGTGAGCATGTCCGCTGTTGTCTCTGCATCTGTTCTCAGTGCTTCTGGCGGTATTCCATCTGGTCCTGCTGCTTTCCCACCTTTCAGTAGCTTTATGGCGTTCAGGACTTCCATTTTCGTTGGGGGATTTATGTTCACTTGTAATTCAGCGGCTGCAGGTGGTATTTCTGGACGAAGTGCAGGTGGTGGTCGATTCAAGAGCTTCTTGAAGTGGTCGGCCCATCGTTTCCTCTGTTTCTCTTCTTTTGTAATTAAATTTCCTTCTTCATCTTTTATTGGTTTCATCTGTGTTGGTCTCTTCCCTGATAGCAACCTGGTTATTTGATACAATGTCGTCAGGTCTCTCTTACCTGCAGCCTGTTCTGCTTCACTTGCCAGTGTGTCGTAGAAGTGTCTTTTGTCTTTGCGTGCACTCTTCTTCACTTCTTTGTCCAGTGTTTTATACATTGTGCTCAGTTCCTCTTGTCGTTGAGCATCCTTGCACTGGTTTATCTTCTGCTTCACCATCCTCCTCTCCTCTATCAGCTTCCAGGTATCCGTCGAGATCCATTCCTTGTCTTCTTTCTTCTTCCTTCCTAATACGGCTGTGCAGGTTTCTTTCCACACAGCTTTCAAAGACTTCCAGTGTTCTTCCACACAGGTTTCTTCAGGGATGTCCCTCGACGTCTCCCATTTTGTCTTGATGGCTGCTTTGAAGATCTCCTTTGTAGTTTCATCCTTCAGTTTCCGAGTGTTGTACTTGAATTGAGGTCTATCACCAGCTTCCTTGAAGGCTTTTAACTTGATTTGGAAGGTTCCTTGCACTAGATAGTGGTCTGAACCTACATCTGCTCCTCTTCTTGACCTTGTGTTAAGTAGACTGCGTCTCCATTTTCTTGAGATTGAGATAAAGTCGATTTGATTTTTAGTGTGTCCATCTGGTGAAGTCCATGTCGCTTTGTGGATATCCTTGTGCCTGAACACACTGCCTCCAATCACCAAATCGTTGAATGCACAGAATTCTGCAAACAATTCTCCATTCTCATTCATTTCACCTAGCGCCTCTCGACCCATGGTTAGTTCTCTTCCCGTATTGTCCCCTCCCAGTTTGGCATTCATGTCGCCCATTAGAATTTTGATATCGCCAACTGACGTCTTGTCCAGTGTTGATTGAAGTTGTCTGTAGAAATCCTCCTTTTTCTCTTGCTCTGCATTATTTGTAGGTGCATAACATTGTATGATTGTGACCTTTCTTCCTTTTGAGTTGAATCTTGCTGTCATGATCCTGGAGGAGATTGGTTCCCACTGCATGAGAGCCTTCGATGCTCTTGAGGACATCATGATAGCCACTCCCTCAGTGTGCTCGTGGTTGGCGTCTGGGTGACCGGAGTAGATTATTGATTCTCCAGTTGACAGTTTGGAGAGTCCACTCCCATTCCATCTGCTTTCGCAAATCCCAAGCACTTCGATGTTATACCTTCTCATCTCCTTTGCAATCTGGGCTGCCTTACTGGGTTCAAACATCGTGCGGACATTCCATGTCCCCACGTTTACTTTCGCTTTCATCGAGAGAAGACACATCGGCCAATTGGCTTCCCGAAGGCTTTCACCAACTGGCGTCATTTCGCCTCTCCGATTCCAGCGGGGTATAAGTTTGTTTTCATTTTTTATATTTTGTTTGTGCTTTGAAGTTTCTTTAGCGGTTAGATTTGTTTTACGGGGTAGGGTTGCTAGCCCTATGCCCAACCTTCCCTCTTTACCCGGGCTTAGGACCGGCTAGTAACTAGTAAACTAGTTAACCAGGCGAGGTTCAGGAAACCTGGGAGCACTGGACAGCTGTTTCGTCCTAGTATGGGACTCCTCAGCAGTGCGCACCCACGACCCCGCCAGCAGGGATCGAACCCGCGACCTTCAGGTTCTGCGACCAGCGCGTTACCATTGAGCCACTGGGTCAAAAGGCTTGCCCATTATAGTTATATAAAAATGTGGCATTTGCCGATACGGATTCACTTGCTGTTGATTCATCTCTAAGGAATAACACACATCATGATGATGGCTCAGTTTGAGTCATACATGGCGCAATCATCCTAATAGTTGCAGATTCTTAACATTATCGATGAATTGAATTTCTTTTACGCTTACTCTCAACATTGTTCCCTATCTCCACATTTCAAAGAAACATGTCATCCATTCTACAACAGGCATTAGGTAACCAAACAAACCTCCACTTTTCCCATCCATTAGTCATAAAACCATTGAAGTTGCAAAAAACATTAAATTATCATCTCTAATATATAGCTGTAAATAATTTCTTTACTCAGCAAATATCCAGTAAAAATAAGCCCGAAGAAGGTAGGTTAAAATAACTGGTTCATTCAGTACTTCTACAAGGAGATATACAAAGTCAAATCAAAAAGTTGAAATCCACTTAGTAATCACGTGTACATTCATACAATGGGCGATGAGCCGCATCATCATATGTGAGGGACAATGACACTACTTGACTAACCAGACCTCAGTAGATGGAGCCAGGGTTCGGGCTCGTGACTCACAACTCCACACTTCACCAGTGGTTAACACCTAAGTTGGAACGATCCATCACAAAACAAATACAGACATTCTCAGCAAATAATATGCATCCTTATACACTAAGCAAGCAGTGAGCTATGCCTATTGTGTAAGAACTATTGAAACAACCTAACTGCGTAAACCTCGGTAGATGGAGTTTGATTAGAGATTATCGTGAGACATTGATCAAAAGTCAACTACCTAGACTAATAAGCAGCATAGCTCTACAAGAATAATGAGTAAAGTTGATCAATCAAGGCTCGACTACTACTGGTTCAAATGTTTATAGACCCTACTAACTGTAAAAAAAGAAATAACAAGAAAGTAGTACTTAACCTAAAAAAATTGTTGTAGTTCATAATTTAGTGCATTAACTGGAACAGGATGATCGGTTTATATTTGCCTAAGTATCAACTGAAAGGATTTTCCAAAAAGTTATATTAGTATGAAAACAGTGAAATAAATCACTTGTAATTTATTACTGATTCTATGCGCACACACATACAATGATCATTTTGCTTACTTTTGATAGAATATCCACAGCATCTGGGTGTAAATTTGGTGGATAGTTAACTTCTTCATATGAAATAGCATTGAATAAGTCTTGTTCTGTATCACCTTCAAACGGTGGAGCACCAGCCATCATTTCATACATTAGAACGCCTAAAGCCCACCAATCCACACTGAATCCATAATCGAGTTCAGCAAGAATCTGTTAAAAATATAAGATAAAAAGACTTGTCTTAAATGCGGTTAAAAACCTTACATGACAGAAGAACAGATAAATGTACAATTTGGAGCAGAAGTGTATCGGTTCAAGCTTCAACACTCCACAGTAGTATGCAAGGAAGTGAAGAGGAGTGTTATTACGGTAGGCAATAGTTTATGACAGAAGAAACAATAAGTCGATAAAGATTAATGAAAATATTCAGAAATTCGATGAAAAGTGTTTACATCTGTGATGCTATCACGAACTGGTGCCATATTTCGGTCTGAGCACCTCAGCCATTTTCCCAATACAATCCTATCTCTGCTAACATTGCCTGACAAGGTAGATGGTGGGTTGGGGGGGGGGGGGTATAACATATGTCCAAGCCACCTTGGTCAAAGGTTCATAATTTCATTGCCTGGTTACTCTCTCTGTGCTTATCATCAACATTGTTCACACGATGACTTCATCACACACAAGCCTTCTGAGCTATAATGAGTTGGAAGACCAACATCTATATTGCATTTAGGTTTAGGGTTAGGACGGCGGTAGGCTGATTGAGTTGTTCTTCAAAGTGTTCTGCACCTGTCCTTTGACATTATTAGTAACTCTTCATTTTCGGTGACAGTCCCGGTGATTATCATCTTCGTGCCAGCTTGTATGACACCATGATGTGGTAGATTCTATTTGGTGTAAGATAATTAGAATTTAGTCGATATTAAATCTTCCCTTCAACTGACGTAAGATAGTGAAATAATGTAGGAGACTGTCGTTTTTATACAATGCAATATCTCAAAATACTGCGGTTACATATTTACGGCAATGGAAACACGAAAAGAAGACTTTTAACTGGCATGAAGCAATTAACAGTGATTATGGTGCATCAGTTTGATAGGTAGAAAATTAACACTGTGTCCAATAGACACTTGTCAAACTTACCAATGAGCTTAAACAATGTATCAATCTAAGATTCTTCAACAAGTCACGAAAATGATAACTACTTAGTGTTCTCAAAGCTTTGAAATTTATTCTTGGACGTTTCTTTATAAAGCGCAGAAGCGAATTCCCCCCCTTAGCATGGTGATGAAATATCCAAGTACAATAATCAAAGTTTGGAGAACATTGAAACAATTTATCATACTTAGCAATCATGACATGTATAGATTCAGCTTTTAAGCCATCTAGTGAATATACTATAGCAGATAAAAAGTTAATATTAACCTGAACAGTACAATGTTGTGTCAGTTCATTAATTTCACTGGAAGAATAGAAAAGTCCTCTTGCTAGGATTTATTAGCATATCGCTAAGACTTCGAGATTGAAGACTCTGTAAGTACTTAACGTAACGACACGATTACTCATTACCTTTTGAATAATGGACACAATCAGACAGTCTTACATCATTTGAAGCAATCAATACACAAAAAAGTAAAAACTTATTACGATTTACTAAAGTTATTGTTATCAAAAGGCTTAAACCCAATTAATGTATTCGAAAGGATAGTTGTCACTCTTTCAATGCTCTGTTGAGTACACTTTTACAACATATATCTAAAATATTGGTTATCATTTTTACATCCTTTTTCTCCTATCCCATCTAAAAACCACGCTTTTGTTATCTGAAGATTGTTCATTGAACACTTTCAGCTACTACTATGAGTTTGTCAATCTCTTACAGTTACGTAATCTATGGTGTTATGTCTAGTTATTTGTTTCGTTTCACTTCTCAATCACCCGTAAGAATATTCACTTAGTCATAACCTAGCAATTAGTCAACCATCTGAACAATCTTTACAATTTACTTTTTGCTAACTGGTCTATATCATTCTCAATCTTTGCTACTCCCTGTTTTCATATTGCTACCAGCTAGGGTTGGAGATGGTAGATGGGAGATTACCACTCTTTTTGAATGTATTTGGACAGAGATCACGCATATGCCTGTGTCTAAATGGATATGTTAAAACCACAGCAACAAGACTATTCCAAGAGCAGCTCGATGATGAGAATATTAAGACTGCTTTCAGCAAGAAACTGGCTACACAGTTATCGAAACACGATAACCTCATTTATTCAGAATGAGCATGGTATCAATACCAATCTGTTATTAGAACAGCGTTAATGATTACATCTGACCCCCAGAAAAGGATACAAAAGGTCAGTGAATCTCAGCAGCTTCTTCTCAATCAATAGACATACGCGAACACCTTCCTGCTGCCTTATAGTACAATAAAGAGGAGAAGCAACGCAAATGTAGGCTGGTTAGAAGTTGACGGAATGACCACGAGCAGTGGCGGGTAGCGATACAAAAGGTGGCGACGATAGGTAGCATTATACAGCTATTTAGACTTATTAAGGAAACTAATGAGAAAAGGTCGTTGGTTAGTGCAACAATAGCGGGGAAGGATGGGTTTGCGATACACTCATAGGAGACGATTGGAATAATTTAACTGGCCTCCAACTACTATCCTGTTAATCGGTATCCAGTCAGACTCTAAATCAAACATTGAGATATGGCTTTCAAAACTTAGAAATCCGGAAGGCTGTAAGTAACCGGAGATGAGGAATGTCAAGACTGCTAGATAGGTTAATATCAGAGGTTTTTAGGGACAGTGGTCGAGAATTATCGGTTGCATTGACTAAAATGTTAGCTATCGTAAGGGAATCAAAAATGAACCACTGTTATTCCTGTCTGCAAGAAACGGGAGAAATCCTTCTGTGATAACCATGGTGGAATCAACCTAAGGAACATAATGTGTAAGATCCTAGACTCTAATCATTAAACGCCTAAGTGCACTTCGGTAACAGAAAACACGAGAAAACTAGGCCTGATGAAGACGTAGTAATGGAAATATCGACCTGATTTTCACTCTCCACCAGGTTTCGGAACATAGGCACACTTCCACATACCAAACATTAGTTGTATTTCTTCATCTGAAGTTGGTATTCGGTTCCATTAATCGAGATAATTGATCTCTTTGTCTATCCAACTATTTTATTTTGACGACACTCATTTGTACTTCACTATAGTATTGGTGCATTGTAACAATGCGTGAGATAACTGAATCGTTATTTACATTTCACATATTGAAACCCTCAAGCTAATTAAGTAGCAGATACTCTAATGCATCAGTAATATATGCTACAACTGTTAAATACGTTAGGACTTGAGCTTTAAAAAGAATTATGCTGAAATTAACTGTAACTTAGTAACCATGTACAACTCCATATATCTGACTCTGTAACTGGTATCTGACTGACTGACTGGCAAAATCAACGTAGAACCTTGCACATAAGTGCATCGGCTCAACTTGCTACACTTCACAGTAGTACACAAAGAACAGGTGGATAGAAAAAGGAGTGATATCAAAGTAGACAAAGTAGTGTAAGAGAATGAACAATCTGACGATAAACGTTAGTGTGAATATTGAAGTTTTAGAAGACGTCAAGGAGTGAATACGTGTGCGCTATCATGACCCATTTTCAGCCATGTGACAAAGTTTTCTCAACCACTCATTCCTTTCGTCTCGAAGACCCCAGCCAGGCAGTCTACATCTCCCAACATGACTTAAGCCAATAATCAGGAATTTCGTCGACTGGCGTTAGGTCTTAGTCTAGCCACTCTGATCCCTTTTCCAATGTAATCTGACTTCCCCTAGCATGGCACGTCGAGGTAGGCGCTGGCTCGGTAGGCGCAGCTCATAATCAAGCCATCTCAATCGGCTAACGTTGACAACCTCGTCAATCGACTTGCTTGTCTTATCTAGTACCTTTCGCCTGACCTCAACATTGCTCACACGGTGATTCCGTCAGATGCGAGCAATGCTACGAAGACACCTCTGGTCGAAAAACTGTGACTGTTTAATGTCCCCTACTTTTAACAGCCATGTATAAACATCCGTACAACAGGATAGAAAGGACTGCAGCACAGTATACTTGTCTTTTGGCATCTAGTGCATATGGGTATATAAAGGCTGATTAAATTTGATTTAACTATTGAAATCTGCGTAGGTAAGGCAGATTTCGAACTAACAACTTGATAGCCGAAATCGATGACCTGAATAATTGTAAGTTCACAGTTCAACATCATAGTAATAACACTTACCTCTGGTGCAATATAATCCGGTGTGCCACAGAATGTTGATGTTGTCTTTCCTGGTTTCATGCCTTCTTTACACATACCAAAATCAGCTAATTTACAGTGTCCTTCAGCATCCAACAAGATATTGTCTAATTTTAAATCACGATAAACAATATGATGATCATGCAGAAACATTAAAGCTAAGATAACTTCAGCAGCATAGAATCTTGCACGAGCTTCATCAAATCGACGTGCACGTTGAATTTGAAACATTAAATCACCACCATTCACATATTCCATAACAAAAAATAAACGATCCTATAATTTGTAGGCAAATAGAAGTAGATAATAAAAATCCTGGTGAAGTATTGATATAGGTAATAATACTTTCTATCTGGAGGTTTGTGGAGGTTTTATTAATTGATTTTAGGAACTCATCATGAACTGACTTCAGCTGGAGGGACATCACAAACCTGGGAGAACTGGACAGCTGGTTTATCCTAGTATGCGACTCCTGAGCAGTGAGCACCCATGAACCCGTCCGACCAGGGATCGAACCCACGACCCTCAGGTTCCGTGACCAGCACGTTACCATTGAGCCACTGGTTTGGAATTCAGTCGTCCACATTTCCTACTTCTATCAGTTCACAACATAGTGCGACCTACATCCAATGTCGTCCTTGAGTAACTGTCCTCATGTTCGACTTGCTTGACTCCACAGGTCACGACATTTTATTGGAACCTCAGGAATCACCTTTCGAAGCTAGCCATCAGAATAACGAAGTGTGGACGATTGGATTCCGATCCAGTTGATCAACGTGCTGGGCACGGAACCTGATGGTCTTGGGTTCGAGCCCTGGTGGGGTGGGGTCGTGTGTGCGCAATGCTCAGGAGTCCCATACTAGAGCGAAATAGCTGTCAGGTGCTCCCAGATTTCCAATGTTCCTTCAAGTGATGTTAATCCATGATGAATTCCAACCTAAAATACTTTTTTCCAAACGAAAGATGCTCCAACACAACCGATCGGATACCGACCTATGCCATTCAGATATCCACTTAAGCATTATATATTGCGAATGCAAATAACTTGCTTTCCGAGTACATTTTATGAAGACGTATCTCCTTGACTCAATTTTTTTATATTTTCAACCACTACGTTGCAGGCTAGAACCTCACTCAATCCACTTCGCTGTAAATAGGCAGGTAGTGCATGAGGCACCACGTTATGGTTCATATTCTACTACATAAAAAATCTATCGACCAGTCGAGTCCTATTGTATTGCTTACTAGAATGTAAAAAGTTAACAATATGACTGTATATTTTAATGATGAATAGAGGCTAGCAGTGGAATCCAGGATATGCATTTCGTCCTATTTGGGACTCATCCTAGATTCCACTGCTACCCGCAATCCATCGTTATATAATATACAAAAACCAAACATAGGCAATAGCTAGGCATCTGCGTAGGAGTCCATTTGCCAATACAGACTAATCAATTCAGTCCACTCAACGACGGGATAATACAAGCAATAAAATTGATATGACTGTATGCTGTTGTAAATAATACAACTCAGCATATCGACATAGATTTGTGAACTAGTAGATAAGTGATATTTCAGGTGAGGGGGGCCTATGATACTATTCGAATGAACAGATCGAAGTAAGCTGAGTAGGGTTTGTGAACTTGGGGCAAATCGGTCGTCAGCCAACTGCATACAATAATCAATACTGACATATTATTTCTATTCCCTCTTGGATTATTTGCTTCAAGAGGTTTGTCAACTGCAACTAAGATATTCAAAACTAGAAAAACATAATGCAACTCCTACACAGTATAATCACGTTTATCTCTACCGGCTTTCCAATTTGTTTTATGATCAATTGTTATCAATTCCTTACAAGTAACTTCAATTTGTGAATAAATTGTTGTCACTTGAACCATTCGTATACCGATGAAGTAAACTACTCTCTTGAGTGTTTTACTTTCTGACAGATCTCTTTTCATTAACCGGCTGTTCAATGTTATTGATTCCCTTTTAGAAGCACCACAGAAAAGATGGTTTTCCGAAAAGTCTAGTTATATGTTGTAGCTTACTAAGTGACTACCAGTGGGATCCAGGACGTGCATTTCGTCCTACCTAGAACTCGTCAGCTGAATGCATAACAGAATATTCTGTAACACACAATGCAGAAACCACAGGCAGCTTCATGTACTGGGTAATCAAACCACTGCATGACATATAGTTGGCGATGTTACTCAGTCGTCTAAGCCTTGTTCGGCAGAGAAGGATTTGATCTTGTAACCTTACTGGTTGAAAGTTGGACAGTCAAGAGGCAAAAGAAAGAAAAATAAATTTATTCTAGCATGGCTTATATGTGTACACAAACTTTTAAATTAAAAACAAATCTCACCTCTGTTTGAAATGCACAGTAAAGAGCAGTTAGGAATGGATGATGTGCAGCTAAGACAAGAATACGTCTTTCAGTTAGAGTACAATCGACATCTTCATCTTGTAGAATAACTTCTTTCTTTAAAACTTTAACAGCAAATACTTCACCAGTTCCTTTATACTCAGCAAGCATCACTTTACCAAAGCTTCCTTTACCTAGTACTTTTAAAAATACAAAGTCATTTAAACAAGGAATACGTGGACCAATTGTACACCCATATACATCGGGAGGATCCTGTTATATTAATGCAAAGAAAGAGAGAGAGAGACCAAAATACTAACTTACGATATAAAGTCTTAATGTTAAACACAAAAGTCATAAACAAAACCAAGTGAGCACATATATTCCTAACGGGATCCTTATCATCAGTCGATCAAATCACGATTAAAAAAAACTGTAACCAACACTATTGTCAACCTTTGTATCTTAGTGGTTAGTTAATACATAGAAGAGACACTATTTAAAATTTTAAGTAGGGTGACAGTAGTGAACCACTAATGATGATGAATAAATGCTCTCCTTTGAAAATATTTACAATAAGACTAGTATACACGCACAAACACTATCACAAAACTGAATGAAGTACTTAATCATATTGCTTGATGAAATACTTTCAAAATAGATACGTGACATATACACAATATTTAGCAACTCTCTCGCTTGTGATGATGACACATTCATTTGAAAGTCATGAGTTAATTGTACTATGATGTAGCGCTACATTCTGTCTTACAAAACACGTTTGACATATGGTAATTAAAAGTAAACGAAAGGTTATAAGCATTTGACTATTAACGGGTTGAAATTACTATCTAAGTGTGGTAGAATCTTTGAGTGAATGAATTTCAAGTCAAACATCAGGTTTCATACTAGAGATAACATCATCTGATGAGGTTTCGACCTATACAAAATAAAATTACTGAGAAATGTATTATCTCAACCTACTTGTAGCCCAGAAAGATAGAAAAAACTTGATGGTAGTAAAGAAAAAAATAACACAGAACTGTAACCCTTGACTATATTCCTCAGGAATAACGGTAAGATTCTCAGTTTCTGATGAGAGTAACAGATCCCAGTGTGGTTTCTTTGCTGAGACCGAAAGGTTTAGCCCACTAATTGTGATCTAATCGACATCAAGAAAACAAGTAAAAGAACTACCTGACACATATTATAGACAAACACCAGTATATGCTTTGAACGATTCGTCACTCTGAGTTGAAACAGTTTGTGTAAACCATAAATGAAGTCAGTCGCCTTCAAACCTGTTAATGGATAGCTTAATCCAATCTGATTAGCGAGTACTTTCGGTTGGTAAGAGTATTTTTTAAATACTCATGTCAACAAGCAGCATCCATCCTGAGGAAGAACAATTTGCTTGCTGATTGAATCCACAAAAACGAAAAACAATTTTTGAGGGGCCTTGAGTGGAGTGACTTAAAAGAGAAGGAAACGGAGCAGGTATGACTGCTCGTTATTTCGAACGCTTTATGCAGTAAATGCTTTTTGTCTTTATAATATTTTACTCTTAGTGTTGATCCTCTACAACGGGATTCGAACGCACGGTATGATTTTTGAAAGTTGTATCTCTAACCACTGAATCCTAATACTGATGAAAGAAGTAAACGAGGATTGGAAGAAAACTTGACAAGACATTTATAATTGATATTTTGGACTGTGAAGGTGACTGAAGATTAGTGGAATGGTATTCCCAACGTGTCAGGAATCGTTGAGTTGGAAGAAAAAGAATTGTAACCAACACCCACTTCGATATAATTTTAAACATTTCTAAGTGATTAAATTTTCTAATCGTAATAAGTTTTACTTTTAGAACAATACATTATTGCCAGTGCCTGTGCTACTGAGAAATATAATAAATTCACAACTGTTTGAACCAAAAAACTATGATGGGTGTGTTAGAGCCTATGCTGAGATGTCCGGGGAGCTGTGCTCGTCGAGTAGTGTCCGTCAAGGATGCCCACTGTCTCCATTCTTATTCAATTTTATCATTGATATTCTCATGGAGGTCTCCCTCTCGTCATCTGATTACACAGATGTTGACCTATTCGCAGGAGAATTTTCATTAGACCTAGAATATGCAGATGACATAGTCCTGTTAGGCGAAGATGCTGATAAGATGCAGAGTCTTCTGAACACTGAGTGACAATTCGAGAATGTTTGGCATACCTTTCTCACCACCCCAGTGTAAATTGTCGCTCCAGGATTGGTCTTCAACTGTGACCCGGTTAACAATGGAGAGTGAAGTGGTTGAGTGTGTCGATCACTTCACCTACCTAGGAAGTAGGATCACCCCTGATGCATTGGTCAGTGGTCGGTGTAATCTCTGCACGAATCTAAAAGGCTCGACTGGCTTTTGTCAACTTACGCCACATGTGGTGCCGCCGCGGTATCCGATTGTCTATTAAGGATCGAGTGTACTGCACAGCAGTCCAGTCCGTTTTACTGTACGGCTGTGAAACATGGCCATTGAAGGTGGAAGACATGAGAAGGCTTCAGGTGTTTGACCACTGTTGCCTTTGTAGCATAGACCGTGTTTCGTGGTGTCACCACATGAGTAACGCAGAAGTCAGGTGTAGAGTTTTAGGGAGGTGAGGTAAGTCAGTTGATGTGGTTGTGAACCTTGACCAACTGAGATGGTTGGCTGGGAGATGTGTTACGTATGCCTAGTTGCAGGATGCCTCGTCACACAATTTTGGCTGAAGAAGGTTGAGGCCACAAAAAGACTCGGGGTGGCCAGACTAAAACATGTCATCAATGTATGGAGTCTTTGACCGTTGGTTTGAGGTATGTAGGGCGATCCAGACTAGCCGGTTGGAGTCTGTGGGACAGGAGAAACCAGTGGTTGGAGACTCTAGGTGACATGGCTGAGAACCGATGTCAGTGGTGCAGATACATGCAGACATTATCCTCGTCTTAACACTATACTTAATCTCACCGTTTTTCCATTCTTCCTTTCTCTCTTTTTGCACTCTATATTTCTTTTGACTGAAATTTGTTTTCTGTATCTGCCATTTTATTGCCTTGTTACTTGATGTGATGATATGAGGTGTGGCAACTTGGACTGTTACGTAGTAATGCCTGATCCCATGTTTGTTTTAATGATGATGGTGTAATTTTCCCGTTTATCTGTACTGCTAAACGATGCATTAGTGAAATCTCACAATTATCATAAGCTCGCTTTATACTACTAACATTTATTGTTCATAAGTGTTAAAAAACACGAAATCTATGCATTCCTCAATTTCTCATCAGTTCCTTGCAAACACCAAACACCTAATATATCACAGTATAGTGTTATCTAACTAACTAGATGCATTTCATGTGTTAGTTAGGTAGACACAAACTCATGCACAGGATAATGATGATGGATCATATCTGTTGGTTGGAAGTTGACCATATCACCTGTTTGTGTTAACTTCGGTAGATGAAGGGATTCGAAACAATAAACTACTGGTAAAAAGTTGAGTATTTAAGCCAAATGAGGTGAAAAACCCTACTGTACAATAAGTACTAAGGACTAGTGTAACAACTTAAAGACCTCTTCAAAATGCAATGAACAGTGTAAGTATACATTTCGAAAAAATATAAACATAATAATCTCTTTTAAAAGAATTCAAAAAGTGAGAAATGCCCACTTGTTTTTAATTTCTTATGATAAACATTCTTTTACCTTCTCTATTCAATATTTGTGAAATCTAATCATATTATTCAGAAGAAAGTTCTGTACATGATCTTCATGTTTGCATGATGATATACACAAACCTGAAGTATTTGGTGCTAAAGTAACTTGCACTGACTTTGAATTATTGACTTACAACTGTCTTAATTTGTTCCAGTGGAGCAAAAGTGAGAAGAGACTGTTGTTAACACATGAAAACAATGAAATCTTCAAGATATTCACAATCCAATAAAATAATAATACAGAAAATCATACTTGTAATGAAGATGGTCTTTGAGCTGGCATCCCATGTCGTCCTGCGACTGGGCCTACTGTGCTCAAACCACTTCCAGAAACCGGATCTAATGTTGCATGCCTATTTGATTCATTCGTTTCCATGATACTGCCACCACCAACATTTCGACCACTTATATCAGCTGTTGGTAATGAGATAGGAGAACTCAGTGATCGTTCATGAGGAGCTATTCCAATAAGTGAAGAACTAAAAAAAAAAGAAGGATGGATAAATTTAAAGAATGCATTTTATGAGTGAAATGTTATTTTATACTAACAACCTACGATGCATGCAGTCAACGGTTGTTTGACCAAAAAAAATACCTCGGAGATACTGTAAATTAGTTGGTTATAGTGTGAACTAAAAAAACCAGTTGGAAATAATGAACCACCCGCTATGTGAACAGCTTATAACATGATCAGACCAGTCACTGAAGATTCTCAGTGCTGATTTGAGCAGCAGGAGGTACAATTAACTTCTTGATTACACTATGCCGTAATTACCGATAACTACAAACTTCAGGTCATAGTTCAGAAAGGAATTTTTTTTTTAATGTGTAAATCCAAAAACTTCTGAACACCCAATGTTAAAGCTTCACTTCTTCCAATCCATTATAATACCTGCAATCAATGATAAGCATTTAAGTTCATTAGGATAGTATCTGAGCTCTCTATTAGTCAATTTTATGGAATTACTGAACCAGAAAGACAAGCATTCCACAAGAGGTGTACGATGCTTACTATATACTATATCTATGGTTTGTGCAACCCGTATATCACTGCACGGAAAGACGATGCCATTTTAACGTTTTTTTCCAGACATTTTTATACCATCATCACTACTAGTCAATTCCTTCAAAACGTAACTGTCTCCAGACTACTATCAGTGACAGTTGAAGAGAAATGGGTCGAGTTGTACAAATCTATTGCTGGTTACAATCAGTGAAAGGTGTGTACTAATAAACTCTTAGTCTATCCTGAAGTGTTTAGTGCAGAGATCTCAAATTAAAGTATCATAGTTATATCCCTACAGGAACCGCTTGCTTCGTTTTTAGCGAATAGCCAGTAAAACATTTCTTACAGGGATTGAAAATATACTGTTTTTCCCAATAGATTTTAAAGAGAACAATTAAGAAATAATTGAAGACATTGTTCTAGTTTTAGATCCGTGACAAGTACACAAATGGAACATCTTACGAGATCAAATCGATAATTCTTAGATTTGATGATAGATTTACCATTATTAATCACAATGACAAGCAAATTGTCAGCATTTTGTGAAATGGAGAAAAAAAATTCTCTGTAACAATTAGGAGTTTCAATTGGTAGCAATTCTAAAACCTCAAGTACTTAGTTGACTGTGGATTCTGTAGCGGAATTCTAACAGTGACTTACAATCAGACAGACAAAACCACCGCAGAACATCACATGGAAGTGTTTCGGTTCAAGTAGACACATTTCAAAGAATAAATGGGTAGAAAAAGAGTGATGAGAAGAAAAGAAATTAGGAAATAAAGGTTAGAGAAAAAGTCCGACTTTCGAAAATGTCGAAGACTGAATACACCTGAGACATCGTGACCGATTTTCAGACAAGAGTCGTCTCCAACCATTGGTTTTTATTATTTCAAGGAGCCTAATGAGATAGTTCACATCTCTTTACAAAGCTCAGAATAACAGTCAGCGACTTTAGGGACAAGTGTTGCATCTCTGGCTGGCTGGCTAACTTGGGCTTTTTTCCAACACAATCCTACTTCAGCTAACATTGCAGGTCAAGGTAGGCGTTGGCTCGACATGCACAATGCATGTTCAAGCAGTCTTAGTTATCAAAGATTCACAACTTTATCAACTGATTTGCCTTCCTTACATAGTACCCTTCGCCTAACTTCGATATTACTCACACGGTGATGCTGTGAAGACAAATAGGGTGAAAGATACGTCATCTATTGATATTTTTTACTTCTAATGGCCATGACTCATAGCCGCATAATAAGACAAAGCGAACCGCCGTACGGCATACTCGTCCTTGAACAGGGAGTCGGATGTCGCTCCAGAGATGGCGCTAGTTAACATATTTCAAACAGACCTTTTGTATCTGAACTACTTGCAGAAATTTATCGGTAAATGAGAGGATATCTGACAAGTTCGGAATTGGTTACCAATATAAAAAGGATTAAAGTATCAATGAAAAGCCAGTATACAGCCTTTGTTTACTTCAACTCCGAAATATCTCAGAAATGCACACATACAACTAAGCTTAAGCTTGAATTCATAAGCAAAGGTCCCAATTATCGATTGCAACATCACTCTAAGTCCCCAGAAATTATCAGTTAGTACGGCTGACAAAGTGACATATTCAATCCCTAATGAAATTAGAAAAACTTGAATAGATTCTTGACAAGAATGGTGGTTTAAATATTTTGCCTGAACTGGTACATTTATAAAGCATAAGCTTTGTATATAGTGGCAGCTAGAATTACATGCTTGCCCTTGAAGTGTAGACAGGAGTAAGACAAGGCTGTCTACTATCACCCATGATATTCTTGATTGTGGTGGACTGGCCCATGCAGTAAACCGTGAGGAGCGAGAAGAGGGGTATATGCTAGCTGGACCGATGAAAAGAGCCTAGAAGATTTGGATTTCGCCACCGATGATGATTCATGTCTAATGTTGCACAAACTCGAAGATCTACAGGCGAAAACTAACAAGTTGACAGAAGAAGCAGCGAAGACGGGACTTCAAGTGAACGTAGACAAGACAGAGGTGATGAAGATACCCAACTAACAACAGCTTGAACAACAAGCACCAATCACCATCCACAAGAGAAGCCTAAAGGAAGTAGTCTTTCACCTACCTAGGCAGCATCGTTTCAACTACAGGTGGCGGCACAGACGAGGATGTCAGAACCAGGATCGGAAAAGGAAGACAGACTCACTAATCTGAAATCAGTTTGGAGATATACTGCATTCAGCACAAAGAAGAAGATCCAGATTTTCAACACCAATCCAGTCAAGTCAGTGCTTCTATATGGTTCAGAAACCTGGCGCTTCATGGAAAGCACTTCGAACAAACTACAGACATTCATCAACAGCTGCCTACGCTGGCTCGATACCGAAGATCAGATGGCCAGAATAGTAAGAATAAGCGACAAAGAACTCTGGCTGGCTAGCTGGCGACGAACCAACTGACAAAGAAGCTATCGCCCAACGTGTATGCAGAAAGTGGAGATGGACTGGGCATACACTGAGAAGGCCGACTGGGGACATTAAGAGCCAGGCCCTCGAGTGGAATGCAAATGGGAAGCGACGAGTTGGGCGTCTAAGACGAGGGTGACATGGAGGAGATCGTGTGAGAAGGAAATGAGAGCTTGTGGGCAGTCGTGGAGCGAGGTTCAAAAGACTGTAGAGAACAGAGTGGAATGCAGGTGTGCTACTGAAGCCCTATGTTCCACTAGGAACCCAAGGGAAAAAAGAATTACATGCTTAAATGAATTTGATCACCGAAGTGGAATTTTGTCCGATAGACATCACAGTATCAATCTAAGAACCACCAGTGTCATCAATGAAACCATTTTATGAGCAGAAGTGAAATAAGTTGAACACTTTAAATTGATTATCTCTACCAAACTTGTTTGATTACTTTCTATAATTATATAATGTATTCAAACAAATTAAAATCATTTAGAACTGGTAGGTATTTTTTTCAATTTTAATTTTTGTGAAAAATTATCAGTCACTTTGTTTAACCTACCTAGAAAAACCCGTATCCCCTTTACTCGGTTTCAAAGGTGCAGGAGATGTTGGGAAACCAGTATCACCGTAAACCCCAAAAGGGCCAGCACGTGAACCTGCTGATATGGGACGGATTGAAGATGTAATATTGGTGCTTGTAGTTCGATTCGGACCAATACTTCCACCAGGTCCTGTTGTTGTTGTCGTTGTCAGTGTAGTTGAACCTGATGGACTAACACCAAGATCAGATGGATTCAGTCCACATAATCGAATAGCAGCTACAAGATTGCGTGTATTTACTCCACAATGTGATGCAACATTCTTTTCACATCTTTTATGAATATTCAAACGACAAACTTCACATTGTAAACCTTGTCGCATTAAACCGAATAATAATGAACCACAATGATCACAAAACGCTGGAAGCATGAATGTGTGGATTCGAAATTTGTGTGGGACATTAATATTAAAGCGACTCTATTAGACAAAGAAAAATTTAAAAGTAGTTTAGGAAGATAAAATTGCAAAAGCATTCGAGTTAGTTAGTATAGACGATGAATTAAAGGAATTTCCAAATCCAGCAAATGAAATAATACATTAAATTGTAGTCTACACAATATCCAAGTGGTCTGAAGTTATTACTTTGTCGCACATCAAATCAGATTTAAAGATTAAAGTCTTGACTCTTCAGTCAACACGATTGTTCACAAATGCTAATTGCCGACGAAAGCTCTCGAGTTAAACTATGCCAATTCCAAGATTTCTGTCTACTTTGTAAACACGTTTGAGAGAGTAGATCTCAAGACCAATGGGAAAGGGATACTTAACAAGATTCAAATTTTTCACTCATCGCAAAACAACGTTAAACCCAAAAAATCAGGGGATATTTCCCAGTAAAGTGCCGTAAGAGTTGAGAACCATGCACCATACCTGATGTCCCTGTATTGACAAATCATTGACAAACACCTTCCTATAACAACACGAAAGGCTTATATATATATCAGAGACAAACAACCCCCAAGTATATGAAGTATGAATACAAGGAATAATCATCTAATGCCATAATTCGGAAAAACGGTTAAAACTAGCTAAATAGTGAATGTGTCTTCAGTCTTCTTACGTATGTTTAAAATTCTAGATATCTTATTCATCCCCACTTTTATTTGTTTCCCTTCCTCTTACATTCTTGTTATCTATTTTATTATCTTCCAAACTTCGTTGATTTCCTCTGTGCTGTTGTAAAGTGTAGCAACTTGAAAAAAGTGCATCAATGTGTGTAAGGTTGCATGTTTTTCTGTCTAACAATTAACTTGATGCCCATAATGAACCCCTTGGCTGACAGATTTCGGTTGGCAGTGGACCCTAGACCATAGGATCAGCAAGCGACTAGCGTATGAAACATTTCAGAAAAATAAAAAAACTAACCATCTACTCGTCATATGCAGGAGAAGTATTTGGAAAATATGAGGAACTCATTAGTAGTGCAGCATATGGAAACATATGAACTGTGTTTAGGTTGATAATTCTATACACTGACTAATCTATACTTGTTAGTTGGCAGATGAAGTGCTGTTTTACATTTTGGTAACAGAACTAAATCTGTATATAGAGGGGTATAATTTTGAGGGATGTGACACTACACTATTGTTTTGCCAGCCAGGAGTTCAAACAACTCAGCAACAACTCTTACTGTTCTATCTACGGACGGAATGGGTTTACATTTCAAACAGAGAACGAAACTTTTCAAAGTTGTACAAAAAAGCCTTTCTGATAAGTCTCAACCAGTAGAACGATTAAGTTCACAAACCTTTTTAGTAAACATACATATCACTACGAACTAACACTACAGTTTTTCAGTGAATCAGTGGACAGTAGAGACTTAATACGCATGAGATTATTAGACGTAAAGTTATGAGTTTTTAACATAATTGATATGATAAACATGTACAGATTCATGCACTTAGGGTTATGGTGTAACATTATCTAGATCCAGGTCTTAGATAAGATACTCATGATTCGGATTCTAGATAAAAGCTACAGTTTGTAGGTCCTAACGAGGAACCATCAACCTGGATGAAAATGACAGTACTATCACAGACTCCCATTAAAGGTGGGGTTCATGTAGTACGTAGAGCTATCCAAGTTGTTGAACTATTTTATTTCAGGACAATACTGACTATAATGTTTATTTTTTAACATATTTTATATATATATATATATATATATATATATATATATATATATAATACACATTACACTCGTCTAGCAGTGGCATACTACACATTGAATATTATCAAGGTAATGCATGGAGCTGTGGCTCATTGGTGTAGGAAGATGACCTCCAACTGACGGGTCATTGGTTCGAGTTTCGCTCCCCCTACTGAGGTTCGGGCAGCCACATAGTATTAATAGCCCCTATACAATAGGTATGACTTATTGTCTACTGCACGAACGTGTACAAGGTTGCTGAGTGCATTTCAATGTCGACCAAGGTGATATACAAAATATACAGTCAAGTTTATGTTTATAGCACATGGATGAGTGCTACAACGACCAGCAGAACAAATAAAAGCAGATTACTATCCAATCCCCTCTAAAATTCAGTAAGTGAAAGGGGATTCAAGTTCGACTTCATCGACCGCTGGGTGACAAGGATGCTACAATTTGATCATTTATCTAACGAATAGAATACAAAACCCACAAAGAACCTTATAGAGTCATTACTGAGTTCTATGAGGAGACAACTTGTACCATATTTAGGGATGTGTTTGGGCTGCACATCATTTTCATGTAACAGATAACATAAAGTACTTATTTACGTATACACCTTTGTCATTTCATCATTTGACACATAGAAAGGATACGCATATAGTATTATTATTATTTACCGACTAACCTGAAGAGAAACTGTTGGACAGCTTGGTGGTGACTTTACACCAGGACACTGAGTGATCACATTAAGATAGCAACGTTTGTGTACAACACATGTGCACACTTGACACTGATAGCCTTGATTCCATAGACCCCAGATGAAACCATTGCATAATGAACAAAATGTAAATTGACGAAGACTTGTAACTTGAAATTTATGTCCTTTAGCTTGATGGATTCTCCGACGAAGAGCACCACATCGATAATGTTTCCCATGAACACCACCAATAGCACTATCTCTACCAGGAAAGCCTGGACGATCTCTTGGTGGTTCGTCTGTTCTTGTGCCAGCCAAATCAATGCGTATATGCAACTTTCCCTGAGGTTCCAGTTCAAGCCACATATCTTCTCCAGATCGAACATTTCGTATAGCTAATTCAACGATAGCAACAAAATCATCTGGTGGAATAGCCGCATCATGATACACAGTAAATGTTAGCTGTTGAGCATAACTAACTTCTGCACAGATATTTTCATTCCATTGTGGTACATTTGTTCGAGATTTTGTAGAGCTTTTACCAATAGCAATATCATCAACATCGATTGTCACATAAGGATCTAAAAGTTCATATAATTTTGCAGCTGGTCCAACCGCATGACGAGTTGCGCAAGCTGTCGGTTTTAACTCAGCTGCTTCAAATATCCGAATATTAAGCGTCCCAGAAAAATATTCCATGGAATCATACAAACTCCCTACAGAAAATCTAGAATTGAAGAACAAAGCAAAGATATGACATGTATACAAAACGAAGCTCAGAAAAACAGCTATGAGCAGAACAAAGACTAGCCAGAAACAAACATTTTAATCCCAGTAAAAGAAGGGTACAAAGTGGCTCAGGATTTAACAAAGCCACTATTCGCATACAGGTGAAGACAATGAAGGGAAATGAAAAACAAAACATGAATGAAGGTACCAGTAGAAACAAGAGAACAAGTTGAGACAAAAGAAGAGGTACACGATAATAACATTTAAGATCTACAAGATAATCTACGAACACATCCATACTACCGAGATCGATTTTCAGTCTATTCACTTAGTGCTTTAACCTGTTATCTTTAGCCGCTTCACTGACTCCATAAAATAGGTATTTATTTCTTTAAACGGCTCAAGTAAAAAAGCAAACACAAGCTGATTCAAAGGACCATATGACGTATCATTTAAGCTAGTGTACAGCAGGGGAGGTAAGACTGCAATGCATTTTCGTTATCTAACGGTCAGAAGAAAAGTGTGGATGAATGTAATGGTAAAGCAGGAGAGCTAACCCAGTTGAATTTCTATTGTTGCTGAAGATATTTTGGTCGTCCCACAACTTCTAGCTTCAATTTACTACCAAGATTTAGATATGTAAACTATGTTGCGAACGATATGAGCTGAAAAGTCTGAATAATGCGACGTAATCAAAAGACCAAAGAACAAATATATCAGTTGAAAACAAAAAATTGGAATCGCTGAAAATGGAGTTATTGTCCTACGAGACAACTATATACCAGTAACTGTATTCAACTGCGGTAGAACCGATATGACAAGATTAATCTAATTAATATTGAATATAATGATATCATGGTGTCGACTGGGAAACGTTGCTAAAACAGTAGAATCGAAAATGGAATTTGTATCCTGGCTTCTGTTAAAACGGATGGAAGAAAAACACCATCGACCACACTATTTCGTGTATTTTGAAGGACGTTATACTCAAGACTCATTTCATAGCATTATGGCATAGATCTCCTAAGGAGGTTTTTATTGAAGCCTCATTCGTTTCCGTTCGACTCAGAGTTTTGAAACAACGGCATGGTAAGTGAAGTCAATTAGTGTGGATTGTTTTATCTTCTATGTATGAAATCACTGACATCATTTCTATGAATTATGATTTATTGAGGTATGACAAATGTATATATGCATGACTCTGAGCAAGAATAACAGCATCGATCTTAGCCATTTGTTGTACAGAGTAAGTTCCAAGAACAACTATTTGTTAAAGGGTTGAAAATATTTCATCTTGTGTTCAGTTTAGCTGGAGACTCACAGGTGCGAAAAATGTGTAGACAAGCGTAGTGATATTCGGGTAATGAGGAGCACAGAGTGCAATCGTAACGTGACAATATAAGGGCTACGTATATTACAATTACCAGTTAAACAATAAAAACCACGTCAAAAATCAGTGTATTTGAGGTGGTAGCATCTTCGTTAGCAATGAACGATAATCAGATAATGCAACACCATAACTTTAACATAAGCTTTTACAAGACCGTGATTATACTAAGTGCTTTTCTGATATTCGAACTTTAATTTAAAAGTCTACTACTGCTGTATCCTGCATGCTTAATCATCTAAGCCATCAATTTTAGATAAATGCGCACCTAACAACAAAAGATAGTGAATTTGGTGAACAACCAGTACATGCATTGGTACCATGTTTTATACTGGTTGCCCTTGACGTTTTCCTAAACCGATCCTATTCCAGTTAGCATAGAGCTTCAAGGTAGACGATGGCTCGGTATGTACAAAACATGGAGGAGATAAGCTATGAAGGTTTATAACGCCATCAACTAATAAACTTCTTTTGCATAGTACTTTACAATGAACTTCTGAACTATCCACAAGGTGCCTATACACCAAACCCTTGTGCATCCAACACCGTTAGTGATCATAATCTAGTCATCCAGACGGACAGATGCCGCTATGTACAAAACTCGACAATTGGTATCTAGACAGATAAAATCAATGTAGAATCTCGCACATGAATGCATCGGTCCAAATTGTTACATTCCACAGTAGTATGTAAAGGACAAGTGGGTAGACAAAGATTAATATCAAAGTAAGCAAAGGTGTATCGAAGAAGAGGGAGTTTGGAAATCCAGGTTAGTAAAAATATTCAAGCTCTAGGAGGTATCAAAGTGAATAAACTTGCGTAGTTGTGACTGATTTCCAGTCATATCACCGAGGATTTCCAACCATTGATTCCTATCGCCTCAAAAACCCTAACCAGGTAGTTTACACCTTCACATACGGATCAGACCAATAGTCAGAGACTTCATGCACTGATGCCACGTCTTGGTTTGGTCACGCTGGACAGTCTTCCTATTTAATCCAACTTTAACACTCCACGTTGAGGTGGGCGGTGCTTCGCTATATGTAACAGGTCTAAGCCACCTTAATCTAAGTTCACAACTTCATAGATCGGCATGAGTGTTTTGCCCAGCACCTTTTACCTGACCTCAACAGTTCTCACACGGTAATCCAACCATACACGACCAATGCTACGAAGAAACTTGTGGTCAAAAACCTGTGACCGATTCATATCTCCCATTTTCAACGGCCGTCTCACAGCCATGTAACAGAACACAATGAACTGCGGCTCAGTACACTAATCTCTTATAGGTGGTCATATCTCGCCAGTTGGCGTCAGAGATGATGCAAGTTAGGAAGTGCCAAAAGTGTTTCCTGTATCCGAACTGAGACTACTTCACCGACCAACTTGTTCGAGCTGACGGAATTCCCAAACCAAGTGTGGTGGTCGACATATTTAACTACTTGACTCCTTATCATTAAACTGGGAGTACTTGCAGCAGACTATTCCTGAAACATCATCTTATATATCACGACAGGTGCAAGACGCATGCCAAACACTCAGATTTCTGCTCAATGCGTTTGGAAGACTATATTTTTGTCAGCGTCTGCACTTAGCAAGAAAAAACCGTCTGGATACTCCAAGTCAACCAGATGACCTACAGGGGGTTCAAGTCTTCATCATACTCAATCATCGATATCAACATAGGGCCAGGCATTACTGTGTAACGGTCAGAGTTACCACACCTCATATCAGTACATGAGGTAGAAAGGTAGTGGGGTGAAAGATGAAGATAAGAAAATTCAGTCAAAAGAAAAATAAAGTAATCATACAAAGAAAGGAAGAATGACAAAATGGTGAGAATTGGTATAACGTCGTTAAGATGAGGATAATGTGTGTATACATCTGCGACACTGACATCGGTTCTCAGCCATATCCCCTACAGTCTCCAACCACTGGTTCCTCTTGTCCTGCGGACCCGAACCACCTAGTCTGAATCGCCCCACATAGTTCAAACCAACGGTCAAAGACTCCATACATTGATGACATGTTTTAGTCTGGCCACCCCGAGTCTTTTTGTGGCCTCAACCTTCTTCAGCCAAAATTGTGTGACGAGGCATCCTGCAACTAGGCATACGTAACACATCTACCAGCCAACCATCTCAGTTGGTCAAGGTTCACAACCACATCAACTGACTCACCTCACCTCCCTAAAACTCTACACCTAACTTCTGCGTTACTCATATGGTGACACCACGAAACACGGTCTAGGCTACAAAGGCAACAGTGGTCAAACACCTGAAGCCTTCTCATGTCTTCCACCTTCAATGGCCATGTTTCACAGCCGTACAGTAAAACGGACTGGACTGCTGTGCAGTACACTCGACCCTTAATAGACAATCGGATATCACGGCGGCACCACATGTGGCGTAAGTTGACAAAAGCCAGTCGAGCCTTTTAGATTCGTGCAGAGATTACATCGACCACTGACCAATGCATCAGGGGTGATCCTACTTCCTAGGTAGGTGAAGTGATCGACACACTCAACCACTTCACTCTCTATTGTTAGCCGCGGCACCGCTGAAAACCAATCCTGGAGCGACAATTTACACTGGGGTGGTGAGAAAGGCATGCCAAACATTCTCGAATTGTCACTCAGTGTTCAGAAGACTCTGCATCTTATCAGCATCTTCACCTAACAGGACTATGTCATCTGCATATTCTAGGTCTAATGAAAATTCTCCTGCGAATAGGTCAACATCTGTGTAATCAGGTGACGAGAGGGAGACCTTCATGAGAATATCAATGATAAAATTGAATAAGAATGGAGATAGTGGGCATCCTTGGCGGACACTACTCGACGAGCACAGCTCCCCGGACATCTCAGCATAGGCTCTAACATGCCCACAAGTGTTCGAGTAGACAGCCTTCAATAAGGTGATGTATCTACTCGACACGCCTTTCAGTGAGAGACATTGCCATAAGACTTCTCGATCGACGGAGTCGAATGCCGCCTTCAGGTCGAGAAATACAGCTATTGTCAGGCGTCTGTAAGCGTGTCTATGTTCCAGGACCTGGTGCAGTGTGAATATTTGGTCGATACAACCGCAGCCGGGTCTAAATCCTGCCTGGTTTCCACAGGTTTGCTGTCTCCAGCCCCACTCAGGCATCAAAGAATTATGGGACCTAGGATCTTAGACACTATGTTCGTCAGGCTGATTCCTCTGTGGCTATCACATGAGGACTTCTCGCCTTTCTTGAAGACTGAAATAATCAGTGATTTAGACCAGTCAGAGGGAATCGTATCTGATTCCCACATACCAGTTAACACTCTCGTTAACCTGACTAAGAGCACTCTACCACCATCCATATATACCGCAGGAGTAATCCGTCCGGTCCTGCTACTTTTCCTCGTTTCAAGTTACCTACAGCTTTCTCGACTTCTGCAAGTGCTGAGGGCCTATCTCAATGTTCCATTCAAGATCTGACTGGATAGTGGGCAACGCAATGGTGGCTGGAGGGCAGTTAAACTGCTCCTCGAAGTGTTCTGCCCATCGTTCCAGTCGTCTCCCTTACCAGTGAACCCCAGATCCGTCCTTTTCCGCTAGAGTCTCCCTGCCTGCAGTCGACCTTTCCCCCCAGTTTCCTTGATAAGTCTAAATAACTATCTACTGTTACCAATCGCCGTCGCCTTTTCCATCTCTTTAACCTTCGCTGCCCACCACTGTTTGCGGTCGTTGCGCAGACTTCTTCTCAATCTACTTTTAAGTTGCGCTCGCTCTTCATTGTACTCAGAACCTGCAGGGATGTGCTTACGTATATCCATTAGTTCGGAAGAAGCTGCTGATATTCACTCACTCTTTTTAGCCACTATTTCGGAGTCGGCTAAGGTCTTTAACGCTGCTTTTACACCAGACTGAAGATGGCACCAAGCTTCTGGATGAGTGATAGTGTTCTGTTCTGATAACTGCCTAACCAATTTCTCACTGAAAGCGGTTTTGATGCTTACATTGTCGAGCTGCACTCGTAGTGGCTTTGTTGCCAAATTTTTCCTACGTTCATTGAGACGTAGACATATACGCGCTCGGACCAACGCGTGATGGCTATCCAAATACGTACTCCAGGAGGAGCGGCAGTCTTCCACTGATCCTCTCCAGATATGATTAATAGCAATATGGTCGATCTGTGTCCATCGCTGAGTTGAGCTCGGTGGATGCCGCGTCAAACAGTGTCTTTCTTTATGTCCGGAATTTGTGCTAGCTAAAAATAGGCGATTATCTGAGCACAGTTGTAGTGGGCGATCACTGTTATCTGTACGTTTAGCCGGGACTCCGAAAGTGCCTTTCTGCTTCATTCAGTCTACCCATCTGTGCATTGAAGTCAGCTGCGACAACCACCACGTCCGAACATTTGGCTTTCGAGAGGAGGCTATACAGTTTACGGTAGAACCCGTCCTTCACTGCATCTGAATTGCAGTCAGTGGATGCGTAAGCAGAGATTACAAAGAGACAACGTCGAGTTTTGCTATTCCTTTTAGTTCTCACTGTGGCGTTCAGCCAGACAGCTCAGAGGCAACTATTAACTGGGATCCGGTCTAGTAGTGAGTTTTCTGCCCTAGTGCTTAGTGCCATGCCTACACCTGCAGGACCACGAGAACTAGCCATCGAATCTCCACAAACTGGAAGGGCGGGTTTCGCTGATTCACCAGGTTGGCCGGGAGAGGTCAGGTAGATAACCGCACTTGGGTCCTGTATGCGTATCTCACAAACATAGCACACATCCATGTCCCGAGTTGCTAGAGTCTTGGCCAACGAAGCCTGTTGGCCCATTTGACGGAGAATGCGGACATTGAAGGCTCCAATATGGAATTTGTAGCGTGGTTTAAGGAGGCCAAGGATGCTGTCTTAAGAACTCAGATCGTTGTCGAAGGCTGCAGGGCTAGGAGAAATTGAAGATGATATAGTATCGTTAGTTGAGAGACGTGAAGAAAGAGTAGAAGGTTATGATGAAGGAAGTGGATAGCAGTCTGAGGGAACTTGAGTGCTGATCGAGTTATGAGGGCGGTTGACACTTCCCGGCTGCCCATACCGTGGAAGGCTATTTCTTCCTAAGGTATCTGAAAGAGACTTGTGTGACCGCAGATCCTATCGGACATTTGCTTGAGGCCTATCACATGAAGCCTTTTGTCTATGGTTGTCTTGAACTTTTGTATTTTTGGGGCCGGATGGTCGAAAGGAAACGACAAATAAACTAACACCGCAGGCCCAGCAGACCGTGGGGCATGATGGAGTGTTATTTTTGGGGTCGACCTTTTCTAACGTCCCCTTCCACTAAGAAGACAGCATCACCAAGGCACTGCTGGCTACCCAAGGGAAATACCTTACTGCTATCACAACCCATCCAGCTAGCAGCAGTACGATTTCGCCCTCAGACCCCCCATCATAGTGTAGTAATTTACACTACAACGGTAACTGCTTTTCGTCTAACCACTATCCAACAGATTTTTCTGGTATGGTAAGACCTCGAGGGAACAAGCGTTTCACCAGCGACCCTAAAATAAATGGCATTGTTTCAACACCATTTTCATAGAGTGCCTAATGGTCCACAGCGAACAAATGTTACGGGTCGTAACTCCTACCTCTTCCATTTTCAAATTTAGCTTTGGTATGTTCCACCAGATCATAGTACTCTTATGGTTGTGATTTGTTTTAGGAAGTCGGTTTTCAACCGGTTGGTCGCGTGTTCATAACCTACTTGACTTAGAACAGTCTGGAAAACCAGGCAGTACCACTAACCCTTGGTAGGTGTAGCTTTTAGTTCCGTACGACTAGCTGTTATTTGCTTTTGAGTAGTACACTTTTCTTGAAAGAAATAAAGAGGCCTGAGTTCTATCAACTAACCACCAATGTACAATGGTTACTAGTATGAGTCAACCAAGGTGAAAAAATTAAGACGGAAAGGCCACTCTTGATCAGACATAGAATCCGATGCATAGAGACACTTATTAGTGAAGTACCCGGGACTGCTGTTAGTATTGTACAGAAGACTCCCTTACTTCACAGTTCAGAACTTTAGATTCTAAAGTTGAGTGATAAAAATAAACAGCTGCTAAAACTGACATTGGCACACCAAATCGATGAACTAGGCTGATGTGATTATATTAACCTCTTTTCTAAACCCAGGTATTTTATCAGAGAGCCTATGATGCTAAACTTTTAAGCCAGGTGCTTTTACAGAATAAATTCAAAGGCAGTGGAAACCTTTCAGGCACCAAAAGATGATACTAATTTTGATTCTCTGCAGGTGATTATGCACCTTCGATAAACGTGGGTTAGTGTGATCATTCGCAAATATCTTTCATGAACTGAAACGCAAACCAAAAACTGCCATTAAATCGGGTTTTATCCTTGATCTACAGATAGTAATCAGTGTTAAGGTTATTTGATGTGAATATAGCAAGATCACGCCTGAACTAACATTCTAACGAGAGTTTGTTAGAGTTCGTGTGTAATTAGACTTCAAAATACACAACAAGGATCAAATAATGGTGTTAAGTGATGAATAACAGACCCATGAACATGAAGAGAACATATAAAAAGCTGAGTGAATGGGACTAACCTCACTTAGTTGCCCATAACACGCAAACTGCAGGACATTGAAAAAGGCAATTCAGACAAGCCGCTCCGCCATTCGTGGACACTAAAACCACGGTTTTCAAAATGTATCGAATAGTTATATAAAAGACAAAATACGATTTCCCATCACATTCTTCTATACCAGAAAGAGTTTTATGATGAAATATATCTACATATATTGTCGGAAAAAACAGAGAAGCTGAATCACTAAATTGGCTTTTACCAGTAATGCGGAAACGTATTTTCCACTTCCACGCGTATGCAACAAATAAATACCTGTTTGAGAGGATTTATTTCACTGTAAGTCGTCTATAAAGCTCTTAGAATTTTGGTCTTGACCTACATCAATGGAGGTTTTCAGGCGAGGTGGCAAAAATTCCTCCATGATCTTCAAACTAGGGCTTAAAACTAAGCATCATTCGTCTAGATATTCAGCGCCTGAACATGGCTGTTGATTTAAGAATACATAGTCGAGCATCTACGCTATCTGATGTGTCACCTGTTCATCATCCCCTAGTCACCCAGTTCAAGCATCTCGGTATATTAGCATGTGCAGAGAATTCTGCACTGGAAAAAAATTGTGGTTCAAAATAAAGAAAACGTATCTTCAGAAGTATATATTCATTCACCAGATATACGAAGCTTATCTGGCTAGACCACTGTATGCTTTCTTGTTCGAGCGTTGTTGTGCATTTAATAAGTAAGAATAATTAATAGGTGGCCTATGGGTCTGTTATGATCACTTGGGGATTATTCCAAATGAGTTAAGTTTTTTTCCCTTTCTACGTATGCATTTTTCTTCATATGTACAACGGTTACTAACTCGTTCTATTGCCTTCAGTATCCATGCGTGACCAGACTCCTTCAGACACCCGTATTAAACCACTAAGTAGTCCGACCTAACCCATCATATTCTGGCCATACAAGTTGGGAAGATTTATGTACACTGAACCCGACTTTCGAGAACAGCGCGCTACTGATTCTCGCTCTCAGACCCTTGCCGCTGTGCAATGAATAACATGGGAACTGAACAGGTAGTTGACAGGTCACAAATTTATTCCTGGTGTAGGTGACCCATGTGGGCTGCTCTAAGCATTCATTTTGAAGAAAGGCAATCTGAAATATCGCCAAAGCTTAGACGAGTTGCTCCACGACGCCAAGTTCTGAGACGATTCAGCTACTGACCTCTTCTTAGAAATGCGAGAAGTTATTGTCCAACGAACGGCCAATAACGTTTCCTCGGGAACTGCCACAGCTGGCGCAGAGTTGAAAAAACTGCAGTCGACTCCCATTAGTGACTTAGTAGCCTCGTCTCCAGAAATTTTCTAAAAACCCCTTCTAACCCGTTTCTTGATGTCTATTTGGGCGAAGAGACTGCATGTTTGGATTCAGAATTGGCCGCCATGCCAATCTGTTGGGTAGCCTTAAGGGTCTCGAGGCCAAGGTAGTAGCATACAACGTGGTACCCATGTATTTCACTTCACCGTTGCTTTTTATGTAGTTGGTTGATGGCAAAATCTCAAGTGCTTGAAAATCCTGAGTCGAGGATGCATGAAGACGTCAAAAAGCATACACCTTCAACAAAGATCATGTGAACTCTGCAAACTACCCCATTCCCAGCCCTATATTCATGACAGTCCTAGACGGAAGACACCACCTTTTGAACCTTCTAACTTCTTAGAGTCTTCAGAACCCGGCAGAAATATTCCATTGTTTTATAAATGATGTCTTCTGTGGTTTAGATGTTGGTCAGGTTCACGCAGATTTCTGTCTCATCGTTAATCAGTATAGGGAGACCCACCTTGAACACCTGTAGCTCTCACTCGGTAGACTGAAAGAGCATGGTATCACAATGAATGCACAGAAGTGTTTAATAGGAGTCAAGTCGCTGAATTGCCGAGGTCGCACCATCGATAACAAAGACATACACCCACTGACGGACGTGTTGGCGGATACTCTGAACTCCCCGGGACCGGTGGTTTTTACTCAGCTGCTCACTTTCAGAGGCCTAGTAAGTTATCACAGAAGATTTATTCTAAGGCATGCCTCCCTCATGAAACCACTGACAGATCTCCAAGGGATTGCAGTGTGCGGCTCTGTACGCCATGGCTAAACTTGCCTTCTCTGGGACGAGAAAGCCGTCTCAAATGCAACTGTGCTTTCATAAGATGACCCTAGTTCTTCTTCGGGTAAGCCGTTAGTCTATACAGCTCGGCAATCGGAGCGGCTTTGTAACAGCTTATGGACAACCACTGACTTGCGATGGCCGTTTTCTTGAGGTGGCTGTGAGAAGCGGACGGAAGGTACTATACTTATGGTAGGGGACTCCTCGCTGTAGAAGATCGTGACTTCATCCTTTTCGCAGACTACAAACCGACCATCTTTTTTTGACTTAGCATCCAATAAGTACTCACTATACGATCCGCTAAAAATGAACCACACCTCTGAGTTCGCCTTGAATGCATCCCTCCATACATGTCGACGCACGCTGTCGAATATCCTCGACAAGCGTGCCGAACTTGTTGACCTTTCTGGGTTGAAACATCTTCAAAAGGAATATCTGGAGATGAATCGTCAGTTGACATCACCAGCCGCTGCCGGCAAGATCAAGAAAAGATGCGGTCATACGTCACCCAGTTGCCAATCAACCCCGCCCAATATGGTAGAAAAGATGTCAACGCAAAGTCCTCAACATTTTGAAGAAATTACCTCCTTCAGGTTTAATGACCCTCCACAGGGCTTATTACACGTCTTTTCTGATGATATAAGACCATCAGGGACGTTAGTGAATGGGCTTAACGGTGCGTAGCGTGTCAAAGTGTAAAATCCCCTTCACACCAAGAGCTCTTTAGGCTCTTATATATCACTAAGCACCTTTCTCGACTACCTCTATATATGTTGTCGGACCCCCATCAGTATCTAACGGGTACACTCATCCTTTTGTCTTATTTAACCGTGCCACAAGATGTCACAAGCAGTATCCAATGAGGAGATTACCTATGAAATCAACTCTCTTGCCCTCACTAAAGGACGAGTAGTGAACTTAGGGTACTCGCCTTGCATAACAACCGGTCACGGACGCTAGTTCTGGTGCAAGTAGTTTATAATATAGTCACGACACTTGACTCTTGTGATTCCGACTACACGCTCTATTACAGCCATAGTTATGAATCATAAGTTTTAGGATGTTGAAGTTAGAATGCTACTGGCATTTTGAAGCAGTTGATTCATTGCATTGGTAAAGAGAGATGTGGCAAAGTCTAAGCAAAATATTAATTTCCGGCGACAAAATGACATAAATTACACGGTGGATCATTTGGTTTAAATGAGAGGGGGATGAGTTGTAAGTCTTACTAGCGTGTACATCTGATAGTCATAATAATTCGGCAGAAGATGCAGTCAAATAGTTCCGCAGATGTTTAAATGTACTGACAGGGCAAGAAAACAGATGTCTATGTTTACAGACAACAGTCTAATGTTACTCAGAATAAAGTTGGCTGAATCGCGCCATAAGCGTTTAAGTTACGGGGACCCGCCATTCTTCTGGTTCCAGACAAAGATGTAGTTGTCATTCCAAGCTGTTCCAGGGCTGAAGAAGAGTAAGGTTGTCGTAAATTTGGGTTGCGTCGTTTTGATGGCAGAAGGTAGGTAATAAAGAGGCCATTCCGTACGGCATAACCGGGGATGTGTAAACTGCTTTTTCATTATTGAGGCAGAAGTAGAAAGAAAATAGATGAAAGTTACAGCTAAAACAGCGCTGAACAACTCATGAGGACGATGACACCAACCAAGTTTTCCCCGAACAGTTGGGCCCTACACATAAAGCCCTGAAGTGTCGGTAAATTATTTAGCCAATGTATAAGAACATTTTTGTGCTGCCTTCCCTCCCAGTGATGTAATTGGGTGAATAATGCTAGGAAATACGAGTTCACGCTAGTGACTCCATCGGATTTAAAAAAGCACATTATTGAGTGCGGGCTGAAGAATAATGGGGGTGGAATAGGAAAAGAAACGTAGACAGCTGTGACCAGTAGAACTATTTGAATTTCCCAGTCCCCTTCTTAGTGCACTTTTACACTGAAGGTGCCTGTTGAGCCCGCAGGCAAATGCACGGCATTTACAAAGGGAATTCTGGTTCGTAGAGATGGCAAGAACGAACAAGGAAAACCCACGCTTTGTGAACATAGTCCCTGTCTTCAGGTAGTTGAAACATATTAAAGCCCTCAGATATTAGGTTGGCCAGTGGTCTCAGTATACGAATGACTGAGGTTGTAATTAGGAGTTGGGATTCTGTTGCTGTCAGAAACGAAGATGCTCAGTAAGCCTTTGAAGAGTTCAATGGTCGAGCTTTGTCGCAAAACGTGGAAATAGGCTTTCCTGTAGTTGGATAAAGTAAGTAAAGAAAGGTTTGTCCTAAGTGACGAAGAAAACTTACTAGTGTAAACAAAGCGGTCTTAAGCACATGAAAAAGGTAGGTGAGAATACGAAAATTAGCTGAATTACAGTGGTGCAAACTTCATCATAAAGTGGACATCAGAAATGAATGAAGTTCATTGTCAACCTCCGTTCGCTCAAGCGATGTGAGCAGAGTTGCTTGGATCCATCACCATGGCCAGACTAGGCGGCATAAATAACTAGGTATCTGGCAAAAGGTTGCTGAAGTCTCTCATTCTTCAGTTTGTCGTCTGCTCTTAAAGTACTTTGTTTGCAAGAGGAGCGTTCAGGAGCCAGAAACAGGTTTCGTAAAGCACTGATATTCTTCTTCTGACAAGAATAAACTTTCGAATGAGAAATGTGGCCAGTTAATGAGGTCTACAGGCTTGGTAGACGTGTTGTGTGGGCGTGAGGTTACTACAGTAGCACAACCCAAGATCTCACGTAGGTTGCGGCTGAGAAGCCCAACGCTTTCAAATATTGTGGTGCGGCTTCTTACTGCTCACCGAAGGACATAAAATCCTTCACACCACAACTGAGGTGTGGTTGTCAGAGCTCACCTCCTCAGTTCTACGCCTCCAGGGTCACTGAATACCACATTTACGCAATGCGTTGAAAACCCTTTTGGAGAGGTGTGAATTACCTCGAGGTCATCCCAGAATGAGATCGATTTTCCATGTTGAGGGTGAGTGGATATGTCATTAACATAGGTCAGAAATAGTGATGGTTCAAGGAAACTGCCCCGGGTAACGCCATTTCAGATTCTTTCGAGATAGAAGGTAGTGGGATTTAACCTCACACGGTTTAATCGTTTACTCAGAAGAGACTGTAGTCACTCTAATAATGAGCTATCTACACCAAGGGCATGAGGCCCTTTTAGTAAGACTTTATAGAAAGCTTTAGCGATGTTAAACTATAAGATTAACATGGCTAACCCACAATTACGATGTGAAGTTACTTGGTTGAAGAAATCTAAGCTCCAGGAAATAGTCGGGCCACATATGAGAAAATAGTATTGATGATGACCAATTAATTGCTCACCGAAGAGAAAATGTAAGACTCAATCACTAATGATATTCTCAAGTATCCTTAATGGGATCACGGTGATTTCAGCAAGATGGTAATTGGATAAGATACATTTACAGCTTGATTGATATCTAGGAAAGATAAATGTCTTTTTCCGGGAATCACAGTTGCAGGAAGCATGGAAAAATAAGCCAAGTTCTTTGGAAAGTGGCAACGGAGTATCAGAGTCAATTCTTTTGAGTAAGATAGAAGCCGTGCCATCAGACCTGAAACAGCAAGACAGGTTTAAATTGTTTTTTACCGTGCTTATAGGTAGGGCAGAGAAAGTGATAGAACACAATGGCGCAGGAGTGATAGGATGTTTGGTGAAAGAGTATGGTATTTATAACACAGGTGCAAGAGAAATACTAGTTTAGGAGGTCGCAAGTTTTAGAGGTGACGGAGGCGATTCTCCCGCGAAGCATAATGATAGGAATCCAATAGTGAACTGAGCCGCTTCTTGAGCAAACCAGAGAGTTCCTGAACAGTTTTGGAGAGACTGGAAGCAAGTTTCTCTTCACGAGCTAAATGCTGATTGGCAAATACCCTGTGACTAGGCTGACTGGCTGTTATTTTGAGTAGTGAAGGGAAGTCGTGGTAAATTACAGAAACTTTAGCCCCACGGCTTCAGGGATTAGCATGATGAATAGGTTAAGCTACGTCCAACTTCTTCGGCAGGAACGGCTGCGCCAGCGCGAGTGTTAATAATTGCATAACTTATACCAGTTAATGGTCGAAGTTAGTAGTGAGCAAAGTAGTCACCCATGTTTAACAGTGCAAGAGGACGCCAAATTGTTCTAAGATATCGAGTGCGTAGCCCCCGTGTTTTGCGGACTTGGCAAGATGTACACTGTAATGGGTCGTAGAAGTTAGCAAAGTGAGCAAATTTGCGAGGTTGCGGTCCCTCCTGTCCAACCTGTTGCTGAGGTGAAATCGGAATGCTCAATGTTGCTGCAAAATATGGGGTCCAATATATTTTTAACACATGTTTGAGACTTAAGCTACTGAACCAAACACGAGGCACCTGGGACATCAGAAGTTCACCATAAAACTTAGGATGAGACACGGGACCGTGCCAAACTCCTGGGCCATTAGAGTCTCCACACATTACTGTGAGGTGAAATGTTTGAAGTGGCTGCCAGATGCCTTTTATACCTGCTGATGAAACCTCCCGGGGCACGAAACGGGTGGGCAACGCATGGCCTCAGAGGGAAAGATCTACTTACTACTGGGAGTCGAACCCGCAAAGAGTCCTCAACAGCGTTAGAAGGGAGCGGGTCAGTTTAGAAGGGTGAAAATAACTGTCAAAAGCACCAATGAGGTAACTTCTACCGCGCCAGCTCCCGCCGCCTTTCGAAAGCAGTAAGTCGTCACTTACCTGAAAGTAGGAACCAGTCACCTGGTGGGCACTAAACTTCTATGAAAACTATGATGGTAGGCTGACGGATGGAGCAGGTAATTTGAGGGGAAACTGGCTTGTTTTTAATGGGGCAACCAATGATTAAGACAAAATACCAGGAATTTGGTCAGTTGAGAAGTGGTTCAGAAGGTCATGAGTGTTGAGGCTGATATTTTTGGCAGATATGTCAGAAGCGTTGAACGAAGTACAGTGGTTAGATGTAGGGCAAGGGTCTTCTAAAGAAATAACCTATAAGGATCCGGAGGGTGAAAGGTGGCCGAAGTGGTGGTCATATGGTAAGGTAAATGGACTGGCATTGGCGAACTAGACCAGACGAATTTCATGACGCAGCTGGCCATCTCAAGAGTTTAGGCTTGGTTTATGACGAGAACTGGATCGAAATGAGGCGGGAAGAAGAGGGAGGGCATACGAGTAAGAAAAGATAGATGGGAAATTTTGAGAATTTTTACTGACTAGCTCGTGATCGGAGGTACATGAGGAACAGCCCAGAGATTTCCATTTCCCCTGTATATAAAAAACGGTGAGCATAAATGCAAAATACAAGATAGTCTTTTTCAAGAAAAGTTTAGAACTGTTGTTTGGTAGCCAGCGTTACACAGTGATTTGTGTTTCCCATGGACACGAGTATATCGTATCGGCTTGCAACTTTCGTCAGATGCCAAGCCGTGTACGTCAGTACAGCTTGTCTGTGTACTGTGAACGCCTCTTAAGCGACATACCTACGTGATTTTCCTCATGAACCGTCAATGCAACTTTATCTCCAAGAACCGGGGAGTGCATCCAAGTTTCTTTTTTACATCTGACCTCATTCCGTGCGCTTTCTCCCTGTATCCACGTTATCACCACAATGCCTCATTCTACTACCTTTCACTGATGTGTATTTTCTGCTCACTTCGACTTAAGATATAATGTACACCTTCCCATATAGAAACTACCTCTTTAAGATGGCTGCACAAAGTCCATTCTGTAAGTAGTCCCAACAAAGCACCCATACATCTACAATGGATTAGACAAGGGAAGAACGAATAGGCAAAACAGCGTTTTATAAATTTACTACCGCCACACGAATCGTTACACTGTACGAATATAAAATTATTGTAGTTATCCCCTTTCTTGATGAGTACTCCAAACGAAACTGTTATGAATGCAATTCCTATTGTTTTGTGGGTCATCTTTCGTTGAATGTCCCGGTATTCCCATGTTTTTTCTCTCGCTTTCATTTCTCCTTTACAGATGCTGCCCTGAAATCACGTATGCTCCCCTAGAACTACAACAAGAAAAACACATTCTTTTTCATCCAGCACCACATCGATATGTACAAAAGCAGCATTACATTCCGGAAAACATTCGGCTTTAAAGTTTTTATCCAAATCTGAGAATATAAGCAAAGAAACCTCCTCAAATTACCATGATGCTATCTCATCATCGGCTGCACATCTGGCGAACTTCCTATATGGTTATTACTCAAAATAGATTACCACTGTTGTCATTGTTATGATGCATGTCAGTAGTTCGTTCTGAGAAACGCTCATATCTTATAAGTTATGAGCCCTCGTGGTGAAAATCAATGCCTAGCGTTTCTTGCAGCCCTTTTATTTCCATAGCGTAGGGCTAGATTATGCTCACGGAAGTACCAAAGCATACTTCTCGTTTCACATTAGTGTGTGATCGCAAACAAATATGTACAATAAGTCTAATTAACACCCACCAAAAAGTTCAGCTATTTAATGCCACCACATGGATATTCTCCTTCTTCGGACAGATAGATACAACACCTCGTAGGTCGAATGTAGATCGTCGTGTCAATTAATTGACCTGTATACATATCATCAGATCCCTCTGAGTTAAAAGTAAACAACCGTCACACTCGCGTTCAACGCTCGTCACACTGTCTTAGATATATTGGAAAATGTGATGAAAAATCCAGCCGAAAAACATCCCCGTGAAACATTCCATCACACAAAGAGTTTGCACAGACACTATTTTAGGATTTGTCCTGGTGCGAACTTGACAGACGCAAAGACCAATCACTAATTATTCGAACTTGTTATATACCCACGAATACGAGACCAAGGTAGAACACGATAGCGTAGTCGGATGGAATAGTATATTTGGATGGTTATGCCAAAATACCGATGCGTTCCAACTAACTGGCTAGAGAGTCGAATACGAGCAATGCAACGTAACACGACAGCGTGCCAAATGGCCAGGATGCTTGACCGGGTGCCTTCAGCTTAGCGAGTCCAGTTAAACTATCAAGGTCAGCATCGATGTCGAAAGTCGTCAAACCCTAGGCTACTGATTTTGGGGAAGTGTATGACGCTACAGATCACTCCCCCCCTAGTGGGTTCGTGAGGACCCTAAGACGATACCAGCCGGAAGTAAAAACCCAGTGGTTTCTCCACTGGTAAAACTCTTCCGATGGGCTGACTGCGTGAGGTGGCCCCTGGTTGTCTGAACCTTATTCTAGGGTGTCGTGGCGATTAAATAAATAAAATACAATAAATGGAATTGTACGTCGGTCGCGGTCATCTGTTCCTTTCGACGTTCCGTCCAGTGCTCGTTGCACCTGGAATATAAATAAAAGTCTTTAATACCACGAAAACGTTGCGTAAAAATGGGAATTATTTATATATCAACATATCGAAAAATAAAAATTTACGCTTATCTTTACCGTTTTTTTTAAAATTTCATTACATGGTAAATAAAAATTGATATAAAAAGGCAAAGTATACGAGGGTTTGTATTGATGTATCGGGTAGGAGTCCGGAGTTGTTTTGGCGTTGAGCCTTCGGTAATCACCGGTTGGACGCCAGTCACTGCTATCCTTTTGGGAACCATGTGCAATGGCGATGCCCAAGGATTGTTCGACGGTCTGATAATGCCCAGGTCGAGCATGTGGTCGAATTCATTTTTCGCCGTTTGGAGCTTATCGGGGGCTAGACGGCGCGCTTTGGATGCCACAGGTGGACCTGTGGTTGTGACGTGATGCATAACATTGCTGGTTATGCACGGAAGAGTGTGCTTCGGTTGCTGTAACTCTGGATATTTCTCCAGAACTGCCTGGTAGGACGCGTCGTCTGATTGTTTAGTCCTAACGATGGCTAAACTCGGACCTACATAGGTGGTGCCGCCAATGGATAACTTTGTGCTGTTATCTATCAGTCGTCGACGGCGAGCATCTACGAGTAGATCGTAATGGTTTAGCAAATCTATGCCAATGATGGGCATAGAGACGTCTGCCAGGAGGAAAATCCAGTGGATAGGTTTGCGTAAACCTAAGTTGAGGTAGGCATACCGTCTCCCGAATGTCGCGATTGCCTTGCCGTTGGCTGCTTGAAGATTGAAGGATGGGTCAAGATGACGCTCCTTTGTCGTTGCTGGAAGAATGCTAACTTCTGCGCCGGTGTCGACGAGGTAGCGGACTTTCGTTTTAATATCCGTGACGTAGAGCAAACGGCTTTTTCCGCCGGCTACGGTTGCCGTGAGCACGTGCCGGCGTGACCGTTTCCCGAGTTCGGGTCCTTCTTAAAACGGCATGGTTTACGACATTTTCTGGCTTCATCCCCGTAAGTGTTATGAAACCAGCACCATTCAGGGTTTTCCACCCTGTTGGGTTTCGTTTTAGGGCTACCACGAGACTTGCTGCGATGCGCCAAGGTGCGTTTCTGTGAAGTGCTACGTGATCTAGGACTTCGAGATCGTAGCAACCGTTTAACAGAGTTGCACAACTTGGTCACCTCTGAATCCTGGCGCTCTGGTTTGTCGCAGATAGAATATACGTTGGAGACGGGTCTGCTGGATATCTCCAGTATTTTATCTGCTGAGGCTGCCAGGTCGTCGAGTGGGACTGACTGCAGTGTCACCAACACGGTTTGCACCGGTTGTGGTAGTTTCGAGAGAAATAGTTCTCGGAAGAAACCATCGTCAAATGTTCGTGCACCGATTACTTCTCGCATGCGTGCGAGGACTTCAGTAGCTGAGTGGCTGCCTAGCTCGATGTTACGAAGCAATTCGTCTAGACGTTGGCGATCTGTGAGATCGCTTTTCTTCAAGAGTGCGGCCTTTAGAAGTGCATAAGGGTCACTTACTTCAGGATTAAACATGTTTGCTGTAACATACCTGTTTAATTCTCGCGGTAGTGAACGTATGATGGCAAGAAATCGAGATTGAGGATCTGAGACACCCTGTTCTCGAAAATCGGCCTCGGCATACAGAAACCATGTTTCTGCATTGTCTGGCCAATATGGCACGAGTTGGATCGTGTTCGAGGTCGGCTTAATACGAATAAGCTTGGGAGTGTGGTCGGACATGAGAAAGTGTAGTAAATGGATACATAAATGTTATCGAAATGAAAACAATAAACAAATATAAAATGGAACAGGCTCACCAATTCAATACTTGTTATTGGTCGGGATATGTTATCACGTCGGGATATTTGATCATGTCGCGCTCACCAATTTAGGATTTGTCCTGGTGCGAACTTGACAGACGCAAAGACCAATCACTAATTATTCGAACTTGTTATATACCCACGAATACGAGACCAAGGAAGAACACGATAGCGTAGTCGGATGGAATAGTATATTTGGATGGTTATGCCGAAATACCGATGCGTTCCAACTAACTGGCTAGAGAGTCGAATACGAGCAATGCAACGTAACACGACAGCGTGCCAAATGGCGAGGATGCTTGACCGGGTGCCTTCAGCTTAGCGAGTCCAGTTAAACTATCAAGGTCAGCATCAATGTCGAAAGTCGTCAAACCCTAGGCTATTGATTTTGGGGAAGTGTATGACGCTACACTATCGTCAAAAATTAAAAATTTCACTTCTACCCATAAAAAATACCACTCAATGACGGTGAAGCTGTACCACATGAACAACTCGAACCGGCAAAGTGTTGCAGCATCGGATATCATACAGCAGTCTGTTCCAAATGTTAGCATAACGCATTGTGAAAAATGAAGATTTAAGCCGTTTGAACGCATATGGTAGTGTGACTAGGCAATCTTGGTCTCTAAGATCATAGGGTTTTTTGTCAGCGAACTTTACTGTATCCACATTGGTAGTCACCTCGTGGTGCGGGACTTCATAGAAAATGTTGAGGTTCAACTTTATTCGCCTTAACCACATAGGCTCTAATCAACTGGCATGGCATCTACCTCTGTATGGGAGAAATAAGTCTGGTAAAGTATCGCTGAGTTTTCCCTATTTTCTGGTTGTCACTGGTCCGCAAGCAACAAAGTATGATAGGATAGTATTCTCGTAGTGTTTACATGCACACCTGATACAGAATCTGCTTGGTTTCACTCAGGTGAAAATTCCGGTGAGTGAAGCCGACGAGGTGGCATGCTTTGGAGCGCTGTGCCGTTGTGTGTTCTGCAAAGGAAAGGTCACTGGGGTATCTTATTCTTAGGTCGCACATACCACTAGGCTGCTGAAGTGCAGGGTTTTCGAGCCAAAGGTTAGATGACACTCTCTGCTCACCGGAGAACATAGAGCCAGACTTCAATGTGTTTGGTGGTACCAACCGGATGTCACATCTTTGTAGCTTGTCAAGATCACTTTGCATGAGGGTATTGATGCTGTCACATTGATTAGGGTGAAAGGTGTACACTACCTCCAAGTCATCTGCAAAGAGAAGGGTTTCCCCCGATTGAAGGCAGGCACGTATATCATTTATATACATTATGAAGACGAGGGGTCCCAGAACGGAGTCTTGGATTGCTCCACTGATGATATTTCTGGGAAGGGAACAGTGTGAGACTGTTTTGACAACTTGCCATTTATCCCAAATGAATTTTGTTGATGAAGGAGTGAAGGGTGATGCACTCTGTCAAAAGCTTTGGTGAAGCTGAAGTAAGGCAAGACAACCACTTTTCCGTCGTCTCTACTGTTAATTACGTGATCGAAGAATTCTAGGTGATGCACGACTTCTGAGACGGAAATCCATGACGCGAGGAGCTGGTAAGTTTATGCTCTGAAAGGTGACAGGAGATGGCTTCTTCACTACTTTCTACATTAAACGTGAGAGGACAGACGTTATATTGATGGGGCGGTAATTTTTCGAGCTGAGTCCGGAACCTTTCTTAAAACACGGAATAATATGACTAGTTTTCCAAGAAGGTAGGAGAGTGCCAAAGTTTAAGGACAAATTGAGTATTTTTGTTGACAATATAGGGAAGTATGAGCTACCAGTTTTGATGAAAATTCCAGGTACCTCATCTACTCGCCCACTAAGAGAGTGTTTTAGGGAGTTTATTGCATTACGTACGTTGTTTAGATGAAATTCAACTTCCGAGACTTTATGTGCACCAGTGTCACTGAGTGTTGCAAGGCCGTGATTACACTGGTGACAACCAGAAAATAGAGAAAACTCAGCGATACTTTACCAGACTTATTTCTCCCATACAGAGGTAGATGCCATGCCAGTTGATTAGAGCCTATGTGGTTAAGGCGAATAAAGTTGAACCTCAACATTTTCTATGAAGTCCCGCACCACGAGGTGACTACCAATGTGGATACAGTAAAGTTCGCTGACAAAAAACCCTATGATCTTAGAGACCAAGATTGCCTAGTCACACTACCATATGCGTTCAAACGGCTTAAATCTTCATTTTTCACAATGCGTTATGCTAACATTTGGAACAGACTGCTGTATGATGTCAGATACTGCAACTCCATATCGCAGTTCCAGCCAACCTTGAACCACTAAATCAATGAACTTGGAGTATGCAGGATTCTTAGAGTACCTTACATCGACGATACCGTGGTCTTTATCGACCCACCAAATATCTAGAGTCCAACACGTAAGCCTAACACAACCACCTAAGAATTTATCATATAGTGAGTAATCTTCGTTAAATTGCACACTATTCTATGCGTATCTGTGGCGATTATGTGTCTGATGCTAGTTACTGAACCCCACCTCAATGCTCTCATAGTTCAACTTCGTTCCGCTACTCTTATCCCCACCTAAAAATAAACACCACTCACCATTCTCTTTTCCGTTTGTAATCAGCTAGGAGTCTTTGCGTTTTACAGAAGCACAAGTCAGTTTCGCGTGAGAAATCAGGCTTAAGTGGAGGTATAATGGTCATAGGTGTTGCCTGATTTGTGATAAATACCAAGAGATGACCGAGTCAATAATGTATGCACGGTCTTAGCTAGCTCAGAGTAGACTGAAAATATCTTCACAACCACCAACTTTATTGAGCGTAGTACAGAAGTATTTAAAAAACTGAAGTTTAAAGATGCGGAGATGGTGATAACTGACCAGCAAGCATGGTGATGAACTTAAACTATCCTTGCCTGTATGGAGGTATCTTTATGATGGGTTTTGAATCCAAAAAAAAGTGACGACACAATAGAAAATAATAATAAGGTCACTAAAAGAAAGTAAGTCCGCTATGTCTACTACCTCAGCTCACTTTGCACCATCATATCGTCTCTATAGCCCAGATGAGATAACACTCAACAGACAATACCATGGTCACCCCTTCCCCATGATTATATAAAGCGTAGTTACCACTAAAATAAGAAGCATGAGTTTTACCTAAATGCTTATAAGTTCAATTGACTTTTATACACAAGTTTTTTGCACGTAAGCGAATACCTGGTTCCAAATCCTTTAATCTCTCTAGTGATATCTTCGGTTTCAGGTTTGTTTTCACTACTTTCGTGTGTGCCTTTGTCTTCTTCCCCATAAGGTTACCTCTAAATAGTTGGTTTTGGATACATCACCAAGTAACTGTTGTAGTCGGTACAAGGAACACACCTTTATATTGTCATGTTTGGTATATTTGTGCGTAGTATTTTTATGCTCATATTTCAAATTTCGGCTGCGCCTGGCTTTTGCTATTTATTTTTCAGGTCTAACTGTTCAGTCTTTCATCCATATGGGATCCTAGTAATCGCACTTGTCAGCGTATACCATGCTACCACAACTGTATGAGGAATGCACACAACCAAAGGTCACGGCTGCATTATCCACCCTACGTTCAAGAATATTCGATGGTTCGAACAGTGACTGATTAATTCCTATTTTCGAACTGACCTTGGTTCTATCTGCAGAACAACTATGTTGGTGTTTATCTGTATTGTTCTTCGTTGTCTGAGAAGCAGTAACGTCCTTTCCCTAGACCGATCTCGTATATGCCATGGATAACGGTGTCTAATGTACTGCTTGATATTGCACATAACAGTCAGTTCGCATTACCTAAATGATCAAACCTGCAAGCTGGTTTGTTTTCATGTAGGCTTATGTTGTGTAAAATACAGTTTATTATTATTAATGTTATTATAGCAGTCGGTTGCATGAATAGAAGTGAGATATGAGCAACATGCGAACGCCTTGGTCAGGGAGTTATAAATGCATTATGCTTGAATTCACCTACTCTTAATTGATTATAGTTACTTGTAAGAAAACGAAACGACTGGAACCCTTGCTTCGATGAAACGGAAGCAGAGAACCATATATGAGCAAGATAATAATTGTGTACACCATATGGGTAGGGCAATCATACAAACTGTGTACCAATTTACAAAACATGACATGGCCTGATGAATAACGCTTTAGGTACTGGGTTTAAATCTCAGTGGGAACAACACCGCTCACTTGGGTACGGGTACACTCAGCTGAAGAGTCCTAGATTAGACGAAATACTCGTCCAGGACTAAACTGATAATCACCAAGATGAATGCAAAGCAACAACTTATTTCTCTAAAATGATCTAATTGGTTAATTTATAATTATTTCCTCCTCGAAACTACATATAGATTTTAAACTGAGACTTGATATAAAGCTGTTTACTTGAAAATAAATTTGATATTTGAAGTTACCGCATAAATATCCATCAAATAACAAATTAGTAAATATACTGGACATAATATATGCAAATCACGATGAGCAAGAAACACGCAGTTTACGAGACCAATCAGGAGGACGATTTCTGTTCCTTGAACACGTTGGTGTAGACTGATTGGGCTATAAGGAAACGTTAATGACAAAAAAAGAAAGTGAATAAGGCTGAATAATTCAAAAACGAGTGTAAAATACTTCACATTCAATAAAGTTCTAAGGTCATTCAAGGTTTAAGATATGAAAGTCGTAGAAATGAAGAACTAGTGGCTTCCAAAATTGTTAAACTTCTGTTTAAGAAAAAAATAACAGTCAAACAAGACGAATTACTGTAGAACCATGCAGAGGAGCGAATCAGTTTAGGTCACAACACTTCACAGTAGTATGCAAAAGAAAACTGCGTAGAAAAAAGAAAGATATTAAAATAGACAAAGTTGTATTCAAAGAGAGAGGATGAATAATATGAATGTGAATAGAAATGATCAACACCTCGAAGATAACAAAGAATGCATACATTTCCGCCATCGCGACTATCAACCATTGATTTCTATTGTCTCAAAACCACTAGCCATCCAATTTACATCTTCTTATACGGCTTACATCAATAGTTAGAAACTTTATGAATTTGTATAACATTCTAATCTGATCACCCTTAATCTTCTTTCAACCAAACCCTACATTAAGCACACTGACAATGATCACTTACTTCAGATGAATTCAAGCAAGTCTAATCAGTCCACTCAAGTACATACTTGAACTTCATACCTAAAGCAAGCCAAATTTATTAACTAACGCACAAAACATCTCACTTTTGTGTAAATAGTTAAAGGTTTAAAGGATAGCAGAGCTGTATTAGCAAGTGTTCGAACATAGATAAATCTAGACTTTATAAGCTAGTTGTTAAATACTGATGTATAAGCAGTTTATGTTAATGTCAATTTACTAGTCACACCTTATTCACTTTACCAATATTATGAACGTTAAAAATGGTGATATATAACATAGTCATAATTCAAAACAGTTCATATGTAGTTTATTGGTAATTCATACAACGATTATATACTGGTAGACAATTTCATTTACGGATATTCTGGTAATCTTATTGTTCTTGTAGCTCTACATTTACTGGGTAGATATTTTTCAACATCTCAGTTTATAATCATCCTTGATGAAACTTTTCAAGATGGTAAATTTGTAATAGTATTTTAAAAGTTGCTACAGGAGTGATAATATACATGACTTGTGGATCGGTGAATTTATTGATGTGTAGGTCTCGTTTATCCGATGTTCAAGCATTGCATTGCATTCTTCTCCATCTCCTATCGATGAACACAGTTCATATTTAATATTTAATCACAAGAAACGTCAATTTTCTTGACTTTTTTTAAAAAAACAATTAGTTCCCTTTATAAACTTCGACAAAACAATAAGAAGACGTAAATTGTCTGAACCGTGTAATGTATTTGCGCAACACATTTCCAACTATCTGATCACACACGTACTTGTCATAGGTATTTATATAAAAACTCATGAAGATAAGGGGTGAGAAAATAAAAAGGGGTCAGGTAGGAAGGCTGACTTAAAGGCCGAATAACCATGAAAATCAATAGAGCGAAAAAATAATAGTACATCGAACATGGTTTTCTCAATAGTTGAATTTACCAAGGAAGATTTAATGTGACAACAAATTGTTTATGAACACACAGAGATGGTTTCAACTTCCTAATAGCTAAGGCTTCAACAAATTTCAGGATCCCTCCCCAACATGTTTTGTAAATAGGTGTAAAGGAAGTAGTCACATCAATCTTGTGACCTGTCTCAACAATATGTTTGGCGATCGAAGAACTTGGACGTCTGCTACCAACATTTATAGGTTCAGGTGATTTAATTTGCTTCTGAAGCCACTTTGGAATATGTTCCGAGGTCCTTACTTGCATGGATCTATTAGTCCTCCCAATGTATGTGTCACCACACGTACATTTGAATTGGTAGATACAATGGGATGTGACATTATCGTTCACATGCTGTGAGGGTTTGGGGGAATATAAGGGCTTCGTGGTTTCGATTACTCGAACCCTGGCTGCATAGTAAGTCCTTCTAACAGCAGCGTTGAGTCTCTGCTTAAGGATTGCACTCTGAGAGTCACCTTTGTACGGAAGGCTGATGAAGACATCCTTCTTTGGGACTGACTGCAATTCTAGTTTTGACGCTCTGCTGATTTTGTTCTGCCTGATAAATGTTGATGGATAGTTACTTTCCAACAAAATATCGGTCAGTGTTCCTCTTTCATCTTCTAAAGTATCCTCGGTGCATATTCGTTGAATTCTGCTGAATAAGCACCTTACTAACGTTCGTTTGTACTGAACTGGGCAAAAGCTATGGTAATTCAGATATTGTCCTGTCCATGTAGGTTTTCTGTAGATAGATCGTTTTATGGATCCATCCTGCCTTCGACTAATTAATATATCTAGGAACGGCAAGCAGTCATCTTCCTCTCTTACACATGTCAAAGATATGCTGTTCTGTACTTCGTTCAGTCGGTTTAGAATTGAAGTAGCCTGATTTGAGTTTTCACAAATAATCAGGATACCGTCAACATATCTTCGATACAGATGGGCTTGGTCTATTAAGTTCTTGGCTAAGTTCTCAACGTGTGTCAGACAGAACAAAATCAGCAGAGCGTCAAAACTAGAATTGCAGTCAGTCCCAAAGAAGGATGTCTTCATCAGCCTTCCGTACAAAGGTGACTCTCAGAGTGCAATCCTTAAGCAGAGACTCAACGCTGCTGTTAGAAGGACTTACTATGCAGCCAGGGTTCGAGTAATCGAAACCACGAAGCCCTTATATTCCCCCAAACCCTCACAGCATGTGAACGATAATGTCACATCCCATTGTATCTACCAATTCAAATGTACGTGTGGTGACACATACATTGGGAGGACTAATAGATCCATGCAAGTAAGGACCTCGGAACATATTCCAAAGTGGCTTCAGAAGCAAATTAAATCACCTGAACCTATAAATGTTGGTAGCAGACGTCCAAGTTCTTCGATCGCCAAACATATCGTTGAGACGGGCCACAAGATTGATGTGGCTACTTCCTTTACACCTATTTACAAAACATGTTGGGGAGGGATCCTGAAATTTGTTGAAGCCTTAGCTATTAGGAAGTTGAAACCATCTCTGTGTGTTCATAAACAATTTGTTGTCACATTAAATCTTCCTTGGTAAATTCAACTATTGAAAAACCATGTTCGATGTACTATTATTTCTTCGCTCTATTGATTTTCATTGTTATTCGGCCTTCCTACCTGACCCCTTTTTATTTTCTCACCCCTTATCTTCATGAGTTTTTATATAAATACCTATGACAAGTACGTGTGTGATCAGATAGTTGGAAATGTGTTGCGCAAATACATTACACGGTTCAGACAATTTATGTCTTTTTTTTTTATTATTTGATATGTTTTCATTTTGTTGAAAGTGAAATATACAGTCGAAAGTACCAGCTACCTCTCCCCCACTAGAATTATTTGAGGAAATCTTGTTTAGATGGCTATTTTTAAATCTGTAAAAACTATAATTGGGTCCTAGGTTTGCTGATTACTTTTTCTTGAGGAAAGAGAGCTAGAAGATCACTCATTACTTTTTGGCAACACTGTATAGTCATGAATTATCCTAAAAATCTTTTAATCAGGCTTTCGTTTCGTTTAAGAAGTTGTCAAAGTTAGCAGTTCACTTTAAAAACTGGATGCTGATTAACGCATTAAATAACATTTTTGTTTCTACATTTCTGATAACTCCTTACTCACTTGAATGTTATATCTTAGGTAGTATTATCGTAATTCCAGTTGAAATTGGACCTATATTGATTTCCTGTTAATAGAATTCGGTATTCACTTCTTTATACACCTCAACTGGTTGAGACTATACACGCGAACTTGCATTGTATTTAACTTTAATTAAGGATAAAAGTTAGGTTTCAAGCATTTATTTATTACAATGTGAAATTATTACACTTCTCAAAATAATGAAACTTCAATTTGGACTCGAATTAAATTCATTGTTCATCCAAAGTACTTAAAGGGAATTGAGGGAAATCTTGAACGGCTTCATAGAAATACGTTATTCAATAGCTTGTAAATAGACAAAAATATTTACTTATTCTTCGGATAATCAGCACATTAACTTGCTGTGAGGTTACCAAATTTGACTATCTGCGATAGCAGTGGTTTGGTGGACTTGTATTATTGATACTGCCTGATAATTCAAAGGTGAAATGAAAGTTTGAGCCGCGTTAGGATTCAATTTACCTTCAATCAACGAGTAATAACAATACGAGTCTGCCAAACTACGACTATCTTAGATAGTCAAACTGATAATCGAGTTGATGCTCTTCTTCTCGAATTCAAGTTGATTTGGATTGGGATGAGAAGTTCTGACTCGGCAGCCAAGGTGAATATGATGAAGCGATAGTAACGCGTCACGTAATCACATGGTAGTCAGGTAAAATCCTAGGTGATTGAAGTTAAATATTTTGAATTATGGTGCATTAGGAACATATATAGTTCAGATAAATATGTGTATGAAACACGTCACATTTAAACAAGGAAAGTGAGCCACTAGTCTTTGCCTACTATTGAGTAGGGTAAAGAGGGAGGGGAAGACTGCTCATCATCATCATCATTAAGATCGATACACGACAAGTCATTACTGCGTAACAGTGAGTTGTCACACCTCATATCACCATATCAAGTAACAAGGCAATAAAATGAAAGATGAAGAAAGAAAGAAAAACTGATCAAAATAAGTAGAAAGTAATAAATGAGAGAAAGTGATGAGATTAAGTACAGCGGTTAAGATGAGGATAATTTGTGTACGCATCTGCACCACTGACATGGGTTCTGAGCCATATCACCCAGTCTCCAACTACTGGTTTCCCTTGTCGCGCAGAACTCAACCGGCTAGTCTGTATCGTCACACATGGCTTAAGCCAAAAGACCAACGACTTCATGCATCGATATCATGTTTTAGTCTGGCCACCCGCAGTCGTTTTCTAGCCTAAGCCTGCTGCCCATAATATTGGGAGATGGGGCAGACGGTGGCTAGGCGTACACGTAACACATCCCAGCTAGCCATCTCAGTCGATGAAGGTTCACAACCACACCAGCTGTCTTTCCTCTCCTGCCTGAAACTCTACATTTGACTTTGCCTTACTCATAGTGTCCACAAGACTGCATCTTCACCTAACAGGACTATATCATCTGCATATTCTAGGTCTACCAAAAACTCTCCTGAGATTAGGTCAATCCCTCTGTGGTTAAATGATGAGAGGGGGACCTCCATAAGTACATCTATGGTAAAAATGAATTAGAATGGAGAGAGTGGGCATCCTTGATAGACACCACTAGACGTACACAACTCACCCGACACCTAACCATAAGCTCTACCACAGGCTTTAACATGTTTGAGTAAAGAGCCTTCAATAAGGTGATGTGCCTACTTAGTACCCCTTTCAGTGAGAGACCCTGCTATAAGACTCGTCTATCAACGGAGTCGAATCTCGCTCTCAGATCGAGAAATACAGCTGTTTTCGGGCGTCGGTAAGCGTGCCTGTGTTATAGAACCTGGTGGAATGTGAATATTTAGTCGATACACCCAGGATAAGGTCTGATGCCTGCCTGGTTTTCTAGGGCTTGTTGTTGCCGAGCTCCACCCAGGTGTCTGATGATTATAAAACCTAGAATCGTAGACAGTATGTTCTTCAGGCTGATTCCTCTGTGGTTATCATAAGAGGACTTCTCGCCTTCCTTGAAGATTTGGATAGTCAGTGATTGAGACCGGAGTGGTAGTTAAACGGGTACTAGTATATCGTCTTACAGGCATTTCAAATGGTAAATCATAAGCGTAGGTTAAGCGTAAGTAGTTGTGGGGTCATTCCAATCATGAGGCGTATTGGAAGTCAGAATCATATGACAGAGTCAAAGCTAAATATGCACTTCACAGTTATCAGTTCAGTAAAGTTGATATCAAGTCATATCAGTTTATTTGGCGTTATAAAAGTGACACAACTAAAAATCAAGGAGAATATTTGTAGCGCACGGAAGAGATGTTTTCAGAGTTGGGTTTTTAGTTGGCAAACATTCCAAAGTCATACTAGACATTGTCATAATTCATCGATGGTTTACATAACTATCTAGCTAATGATTGATTTCAATCTATCTGAGAAAATTAACAACACGACATCAATATAACCTCCCAATCATTTGTAAAAAAAATCTATTTCAAATGGTTATATTATTTACCTCATCATTTGGAGATAAATTCATTTCTTCAAAGGGTGTTCGAAGTGCATTGAATAATTTACGAGCTACTGTATAATCTCCTGTTTCAGCTGACTTGATTGCTTCTTCTGCAAAATGGTTACGTAGAACTATTCGAGGATTTACAGACTTCATTAAATCTAAACGTGTTGAAAACGCTGTATTGTTATTATTCAGTTGGAAGTCGATTTTCAAGCGTTGTGTATATGCTTTTAACCATTTATTCCATAAGTGAACGTTTCTTTGCTGATTCTCTTCTTCTGTCATATGCTAAGTTAAATAAAAACAAAACAACAACATAAAACTTTATAAAACAGTTAAGTAGTTATATCGAGCACTAAGTAACTTTGAGTGGTTATACATAGGGACTGGTGACTAGTGAAATCTGATAAGCACTTGCTGAATTACCTCACCTTCAGAATCAGTGTTTTTATAAAGGTTCAGTATACTGATGGAGGTATCCAGGTGGTTGGTATTTACAATTGTCGACACTGTGGAAGTTGTTTCTGTAATCCACATAGAAGAGAAAATGGATTAGTTTTGGATGATCGCGATGCATATGAAACATCTGCTCGAGACCAGTCACACATGAACTTTTTCAGGATTGTTGGATTGAGATTTCATTGTACTATCATTGAACAAGAAAAACTCATATCTCCAACACTAGAATACTGTAGAGCAGAAAAGAGTATTTTATTTTCCGGGCTAATCTTTCCCAATTCCTCCATCTGATAGGGAAGATGGCATCAGTGTGAGCTACTAGAGAACCTCGTAAAACTCATTACTGCCATCACATCCTATCCCATCCAGTCAATAGTACAATTTCGCTCTTTGACACCCACTATAAAGTACACTGCAAACAACTGTGACGATAACGATTTATAATCTTACCAATATCCAGTAAACGTTAAGAGATCAATACAAACCCTGATGAACTAAGCTACACAGAAATACAAGAAAGTATTTCCTATATAACATATTTATTTGAAAATAAAGTAATACAATCAACCATTTCGATAGCGTAATTAGAAGACGAAGTTTATCTGGACAATGCATGTGATGTATTTGCGCAATATATTTCGAACTATCTGATCACACATTTACCTGTCAAGTCAATGTATATTAAACCGAGGAGTGGGAGGATAAATACAACAATTAACACAATAGAGGATTAAAATTAAGAAAGATGAGGATAAACAGGAAGTGGTATAGTTGATACTAATCTTGGTAGGGAAACAAAGTTTACCAAGGTAGATGTAGTGTAGTAACAAACTGTTTTTGTACACATATAGGTGGTTTAAATTTGTGTATGCCTATGGCTTACGCAAATCTCAGAATACGTCTCTGACTGTTTCTATATAAAATTTTGAAAGCTGTTTGAACATTAACTTTATAACCTGTTTCTATGATATGTTTATCTATAGATGAAGACAGTCTTCTCCTATCAGCGTTTATCACTGTTTCACACTCCATTTGTTTTTGAAGCCATTTAGGCACATGTTCTCCCACCCTCAACTGCATGAATCCATTAGTCCTCCCTATGTATGTGTGATCACACACACACATGTAAATTGGTAAACACAATAGGATGTTTGAAGCAATTAGTCCCTTTAATAAATTTCGATAACGCTATTAGAAGACGAAGATTATCTGAAAAATGTGATGTATTTGCGCAATACATTTCGAACAATCTGATCACACATTTACTTGTCAAGTCAATTTATATATGAAAATTAAAGGTCAAATATAGTGAATATGAAAAGGTTGTGACACTAGTCTTGGTAATATAATCAGATAAGGATTACCAAGGTAAATTAAGTGAAACAACAAATTGTTTTTGTACACACAGCGGGGATTAAGTTTACGAATGGCTAACGCTTCGGCAAACTTCAGTATGCGCCACTGATTATTCCTGTATAGTATCTTAAACGCTGTTTTCGTATTAACCCTGTGATTCATTTCAATAATATGTTTTGCTATAGATGACGATGGATGTCTGTCACCTGCACTTATCAAAGTTTGTGTGTTAAACTGTTTTTCTAGCCACTTGGGGATGTGTTCACCCACCCTAGTCTGCATTGAACGATTACTCCTCCCTATGTATGTGTGCCCACACATACATGTAAATTGGTAAACACAGTAGGATGTGGTGCAATCATTTGTGCGAGGTTGAGGTTTGTGGTGAAGCAGGTGTTTTGTCGTCTCAACAATGATAAGCTGAGCTGCATAGTATGTTTTACTGATAACAGATTTTAATCTCTGCTTCAATATCATACTACTTGTTTCCCCTCTGTATGGTACTTTAAGAAATATGTTTTTCTTCGGGACCGAGGAAACTCTAGGCTTTAGGGTCAACTGCTTTTTACAATGGTTGACAAACTGTAATGGATAACCATTTTCCACTAGAGTATCTGTCAGAAACTTATTCTCATCATCCATCGTATCAGATGTACAAATACGTTGGATTCTATTGAACAAGCATCTTACTAAGCCTCTCTTATATTTCATCGGACAAAAACTATAAAAATTCAAATACTGTCTTGTCCAAGTAGACTTCCTATATATTGATCGTTTTAAAGATCCATCTTCCCTCCGGCACAAGAGTATATCAAGAAATGCAAGTTGATGATCTTTTTCTTCCTCACATGTCAGACTGATGTGATCTTGTACGGTATTAAGCCTTTTTAATAACCTCTTGGCATCCTCATCTGTGTCACATATTACAAGGATATCATCCACATACCTTCTATAGAGTGTGACATTGGTGATTAGATCTTGAGCCATTAGTTCAGTATGTGACATATATACATCAACTAATAACGGTCCTAATGGACTCCCCATGGCTACACCATCAATTTGCCGAAAGTGTTCACCTTTGAAAGTGAAATGAACCTTATCAGTACATAATAAAAGAAGTTCTTTCAAATAAGTTGAAGGAATAGGGAAAGAAGGATAAAACAAACAATGTGAGCGAAGAAATATTTCTTTTCAATTAGTTCCTCATCAATGGCTCTACACTAATATAGCATTTTCAAACGTAAAATTACATACCAATCTAGTGGAGAGAGTTGTTCAGTGAAAGGTTATCAATCTCAAAGTTTCAAGAAGGTGATAATTGATCAGGTCATACACAATCGCTTGGTTGGAGAGCTCGAGAAAAAACTCCGAGGTCCTCATGTTGTACTTTTGGCTTTCCGAAGAATTATCGCTAAGCCGAAAAGGAACTGTAAATTCAACCCTAAGCAAAAGCGTCCAAGGAGTAGAACGTTGACGGCTGTTCATGAAGCCATTCTGAAGGACCTTGTATATCCAGCAGAAATAGTTGGGAAGCGCATACAAGTTCGATGTGATGGTAGCACACTGATCAAATGTCACTTAGACGTCGCACAAAGGAACTACATTGAGCACAAGTTGAAAACAATTACAGGATTATACAAGAAGCTGACAGGCAAGGATGTCCAGATAGAGTTTCCAGACTGGGTTTTATGATTTCATGTAATATATGCTTGAACGTGGAAAAAAAAAACCTTTCACTGAACAACTCTCACCACTAGATTGATATGTAATTTTACGTTTGAAAATGCTATATTAGTGTAGAGCCATTGATGAGGAACTAATTGAAAAGAAATATTTCTTCGCTCACATTGTTTGTTTTACTAAATGTGTAAATGGGAATTTTTGCATTAAAGAAGGATAATTCGAAGAGGCATATTTGTAAACAGAGAGTTAACATCAAAAGAATACATTTTCTTATTTTTAATATTTAAATCAGTAAGATAATCAACAAGTTCAAACGTATCTTTCAGTGAATACTTACATAAATCATTACGAATCAGGTTCAGTGTCATAACCTTTTCATATTCACTATATTTGACCTTTAATTTTCATATATAAATTGACTTGACAAGTAAATTTGTGATCAGATTATTCGAAATGTATTGCGCAAATACACATCACATTTTTCAGATAATCTTCGTCTTCTAACAGCGTTATCGAAACAATAGGATGTGATGTAATCATTGATGCAGAGTTTAGGTTTTATTTGATTTTCCTATTTTCTCTTTTTTTTTTGTACACTAATAAATGGTGATCAAAGTATGAATATAAAATTAGTCATTTTTGATCAACAGTCGTGTTGATCGAAAATATAAACTTAGCTTACTTCTAATTCTTTGTACAATTCTTCTCTAGCTTTAAACTTCAACACTTTGATTTCTTCCAATTTATCAACAAAATTTTCACGTATACCAGCAAACCTTGATAAGAGTTGATGATGTCTAAGAAAAGAAAAAACAAAACAAACAGAACAGCTAAAAATTATAAGAATAAATTAGTGTGTACTGCTCTGGATAACTTTATAAAGGGAAGAATAAAAATGAATCAGTATGAAGTTATGGTGTTATTGATCTGAATTTTCAACTAACAGATCATATTTCAAGTTGTTATTCATCGAAGACTGACATCAGTTGGAGGAACAAAGGAAACCTGGGAGCACTGGATAGCTGTTTCGTCCTAGTATGGGACTCCTCAGCAGTGCGCACCCACGACCCCAACAGCAGGGATCGAACCCACGACCTTCAGGTTCCGCGGCCAGCACGTTACCATCGAGCCACTGGGTCAGAATCCAATGCTCCATATTTCCAACTTCTGTTAGCTTACGATATAGCGCAAACCGCCAAATATGGAGCATTGGATTCTGACCCAGTGGCTCGATGGTAACGTGCTGGCTGCGGAACCTGAAGGTCGTGGGTTCGATCCCTGCTGGTGTGGGGTCGTGGGTGCGCACTGCTGAGAAGTCCCATACTAGGACGAAACGGCTGTCCAGTGCTCCCAGGTTTCCATTGTTCCTCCAACTGATGTCAGTCTTCGATGAATAACAACTTGAAATATTTCCAAATCTGCACAACTCCCTAAAAATTTAACAGATCATAGTATTGAACATTCATTTCATACATGAAGGTTTCAGCAGTCAGATAGTATCACTATCTCTTACGCATATATGTGGCTGATCACCTATTCTACGAACATGCAGATAACTACTGAATAGATTTCAATTTCACAGCGTGGAACTTAATTTTCGATACAAACTACAGCTGATTTTAAATATTCCACTTCTATGATTATTTTAAAGAATACACAATGTCAGTTTCTACTTAGTAAACACTAGGAATATTACGGAGCCTTGTACTTAGCACTCATTTCTTCATGGAATACATTATTATCCAGTAGGTTTTTGACATGACACAACCACTTGGTGCATAAATAATAATCATAATAATTTCCCGAGGTCTTTGTTTAGAAGTGTAGATTAGTAGATTGCATCCATAAACCAGCAGTCGGAAGTAAACAGTCCTAGAAAACGCTAGAATACCACATCAGCTGGCTTGCTGTAACCAATACTTACACAAGTAACAGAGAAAATATACAAACTTATAGTTCGCAAACTTTAACTATAACAAAGCATATAGTATTTTTTGAATAAGATACCAAAGTAAAGTTTACACAGAACTATCACAGTATCAATTAACTAGTAAATTACATAAAAGGAAATAAAATTAAAAGGTGGAAACAGACACGTAAGGCAATTCTGGTAGTATTTCCATGAAAAATCTCAATAAAGACGTCTAACATGTGAAACAGTTTTATAAGTAAGATGATAGGTATGCGTATCTCAGTTACCTTTTTCATTAGAGACACCAACATTTTGATGTGTATACAACCACCGTAACACGCTGTCATTTAAAATGATGTTAGGTGTAAGGTTAGAGTTCCAGTCGGAAATACCTACATCAGCTAGTGTACAGATGAATATATCTGATAAAACCTGAATGCAATATCAGTGCTATGCAATACAAAAAGCACAACAAAGGTATTCTAATTAAAAGGATTATAGAACTGTGCTGAAAGCTACTAATAAGGATGCATATAAGTAGTCTTCAGTTGGTTGGGGGCAATCGGCAGGAACCGCTGCTCGACCTAGGTTTCGTGCCTGTTGGCAATCTTCAGCAAGGCGTATCTGCAACCCCGATGAAACTGATGTTCCGCCTGACATCCTAACCCCCACTACCCACTCTTGTAGTCTACCGCTTTACCACTGAGCTAACTGGGCCGCGACTGACCACCTGTAGATCTGGGTTGCATGTATTGATTAATCACATGAGGGCAACCAATTCCATGTTGCCTAGTCCTGAATGCACGCCGAATCCTACCGATGATATTTGTAATATGGCCACCGAGCTAGGAGGCTCAGCATCTCGGTGCACATAAGTAGATGTTAGTTGGTTGGAAGCAATTGGCAGGAAACGCTGCTCAACATAGGTTTCTGCTTGTTGGCACTCGTCAGCAAGGCGTATCTGCAACCTCGACGGAATTGATTTCCTGCTTGAGATTCAAACCCAATAAGATTCGGTCTGCATTCAGGACTAGACAACATGAAACTGGTTGCTCTCCCGTGACCAATCAATATGTATATAAGTAGTATACACAGAAATGACCGAAGCAATAACTCCTGAATGTTAAGGAATCGGACAAAAAGACCACACAATATTGGACAGTGCAGAATGAGATGCAGAACAAGAGATTATTTATAAATGGATACAATATTGTTAGGTTTAGTACTTTTACTACCTTACTAAATGTGATTTCTCAATAAACAATATTAGTTGGAAGTTGACAATGTGGAAATCCTGGACAGAGGAAACACAAAGAATATCAGAGAATTCCTAGAAGCTTGGCATTCAGGTTAGTCAGCAGTCAACAGATGTATAGACATAGACCCAATCTATAAACCAATGAGAAAAATGACACATGACAGAAATGTCAGAGGTCAAACAGAGGGACAGCTAACAGGAAAATCTATACAGTCAATGAAATAACCAATCACAAACCACTTCATCAGAGCAAGCAACTTAATCACTCACTCACGGAGAGATATTGACAACTCACTTCATACTACAGTCAGTGCTGGTGATGTCGTCTAGAAAGACGATAAAAGCTTCACGATTAAGCCATCAAGCTCAGAGAACACAATACAACCAAGATCATCCACCTGAGCTACAAATATTCTACACCATTTCAAGAACAGAGATAACCTGAAAACATATACATCTGGCGAAAGGTACAATTAAAATGAAAACGTAAAGACAAACCAAACTTTGCGTGTTGAACATACATTTTCATTTCACCTTCAAATAATCATCGCCGTGTATCAATCATACCAGTCAGTTAAACTACACTTATCTTAGATATTCTCACAGCAACAACTATATACTTTTAAGGTAGTATTCATTACCGACTGATATCAGTTGAAGAACCACTGGAAACTTGGGAGCAATGGACGGCTGTTTCGTCCTAGTGTGGGACTCCTCAGCAGTAAACACTATAACGAAACAGCTGTTGTCCAGTACTCTAAGGTTTCCAATGGTTTTTCAAGTGACATCAGTCCATGATGAATCCCTACTGAAACTTTGATGGAAGAGAATTTATGTATTTCGCAATATTTTTCCTGTTATATAGCAATAAATGGATATAATAATTAGTCAATTAGTTCAGGGGTTAAATTGATGATTATTTCTTGAAAATTTAATTTAAACTGAATACATAATATCAATGCAAAGTAATCCTTATTAACATGTTCAACATATGTATTATGAATTAATGAGCACATCTTCATTACGATCAATCTAATGATCAACCATGAATAAAATTATTGACAAGAGACAGTTGTTCAATGTTTATTCCATCATGAATTCCAACCTAAAAACAATTAACAAAACCTCCAGATAGAATTAATCTGACTAACTTTGAGAGGTGATTCCTGAAGTTCCAATGAGAAGTCGTGATTGATGGGGCTAGCCAAGTTGAACATGAGGACAGTTACTCAACGATGACATTGGATGTAAGTCACGATATATCATGAACTGAAAGAAGTAGGAAATATGAACCTAGTGGCTCAATGGTAATGTGCTGGTCACGGAATCTGAACGTCGTGGGTTTGATCCGTGGTGAGGGTCATGGGGGCGCACTGTTAAGGAGTCCCATGTTCAAACAAAACAGCTATCCAGTGATCTCAGGTTTCCAATGTCCGTCCAAGTGACGTCAATCCATGATGAATTCTAACCTAAATTTTAAATGTACTTAACCTCACGAGACAATTGTCCAACCATAGGATTATTTCGCTACATTTTATTAATAGTGTGGTGTGGCTACTTATAAGAATGCATATAGGTAGTATATACATATATAGGCAACAAGATCGAAGGTGACAACGTTGGATTGGAGAGAAATCAAGCGAAAAAAAATATAAAAATATCGGATGAAAATAGAAGCCATAATCGAAAAAAATTATTTATAAATCGTTAACTAACTGTTAGGTATAAGAATTTTACTGCTATCGATGGTATTTACCTCAATAAACGATTTCAACTGTATGTTAGACTTCTTCAATAGTGAAAAAAAAACAATACAAAAATTACCGCCAAAACCCAACACTTACAATTCTATATTGAATGGTTCAAAAGTTTCCTGTAGTTGGCTTAAATTACAACATTCTTGTACTAGTAGATCTGGTTGTAGAAAGTAATCAGGATCGTCTTCAATAGTTTTCAATAAATTTTCACCATATTTATTAAATGCTTGAGATAAAGTATCTTCAAGAGCTAGAAATGTATTTGTAAAATCAGCTCCAGTTTTCTCCATTGTATCAAGTAAATCATGAACAATTTCACTGTCTATTTCTTCCTTGGAATGAAGTAAACCTAACTAAAATGAAGCAGTAACATGATATTTTATAGTATACCTTAGAACAATCATGCAAGTAGAATAGGTGATAATACACTCGTTGTTAAACTTGACGATCCTGTGAAGTTACGCGTCTGAGGAGTCGTAGACAAGGTCGAAACGATTGTTCTTTAAGTACTGCTTGACTATTCAATGGTTTTCTAGACAATATCAACGCTCATAATGAGAACCAAAGTGGAATCAATCAACTCCCAATAAGCTACAACACCATCAACATCAATTTAAGAAAGAATTGGGCTAAGAGAATTTCTACTATAGTGGTTTAGTAGCTTGTCTTGATGAATTCAAAAGCAATTCTTTTACAATTTCAATAGTCGGTTATGATGATACTGTCTAGGCTGAAAATCAAAGCTTTACAATTTTGAACCACTTAGCCCAAAAAACTCAATGCCAAAAACATACATACACTATCGGAAAATGTTAGACCCTGAGTAAACGGACTATAAATCTACAGACGGAAACGTTCCTTTGAACATGTGTAACTGTTATTGTCAGTCAATTGAGTAAGAGTTGCTTTTTTCAATGAAAACTCTATCAAAAGTATAGATGAGCAGTAGTAAATTATACATTTTTGAAAAATGACAATAAAGAACGTGGAATTCAAGAATAATTATTCTCTTTATTTATTGACAATCAGTTCAGATTAGCTGGTTTAAATAATTCTGTTCTAGCCAAGCACACACCACTGATAAAAAAAGTCCAGACACAGATGAGTAAAACCGTTATCTTTATATTCTTTTATGACTACATAGATAAAACTCAAGTGATTGAAAACAATACTATGCTAATATTAATGATAATGGTAATTGACAACTACACATTACTGAAACTGGTGAAAACAAACTATAGTAAGTGATTTTCATCGGTATTGAAAGTTCAAATACCACTAGTTAAAAGTGTTCACCCATTTTATACCGTAATAAAATGAAGTGGTCGATGAAATTAGGTTTCATGCCTAATAATCAATCAGCTAGGTGAGACCAAGTATAGATGAATGTATTCAACTTTGAACTACATTTTTGTCTGAGAACTCACTGATTTAGTTGGATAGCCGTTTAAACCTCTGTACCATGCAGTAAGTTCTCAAAACACATTAGAAGTCTAGTCCAACCGTCACAGACCAAGATGAATTGGTTATATTTGCACACTTCAGATCAATTAAACGGTCTCTGTGCAGAACACCGATATCTGAGAAGTTGACGCCATTTTTAACCAGATATCTATGTTCTTTACGACTAATTAGGGAAGCAGTAATGCAGAGACTGAAAGTCATCATTCTACCTGTCATTAAATCAAAATTTAAATTCGCCATGTGGACGAAACTTTTGTCATCATTAAAAATATGAGATAGAAAACACTCACAATTCGATCAACAACGTTTCCAATGACATCAAATTCACAATAGAGGTGGAGTCAAACAAACAACTATCATTCCACGATGTTTTAGTCAGTAGGACAAATGCCAGAAAGCGGGAAACCCAGATGTACAGAAAGTCAATACACACTGATGAAATCCTCAACTACAGTAGCAACAACATACAAAATTACTTGCATGCAGACACTCTATTCAACAAAGCAAGAACACACTGCACTGCAGTACAACAACTTCACGGAGAAAATTACTTGATGTCCGTCCTCAAGAAAAACGGCTACCCACGAAACTTTATCAAAACATACCTATCCCGTACATCAACAACTACAAAGTCATACACAGAAACCAACAAACGTATCAACCTACCATACATAAAGAATATATCAGAAATCACGACGAGATTACTCAGACCAATTGAAATTGGTATAGCTTATAAGACGATCGATTCCTGTCAAACCATATTATGCAGATGTACAGACTAATTATATCTCGTAGCGATTATACGCCTTTTGGGAATGACATCAACAAAGTCTTTCAGAGATCAGACAGCGAAATAAGATGTGAGAGTACTGGCAGGATGTTTCACAGTACACTTAGATTTATCAGCAGTAAACACCCACGGTATCCAACGATATCCAATTCGAAACCTTCAGATAACAAAGTTAGGTAGTTCGTCCCTTCTCCTATACAAACAGACAGAGGAAAGCATGATTACTGCGTAGCAGTCCAAGATACCATACTTCATGTCAGCATACCAAACAAAGAGTACTAAGAAGATAGTAGAATAAAGACAGCAGTAAAAAGTGGTAGGAAGTATTAAAAGGAGAGGAAGTAGGTAGGAAAAAAAAATACTAAATCCAGTATAACGAATAAGATATAAATATATCTACGCCAGTGAGATCGATTCTGAACCGTGTCGCACAGAGTCTTCAACCACAGTTTTCTTTCCATATGAGGAACCTAACCTGCAAGTCTATATCTCCCTACACGGCTCACACTGACAGTCTGAGATTTCATACAAGAATGTCATTTTTTAATCTGACCGCCCCTAACCACTTTCCAGCCTGAACCTATTTCAGTTAACATCAAGCAGACAAGGCAGACTAAGACTAGGTATGTGTAAAGCATGTCTCAGTCATCTAAGTCGACTTACTCCTTTGCCCTAAAACACCATACATAACTTCTGTATTACTGACATAGTGATACGAAAACACACAGCCTACGCTACAAAAGTAATGGTGGTTAAACGACCGAAGTCTTATCATATCTTCCACCTTGAATGACAATGCTTCACAATATTAGAGAAGAATAGAGCAAACTACAATTCACTCGACTCTACATAGACAGTCGGATACCACCGTGTATGTTGGCGAAAGCCAAGTCAGCTTTTGTTTTCCTGCAGAGATTTCATCGGTCACAACCCGTCAAACTAGGGCATATCTGACTTTCCAGCTAAGTGCACTCAGCCATTTCATTCCCTATTGTTAGACAGGATACCACTGAAGACTAGTCCTGGAGCACCAATTTGCATTTGGGTGGCGAGAAACGCATCCCAAACATTCTCAAATTGCCACTCAAGGTGGCCATAAGACTCTAAATCTAGTCAGGGTCTTCACCTTACAGGGTTATGCCATTTTTGTGCTCTAGATCTACTGAAGATTGTCCTGCGACAAAATCAATCCACGTGAAGTCAGATGATGAGAGGGAGACTTGCATAAATAAGTCTATGATGAAGTTGAATAAGAATGAACAGAGTGGATATTCTTAATGGATGTCACTCGACGAACACAACTCACCTGATAATTCATTATGCGCCCTAACAGTGATCCATTTGCCCGGCATTTCTTTCAGTAGGAGACATGTAACATGAGACCTGTCGATCAACGAAATTGAATGCCACCTTCAGGTCTAGAAATACAGACAGTGTCAAGTTTCGGTAAGTGTGCCTATGTTTCAGAACCTTGTGGAGAATGAATATCTGATCGGTTGATCCACGATCAGGTCTGAAAACTGTTTAGTTTTCTTGGGTTTGCTGTTCCTGTGTTCCATTCAGACATCCGATAGTTGTAGAACCTAGGATCTTAGACATTATACTCGTTGGACTGATCCTAACATAATTATTAAAACGGGATTTTTCGCCTTTCTTTAAGACTGGAACAATCAATGATTGAGACAATTCTACTATAACCTGAGATATGTAGAATATTTACAATAAAATAAAGTAAACAATAAATTGTTGCTATAATAGTTATTTTGATCTATGTCACCAATACCCACTGCCATAAAAAAAACTCTACACGTAACTATAAAATACAGATCGATGATCCCATTAAAGAATAAAATTAAGCGTCAATTTGACTTGATTGATGTTTTTCCACCTCCAATTATATAAACTAGTGAATAATGCGCGTTGGGTTACCTTGTAGCTGATGGTACACCACCACACATCAACTAGATCACTTGGTACACATGTACAAACTGATAAACCCCTTGCTGAATCATGCCACTTAATTGGACCGAATAACTGTTTACTAGTTGGCTTCAGGTAAGTGAAATAGATCTCTCAAACTGTCAGGCTATACGTTCGAAAACTGTTAGTTATCTCATATGATAATAATACTGAGTGGACAAAATACGACTTCTATTACAACGGAACGAATACTAGCCATTCAGAATATGTCATGGATAACTTGAAGTAAAGTATATCCATCCATATGCTTACCTTTTTACGCATTCTCTCTAGGTAAACCTTGTTAAAACACGGCATATATACACTATTTAATACACTGGTAAATCGTGTTTGAAGTTCTTCTTTCCTCTCCTTCTTCGATTCATCAAATGTTGTCTTCTGTTGATCAATTAATGCTTGAATTAAACACTCGGCTAGACGAGCACAATTCCATGCACATATACTTGGTTGTTGTGCATATGAATATCGTCCATCCGGATCAGATGTATTTGATATATGATCCCAAGTAAATTGATCAATAAAACCGAATGGTCCATAGTCAATTGTTAAACCGATAATGCTCATATTATCTGTATTTAGTACACTGGAATAAACAGACGAAAAAAAGGGGAATAACAACATTCAACTAATCGTTACGTTAGCAGTAAATACATAGAAGGTAGTAAGAGGAAAAATTAATCAGCCACCTTTTGCACATCCCTACAGTAGGCAATAAGTCACACCTATTGTGTGGTGGCTACTGATACTATGTGGCTCCCTAAACCTTAGTAGGTGAAGTGGGGTTCGAACCCATGACTAACTGGTCAGAAGTCAATCTCGTAAAATATTAGACCCCGGCTCCAGTAAAAGGTAGTAAGTGGTGATAGCAAACGACAGCTAGTCTGAAAATCGATCAATGAGACTTCTCTTTTTGTGTAAACAATCCCCAATTCCGATAAATCTTGAGTGTTTGCTTTTTGTCTTATACATGCCTAAAAATGACCCATTAAATATTTCATTCTATACAAGTCAAAAATGTCAGAAACCGAAAATGTTGTGAACCAAATAATCCATATTTCCACTGTAAATAGCCCTAGACTTCGTGTTGTTAGTGTCAGTCGTTAGGATTAAGAATATGTAGATAAGTTAAATCCTATAGAAAACTTCGACAGATCATGTGTGTAGGGCAAACTCCGTATTCTAAGCTACTGTCGGCAGATGTTTCGGTATCAACATGAATGTCACTATCAAAAAACTTCACATATTTCTCACAATTGTTTATTAGTTGAGCTTCGTATAAGTTAGATTTGACTAAACCAGGTGTAAAGGAAGAAAGTAATGGATTCACAACAACTAACATAGTAATAAATAACATAACTCAGCCAAGTACATGTTTATTTACTAGGTTACGAGCCACACTTTTTGTATGATGGTTAACAATAAGTACCACCCGGTTGCCCAGGTCAAAGTTGGTGCAGTGGGGAAAGAACCAGGACATGTTGCTTGAAGGTTTAATCCCTAACCCTAACCAGCCACATTCCCACTTATTCATACAACCATCTCCAATGTAAGGAGAATAGAAGAATGATGCGAATAGAATGGAGATAAAAAAAGGTTAGGCAGAAAGTAAAAATCAATTGGGAAAAAAAAATCAGTTCCTAACAAACTATTACTTTTTTTACATGAAATAAATAAACTAATGTGGAATTATGTTTTATCACAGTGCTGAAGATTTACGCCTACAGTAAACAGCAGGGATGCTTTCATAAAAAGCTGAGCTTCAAAAGCTTGAATATTGCCAAAGAACAGCATATTTTAAGGTCATAATTATTTGGATAAGGCATACATCATTATTAGTATGAGTATTAATTAAACACTGGAGTCCCAGTGGCATTTGAAGAGATCGGTCCCGGGTTCAAGTTTTTGTGGGAATAACATCCCTCACTGAAAGGCAGATACGTCCAGCTAACGACTCCCAAATTGGATGAAACACATATCCTAATTCCCACTGCCATCCACCAAGTACACTAAAACATAATCAATATTTGGGCAGTATCAAGCTATCCGAACATAGAAGCCTAGTATAATAACGGGAAATTACAAGTATCAATAAAAGCAAATTGATAACAATGAAGGCATCTAGAAAGTGCTCCATAGGAAGTGAAAATAACAATCTGAAGACATAAAGGAAGGGGAAAACACACAAAAACGAAATATAAAGATCTTTGTAGATTATGCAGAACAACAATAATTCGAGGGAACAACTGTTTTCAGTAACATCCTCTTCAGGTTCTATAGTCTGTCTCACATTGCCCATTGTATTTTACTTATTCTCATGGATTTATAAGTGTCGAGTCTGAAGACGAAGTTATTGAGAAAAACTGTTTGCTCAAGTTATTCTTATTCTGAAAAACAGTAAAGTTAGGACAGGAGAAGCCCTCAAACAAGATACTTTTCATACATTTTAATGTTTATGTTACTGTTCAGATAAAAAGATAGAAGAAAACAGTAATATGAGTTCGACAGACTTAAATTCAATGCTACATCTACAACCAGAGGATCACACCATCTTTAAGATTCTATTCGGATGGGGATGTTGGAATGTTGTATCACAGGCTAAAACATACATGTATAACACCTGGTTAGATACAGTTTTTTCCCCATAGAATTCAAATTTCTGCAAAGAATTCATTCACATCAACAATTTGTAAATACTTCTATGCAAGATCCTACATACAATTATGTTTAGAATAAGATAAAACTTTGCATAAAATATCTCATTAGTTCATCACGTCATAATGTAATAGTAACTGATTGTTCAAGGTTAAAATGATCGACTAGAAGGGTGAATATAGATACAATATAGTGTGGTGTAGTCAAATGCTTAGTGTACATGTGAATGATAAAATTGAATAACTGGTTGCATTCGATTTATAACTTATCCATAAACCTGAGTAGGGATCAACAGAACTGCAAAGTTGATTGGATCAAATCTTCTATTGCACATTTTATCGTTTGATCAAATGAATCAAACAATGATATTGAAAACAAAACACAACGAGTAAAGAGTACAGGTTACAAGACATCTAATGACTTCTCAATAATGTATAAAAAGGTACCTTACCGTCTACCTTATCAATTTTCTTTTTTACTTAATACTATGAGTTTTCATGTTCAAATACACCTTCTGATGCACATGAATGCGCTTAATTCAAAGCCACAATTAAGTCTAAACCTATACATCTTACACTTATAGTCATACAAAGCTGTGATGTATTCGTCTAAACACCCTAATTCAAGCTAATGAACTAAATGTATGAATATATTTCAATCGACTCGGTTATCAAAGATCAGGTGATTTCATAGGCTTGAACGTATTAAGTGTAATTTACAAGCTTGTAAATAAAACTATGGGTGCTTATTGGTTTGTATTATTACTATTATTATTATGTGTCTCTCGGGTTCCTAGTGGAACATAGAGCTTCAGTAGCACGTCACCATTTCACTCTCTTCTCTGAAGTCTTCCCAACTGGCTCCATGACTGCTCACAAGCTTTCATTTCTGCCTCCGTGTCACCCTCGCCTGGGAAGCCCAACTCGTCCTTTCACTTTTGGATTCCACTTGACAACCTGGCCTCGCCTGGAGCGTGATGTCACCAAACGGTCTTCCTTCTCACTGTGTTTTCAATCCAATCCAATTCATCTCCACTTTCTCCTGCATATTTGTTGGACGATGGGTTCTTGCTTCATTGTCAGCCAACCAGAGTTCCTTGTTGCTTATTCTTATTATTCTGGCCATGTGACCTTAAGTATGAAGCGAGCGTAGGCAGTAGCTATTCATGTGATGTATGTCTACAGTTTTTTGGAAATTTTGTTCTTAATACGCCGAGTCTCTGAACCATTACATGGAAACACTGACTTACCTGACATTAGTGTTGAAAATCTGGATCTTGTTCTTTATGCTATCTTTCTGATCCTGGCTTTGACATCCTCATCTGTGCCGCTCCCTCTGCCAGTAGTTGAGACGATGCTGACCTGCATAGGTAGGTGAAAGAGACAACTTCCTTTAGATTTCTCTCGTTGATGGTGATTGGTTGGGTATCTTCATCACCTCTCTCTTCTCCACATTCACCTAAAGGAAGTCCCGTCTTTCTTCTCTCTCTCGCCTCATCTGTCAACTTGTTGGTTTTTGTCTGTAGATCTTCAAATTCGTGAGACAAGACATTGGACATAAATCATCATCGGCGAAATCCAAACCTTCTAGAGTCTTTTCATCAGTCCAGACAGCGTATGCCCTTCTTCTCGCTCCTCACAATTTGTTGCATGGTCCAGTCCAGTGGACCACAACCAGGAAAATCATCGGTGATAGTAGGCCGCAGCCTTGTCTAACTCCCGTCTTCACTCCAAAGGTGTCACTGAACCTTCCATTGTGAAACACTCCGCATTTGGCGTCTTCTTCTAGCTGTTGAATGAGGTTGATAAAGGTTTGTGGCACTAAGACCGTAGTGTTGAAGCAGCATCTGCTAAATTACTTCTACGGCGACGCTGCCGAAGGCCTTTTCAAAATCGATGAAGTTGAGGTAGAGCGTTGACTGCCATTCTATGCTCTGCTCTATGGTGATGCGCAGCGTAGCGTTGCAATTTCATCCCCACATGATTTGTTTTCCCTGAAGCCAACCTGTTCCGGTCGTAATTTTGTATTGCAATTCTGTATTATGAAATGACTTGAAAACTATAAAAATTAACTCAATAAGCTGGTGCTGATTCGGGTACTCAGCTATGAGCCTTACCATATTTGTGTTAGGAGTGAAGATATTACTCAACTGCCCAAGATGAAAGAGACGGACAAACAGAATCAACATAGAACCTCGAATACCACTGTTATCGGCTAAAGTGGCCACACTTCACAGAAGTACACAATAAACAGATAGATACAAAAACGCTGATATCGAAACAGAAGTTGTTTAAGAGGATAAACAATCTGAAGGTAATGGTTAGTGTAAATAGTCAAGCTTTAGAAAACTTTAAAGAGTGAATACATCCGCATCACTGTGACCGATTTTCAGCCGTGCCACCATGAGTCCTCAACCACTGAATTCATATCATCTTGGGGATCCAAGCCAGGCAGTCTACATCTCACCACACGGCTAAGATTAAAAGTCTGGGATTTGATGCCCTGGTATCGTCTCTTGGTTTGACCACCCTCAACCCTCTTCTAACCTAATCCAACTTCCCCTAGCATGCCAAGTCAATGTAGGTGGACTGCAGCGCAGTATACTTGTCCTTTGATAGGTAGTCGGGTATCTCGCCAGTCGGCGCCGCAGATGACGTAATTTGGCAAATCCCAAACGGGCCTTTTGCACCCGAGTTAAGATTTCTCTACTAATCACCTGGTTCAGGTTCATACATTTCACCAAGTAAATGAATTGGTTGACACACTTCATCACTTCACTCCTTATCATTAAACTGAGAGTGGTTAGAGACCAGTCCTAAAGTATCATCTTATATTTCATGATAGGTGAGACGTTTGAAAGCTTAACATACTCAGGTTTTCGCTCAACGCGTTTAGATGACCTTGTATTTTGCCAGCGTCTTCATCTAGCAGGACAATATCGTCTGAATACTCCAAGTTGACTAGATGACCTCCAGAGAGTAGGTCAATCCCTCTGAAGCCAGATGTATATAGGGTTGTGTTCATTAGTACGTCAATGACGAAGTTAAATTGGAACGGTGACAGTGAGCAGCCTTGGTGAACACCACAATTTTTCGTCAACTGACTTGATAACTTTCCATAAACCCTTTCGTCGCTGGGTGAGTTCGAGTATAGAGCTTTGATTAGCGTTATGTAATTGCTCCATACTCCCTTCAAAATCAGACACTGTCACAGTAACTCACAGTCGATAATCAGTCAAATGCCGCCTTCAGGTCAAGAAATATGGCACATGTCGGCCACCGGTTGGTATATCTATGTTCCAGAACCTGTCGTAAGGTGAAAACAAGATCGATGCAACCTCGTTCAGGTTTGAAACCTGCTTGGCTTTCCTTAGTTTGCTGTTCTCGAGCTCCAGTTATGGATTGGATAACTATGGACCTTAGGATATTGGACAGTGCCTAAGGTGACCCAGATTAGTGTATGCCAATCTGACTTTTGATATACGGTTGGAAATCGTATCTGTCAGACCATCGTCACTCGTACAACTACCAGAATATACAAACATGTCGTCAACACTCAAGCTTTTACAATCAAGTATGAGTGCAGATAAAGGCTTATGCAAATTTTATAAACACAGTCTGCACTTTGACAGTGGAAAGCATGTACCATACTTATCAAAATTGATCAGCAAGTGATTAAGTGCGAATTGATTTGCTGACAAGTTGTTGTACAGCACGACGATGCTGTTTGGATTCTCCTAAGGTCAAAAGATCTTTCTTCTGGTAACAGATCTATAGTGCCTCAACCCCCGGCTTAATTTACCTTGCTTGGTCAAGACATAAAATATATGTAACTTAAATACCACATGCAGATTCGTGCAGTAGATAGTTAGACAAAGGTCATTGTTCAATAACTTTTTTACCAAAGTTTTGATACCCGGATGATGGAGAATATTTGTAGTTTCAGGAGGATAGTTTTAAAGACGTCGTGTTCTCTGAGCTGGATTGTTTAATCTTGGAGCTTTCGTTGTCATCCAAGGCAACATCATAAGCACAAACTTTCGGGAGAAATGACCCATAAGGTTTTCTTCGCAATTTGTCTAGTAGCTTGTCCTGATGGCCATGTGTGTGATCGGTTGTTTTTGCCAAGGTCTTATCACTGTCTCCATGTTTATTCTCATTGGTTGTCCTGATGACCTGAAATTACACCTTATTATTGTTTCTTATTGGTTGACAGATTGCGTCAATGTCCTGAATACTAAGCTTCGAAAAATTCTCTGACGTTCTTTGTATTTCCTCTATCCAGGATTTCCAACTTTTCCCAGTCAAATTCATGTCCACAGTTTTCTGTATGCAGTGATATGAGCGAAGATTTGATATGACGCTTCATTTACTAGTTGGTGTTTATATAGGCGGATACGAAGAGGGCGTCTACTCTGTCCGTTGTAGTGTTTTTCGCAGTTTATTTTTTAGGTAATGTTCAGTTTGCCTTCTTTCGCTGTGGCATCTTTTGGCCTGCATAACAGGGACTGAAAAGGTTTTGTGGGTCTGTAGGACACAGTGATTCCAAAAGACTTCAACAATCTAGTCGTGATCTCTCGGAGACGTTCTTTATATGAGGTAAGACAATCCGTCTGTTAGTTTTCGAGGTTGACTTCTTGGTTGATGACGAATTACGTAAACATCTTTTGATGAAATTGTATGCATAGTCATTCTTCGGGAAAACAGTCATCAAACAGTTTTCTTTTTTTTCCCGCAAGGTTGTTCTACTACATTGTGTCTTCGCTATTTTAAACAATGTTCTCATATATCTGATTTTGTGTGCTGTTGAGTTGTTACCATTGTAACTGACGACATGATCCGTATGAACGGATTTTCTATATACTCTAGTTTCCGATTTCCTCGAATCCATTCTGTTCATCAGAATATCTTAAAATGCACCTTTGTTATTTCATTCCTCTTCAGTTGTGAACTTGATGTCGTCGAAAATGTTGTCGATTAATTTGTAAGCGTTTTTCACTTGGTTCCTTTTAATGATGACAAATTTTTCATCTACATATCGGACCCAAAGTTCCTGTTCGATCAACGGCAATACCACAGTTTCTAATTCTTGCTATACTCCTTTTGTAATTAGTCCCGAGATAGGCGATCCAATTGATGTTCCTTTTGTCTGTTAGTAGAGTTTGCCGTTCAACTGAAAAATATGTTGTAAGGTATAAATGAATTTATTTATTTCACTAAACTTGGAGATTGTAGTTGTATGTTCCAAGAAGTGTGTATCATTGGCGAGAACAGTTCTTGTATCTTTAGCCAGTTTAGGTTCACTTAAGACGTACAGAGCTGTAACATCAAAAAACACCACCAATTCATCATTATCAAAATGAATATGCTTGATTTTTTCCAAAAATTGTGTCGAATAGTTGGTAAAGTGGTCGCATGATTCTACCAGACGTTTTAAGTTTCTGAAGACTTCCTTTGAAAGATTGTACGCTGGGATTTATGGAAGTGAAACAACTGGTCATAGTCGAATGTTTGGTTGATGTACTTTTGGTCTACCATAAACATGTGGCAGAACAGATCCATTCATTCTCCACTTCTCTTGTTTTGTTATTTGTCCCGTTGTGATGAATGTATTCAAGGTCTTGGTGGTGTGAGAGTCAAACTTTTGAATAGGATTTATCTCAACTGGTTGGTATACATTTCGGTCCACGAATAAATCTTCCGCTTTTTTAATGTAGTTGTGTTTATTCATGACTACTGTGATTCCTGATCTGTCAGCTGAAATCATAGCGTTCTTTTTATTCTTCGATTTCTGAAGAGTTCTCTGTTCACTGGTTAGTTGAGTGCAGGCCTGTCAAAAACAACTAACTACACACAATCCCAACCTTATTGCTCACTCCTTTCTTAAGTTTGTGCCGTTTATATTATCTGGAATGACAACGAAAGCTGAAAGATTAAATAATCCAGCTAAGAGAACACAACCCCGTTAAAGTTGGGTACACGGAGCCTGGTTTGAACCCGGGGACCACTGGTTGGGGACTGGACATCTAGACTGATGAGCCACAGTCTCCTTCTTCATCAAACGATGACGTTGATAATTGAGGAACGGAAAAGTTAATTAGTTAATGTGAGGTGATGAATTCCTGTGGAGGTTAAACTAAAGGAATTAGCAGAGAAACATCAAAATAAAACCTTTCACAGCTAAACTTGACAACAGTACATGGAGGGGAAAGGTGCAGGAAAAAATTAACAAACAGTTTTTTAAAAGATGCAGAATAAATGAATGAAGGTTAATAAGTCGTTCAAAGTTCTGACGACTAGACAGTAAGCCCTACCTTACTGTGTGACGGTTTGTAATACTACCCAGTTGTCAAGGTCAAAGTAGGAGTCAACTACAAAACACCGACAGTTATAAAATAAACACGCTTTTATAGTAATACATAAAATAATAAAAAATGCAATGCATAAATCTGCCTAATTAAAAATACACCATACTGAACTTTTACCCATGACAAAATCCGACAGTCTGCCAAAGAGCTACTAGATTAGCTGTACGTCTAACTACCTCCTCAAAGAATTCCAAGTAGCAACTGATCATATCATCTGAGTGTACATTTTTCTCCCAAATCTAATTTGAAGAGCAAAATAAAACAATATAAAAAGGAAGAAGAACTGAAAGAATATCCATTTTATGATAACATGACGAGAAATTTATCTTATCAACACATGGATTTCATTTATTTGGATCAAGTGAGAGAAATTCGATAGGTCGAAAATCATTTTTTCTAGTATAATCATACCAGTGTTATTGCGTGTATTACACCGTCGTTGATTGGACCGAATTGATCAATCTCTATTGGCATATGGGCTCCTCGATATTGCCTGCGTTCTAATTATATTAATGATGGATCGTGGCTAGTAGTGGAATCCAGGATGCGCATTTCGTCCTGGTTGGGACTCAGCTGGATATACCTGGCTCCCAGTGAGTGATGTTGTTCCCACCGGGGCTCGGACTCGGGAGCGATAGCTTCAAACTCCAGAGCGTTATCCACTACACCACCGAGCCACGATAGCCACTTCTTGTGCGACGGGTATAGTTTTAGTGTTATCGCTTATATTAAACCGTCGTTGATTGGACCGAATTGGGAGGCAGATACATCCAGCTGACAAGTCCCAAACAGGACGAAATGAGCATCCTGGATTCCACTGCTAGCCACGATCCATCATTAATATAATCATATCAACTTGAAAAAGATTGAAAATTAAAGAGAACTGAATAGTTGTTTCTATCTGTCACTAGCGTACCCTTTTATATCCCACATGGGATGGAACCGAAGTACTGTATTGATACTATCACTTGTAATCTTTCGGTCGTTGATTGAACCAAATTAGTCGACTGACAAGTCTCAAAGAGGATGAAAGCAGCGTCATGGATTCAACAGCTAGCCACGATCCATCCTCTCTATTACGTCTTGCGGGCTTTGAAAGTCTCAATTTAGAGCAAGTAAGAGGTTTAAAACTTCGCCAACTTTCACAGCATTCAGAGATGTTAAAATCCTCATTTAAGAATTCCATAGAAAAAACAGATTCATAATCTATTGAAGACTTAAAACTTAAGAGCTTGAAATTTGCTTAGGATACCTGATTGACTAAGAATACCCTGATGATATTGTTTTGTCACAAGAAAACGCTCACAGAATGCAGTGCCTTCTATTGGTAATAAGCGGAAATTCAAGTCTTCTTAGTTTGAATTTCAACACTATCAAATGTAAGATGATCGTAATCTAAGGATAGGAAGTGAAGTGATTGAATACGTTGACTACAACACTTACTTGAAAGGCCGAATAGGCTGATTGTTGACGAAATTCTAGCTTGAATTCAATAAGTCTGTTCGGCATTAGCCAACTTATCCCGACTGTGGAGCTGCGAACATTAATAAGCAGTTAAAACATGAGTAGTCTGAGCAATAGTCCTCTCTGTGTACAGTTGTGGGATATGACTGTCAAAGTGTCAACAACTACTCTTTAATTGTTATTCTTTCAGAGATTTTAACAGGTTTAAGGTTATACCAACAGTATATCCGCAGTTCATTGAAGTAACTGAATGCTTAAAAGTAATAAGAATGCCTTCGAAATCTGATAGCTATAGGATCTGACCTTAACAAAATATGAATCGTCAGTAATGACGTAACTATACGCAATTGCAATAACTGAAATCACTAACAAAAAGGTACTTACATGAGGATAAAATTGTTGTATTACGAAATTGGTGAGTTGTGATACAATCTCTTTGTTACCAACACTTGGTCCATAACGTCCAGTGATTACATCTTGAGGTTTCGATATTTCAAAAGAACCAAACCTTAAAAGGAAGAATGGTTAACAAAATAGTAGTTTGTGAAATAAAATATAGATATATTTTTGTTGAAGAATCACTGTTGAGTAAATGAGTAATGACGAGGTTAGAAGAATGGTACTAAACAAAGCAGGCAAATTTAAAGATGAAGTTGAGAATCTTCGCCGACTAAGACGACTTGGATATGTGTTGCGCACGTGAAATCACTACTGACCTCAAGGTAAGATGTTAGCCGAAGTAAGTTTGAGTTGTAAGAAGGATCAGGGTGCTCAAATAGACACTTCCCTCAAAACAGAACAGTCTCTGAAACAGCTTCAGTTCTTATAAGAATGGGAATATGCTACACCGATAGGAAATAACAAAACGTTAGTTGATTGGAGGCAATCGACAGGAAGCGTTAGAACTAGGTTCCATGTTTCCTGGGACTCGTCAGCAAGGTGTATCTGCAACCTCAAGGGAAGTGATTTCCTCTGTAACATTCAAACTTATGTCACTCAATATTGTAGTCAGTGGTGTTACAACTGAGCTATTCTAACCACGATTAACTTCCTGTAGGACTGGATTAAATAGATTGATTTGTCAGCTAAGAGCAAACAATTTCACGTTTTCCAGTCCTGATTGAATTCCGCGCTTTTTTTTCTAACCATCCAATATCATATGGAGTATATTACAAAGTTGAGTAACTATATTTCATTCACTGACTAACTAACTTCGAGGAATACTTACCTGATGGGTCAACCATGGTGAAGAATTACTAAATGATCATTCTATTAACAACTTGAATAGAAAAAAACTGTTTTAGTTTTTAAAACGAACAACTGATAAAGCAGCTTCACAAACCTAGGCAACCGTGTATACACAAAAGTGGAGTGATTCAAGCAGTCACACTATGCACAAGGACGAAAATAGGAAATACAACAAAGTTGAATGACAATAAAATCAAACGGAAAGAAGAATAGATCAAGGAAAATATTTGTAGCTCAGGATGAGGATGATAGTGGTCTGGTGTTCTCTAAAGTTTGATATTTTGTCGTGAACGTTTCATCACCAGGCTTGATGACACCCTCATTAAGAAGTGAAGCATATTCGAATGTTACACGAATGTTTAGATAGTGCTTTTCTTGATCTTGGATGTTGTCCAATTGTAAGTTGGGGAAGAATCCCTTTTACTCACTACACTCTGACCCCTTTGACCTTAAATTTCTTCCAGTCATATCATTAGATATTTTTTGTTGAAATGAAATTGTAGTGTTTGTTGTTGTCAAACTGTGCATTACTATTGATTTGATTTATAGGTTTGTGAAGATTTATTAATCGACTTCGGGCTGGCATTCATCATGGACTGACATTAGTTGAATGAACAATGGGGACCTGGGGGCACTGGACAGCTGTTTCATCATAGTAGGGGCCTCCTCGGCGGTGCGCACCCATGATCCCACCCCACCATGGATCGAACCCAGGACCTTCAGGTTCCGTGCCCGGCACGCTACCATTTAGCCACCGCGTCAGAATCCGATGGTCCATATTTCCTACTTCTTTCAGTTCACGATAGAGCGCGACCTCCATCTAATGCCGTCGTTGAGTAACTGTCCTTATATTAGACTATTGATTTGTCCGATCAACCTGCTCTTGGTTGGTAAATGACTTTTCTTCCTAAGTAGATTATAGATAAGGTATATATCCACGTATCTGTTGATTGACGTTTCGTTTGAATCCGATACTTCTAAAAATTCTTTGGCAGCATTGTGTTGGCCAGTTTAGCTATCGGATTGGTCAAAGGAATCATGAACACTAACTAACAGTAGTAACATGACGCGGTCTCCTTGGTTTCAATAAATGCAGACAATCACGATCACAAATTCGACGGGGAGAAAGAATATGATCCTGATTGTATGCATTCATTGAAACGAAAGAGGCCGAGCCATGTCGCTTTATTGCTAGTTGATGTTTATGAACTCTTTGCGAAATCCAACGTGTAAACTGGCTAACAATTTTTTCAAATGATTTTGTAGATTGTATTTATCCTGTCTTCTTCTTTCAATGAGTCCTATATAGAGATTTCGTTGATTTGTGTTCTACTCTGATTCCGAAAAGACGAAGCAACCGGTTGACTGTTTCTGAGACATCTTTGACATAGGTTAGTGTAACGCACTTATTAAGGCGACTGCTCTGATTTCTGTCCTGCTAATAAACACTTTTTTTGAGTGGATAATTATTGTCTCAGACCACTTTGTACGGGTATTTTTCTTCGGTTTTCCGTAGTGCTTCAGTGATGGCTCGTTAGAATGTTTGTACACAACATTTCTTATGAAGTGTAGAATGATTGTTGTTGCAGTTCAAAATTTAGTCAGTGTGTATAGCTTTCCTGTACATTTGAGTTTTTAAAGTCACGTCGTGTGTTCTGCTAATGAAGACATCTAAGAATGGAATTATGTTGTTGGGTTCTTTATCTTTTGTGAAGTAAATTCTCTAAAATGTTTAGCTGATAACCCTTGAACGTGTTTTATATTTCATCTTCTTTGAGAACTACGAATGTGTTGTCAACGTACCGAATCCAAATTTTTGGCTTGATAAGACGGATAAGAAGAAACCATAACGATGATAAAAACTTCTCTAGAATTTCGATAACAATAAGAAATGAAAACAATATATAAAGTTATAGAAAACCACTAAAAAGCGAAGGAGTTTAGAGTAAATCACCAAGCCTGGTGTAATGGTTAGCACACGCACTTCTCAAATTGATTCCCAGCTACACCTCACCTACTGTCCTACTATCCATCGGTTGTGGCTGTCGAATAGACCCCAACCTAAAAGTCTGAGTTCTTCTTCATGGGTTAGATCAACCGTTAATGAATTTATACACTGATACCATGTTATAGTCTGACGATTTTTGGCTTTTATCAACTTTTATTACAGCTAACAAAAAGATACGGCGCCAACGATGGTTTATATTGGCGAAACCAAGTCTTAAACGCCTCAGTTGATGAAAGATCACAGCTTCATCAACTAGTAGATGGGCTTTTCACTACTGATAGAGACTTTCAATGAGTAATAATCAATAACACTTGGGAACGAAAAATGTGTACCACTGTAAAGAAAAATGCTATTTCGTTGAGATACTAGTCCACTGGCTAGAGAAAAGCAAGTAACTGTTTTAAGAAACTGACCAAACCGTTGACTTGAAGCCTTATTCACCAGGTAGTTCAGAAACATTCGATGCTGCATACGTATGATTGTCATTGACCACATGTTTGTATGCCATTCGTCCATTTCAGATTGAGACCAGGGTTTTCCTGATCATATAGATGAACTTTCTGCAGCCATTCATTAGGCGATAAGACGCCAACATTCGCCTTTGTGGCAACATTTGCCGTCTTAAGGCTTCCGTAGAAGAAGTTTTGAACGCAAGGCTGTATGTGAACATTCCAAGGGGATGAGTAAAATTCATTCCAACCTCATCATTACCAGGAAATTTCGGTGACAAACGTGTGTATCAGTAATAGACGTTAATTACAAAATGTTTCCTTATACAAACATGCCCTTAAAAAATCTAAATCTTCTTGCCTTGATCCCAGAAAAGAGTACATGCTATTGAAATGTTATAAATGCATTATAAACAATTGAACTAAGCTTTTTATACCTAGATTTAAACGATGTTGTTTATAAAAAGAAAAAGGTGGATATATAAGAAATTGTATAAGTCATTAATTAATACAGACTTTACAAATTATTACCTTATAAACGTTTTAGCTACTCGACTAGTGATACTGGCTTTCTCAAAGATATTATCTCCTGTATAAATATATCACGTTCAACCATTGTATTAGAAGTTATAATTGACCCAGCTCGAGTTGTTGGTATACCCAAATAATGCATAGCCTAATAATTTTTTTTTCAAAATAAAAAGAATGATATTTTTAGAAAGATTAACTGCCAAATGAATTAATTAAGCACTTGAAAAGATAAATCTGTATTGCATTGGAATTTTAAATCCTTGGTTCTAGGCTCAAACCCCCGAAACTCACTTATTATTGTGTAGATAGTTAGGCATCATTCATTCATTCACACAATAAGTATGACTTATAGACTAGACCAGATGGAATTCCTTCAGAAGCACTGAGAACAGACGCAGAGACAACAGTGAACATGCTCACACCACTGTTGCAGAAGGTTTGGGAGGAAGGAAGGAAGGAAAGGTACCTGCTGATTGATTGGAAGAAGGGCTACCTTGTCAAACTCCCAAAGAAGGGTGACGTAAGTCTGTGCAAGAACTGGCGAGTAATAATGCTCCTGTCCACCCCAAGCAAAATATTAAGCTGCGTCATCCTGGAGAGACTAAAAGTGCTCTGCATTCAAAATTACGACCAGAACAGGTTGGCATCAGGAAAAGTTGCAACGCTACGCATCATCATAGAACAGAGCATAGAATGGCAGTCAACGCTCTACCTCAACTTCATCGATTTTGAAAAGGTCTTCGACAGCGTCGCTGTGGAAGTAATTTAGCAGCTGTTGCTTCAACACTACAGTTCTAGAGCCACAAACCCTTATCAATTTCATTCAACAGCTAGAAGAAGATGCCACATGCCAAGTGTTTCACAATGGAAGGTTCAGTGACACCTTTGGAGTGAAGACGGGAGTTAGACAAGGCTGCGGCCTACTATCACCGATGATCTTCCTGATTAGGGTCGACTGCACTGGACTAAATCATGCAACCGACAACTGTGAGGAGTGATAAGATGGGCGTACGCTAGCTGGACCGATGAAAAGAGCCGAGATTTAGATTTCGCCGGTGATGATTTATGTCTAATGTCGCACAAACTCAAAAATCTACAGGCAGATGAGGCGAGGCAGTGAAGATGGGACTTCCTTTAGGTGAATATAGGGAAGATAAAGGTGATGAAGATACCCAACAACAACAACAACGACAACAACAAGCACCAATCACCATCAACGAGAGAAATCTAAAGGAAGTTGTCTCTTTCACCTACCTATGCAGGTCAGCATCTTCTCAACTACTGTCAGAGGGAGCGGCACAGATGAAGATGTCAAAGCCAGGATCAGAAAGATAGCATAAAGAACAAGATCTAGATTTTCAACACTAATGTCAGGTAAGTCAGTGCTTCCATGTGATGGTTCAGAGACTCGACGTATTACAAACAAAATTTCCAAAAAACTAGACATACATCACATCAACAGCTACCGCCTACGCTCGCTTCATACTTAAGGTCACATGGCGAGAATAATAAGAATAAGCAACAAGGTACTCTGGTTGGCTGACATCGAAGCAATGAAGCAAGAACCCATCGTCCAACAAATATGCAGAAGAAAGTGGAGATGAATTGGATTGGATTGAAGACACAGTGAGAAGGAAGACCGTTTGGTGACATCACGCTCCATGTGAGGCCAGGCTGTCAAGTGGAATCCAAAAGTGAAAGGACGAGTTGGGCTTCCCAGGCGAGGGTGACATGAAGGTAGAAATGAAAGCTTGTGAACAGTCATGGAGCCAGTTGGGAAGACTTCAGAGAAGAGAGTGAAATGGCGATGTGCTACTGAGGCTCTATGTTCCACTAGGAACTCAAGGGACAAATTTTTAAAAAATAGTAGCCATGATGAATTGACTGGCATCAACTGACACTGAAAATCAGAATGTTACTTTTCGATAAGGTCTATCAGGTATATCTATGTCGACAATTCATAAAACAGAAATAGTCATACGGAAAACTTGTTGATCTGAGAATATTTGATTGTTTCGATTATGTTTATGTTTTGAATGAACAACCAGTGGAATGATGGGATGTGAAAAAGCCAGATCATTTTATGCCCGATTTCTTCAAGCATCATAAATTCGTTATTCTTACATGTAAACAAAGTCATTAAATCCAATCTACACATGTTGGCATCTTAGGAACTGAGATCGATCCCAATAACCAACATCCACCTCAGTCAACTTTCAATATAGTATCATTTATCCTTCATTGTTCTCGGTTTCGCTGTCATTCCTGAGAACTCGGTTATTACTACAAGGGGCAACTCTTTAAAGCCTAAGAAAGTTATAAAGTCAATGATAAATAATTTGTCAAAAATAGAAGCTAGATTGACGGATTGCCGAATTCTGATAACTTCAGATAATAAGGATTTTTATAATAATAACTTATTGGCACTTGTAATTTCCCATGTCTTATTCTGGATTGAACTTGGACGTGGATTCCTAGGTAGAAGCCTCGACATTGTCTGACTACTGATTATGTTGTAATTTGCTTGATAGTGGCTAGGAGTGAAATTCAGGATGCATGCTTTGTCATATTCAGGGATTTATCAGCTGAACGTACCTGCACCCTACTGAGGGGTGATGTTCCCCATGAAAATCAAACCCAGTACCCAACGCTTCAAATCCCAAAAGCGTTATCCACTAAGCCACTGAGGAGCCCTAGACTCCATTGCTAGCCATGTCCACGCAAATTAGAAAATAATAATCATAATGACAATGAATAGTGCAACTCATTAGTTTCATATATGTTTGTATATCATGTTAACAGGTATATTTACCTAATAAGCTAAGTCTACACCGAGAAAAGTATAACGACTAGTAGTCAACTGTTTACATCAATATATTACATCTTCAGTGTATTGTAAGAATAATCTTGAGATTCAAGTGAGTTCTTTGTAATCGAATAAGCTGAGATTTAACTCTTATCACTAGGAAGGAATGATGTTCAGTAATACATCAAATGTTAAATTAACACCATCACAAACAGAAAAAACCCGACAATATACATTGTCTAAAATAACAAGCTTTCTTGGAGAAACAATATAAAAATGTTTAAAAACAGCCAACTTGTGAAAATCCGTGCAGTAGGCAATAGGCCACACCTATCATACGTGAGGGCTAATGATATTACTTGACTGCCCAAACCTTGGTAGGTAGAGCACGACTCTAACGCTTGGTCCAGTGATTAATAGCCATCTCTCTAAACCACTGTGCTACAGCTCTACTGAGAAACAATATATTACAGTTTCTTATATATATATATATATATATATATATATATATATATATATATATATATATATATATATATATATATATATATATATATATTCTTGAGTAACTTACCTCAGAACAAAGGAACTCTCGTAGACTAGAACGTAGTACTTTTCTTCCATCACCTTGTCGAGAAAATGGAGTTAAACCTGATCCTTTCAATTGTAATTCCCAACGTTCACCTCTACTATTGACTACTTCTCCTAATGAACTAAACGAAAGTCACAACAATGATTAAACTACCAACAATATCGAAACAATTGACAAGTTAGACAGGAAAACACTCCAATTATTTCGTCTACAAGGAGTTATAAAAATTGACCACATCAGTATTTATCAGTCCTAATTAGACTGCTTCCGAAAAAGTTGTTAGTATTTCAACTCTGTAGGGAAAAGCAGTACTGATAAGCATGATTCTTTTCAGTTAACAAATACCAAACTGTATGTAATGTGCTGACCACGGAACCTGAAGGTCCTGTGTTCGATCCCTGGCATAGCAGGGCCATGGGTGTGCACTGCTGAGAAGTCCCATACCAGAACGAAACAGCTTTCCAGTGCTCCCAGGTTTCCGATATCCCTCCAACTGATATCAGTCCATGATGAGTACCAACTTGAAAAATCACTAAATCCCCAACAAACCCCCGAATTTAAACTGTATGTAAGCCAGAAGGTAAAGTTGTAACTAACCCCACAGCATGTGAAAACCCCCATCACTTTGAAATAATCCATCCATCAGTCGAAAAGTTATGAAAAATAATCAGCTTTCCACTTGTCACTATATTGATACAAACTCTTGAAAACCCCAAAGTAATAAAATTAATTCCCTATATCTTGGATTATTATGTCAGTTTATTCAAGCAGGGGGGGGGATGGTGGGGACACTTAAAACGACAAGAGCACACACTTTTCTGAAGTAAACACTTCAAAGCATTGTTTTTGAGAGGAAATTATCTCAAACACAAGGTGAACCCATTTATTTCACCGGGGTGCAGATATAACTCAGAATGTGGACATACGACTTTTAAGAAATATCTTGGGTCTACATACCGCTTCACCTGGGCAACTGGGTACATAGACCTGTACTAGGTTGCTTAATTGCAAATCCTCTAACAAAACACTACACTTAACACCGGCAGAATTTTTCATTGCTAAAAGAAAGAGATCTAAATCTAACTGGCAAAATCAATGTAAAACCTCCCATATAGGTATATCAGCTTAAATTGTCATATTTCACAGTAGTATATAGTGGATAGATGGATAGGAATAGAGTGATATCAAAGTAAAAAAAGTTGTTCGAGAGAATAAACAATCTGAAGATAACAGTTAGTGCAAATATTCAAGCTTTATACAATGTCGAGGAGTGAATACATCTGTGCCGTTGTAACGATTTCTGGCCATTTCGCCAAGTCTTCACAACCACTGTTTCTTTTCGTCTCAGGGATCCTAACCAGGTAGTCTACATCTTCCCACACGACTGAGACCAACAGTAAGAGACTTCATCGACTGGTACCACATCTTCATCTGGTCACCCTGAATCCCCTTGTAACAATCCAACTTCCCCTAGCATGACACGTCAAGGTAGACGGTGGCTCGGCATGCGCAGTACATGTCGAAGCTATCATAGTCGATTAAGGTTCACAACCCCACTAATCGACTTGCGTTTCTTGCCACCTAGTACCTTTCACCTGACTTCAACATTGCTCACACAGTGATTCCACCAAACGTGAGCAATACTCCGAAGATATGGGTGATCAAAACCCGGTAACCGCTTCATGTCCTTTACTTTTAACGGCCATGTCTCACAGTCATACAACAGAACAGAACGGACTGCAGAGCAGTATAATCATCCCTTGATAGATAGTCGGGTATCTCGCAAATGGGCAACGAAGGTGACGCAAGTTGACAAATGCCAAACCAAATACACTTAAGGCAAACATTAGCCAAAGTGAGAAAACATTGTAAAAATGCTACGGGTAGATATGGTACTAATCCATGAATTCTCTGACAGTTGGGCAATTATGTAAAACTACTAGGTGGAATGTGTAAGACAATCATAATCGAGGGTAACGCTCAAAATCTGTCGTGATGATGCATACGCATACACATCATGCCCTCGACAAAACGAAACGCACTCGGCAACCTTGTACACATTCGTGCAGTAGACAGTGAGCCATACCTATTGTGTGAGGGATAATGATGCTACTTGACTGCTCAAACCTCGGTAGGTAAAAAGGTATTCGAATCTTTGACCCACTGGTCGATAGTCATCTCCTTAAACCACTGAGCAACAGTTCCTATTATATCCTCGATTAAACAGTAATATATCGTATGCACGTGTATTTTCTGAACACCTTTTTTCCAGTGTATTTTATGATTCCTTCTACCATTTTAATTTTCTCGTCTCCCCTTTTAACTTCTAATGCTGATTCGAAGTGTAACAACTTGGATTGTTAGACTAAATATGATGTAACTTATGTTTATCTGTAACATAGCCCATTTTTTTCCAAAAAAAGTGAACCATATCAATTTAAAACTTGAAAAAATAATGTTTGCCGGAGGATAATACAGTTAATTATCCAGCCAATAAGTGGAAATTTCAAGAACTTATCAAACATTATCTCGTAGTCACTAATTTCATTTCAGATTCAGACCATTTCGCAACTCATCATGATGTATCTGAAGAATACTCGCAGAGTTTATCACAGTTTTGATATTTAGGACATAAAGAAACAAATCATGACCTAGGAAACATATCTTCTACCACAGAATATATAAAAAGACTATTCATTCAGTTTGCAGACTGCTTACATACATTGCTGCACCATCGCCAAGTTGGCCAGCAAAACTGCCAAATTGGTATCCACAATAACAGTGAGCTGTAGGATCGCTACCAGGCCATAATTTGTTGCCTGATAAATACTCAACTAAGACATTTACTTGTCCGGAATGTTCGTCGTCATAGTCAATATCATTTTGTATATCTAAGAGACTCAGCACATCACGAGAAAACAAAACCAGGCGAGGATTGTCCACCTTTGCAGGAGTTACACGAGCAAAACAAGCATTGCGTACAGGGCGTATAACATTGGGTCCATTATCAATGGGTAAGTGTTTTAACTGCACATTCTCAAATCGTGGAGCTTGCGTTGACTGTAGCAATTCACCAGATGATGAATACCTTCGAGATGCCATACAAATATTACTGTTAATAACATGAGAAGTGAAACCAAAATGTAGTTTTTGAAGACAACGATGGATTTTATACCATGTCACCACCTTCTGAAACAAACCATAACAATAATAATAATAATAATAAGTAATGTACTTCAACTCAGTACAGTTTTATGTACGAAACTGTGAACCATGTATCGTCAAATGTTATAGGCCTACATGGCTGCCCACACCTTCGTAAGAGAAGTAGGGTTCCAGTCCGTGACCCATGGGTTGAAAGTCAAGCGCCTAAACCAGTGCGACACGGCTCCACACTTGTAATGCAGATGATAAAGTAAATGGAAATCGATGATAATAATGAGTATTCACAAATCAGTAAAGAGGAGAGTCATACATGGAAAACCGAAAAGCCGTACGAACGTACATGAATTGTGCTCAGACATGCACACTAAGCAGAAATAGTCCTTAGAGAATCGTAGGTTAAGTGCTTTATGTTTGACAGTTTATTAAAAAAAGCATAGAAAACCACGAATTGATATGAAAAATTATCAGAATAGTGCATCTCAATATACACAAAGAAGAATATAAACATAAAATAACAGTAATTCATCTTCTGTACCAGGAATAATTCGACGTAAAAGCTCAGATACTACTACGTTGATCCGACTTACTACACTTCTAATCAATAAAGAGAATTAGTTAGGAGTATAGAAGGAAAACCCCAGATTTAGCTGGATGATAAGCAGAAATAAATAAGTTGTCTGATATTTAAAAATGGAGACAGAAAGTAAATTCATTTAAACCATGTTATATGAGATCTACAAAAGACCACTGTCATCCTCTAAATCTAAGTCAACCAACTCACACATATTCGAGTGGCTCAAAACATCACTCAACTAAACCATCTACATATATATCTTTGAGTTACATACCTATATAAGGCGGCGTCAACCTAGGTCTGAGCAGTAAATCACTGCCATCAGACCCCACATATCATCAAGTGTGACTCATATAATGCCGAAAGAAATTACGTATGACTGAAGAATTGCTAGGCTTAACCAGCTTGAGTCTCTTCTGCTCTACCGTTGGTTCGAGAAACAGTTAAGATCTAAATTATTCAGCAGCATTCGTTCTAATTACTTCCGAGAAAACAGAAAAAATGTACGATATCAAGCAAGAGGAGGGTGCTTTAAACAGACTTTACCAATACAGTGCGAATTAACCAGCAACTGACTTGTTTTTCCTGTCTGGAAACAGAAATGTGAATGATATTAAAAAATCACCATTTACTAAATACTTGCAATAACCTTTGACCACTGATCCTTGCTGGTGTTTCCAGCCACACTGCAGGGCAGTGTAACGAGAAGTCTCAAGTTTTCAAAAACTAAGAAAGTGATTTCCGAATGTTTCGTGACCATTTATCATGCAATGATAACAATTAGTGAAACCAACATTTTATCCCGTATATACTACATGGGTCAATGGGAAAGGTAAATCTGCAGATAATATCAACATAGGGACTGGAATTACTGTGTATTGGTTCACATAAAGCTAACTATGATGTACATGGAGTAACCGACTACAGAAAAAGGTAGTAAACGTCTCTGGAGTTCAAAATATCTGACTTACTTGAAAACCTGAGTCCCCTAAAAGCTCGGTCAGCATCGATGCTCAAAAGTGATTGTATAAGACGGTATTCTTTAGTTAAACCCGCCGGGTAACTGAGCCCTTCCACTACTTATCATAAAGCAACCAGCTAGTATCGTGTGCTCGCAAATAAGTGTAACTCATATACTAGCGCATAAACACTGAAATGCCGAGTTACACGGTGCACAAAATCCGTCAACCTCTACCAGTGTTATTATTTACTTGCTAGTGCTGGAAAAATATAATAGTAAAATGCCATTTAACTCTAAGACTGTGCACTAATGAGATAAAAAGTATAAGCGGCAAAGGTTTTTTGCTAACATTTCATTACTGATGAAATTCAACAACCTAGTGATGTCAGCTTGTAATAAACAATAACAAATAAGGAAGGTATGTCATTAATTTGAGTCCCTAGTCTTCACCAACTAAATTAAAAGCGCCACTATTTGCTCATGCCTACTGTATTCTAATCAGCAGTCAACAATTGTCGTAGTAATCAAGGATCACTGGATAGTGGTCAACTACACTTACGATTCTATTCAAGCGATATGTAAGTTGTACGGTACCCTGTTAGTACCTGAGGGGACATTACAACCAGTTTATCAGAAAATTTCAGAGGAAATTAAACCCTGAAGTAGTAATTCAATGGTTATAGTACAATCATCATCATCATCATCATCATTATCAACATAGGACCAGGCATTACTGCGTAACGGTCCGAGTTGCCACACCTCATATCAGCACATCAAGTAAAAAGGTAGTGAGGTGAAGGATGAAGATAAGTGAATGCAGTCAAAAGAAATATAAAGTATGAGAAGAAAGGAAAGAGGAGTGACAAAATAGTGAGATTCGGTATAGCGTTGTTAAGATGAGGATAATGTGTGTATACATCTGCGCCACTGACTTCGGTTCTGAGCCATATCACCTAGGGTCTCCAACCACTGGTTCCTCTTGTCCCGTGGACCCCAACCACCTAGTCTGCATCGTCCTACATGGCTTAAACCAACAGTCAGAGACTTCATACATTGGTGCCATGTTTTAGTCTGGCCACCTCGGGCCTTTTTCCAGCCTGAACCCACCTCAGCCAACATTGTGTGACGAGGCAATCGGTGACTAGGCATACGTAGTACGTGTCCCAACCATCTCAGTCGATGAAGGTTCACAACCTCGTCGACTGACTTACCTCTTCTCCCTAAAACTCTACACCTAACTTCTGCATTACTCACATGGTGACACCACGGAATACGTCCTATACTACGAAGGCAACGGTGGTCAAATACCTGTAACCTTCTCATGTCTTCCACTTTCAATGGCCATGTTTCACAGCCATACAGTAGAACAGAGCGGACTGCTGTGCAGTACACGCGACCCTTAATAGACAAACGAATATCACGGCGGCGCCATAGGTGGCGCAAATTGGCAAAAGCCAATCGAGCCTTTTGTATCCGTGCAGAAATCTCATCGGCAACTAACCCACCGGAGTTGATCCTACTTCCCAGGTAAGTGAAGTGGTCAACACACTCAACCACTTCACTCTCTATTGTTAACCGCGGTACCGCTGAAGACCAGTCCTGGAGCAAAAATTTGCATTTGGGTGGTGAAAATCGCATCCCAAACATTCTCAAATTCCCACTCAAAGTGTTCAGAAGACTCTGCATCTTGTCAGCGTCTTCACCTAACAGGACTATGTCATCTGCATATTCTAGATCTAAGGAAAATTCACCTGTGATCCGGTCAACGTCTTTGTAATTAGGTGACGAGAGGGAAACCTCCATAAGAATATCTATGATAAAATTAAATAAGAATGGGGATAGTGGGCATCCTTGACGGACACCACTTGATGAGTATAGCTCCCTGGACAACTCACCATAGGCTCTAACATGCCCACAAGTGTTCGAGTAGAGAGCTTTCAATAAGGTGATGTACTTACTAGGCACGCCTTTCAGTGACAGACACTGCCATAAGACTTCTCGATCAACGGAGTCAAATGCCGCCTTCAGGTCGAGAAATACAGCTATTGTCGGGCGTCTGTAAGCATGCCTATGTTCCAGGACCTGGCGCAGTGTGAATATTTGGTCGATACATCCACGGCCAGGTCTAAAGCCTGCCTGGTTTTCTCGGGCTTGCTGTTCCCGAGCTCCACTCAGGCGTCGGAGAATTATAGAACTTAGGATCTTAGACACTATGTTTGTCAGGCTGATTCCTCTGTGGTTATCACAAGAGGACTTCTCGCCTTTCTTGAAGACTGGGATGATCAGTGACTTAGACCAGTCGGAGGGGATCGTATTTGATTCCCATATACTGGCTAACACTTCCGTTAGCCTGACTAAGAGAACTCTACCACCATTCTTGTATACCTCAGCAGGTAGTCCGTCTGGTCCTGCTGCCCTTCCCCGTTTCAGGCTACCTACCGCTTTCTCAACTTCTTCTAGTGTTGGGGGACCTGTCTCTATGTCCCATTCAGGGTCCGACTGGATAGCGGGCAGCGCAATGGTGGCTGGAGGCCAGTTAAACTGTTCCTCAAAGTGTTCTGCCCATCGTCCCAGTCGCCTTCCCTGCGAGTGAATCGCCGATCCGTCCTTCTCCGCTATAACCTCACTAACTGTTGTTGACCATTTCCCCCCAGTCTCCTTAATAAGTCTAAATAACTGTCTACTGTTACCGATCGCCGCTGCCTTTTCCATCTCTTTAGCCTTTGCTGCCCACCACTGTTCACGATCGTTGCGCAGACTTTTCGTCAGTTTATTTTTAAGTTGCGCTCGCTCTTCATTGTACTCAGAGCCTGCAGGGATGCATTCACGTGCATCCATTAGTTTGGAAGAAGCTGCTGATATCCACTGGCTCTTTTTAGCCATTATCTTGGAGTCGGCTACAGTCTCCAGTGCTGCTTTTACAGTAGACTGAAGATGGCACCAAGCTTCTTCTGGATGAGTGACAGTCTTTTGTTCCGATAACTGCCTAGCCAACTTCTCACTGAACACGGCTTTGGTGTTTTCGTTGTCCAGCAGAACTCGTAGTGGTTTTGTTGCCAAATTTTTTCTACGTCCATTGAGACGCAGGCATATACGTGCTCGGACCAACGCATGATCGCTGTCCAAACACGTACTCCAGAAGGAGCGGCAGTCTTCCACCGATCCTCTCCAGCGATGACTAATAGCAATGTGGTCTATCTGTGTCCATCGCTGAGTCGAGCTCGGTGGACGCCAGGTCAGACAGTGCCTTTCTTTATGTCTGAAATTTGTGCTGGCTAAAAATAGGCGGTTATCTGAGCATAGTTGTAATAGGCGATCACCGTTATCTGTACGTTCAGCTGGGATTCCGAAAGTGCCACCTAAGTGCCTTTCTGCCTCACTCAGTCTACCCACCTGTGCGTTGAGGTCACCTGCAACAACCACTACGTCCGAACGTTTGGCTTTCGAGAGGAGGTTAGACAGTTTATGGTAGAACTCGTCCTTCACTTCATCCGAACTACAGTCAGTGGGTGCGTAAGCAGAGATTACAAAGAGACAACGGCGAGTCTCACTATTCCTTTTAGTTCTCACTGTGCCGTTCAGCCTCATAGCGCAGAGGCGACTATCAACTGGGATCCAGTCTAGTAGTGAGTTTTCTGCCCTGGTGCTTAATGCTATACCTACACCTGCAAGACCACGAGAGCTAGCTATCGAATCTCCAGAAACTCGAAGGGTGAATTTTGCAGATTCACCAGATTGGTCAGGAGAGGTCAGGTGAATAACCACACTTGGGTCCTGTATGCGTGTCTCACAAACACAGCACACATCCATGCCCGAGTTGCTAGAGTCTTTGCCAACGAAGCCTGTTGGCCAATTTGACGGAGGGTGCGGACATTGAAGGCTCCAATATGTAATTTGGAGCGTGGTTTAAGGAGACCAGGGACACTGTTCTGTGGACTCAGATCGTTGTCGAAGGCTGCAGAGGTAGGAGAAATTGAAGATGATGCAGCATCATTAATTAAGAGACGTGAAGGAAGATTAGAAGGTAATGATGGAGGAGGAGGATAGCAGTCAGAAGAAACTTGGGTGCTGACAGAGTTGTGAGGGCGGTTGACACTTCCCGGCTGCCCACACCGTGGAAGGCTATTTCTTCTTAAGGTACCTGAAAGAGATTTGTGTGACCGCAGAGCCCATCGGACATCTGCTTGAGGCCTGTCACACCCAGCCTTTTGAGTATGATTATTTTGAATTTTTGTATTTTTGGGGCCGGATGGTCGAAAGGAAACGACAAGTGAACCAACACCGCCGGCCCGGCAGACCGTGGGGCGTGGTGGAGTGTGTTATTTTTGGGGCCGACCTTTTCTAACCCCCCCTTCCACTGAGAAGGCAGCATCAGCTTGGCACTGCTGGTCATCCAAGGGAAACACCTTACTGCTGTCACACCCCATCCAGCTAGCAGCAGTACGACTTCGCCCTCAGACCCCCATCATAGTATAGCAATTTACACTATGACGGTAACTGCTTTTCGTCTAACCACTACCCAACAGACCTTTCTGGTATGGTAGGACCTCGAGGGAACAAGCGTTCCACCAGCATAGCTCGTTGGGTCATTGTGATATGCAAGCCCGACCACCACGTCAAGGTAGCAGCTATCGGTCGGGACAAACGATACATTAGGGATGCAATCACGTACAATTCCTGCACAATATCTATTTAAATAACAATGGCGAAGCTCAGTGTATCATGAGTAATTATCCAAGTAGGTTGTGTGATTCAGACGCAAGGTATTCTTGATGTGTCTAATTTCTTGTCGTAGATTTTCTGGTCTACTAGTAAGTTTTGTCGCCCTATCACTTAGGCATTTAATTAAGCCTACTTTAACTGAAGTGGGGTGAGAGGATTTGAAGTTTAAGTAGCGATTAGAATGGGAAGGTTTCCTATAGACACTAGTCTCTAAACTTCCGTCTTGTGTTCGTCTAATCTTGCAACCCAACATTGCTAGTTCACCTTCATCACTTTCTAAGTCACAGGTAAATTGGATTGTATTCACTACTGAGTTTATGTGCCAAGAACCTGTCGATTTGTTCGGATTTCAGTACTGTAAATGTATCATCTACATATCGGAACTATATCTTTGGAGTAGGACTAAATGTTTGAAGGGTCACATGTTCACAACTATCCACAAATATGTCTGCGACGATAGAGGATATTGGTGATCTCACGGCAACACCTTCAGTTTGTTTATATTTTATTTTGAAACCTAAAACTGTAGATATTAGACACAATCGTACTCCTAGCATGATGTCCTCGACCGGAAGAGTGAAAATAATACGGAGTGCGATAATTGCAAGGAAACAATGCAGTTAAGTCCCCCGAACCTGAGGATTTCGACATTAACCTCCGAGTGCATGAATGAGTGGATTACTGTAAAACCGAAATGAGTACAGAAAAGACTCCTCCAAGTTAACACTTCTACACTATCTCCCAATATAAAAAGCGCATTATATCCGCTCTGTTTGGACTGCTGTGTTCCTCGACACTGTTCGCATTAAATAAAGGTGGATACCTATCAAATCAGGTTGTTTTTTACATTTCCTATTCTTATATATGGCAAACATAAATTTATGTAACTTAAAAATGAAGTTAACATAGGTAGCGTTTTATTTGAGGCTGCTTCCATCAACGGCCTTTAGAAGATTCACTATCCTCTATGATCAAAGCAAACACATTTGTCGTTTGAGGACAGAAGGCTAGGAGCCAATACTAATTACTTGACAGCTAATCTCTGCGCCTGTCAACTTTTTTTTGCCAAGTCAGTGGATGACACGGGCACCACTCCTCCTGAGAGTTGGTTCAAGGAGGTGATTACTTGATGCGATGACCAGTACTCTGTGGCAGCTATGTTTTTTCATTGTCTTTGTAATAACTAGCTATGTCATCATCCCTCCTGACTCAGTGGAAGGAGAAAAAGAGGAGATACCAGGTTTAAAGTCGTTTCTTAGAATCCTACATGGCGCAGTTGGATCTGTAGCTTCACTTCAGTTTCAGGTCTCAGTGTACCGTCACACACTTCCCCAAAATCAATAGCCTAGGGTTCGACGACACTCAACATTGATGCTGACCTCGATAGTTTAACTGGACTCGCTAAGCTGAAGGCATCCGGTCAAGCATCCTCGCTATTTGGCACGCTGTCGTGTTAAGTTGCATTGTTCGTATTCAACTCTCTAGCCAGTTAGTTGGAAAGCATCATTATCTTGGCACAACCATCCAAATATACTATTCCATCCGACTACGCTATCAAGTTCTTCCTTGATCTCGTATTCGCGGGTATATAACAAGTTCGAATAATTAGTGATTGGTCTTTGTGTCTGTCAAGTTTGCACCGAGACAAATCCTAAATTGGTGAGCCCGACGTGATCACATATCCCGACCAATAACAGATATTGAATTGGTGAGCCTGTTACATTTTATATTTGTATATTGTTTTCATTTCAATAACATTTATATATCCATTACTACACTTTCTCATGTCCGACCACATTCCCAAGCTTATTCGTATTAAGCCGACTACGAACACTATCCAACTCATGCCAGATTAGCCAGATAATGCAGAAACATAGTTTCTGTATGCCGAGGCAGATTTTCGAAAACAGGGCGTCTCAGATCCTCATTCTCGATTTCTTGCTGTCATATGTTTACTACTGCGGGAATTAAACAGACAAGTTACAGCACACATATTTAATCCTGAAGTGAATGATCCTTACGCACTTCTCAAGGCATACTTCGTAACATCGAGCTAGGCAGCAACTCAGCTACCGAAGTCCTCGCATGCATGCGAGAAGTATTCGGAGCATGAACATTCTACGATGGCCTTTTCCGAGAACTATTTCCCACAAAACTACCACAACCGGTGCAAACCGTGTTAGTGACACTGCAGTCAGCCCCACTCGATGACCTGGCAGCCTCAGAAGATAAAATACTGGAGATTTCTAACAGACCCGTCTCCAACGTACATCTGCCCGCGACAAACCAGAGAGCCAGGATTCAGAGGTGACCAAGCTGTGCAACTCTGTTAAACAGTTGCTACGATCTCGAAGTACTAGTTCACGTAGAACTCCACAGAAACGCGCCTTAGTGCATCGCGGCAAATCGCGTGGTAGCCCCAAAACTAGACCTAACAGGGTGGAAAACCCTGAATGGTGCTGGTTTCATAACACTTACGGAGGCGAGGCCGGAAAATGTCAGAAACCATGCAGTTTTAACAAGGACACGAACTAGGGCAACGGTCGCGCCCGCACGTGTTCACGGCAACCATAGCCCGCGGAAACGGCCGTTTGCTCTACGTTGCCGACATAAAAACGAAAGTCCGCTACCTCGTCGACACCGGCGCAGAAGTTAACGTTCTTCCCGCACCGATAAGGAGCCTCATCATGACCCGTCCTTCAATTTCAGGGTGGCAATCACGACGTTTGAGAGACAGTATGCTTACCTCAACTCAGGTTTGCGTAAACCTATCCGCTGGATTTTCCCCCTGGCCGACGTTTCCATGCCCATCATTGGCATAGACTTGCTAGACCATTACGATTTACTCGTAGATGCTCGCCGTCGACGTCTGATTGATAACAACACAAAGTTATCTATTGGCGACACCACCTATGTAGGTCCGAGTTTAGCCATCGTTAGAACCAAACAATCAGGCGACACGTCCTGCCAGGCAGCTTTGGAGAAATATCCAGAAATGCAAAAACAACCAAACCATACTCCTCCAAGCATAACCAGCAATGTTATGCATCATGTCACAACCACAGGTCCACCTGTGGCATCCAAAGCGCGCCGTCTAGCCCCCGATAAGCCAAAAACGGCGAAAAGCGAGTTCGACCACATGCTGGAACTGGGCATAATCAAACCGTCAAACAGTCCTTGGGCATCACCATTGCACATGGTTCCCAAAAAGGATAGCAACGACTGGCGTCCAACCTGTGACTACCGAAGGCTTAACGCCAAAATAACTCCGGACTGCTACCCGATACCTCACGTTTACGATTTGACTGCAACCTTATGCGGAATGAACATTTTCTCCAAAATCGATTTGGTCAAAGCGTACAACCAGATACCTAAGGCAGCAGAATATATCGCGAAAGCAGCCATTTATACTTTTTTTTGGCCTGTTTGAATTCCTGCGCATGCCATTTGGTCTTCGGAATGCAGCAGAAAAATTCCAGCGCATTATGGATGATGTCTTCCGTGGTTTGAATTTTGTTCACGTCTACACAATGATGACTGTCTAATTGAGAGTCCAGATAACGAAACTCATCTCAAACATTTGGACCTCGTATTCGAAAGACTGAAAAAAATATGGCATCACAGTCAACTTATAGATGTGTGAAATAGGAGTTGAATCACCCAGCTCCCTTGGGCATACCATTGACAACAAAGGTACACGCCCATTAGGGGATAAAGTGGAGGCTATCAAGAACTGTCCAGAGCCGACCATTGTCAAACATCTCCGCACTTTCAATGGCCTGTTAAGTTATTACCGAAGGTTTATTCCCAACTGTGCCCCTGTCATGAGACCACTAACAGATCTACTTCGAGGAACCGCAAAGTTCGTGACTCTGGACAACGCGGCTAGACTTGCTTTCTCTAAAGTCGAGGAAGCCATTTCGAACGCAACCATGCTCATGCATCATGACCCCAATGCTCCTCTGAGTATTGCTGTTGATGCATCTGATTCAGCAATTGGAGCAGTTTTGCAACAATTGACTGACAACCAGTGGCGACCGCTAGCCTTTTCCTCGAGGTGGCTGCAAAAAGTGGAAACAAGGTACAATACATTTGTTAGGGGACTCCTAGCTATGTACTGTTCTGTAAGCCACTTTCGACATTTTGTGGAAGGTCGTGATTGCATTATTTTCACAGACCTTAAACCGCTAACCTTGTCCCTCAGCTCGGTGCCTGACAAATACTCCCCTCGTGAGTCGCGACAGCTTGACTACATTTCCCAGTTCATACCAGACATCCGCCACATTTCTGAAGCAAATAACTCCGCGGCCGATGCACTATCACGAACAGCTTCGATAAACTATATCGAGGGTATTGATCTCGTTGGACCAGTTCGGCGTTAAAAGGAAGACCTTAAGCTACATCATGAGTTGTCGTCCACAATTCTGAAGCTGCGACTGTGTCCGGCTGGATCGGACAAGTATGCAGTTTTGTGCGATGTCTCTGCTAGTCAACTACGCCCAATAGTTCCGAAGAGTTGTCGACGCAACGTCTTCAGTACGTTGCACAAACTCTCTCATCCAGGCTTATCGTACAACGTTTCTGCAGGCCTGGGATGAAGAGGGACGTTAGGGAGTGGGCTCAGTCGTGCTCAGCCTGTCAAAAGTGCAAAGTCACGAGGCACACAAAAAGCCCTTTAGGCTCTCTTCTAGCCCCAGACATGCCTTTCAACCACGTGCATATAGATATTGTAGGACCCCTACCAGAATCTAATGGATGTACCTACCTTTCCACTTGTGTTGATCGTTTCACGCGATGGCCGGAAGCAGTACCCATTAAGGATATCACTGCTGAAACAGCCGCTCGTGTTTTCGTCGAAACATGGATCGTGAACTTCGGATGTCCATCTTACGTCACAACCGACCGTGGGCGCCAATTCCAGTGTGGATTATTTCACGCCCTAACTGCACTTTTAGGTTGCACTCCGTCCCGAACAGCAGCCTACCATCCACAGGCAAATGGCATGGTAGAGCGTTTCCATCGACAGCTGAAAGCTTCCCTTTCAGCTACAAACATACCTCAGTGGACCGAGGCTCTGCATCTAGTCCTACCAGGTATTCGTAACGCCCTGATAGTTGATGCTGGATGTACCCCTGCAGAACTCGTCTATGGGACCACTCTTCGCTCACCAGGTTAGTTTGTTTCCCCTTCAACTTTGAAACAAGTTTCCGATAGGGCATCTTACGTGACTAAGCCCACAAACGCAGTGCTTTCAGTTGGGCCTTCTCCGGTTAGACCCCAAACGACTGGTGTTTTCGTTCACCCCAGTTTACAAAAGACATCACACGTGTTTGTTCTTCACGACGCTGTTCGTCGACCACTTGAGCCACCCTACGACGGGCAGTTCAAAGTGATCAAGCAACACCAGAAATTCCATATAGTTGAGCGAAACGGACGTGAAGGTACTGTTAGTATAAGGCGTTTGAAACCAGCTTATTTCGAAGGCAACCCCATTGTAAGTGACCTTTCAGCTCGCTACATCCGACCGACGGATAGCTCAATTATCGAAATTCTTGACGATATGCCTGGTAATGCACAGTTATTGCAACCATCGGCGCAACAGCAAACACGAGCGGGTCGAACCGTCAGGTTCCCGGGGTATTTGAAGTCGTATTCAACTTAGTGGTGTGAAATAAGATGTGCCAACCATATTTTTTAATTCAGTATTTTTTGTTTCGGGGCACTATTTTTCTTATTTACCGGCAATGCGAAACTCCTCGCGCATTTTGCCTTTTTATGTCAGTTTTTGTATCACCGTGTAATGAAACTTTTTTAAAAAAGCGGTGAAAATAGGCGTCAAGTTTATTTTCGATACATTCATATATACATAATTCCTATTTTTACGACACGTTTTCATGGTATTAAAGACTTTTATTTATATTCCAGGTGCAACGAGCACTAGACGGAACGTCAAAGAAAACTGAGGACCGCGATCGACGTACGATTAGATTTATTGTATTTTGCTTTTCACCTGCCACGACACCCCAGAATAAGTTCAGACAACCAGGGGCCACTTCACGCAGTGAGCCCATCGGAAGTTTTATTATTAGAGAAACCACTGGATTTTTACTTACGGTTGGCATCGTCTTAGGGTCCTCATGAACCCACTAGGGGGGAGTGATCTGTAGGGTCACACACTTCCCAAAAATCAATAGCCTAGGGTTCGATGACATTCAACATTGATGCTGACCTTGATAATTTAACTGGGCTCGCTAAGGTGAAGGCACCTGTTCAGGCATCCTCGCCATTTGGCACTCTGTTGTGTTACGTTGCACCGCTCGTATTCGACTCTCTAGCCCGTTATTAATAATAACAATAATATTTACTCCTGAACATATAGGCATACACCATTTTTACAGGTATGAATAAGTTTGTGTACAAATTACATTCATCTTCATGGAAGGTAATCTGAATCCTTACTCGTTGTCACTAGAAGATACAAGTGCTGCATGTTCATATAATGGAACATCCCAGCAGAATAAGTGTGCAGAAAATTTACAAGTTGGACAAGTGTAAGCATTGTCTTCGCATTAACAAAAGGCCAGGTTTGTATCTAGACAATACAGGTATTACCTGAAGAGAAATAAGGCTTGAATCTAATGCTTCCATTGTAACAGTTTGTACTTTTTGCTTGAGATAATGATGAAAAGTTTATGAATTGTTTACATACTGTACTTCATCGACGATTCCAGGACTGTATAATTCATCCGTGTTAACACCATTCCACAACAAAGATTCATAATCTCGATGAATATTATGACTGAGGGCCGAATATCTTCACTTCTCCAACTGCAGCATCCAGAAGCAATAGACCTGCTTGAATGCGCCAGATGGACTTCCAGAACATCTTGTCCTTCCTTTTCAAGGTTCATGACAGCCTTGCAGTCGGTAGGTGTTGGACCCTGCTGGTCACTTTTTTAATGAGTTAATCCTAGATTTTGATAATTATGGAGTTGTGGTCCAGTGAACATTTTTTATTTCTGCCTGTTGTAGTTAGGTGTTCTGAACTTGGTAAAGCTGGTTACCCTGCATGAAGGGTAGTTTCAGCCATGGTCTGTTCCTTAAGTAACTAATTCTCGATGACGAAAAAGCCAACGTTTAGGACTGAATTGTTTTTCTACAACGAGAAAAAACAGAAAAAGCAGCAGGCGGAGAAAGCAAGAATTTCAACAAGGAGAGTGTTTTCTATTTTCATGTTCCTCCCTACTTAACTTCCCGTTGCTATGGCTTTCATTGTATATCCTTTTTCTATTGAGTATTTAAAAATACAAATTTCACGCTGTCATGTGGTGTAGGATTCCTGTCTTTGATTACCGCGTTGGGTGGGGTAGAATGTGCCGTTGGCTTAGATGGTAACTTATGGGAGTCTCCTCGACGCTTCGTACGAAAGGTCAGTGTAGGTGTGGTGGCTCTCATCATACACTAAGAGAGCCGAGTATACGAAGTGTCGTGGAGGAGACTGTTGGTGTATTCGATAAGCCTTCGAAGTCACCAGATGATAAAAAGTCAGCCAGTAACCACCCAAATTCAGAGGTTGATTTGGAGGCCTTCAGTTCAGTTGGAGGTCTGTTCCACAACTGAGTGAATTTGACGGCAAAGAAGTTTGCGTGCAAGCAGGACTTGGACGACTTCATTCTGACGCTATGGGCGTGGTTGCGCAGATCGTAACAACCGTTGTGTTCGAACTGAAACTCACCACTGGCTGTAAACGTGTGTTTATGTAACACATTAAAGAATAGTGTCAGGTGAGTTTAGAGTAGTCTCATCCAAAGTGGTTCTAGACTTAGTGTTCTGCACCTGGAGCTGTAGTACTGTTTGCAATTGTGTCCTAACAATCTAGCTGTGAAGTACCTTTGGTCACCCTCTATTTTATGTCTGTCTATTATGCGGATACCACTCAGTATAAATGGACAGTATCCTAACAGTGTACGTACGCAAGTTTTGTTGAGTAGCAACTTGACTTCTCTGAAGTGGAAGTTATGAACTATGCAACCCATCAGGATCCTAGACTTGCGAGTCTGTGATGCCACCTGTTCAGAAAATGTGAGGTCCATTGAATATCTTAGTTCAAGGTCACATACACTTTTAAGAACAGGAAGTTTCGTAGACTGAAGATGTAGTTGGACATCCACCAATGGAACGCCAAAACACATCCAGCCACATTTACCTATATTGAACTGAAGTCTCCAAGCAGCAGACGATGCAAATATTATTTGGAGCTCCCTTTGTACCAGTGCTTGGAAGTAGGATAGGTCATCACGGCCGAATGTGTGTGCAACTTCGGGGTCATCAACAAACAAGAATGGTTTACCGTATGTAAGGCAGCCGCAGATGTCATTGACGTATAAGGTAAAGAGGAGGGGGCCTAAGACACTGCCCTGAACAACTCCAGAGGTGATTGACCTACGTCTTGAAGTGTGTGACTCTACCTTCACCACTTGAGTGCGGTTAGTGAAGAAAGACTTAATCCATCCCAACAGTGGATAGTCAATTCCCATAATCATCAACCTACTTATTAACAGCAAGTGATCGACTCTGTCGAGTGCCTTTGAAATGTCTAGATGGGGTACAAGGACTAACTGGTGTCGGTCGTGCATGGTAGTAATGAAGTTAAAGAAGTCAAGGTGGCAGGTTATACAGGACCTCGATTTTAGGAACCCATGTTGACTCAATATGATGATGTTGCCACTAGGTATGTGCTGAAGAATGCATTCGTTAATAACTTTCTCCATAATTCCAGAAACTACAGGCGTAATATTTATTGGTCCGTAGTTACTGGCTAGTGTTTTTGAACCAGATTTATATCTAGGGGGATAAATGATGTTTTCCACACATCAGGGTATGTGAAGGATTCCAAAGAGAGAGAAAATATTTTAAGTAATAATGATGGAATATCAGGGCCACCAAATTTAATGAAATGTGATGATACTTCGTCTGCGCCAGCGCTGCTGGAGCATTTTGGTGTCCTAATGGCCTGGTGAATACTGGAGTATGTGAATTCAACCGTATCTATTGTCTTTAGTTGAGGGGAAGAGCAGCTTTTAGAAGTGCAGACCGCGCTGGTGTCACACAAAAAACCTATAGGCTCCAGATAACTGACTGCAAATAAGTCGCTGAATATTTCACACTGGATCATTATAAGCCTTGGTGTCATGGATAAGAAGGGAAATTTTATGCCTTGTGCAATTTGATCGCTTCTTGAGGAGTGCCGAGAGAGCATATACTCTAGATGAGCTAGCTAGTGCATGACTCTCTTCATTCTTCAAACGCAAATCACGGTTGTGTGAGATACAGTTGAGAATACCAAGAATCAGTTGAAGTGCATCGACATTGTGATGTCTGTAGTATCTTGTTGAGAGTTTGCGTGACTTTCTACGAGTGCTGGGAGGCATATATGGCTTATTGTTTAGTGGCATTTTTTGAAACCTTTCAGTGGAGCGATGGTATCGAGACAGGTTTAAGAGCTGTAGTAAAAAGTATCAATGGTTAATTTGAGGTCCCTAGTTGTGAAGAATGATCCCCAGTCAATGCACCTGACCGTTGGACTCATCTGCTGCTGCCAATCCGTTCTACCGTAGTCTCTACATACTATTTGGTGTGTAGTGGAAGTACCGACTGAAGTACTAGTTGTAGGAAGTAGCAGTGCGCATATTACCGTATTGTGATCACTTCCCGGGAACTTGAAGCCTACATTTGTCAAAATAGGATTTATGCCATGACAAAATATTAAGTCCAATACACTGTCACCTCCTGTAGGAGTTGTAACAATTTGCTTCCATCCAAGGATAGACAGTGTATGGAAGAAGTTATCACACCCAGCCGGACCAGTAAGTGAATCCTACTTAATTTTGAGGTGAGCTAAAGTCACCGCATATGATCTTATGATCATATGGGAGAGTGGATGCATGTTTCAGAGCCGTAATCAGTGGAATCTCATGATTGTTAAAGGTAACAGGTGCTCTGCAAGCACATCCCACCAATGCTGTAGCATTCCTGCAGCGTGCTGTGACCCATAGAGAGTCACTTACTTTATCAATAACCATATTTTCCAACCTGAATACGGTAAGAGTGTTCAGGAAGTACATCAGACGGCCTCCTCCCTTCTTGTTACTTCGGTCACATCGGAATTGTGTATACATGTCAATACTCATCTCTTCATCTGGTATATTTGCGTGACACCAAGACTCAGTGATAATTATTACCGGCGGCTCATATATGAGCGCAGTTCCTCTTAATATCGATAGTTTGCTAAGGACGAACCTCGCGTTTATGAGAACGATGTACAAGTAGGAGGAGTAATAGTGTGTAAAGCTTTCTGGTTCGCTAAACGAGCCCAAGGGTATCTCGGTGTCGCTTGACTGAGTATAGTCTGACGTCGTTGCGGTACAGAACGTCTCTACACCTTGTTCACTTGTAGATGTAGAGTTAATAGGATATCCTCGTGGCAAATCGACCGCACAGCGACTTGAAATAGTATCACCTTTATCAGGGGAGAACAGAGCAATGTTTTTGTTTGTGTTCAGCTTGCACATTGTATCCAGGCAAACAGAGTTTGACCTCATGCAAGCGTAGTCCCTAGTATCTGTTACAGAGAGGGTAGGTAGTTTTACTATTGTATGTGGTGGGTGTGTAGGGCTGGTGATACCACTTGGAGGATTCAACAGACCTGTTGCGCTTTCGCATCTGTTGACACTACCCGGGTGGTTGGTGTCTAGGATTTGTGTGTATGTTTGACCGTATCTTTTCTGTTGGATAAAAAATCATCATGTTTTTACGGTCCGTGTAAACTTCTGTTCTGCGTTGTATTCCTTACTAGTGACTGCCTTCTGTTACAAATCACAACGGACGTAACTGGAGTTATGTTGGATCGGGGGCTGTCTCCTAGTAAACTAGTGCCATGAAGCCGATCAAAGTTTTTCCTCACAAAGTTGGTTGGAACGCATCGGTATCTTGGCACAACCACCCAAATATGCCATTCAATCCGACTACGCTATCGTGTTTTTCCTTGGTCTCGTACTCGTGGGTATATAACAAGTCCGAATAATTAGTGATTGGTCTTTGCGTCTGTCAAGTTCGCACCAGGACAAATCCTAAATCAGCTGTAAGGATATTGGGTCAGTTGGCCTTTGTTAATCCTTGCGGAAGATATCTCTGTGAAGATCTATTTTCTCCTTGAACGGGTTGACAGAAGGTTCTGATACTACTTACTGAAGTAAGGAGATCCAGATGTTGACTATACGGCGTGAGAAAAGAAGATCCACGCTAAGTTGATTCGGCCGCGGTTTTTGAAATTACTTGTGATGCCCTCGGGAATGGTCAGTCCTAGCAGGGGAGAAAAGATGGGGCATATCAGTACCGAAGTCATTAATAAGAATCCGAAATGTCAGTATGAGATCACCACGTTTCCTACGGTAAGACAGTGGGAATAAGTTTAGCTGATCTAGTCGTTTTTCATAGGACAGATTCGAAAGGCCTGCCACAAGCTATGTGCCTACCCTTTGAACACACTCGAGTGAGTCAGCATCCTGTTTTAGGCTTGGGCTGGCCGCCCAAACGCAGCATTTCAATTGAAGCCTAAAGTAAGTGGAGTGGAGTATTCTGAGCATGTCCTGACCAGAACTTTTGAAAGCTGTGCGGAAGGACCGTATCACGTGGAGGCCGTTTGCTGCAGCGGCACATGCACATAACTTCCAATCATCACAGGTTTCCGCCCGGATAGTATCTTATTCACTCTTACTCTTTGCCTTCTATCCTGCAGAAAGTTCCTAATCCAAGCTTGCAGTGAAGCACTAAACCCGAAGGAGGGCGGCTTTCCTAGTAATTTCACAAGCGACACTTTGTCGAATGCCCTACTGAAGTCGATGAACACGGCATTTGTTGGCAACTTGCCCTCATGGGCTGCAACCCATTCCTATCATACCATAGGGAGTTTAGATAGACAGGAGTGCCCAGTGCGGAAACCGTGTCGCTGTGGTGCCAGAATATTGGTTGATTCAACATGTTTAGGTACCTCATCACGAATTATTTTTTCTAAAATCTTAATAACTGCACTGGTTAGACTCACACACCAATAGTTAGACACCAAATAACGACTACTGACCTCAAAAACTGGGTTGATTGTGGCATCTTTCCAGTCTCTAGGGCGGCGGGTCTGAGTTAGGGACATATTGAAAACATCTGTGACTGGCTCGGCAATAATGTCTGCTAGAAAAGATAAAAGTCTGGAATGTGACTCATCAGGAACAGGGGATTTTCCGGTTTTAAGTTTAATGAGCAAATGTAAGACTCTTTCCTTTGTTGTGAACACAGTATCCGTTGGTGAAACAGTGACATTACTAATGAACACTCTATCCCATGATCTTGAGAGCAGACTTCACTAAAGTAATCTGACGGAGGCTCAGCTTTGGATAGACTTGGTACCGCCACTTATCAGGTTTACCCAACCAGTCCTGCAGTCAGACGGAATCCTGGAAATCGCGTTTGTCAGTGTGCACCATGCCATCAAAATCTTATGATGAACGCACACACCCCAAGGTCATGACTGTGCCGGCTGCCCCACCTTCAAGAGCATTGAAAAATTCAAACAATAACCGAATACTCCATAAATTCGAACTGAGCCTGCTTCAACACACCTCTTTTGTGCCATGAACAATGGTGTCTAACATGAAGAATAACATCGTACATAATCGTCGTTCTTGATTACCGAAATGGTGAAACCTGTAGACTGGCTTGTATTCATGTAACCCATGTTGCATGAAATACACGGACCCTTCATCCGTCGCCAGAGATAATGTTCACAGCATGATACATATCCGTCGTTTGGACGAAAATTGTGCATCGGTTTCCTGGAGAGAACAGAATACAATGCTAGCCTTTTTAAAACCAGGATGGTTGACAGCTTCATCCCGTGGCTCAACCATACGGGTGCCTTCACCCCTGTAGTGTCACACACCTCTCTCAAATCAGTAGCCTAGGGTCCCAACAGATTCAGCCCGCCAACCTTCGTGGTTTAATTGGACTCGCTAGGCTGAAGGCACCCAGTCAGGCGTCCTCGCCATTTGGCACGCTGTCGTGTTACGTTGCACTGCTCGTAATTGACTCTCTACCCAGTTAGTTGGAACGCGTCGGCATATTGACACGACCTCGCAAATATACCATTCCATCCGACTACGCCGTTGTATTCTTTCTTGGTCTCGTATTCATGGGTATAAAACAAGTTCTAGCTGTTAGTGATTAGCCCCTGTGCCCATCGAGTTCGCGTTAGAACAATTCCACAAATTGAATAGCCCGTTCCATTTTATACTTGTATATCGTCTTCATTTTGAAAACCTTTATATACACATACACGTTTCCTTTCCATGTCCAACTATGCTCCAAAGCTTACCTACATTAAGCCGACGACGAACGCTATCTGCCTTGCGTCATACTGGCCAGATAGTTCAGAAACGGAGTTTCTGTATGCCAAGTCGCAGATCTACATTCTCGATTTCTTGCTGACCCACGTTCACTGTTGTGGGAACTAAACAGGCATGCTAGCGCGTATATGTTTAGCTCTGAAGTAAGTGATCCTCATGCACTTCTCGAACCTATGTCGGCTGAACTTGGGAGAAGATTGTTGGCTTCAAATATTCACAACCGGCTCATTATGAAATAAAATATACACTAGCATATTCAGCCTTGCACGCATAGGCAAAAGACAACCATAAATTTCTCCCTTTTCGAGTGGAAATAAATGGTAGGAACTATATTCAGTCTCAAATTCCAGAATTCAGGGCACCAAAACAGCAGTCTTGTGAAGTCTTATGAACCATTGTGACGCGTGAATTCAATCGCGCCTTGCACGGGTCAATCGGAGAGTGCAAATAAGCTCCAGGGAAATGAATTTCAGTGGTTGTTTGAGGGCTGTTGTGGACCCACATACAGACAGGAGTGGTTCGGTGGTGATTTCCGCGGCCAAACGGCGTTTTCCAGGCACACGGTCAGCTGTAGTGCGAAGAAATAACTATAGTAAATGAGAAACCCTAAAACTTATTCTCATGGACTTTCTGATGCTCAGCGCAATCAATTCAATAATCACATGTGTTGATGTGGCCTTCTTATGAGGCATGCGAGGACCTGTACGCGACCTTGCCCAAAGGTCTACAGTGTCCTTACCCCACCAAACCTGGAAACAGTTAAGAAGCAAGTCGAAAGGATGTCGCAGGGATGCGAGAAAGCCATACAATGAAAAACCAATGAGCTTGTGCCCACACTCCAATAATTATGTAGGTTATTTAGTGACTTGGTAAGGACAAAAGAGACACTAAGAAACCTAAGTCAAGAGAACATAAGATTGTAACCGAACTGTCAGCTTGGTCTTCCTCCCGGTAACTCATACAGAAGCGCCTTTCAATGGCCAAAGCCCATGTGGGTTCACACTTTTTCTCTTTATGAGTCTGCGGCTACTTGAACGCATTAAATTAGTGAATAAATGAATTAATGTATAAGCCATCTTATTCTTGAATTACCAGCTTAGCATGAGAGTAAGCGATTTACGGGCTTCATCAAGTTGATAGTAGTTAAGAGACAATTTTTATGCAGTCTCTGTGGGTGGAGAAAACAGGCCAATGAGCCTTGCCTTAACATCAAGAGTGTCCGTAGGTTATGAAATGAACAAGAAAATATCAATTTCAGTTCACTAAAAGGGTTTACAAGTTGAAAGCGTTTTCAGTCATTTTCTTCATCTGTAAGAGTCATCAGGGTCACTCACTATTCGATACTTGCCGCACAAGTTGCCGCCAGCACTGTCCGGTGCTTCGCCGGGGTGAACGACTGCTTTAACACTGATTATTATGTTTATAGCAAGTATCTCGACAGGATTCGCTCGGACTATTTCGGGCATCAGTATGTGTCTAAATACTGTATATCATCCACATGCAACCGTTGTAGGCTAGAACATTTCCAGCCCTTCATGCGTTACCGTTCGCCATAACTTAGATTTATTCCATTCCGAAGAGTCGTTGTGCTAAGAGGAAATAAACACTGGAAAAAATTATCCCCAAACTAAGATGGATTTTCCATAGAATTCAGGTATATTTCGCGCTGAAGTATAAGGCATTATAAAGGGAGTATTTTTGCTGTTTATGTTTTTCTACCCGGCAGGGTTTCAGGAGATAAAGTATAATAAGTCTGTCGTAAAGCATTGTGGCATACAAGTCGCATACACAGCCACTAGGCAAATCTGTCCCTTAGACTTAATCGTCCGTTTAGATTTCGGCGGCCATTATAACCATCCAGAAGGTGCAAGCTGCTTATCGCGCAAGGGCTCCACCTGCGGTCATCTTGAGGAAGTTGGTGAGCAAATGAGTTCGCTTTGAAACTGTCCCAACGAACGAGTTGGGCGCTTGCAATAGCGATTCCTGACACCCCGACTAAGTAATATTTCAATTAGGTTCATAATTTTCTGTCAAAATTAAGTCTACATCTTTTCGGTAAGCTGAAGTTTCCTGTTGAGCGTCAATAAGCTTCTGAAGATTTATCGACCGGAGATGAACACGTAGATCCAAGCGTCCCTGGGTGACAACAGGGACCCCAGCCCTATCCGGTTTACAAGGGCTGGAGATGAGTTGGTGGATCTGTCGCACAGAAGTTTGCCAGGGACAGACGACAGTTTTGCGAGACCTAGAAGCAAGCGCGGATCTGTTTTATGCAAGCCAGTTAAAGAAACGCTGGACGTCGAGTGTCCACAATTATACTGTTACGCTACTTGATATCGGACGAACGTTCTCTAAGATGTGTAGATCTGCTTGAAGACTAATCGGTGACTTTTTATACGTATGTGCGCGCGTGTTTCTGTCATCAGATGTGGCTGGGTTCAAAGCGGTAGATGTCCGCTGTAACATGGTCTCCACAATTATGGGCAGGTCGACTGTGTTGACCTTCTAAGGGGATGCTTACGATCATAGGGCTCGTCTGTCATGACACATGAGCTTGCTACTGTTTATCTGGCGCATCCGAGGACATCGTATCCGGTACACCATAAACTATGGTCTTCTGAGGCGGTGGTAACCCGTTCATCACCCTAGCTACCAGACCGCACGGTAAACCCACCGCCTTCTCCACATAATCCACAGGTTAGCCGTTGGTTTTCCGAAAGAGATGATACAGATGGAACTGTGTTGCTCTGCATTATGATGACGATGACAACGAAGCTTCAAAACAGATATAACAAACGCCGTGGTCCAAAAGAACACCCTGGGACAACATCTGAATCTGGAACCCTGGGATTACCTGCCCACTTCCTTCACAAATATTCACGGTGTCGACAAAAGGGACACTTAAGCGTTCACTAAGAGTCCATGAAATAATCTTATCTCACTTTTACCTTTAACTTCCCGAGGTATATCTTCCAAGTCCAGAGTAAGTGAATGAGTGGGAATCATCACAGAGAAACTGTAGTTGTTAGACTGAAGGAAAACCGATGCGACGAAATAGGTATAGACGTCCCAATGTCCGAACAGCATTGAAACTCTCCAGCAAGGATGAAATTTATCCATTTTTCGAAAAACCAGGCATAGATTCCCGCCTCCAGTGGGAAGCTCGGAGGACTTCGGAGGGACTTATAATTGAAAGCCAAAAAGAGGGAACACTTACTCTACAAGCACCCTCGTGGTCTTCGTCCAAACAGTTTGTCATTACTCAGCTGCCAGCACATTTCACTCAGCCCTGGGTATGTAATCCTGATTTCTACCCTCCTGTCGCTCCGACTGATTTCCTTCCCGCTTTCTTGGTCGATGAGCGTTTAAGTTCATCAGTTACTGACGAGGCCACGGCACACACTTCCAACTTCATCCAAATTTCTTAATCCTTGTGAAGCAAGAACACGATATCCTGCTGGCGCAGCAGAACATCTGACTGATACTTAGATGCATCAAATATTTATCTACTATAAACCTAGTGTTTTGTTTCCCACAGAGTGCAGTGTACATATTTTAGGGTGCGCAGCTGGGTAACTTCAGTTTTCAGGCGTGCGCATTCATCCGTAAACACTCGGTCTGGTTCTGGCCTCATAGCCTCAAACATCCGTTAGGTGACAATTTGGACACAAATATGACCATAATATTGAAGGAAAGCCGAAAGAAGTGGGGAAAGTTCACACCATCCTTGCGAGCGGTAGTGATGCTGAAGAAACTTGACACGTTTCCCATCAAATCCTCAACTCAAAGTTCCGCACCCAGCATTAAATAGTTTTCATTTTAACAGAAACCCTTAACATAGGCTGGAACTACGAAGGCAACGTCACACTTAGTTACTGAGATATAACATGAGGATCAATCGCAAGAGCCTTTGTACCTCTGACAAGCCAAGTAAAAAGTTTCACCGAGCCAGTATTCTGTTCTCAGTAGAGGAAAAGTTAGATCGCTCCTCTCACAAAATAAGGTTGTGCTTCGTCACACTCTTCTTACTGACGGTTTCATCCTTGAAATGCAGCTACAGTCGGTGGGCAGTCAAATTTATCAGCCGATGACCTAAAATAAAACAATCTGATTCTGCAATAAAAGGCGAGTTTCACCCAAAGAGTTTGCATGCATTCTTGGATGAAGAAATGAAGGGAGAATGTAGAAGTCGTTTTCACTGTCTTTATTCCCCCTTTTGACACTGATTGCGTTGTTGTGGAACAACCCCCGATGCTAGTGATGGCAGATCTTTTCTTGATTCCGAATAACCTGGAGGAACAGGAGTGAATAATAAATGACTAATCAGCCTCCGAATAGTGGTGCTAATACCAGTGATCTTGGGGAAATAGGGAAATGATCTTGAGGAAGTGGGGCGCATTCTGAGCAACGGACCATAGGTGTTCATTTAAACCTCTTGTCTAAGCATAATATTATGGAGTGAGATAGTACACCCTGGACAGCACAAAGAAACATGGAATTTCTCAATAAGCCTTCACAACGGACCTTCGCTAGGCGAACATTCGCAAGAAACCAAGTAATCATACACTTGAGTCTCGGATTGATTAAAAGACTTTCCAGAAAAGTGTAGAACATACCAGGGTCATGGAAAACATACATGGGCCACCACTTTCCGTAAATGTCCAAGTTGGTAGCGAACGTCATACAAAAGAAAGGCAAGTAGGGAAAAACGTGCGAGTGGAACAAGCTCCTCACCGAAATTCTTGCTTCCTTCCCTGTCTGCTGCAGTGCTTCTGTTTTTTCTTCGTTGTAGAAAAGCAGGTCAGCTGTAAATGTTGACTTCGTTGTCCCTAAAAATAAAGTGTTTAATGAACAGATCTTGCTTGAAACCATCCTACATGAAGGGTAGTCAGCGTTACTACTTTCACAATGCCTAATTACAACACCCAGAAACTAAGAATTTTCGTTGGACTACAACTTCACAACTATGAAACCCAGGATTTACTGATTACGAAATAAACCAGAAAAGTCTACTACCAATCAAAAGGTTGCCACGATCGGTGAAATCAACGGAAAAGATATTGTGAAAGTCCGCTTGGCATGTTCAGACAGACTTGTTAGTTCTGGATGCTGGGGTCGGAAAAAGCAGATATTTAGCTCGCAGTCATATTATTCAGCATGGTTGCGAGTCTTTGATGCGAAGTGGTACGAGCATGAATGAATTATATGAATTAATCATTCAAGTACAACAAAAAGACAACTCACGTGTATTCCTTTATGGACTTATCATCATTATCCCAAGCAGAATGTACAGGTTGTCACAACAGATGTATTGGTCTGAAGCTTTATTTTTCATCAGGTAATACATGTGATGTCCAAACACAAACCCCAGTTTTTGTTAGTGCGAAGAACATACTTCCACCTGTCCCACTGGTAAGTTTTTGCATAATTATGCTGCCGGGATTTTTTATTATATAAGCCTGCAGTAGCTTCGAGGTGTGCTTCAGGCATCAACATTCGCTTGACTTGGAGTATCTTATGTGGCTTTGTTATTACCTCAGTACTTAACTCTGATTTCGGCTTGTTCGAAAGGCATGAAGACTTGTTTGCTGTCGACCTAAATTACTTGATGAATCAAAACTATGCATTCTTTTCAAGAAATCGGGCACTGCATAACACAGTGGTTGCAAAACTTCCATACCGCCGAAGGATTCAAAAGGTTTTGATTTCGACAAAGCAGTCAGAAAATTGTCACAAGTATTTGAGGACCGATCATCTGTCTTTTCGTGGAGATGTCGGTGTCTGAATATTACAAAAGATTTGGGCGATGACAGTCAAATATGCCTACATTGTCAATAAAGATTATGAAAGTTTGACCTTACTTGTTGGCGGAAGACCAGTCCAAGTGTCTTATGCTCTTCCGCAACCTACAATCTCTAGATTCTGACATACTTTTCCATGTTTTACTGAGGATCAGAGAGTGCATAAATGTAATACCGCAGGAAACTAAAAATTCCTGTCAGAGATTGGGGAACTTGAAGCGTGACTCAACAGTGGTCGAAGGCACAAGTCAGTTAGCGAATAATAATGGTCAGTCGGAAAGGGTGTATACTAGGTGACCCTGCAAGTATTGGTAATGGTAGGTCGAAAACCCCTTCACCATATTAGCAGTGTGGTGGCCGACACTGCGCAGTTTTTCCCGTTTGAGTGCCTTCGATACGGGAAGTACTGTGGGGGAGGTCGTAGACGAGATAGCACTAATCTTCGTATGTGCTATCTTGAAGAGATAGCCAGAAAATCGGTGTTTCAGATTGAAGTCAAGCAGCCGTACTTTACGTCGGAGAGGATTTAGAACCATAAAATGGAAAGTGATCATATGCCTTCAGATACTTCTGTGCTGCGCCGGCTGAAGTCTAAGAGCTACCAAACGATCGAAGCAAAGTTTGCTGTTACCGGATCACTACTTTTTGCGGCTACTCATTGAACCCGTTAAATGGTGTCGGTTTCCTCCTTCAGATGAGGTAACACAATTGGTAAGTTCTTATGTAGGTGTGGACGAATGTACAGTTTCTTCAACGAAGTGAGGAAGGCAGCTGTTTCCCCGAACGTTTGTGAAAGAAACCGTAAAACACCATATACCTCGTTCGTTGCAGGTCAACAGTGAACAAGATCTCCGGGTGTTTCAGTGGGGGTAGCCCTTCGGATCTTTTTTAAAGTTCGAGAGAGACATTTGTTTCCCTCATAGAAACAGACCTCGGACCACAGTTATATCCGTCCACCATCTTTGTCCCAAACTTCTCCTTGCTGAAGCAGAGCATTTTTTAAGTTGTCCAATCTGGGATTTTGGGTGGGCCCCCCTGGATTGCAGATTTACACTGTACTCTGCGCTTTGCATTTGAGTCCCCAGGTCAGTAGGATATAATAGCTAATGAGGATTAGGGGTTGTTGGTTAGTCGCAAAAAACTCGATCAGGAATGGAACCGTGAGGCGGGCCGATCAGCGTCGGGAGACAGATGTATAGGCAGAAGCCTACTCTGTCATCCGATATGCTATTTTGCTAATTCCTTGTGCTTGTATCATTTCAAATAGTCCAAACAGGCGTCCAGAGTAACTTTCGCGGATATTGAAAATACCGTCTCCGGAAGATAAACTATTCCTCCGGGTCTAAGAAAAAGCACCTTCTTGGCTTCCTTCGGGCGCGGCATGAAAAGAGTGGGCGATTATTTAAGTTCGCCACCTCGCAACGCACTGGAGGCTTGAAGTGATTTTGTGCAACGACGAATCGAGTGGGTGAAGTTTCAAAAGCTGAGCTCACGTGGACCTGACAGACGGAAGGGCCAATCGCTAATTGCTCGTATTTGTTGGATATCCTCATGAGCCCGAGACCATGAATGGCCTCACCTATGAAGACCGACTTAAGGAGCCGAACCCCTTAACTTTGTCCTATCGCAGACAGAGGGGCGACCTAATCACGCTATACGGGATTCTAAGAAGTGACTTCGGGCCTGATTTATCTTCTCTTTTCCTTCCCACTGGGCTGGAACACCTCAGACGACATGGTAGGAGACTACAAAAGGAAGGACGAACTTAGTCTCCGCGGAGAGCTGGTTCTCGCGTCAAGTAATCAACGCCTGAAACCGACTTCCAGAAGAGGTAGTGTCCACATCGCCATTTCGCTCATCCAAAAAGGGCTTGGAAAAGCACAGAAGTCTACTGGAAGGGGACTTATTCGGGCCTCTAGTCTCCTATTTTAAAACAGCAAATCTGGAAGGAAGAACAACCCAGGGTTACCGGATGGAAAAGTATGTTTGATAACACGTGCCAAAATACCGATACTGTCTGAGTAACTGGCTATTGAATCACGCACGAACAACGTAAGGTAACATGACGACGTGCCGAGTGGTGTTGATGCTTGAGCATTTGCTTTCAGTTTAACAAGATTCAGTCTCATAGAATTGGCATTAAAGGTGTCCCCTGGTGTAGTATTAAGTGCTGTGGAGGTCCGTGTTTAGTTGGAGTTTTATACCGCCCTCCTGCAGCTGATGCCAAGCTAACTAAAATGTTAATACAGTCCATTTGAGGAGCCCTGGGACTGAACTTCCCACAGGTCCTCATCATGAGAGATTTTAACTTTCCTCAACTCTTTACCACAGAAGGTACATCAACTGCTCTAAAAGACTTTGGGGAATTGTCACTGTAAAACCCCTTGGCAGAACATGTTTCCCAGTGTACTCGCTGGGGGCCTGACAGTAAGGCATCCCGACTAGATAATATTTTCACAAATCAGTTCATTGGGGTAAGCAACTTGAATGTTTTCAGTACTCTTGGCCTAAGTGACCATGCAGTTATCCCCTTCAACATTTCTGTATCTAAGCCACCCGTTCCCGATCAGCCTCTAGTTAGGAATTACAAGAGAACTGATTTCGAGAAGGTTCGTCAAGATCTAGAAGGTTCTACTTGCTTAAATTGCCATGACCTACTAGATCTTGATGCTAGATGGGGTCTGTTGAAGAATATAATCCTAAAGACGATAGAAGAGAACACTCCTCTGATCCCAAGAAGAGCCGACAAGTTCTACTCCTCCTGGATTAAGTCAAGCACGCGCAAAATAATACGGCATAAACGGTGATCTTGGAATCTATGGAGGTGCACTAACAGCTCTTCTGATTGGCTAAATTATAAAGACGTCTGTAACAAATATCCGGCAAAGATCAGAAATGACAGAACAAACCACCAGACAACTTTGTAGAACTCTGGAGGGGAATCGTGGGATACTGTACTCGTTGATGATACAGAAGAGTAACAGTTCACTAAGTTTACAGGACCCCATTAGTTTGGAGATTCTCTATTCCAACTCCGAAGTTGCAAACCTACTAGCTCATGAGTTCCAAAACAACTGTTATTCGGGAGACAAAACCCCGCTTCTGTCAGACACCTGTATCACAGAAGGACTAAATCATATGGCGTTTAAACCCCCTGTAATTATGGAAATGTTAAAGAAACTGAACCCGAATAAGTCTCCAGTACTCGATGGTATTCACCCAAGAGCACTCAAGGAGTGTGTTGAAGTTGTGTGCCCCACTAGCAAACCTCTTCAAATGCTCGTTTCTGGAAGGCAGATTACCCTCTGATTGGAAGCGGGTGGCTGTCGTCCCAATCTATAAAGGTGGAAACAAACTACTCACATCCAACTACAGACAAATCTCCCTGATCTCTTCAGTTGCTAAGGTCATGGAGAGTCATAAACGACTCACTTTGTGATCACTTATTTCAGAAATCAATCCTAAACGACCGTCAGCATGGCTTTCTACCAGGAAGGTCAAGTAAAACCAACTTGTTGATAGCTTGGAATAGCTGGACACTCTCTGTCGAAAAGAAATAGCCTATGCACATTGGTTTACTTGACTTTTCCTAGGCCTTTGACTGGGTAACTCATGAAATCCTGCGTAAGAAACTCGAGCTCATGGGTGTACACGGAAAATTATTAATCTGGCTTAGAGACTATCTGTACACCAGGGTGCAGTCAGTCAGAGTTGGCTCCTCTCTATCTGATTGGTTCCCGATGCTGAGTGGTGTGTCTCAAGGTTCCATACCGGGCCCACTACTGTTTCCTGCTTTTATCAGTGACCTACCAGGGGTCCTTAATTCACATTCACCATTATGTGCCGATGATTTGAAGATATGGAAGGAAATACAGGGACCAACGGAAATTTCGATCTTCCAGGAGGACCTTACGAAAATCTTTGATTGGACTACAGAAAACCTGCTTCCTCTCAACTCGAAGAAGTGTCGAATTATGATAATTGACAAACATAAAGGTGGTCCCAGTTCTTACTCTCTAGGTGAAATAAATATCTGTCACTCTAACATGGAACAAGATCCGGGAGTAACATTAAATGATACACTAGGAGCCTCTGTTCACTGTCGCCTTGCAGTCAATAGGGCTTATGGAATCCTGGGGCTTCTCTCGCGAACCTTAGGGTATCTAACTCCTCTTTCCACCACAGTGTGTGCTCTGTACATTCGTCCTCATTTAGAAAAAGTTCGCTTGTAATGCCCCCATAAGTGAAAAAGGACACTGTCATCCTAGAACGGGTACAGAGAAGAGCTACAAGGAAAGCGATTGGGTTACGGCGCAAACCGTACCCGGACCGCTTAGTTGCTCTTCAACTGCACCCAGTACAACACTGGAGGATCAAAGGGGATATGATCACGATGTATCGTATCGCCCATAATCCTCTCCATCCCAACAGATCCCTTCTAAGCTTTAGTCGGAAACGCGACTTGAGGGGTCGCCCGTTAAGAATAGAGCATGAGAGAGCACGTACAAGGATCCGCGCTGACTCATTTGCAGTTAGAGTCTGTAAATTGTGGAACTCCCCCCTTCAGCAGTTGTTACAGCCCCATCCCCTGATACTTTCAAAAGGAGGTTAGACACACACCTGGAGTCCTACGGTACCGATGGGCTATGCTCGAGAAGCTTTCCCCAGATAAGATACAGTAATACTAGCTTGAGACCAGATTAATTAATTAATCGTATCTCTGTCCTTTCAGGTTTTTCAGAACCGGGAAGATAATTATGACCACTCCAAACTCAGAACGTATTCCAATAAGACAGACATAGAACCCAAGGAACCGCCCTTCGCTAATTCTACAACACGAAGTTTGAAGTCCGTTAACGCCGGGAAGGTCAATACTTAATCTCCTCCATCCTAAAGCTATTGAGTTCAGAAAATTATTTGTCACTACAAATCTAAGTGAACTCCGATAACTTTTAGAAATTTTTTAAAATGTACCTGCGAATTTTTAAGGCATTGGACATGCAGTTCTTGTTGTGCTTTTAATGTATTAAATGACACCTTTTTAAAAGTTATTAAGTGGTTACTGTGTACTTCGGAAAAACAACTCTTTAGTGATGAGGTACCAATTTACTTTCGTAATGCAGTCCTTCATTAGTCTTGATGAATCAACTAGTGACACTCAGAGTTCCTTTCATGCAGACTTATTTTCACAGCTTGAAGAAATACAGTCAAACCAAGAGAATTGCGAACGAAAGCTCGCTGAACTAACTGGTTAGTCAACTGTGTTAATTTGCCAGTAACCGTACAGATGAATTTTCGAATATGCTCATGAAAGGCATGCAACTGCTAACTCCAGAGCTTTTAGAATCGGCTATTGATGCTTTATTACAAATTGAAAGCTTGGAGAAGTTATGTGAAGATAATTACCAAGAAATATTTCCAACTATTGAATAAACCATATGAAGATTTTTTCAATCTTGTTTTCTTGAGAACTTGGTGTGTAGTAGGTACTGATGACAGCTTGTATCCAGTAAAATGAAGTGAACTATGTAATTTAATAAGCATATTCCTCTGAAGAATCTTTGACGAGACTTCCATACGAAACGTTGCAGTTGTTTTATTTCAAATATCCCGTAACTTAAAAAGTATGAACTACACCTAACGTCAGTATTTGACTCAGTGCCCAATATTTTTGAGGCTGTTCGATCAAATCATGCTAATTGTTCATATTAAGTACTTCACAAGCATATTGAGCCCTGAAATTAATAATGATTCCGATACATGTGTTTCCTGTGATATTAGTAGTAGGGAAGCAAATTTATACGGGTTCCACCTTTTCAAAAATGGCGGATTAGCGAGGAGAGGTGGTGGTGTGGTACTTAACTTGAAAAATAAGTCAACTGTAAGAGTCATAGGAATCTTCAAATATGAAACTAGGATGTAAGAGATGCTACGCTACTTATTAAAAAGCAAGGAACAAGATAATAACTTAGTCTTGGTGTACTGTAGTCCTCAGTATGAGACAGAGAGCTTCCTCTTGAATGAGTTGGCTCTCTAGAGTGATAAATGTAGATACCAAGTTGCAGTAAACTTCATCGCACCATTATTTAACTGGAACAGCCTGACGATAGAGGTATCAATTAAGTTATCTAATCATAAATTAGTGGAAATATCGATCTCCTTGGACCCTTTATGCAGCATATCAGGGCAGTAATCGGATGTGATCGTAAGCATGCCCCATCAGATCTGAACTTAGTATTCTGTCATGCAGATGATGTCAGCTTTATCCTGCAAATTTCACCCGTAGGTAGCTGTGACCATGTTCAGGTTAACACCATTCATGGTGTGCCAGATTGATACCCCACTAGATCCAATATATGGAAGGAGAGCATGACAGCTATTACTGAAGAGCCTCTTCGGAAGACTGGACATTTAATCCAGAATCCCCAGTTGAAGCTGTGTTGCTCCTTCAAACAGTTGTGCACTCAAGTGACTCAACCTTTCATTGCGAGAACTTTTTAAAGGAGCTGAAAATACTATCTTCTGTGGATAACTTGTAAAATTTCCAGTCTAACCTTGATACACCTAAAGCGAAGAAGTAACGCAAATAAGCCCAGAATAAGTCTGTCGCCGTTATTCACTGATCCTGAGGATGTCTTGACAGGGTTGCCTCCAGACCGTAGTAGAGCACCTAAATGGGCTATTTTTACATGAATTGCAAAGGTAAAATGTAGTACGGTGACGCTGTTTTAATCAAAAGAACAGGGAATAACTTATTGGTCGAAGACGATCAGAACAAAGCAGAGAATATGGCAGGATATCTCGCTGAAATCTTTGCCTTGCAACCTCCAACAAATATTGTGTCAACAGCTAAAGCATTGAAATCCAATAAAAATATACTCCATGAACACCGACTGCAACAAAGTACATAGGAATTAAGGTACTCTGGATATGAAGAAATTAAAGGAACCAAATGAGCTATACTTAAGTTGATCCAGAGTTCGCACTCTACACAGTTCGTCCATTGGGTACTTTATTTAGACCACACCTAATTGAAGGTACACTGACATAATTGGAAGGATGCCATAGTCTAAACTATCCACTGGGCACGTTCTAGGCGTCACCAATCGAATTTCAAACCGATAAGCTTTACTAGTTAAAATTCTAAAGATAGAAATCAAGAAAGCTATTACAGTTCAACAATCTGTTGTTGCTTTCGCAGCATGACTTTCCCAGAAGTTCCCGTTGCTTGTAAAACCTTCTTACGCTCAGGAAAGGTTGAAATACGTTTACGGATGATGGGATATTAGTAGATATAAATTTGATAAACTCAGTTAGGGTGTTCGACAAGTAACCTCACTCCAGGCTTCCCAAAGAATTGGGCCGGAGAGTTTCTTGCTGACAAGACCAAAACCAAAGCCCAGTTCTCTACTTCGAAGTTAATATAAAGTGGTATACGGCAAGACATGGTTCTAAGTCTCCTGCTATATCTTCTGTACAGGAATGAACTACCCGGTACCCCAAAATCCCCCATTTCTTCTCTCCTATGATTAAGAGATATGGAGAGAAATTAGAGATGACGAATATATGCATGCACTTTAGACAGGTCTAAATAGTCTACTAAGTTGGTTATGAAAGTAGCTGGTTGCCATCAGCGCAGTATATGAGCGCGCACACAGGTCATGTAGACAACAGCAATTATGGTACACTACTGGGATACCTCTGCCTTCATTATTAACCTACAGTGACATAGGATCCACAGTTAGTCATGAGCTGAAGGCCACAGCGCACTGTCATCTGGTCACATCTAGGAGTTTCACGACACTGAACATTATGAAAATGTTTTGCCAAGGTAAGTGATGATATGTCCGCCACTTTACACCCATCACTAGCTAGTTCTAAACTAGAAAGCTGTGCATAGTTAGAGAATTTTCGTCTGAAAGGTGACTCAGACCTTACAGAAAGAGTTAAAAGAACGGCCGTTCATATGATCTATATGACGGTTAGTCTTAATTACAAAGAACGACTTCAAAAACTGACTTTCTTCTCTTTGTTGTGCTGCAGAAAAAGAGGAGATCCAGTCATGCTATACAGTATTTTAATAAATGACTTTGGACCTCATCTAGCTCCACTTTTCTTTCCTACCAGTTCGTAACAAGTAAGAGAAGAAAAACAAAGGATAAACGTCGTTTCCCGACAGTAGTGGATTTTGCTTTGAATCATCACTTCTCGAAACCAACTCCTATAAGACTTGGTATCCGCATCACCGATTGACTCATACAAGAGAGGATTGGAGAGCGCCGAGATCCGCCAGGAGAGTTTCCATAAAAAACTCGTATCTTAAATCCCTAATATACGAATATTACGCGGTATTGCCAGGTTCCATGTTGATATCGAACCATTGATTCATTCAAAGTGAGAGGAAAAATTCTTATGACTTTTCATTCATGTGTTTATAGAAGGTTCATAAAGATTTTCCATCCCTTAATGATTAAGATGCCAGGTTCAGTTTTTTGTTTTATTCTTTGGATCAATTTCCCCAGTTAAAAAATCTTTTCATGCTCTGGAAGGTTTACTAACCCCTTGTCAAAAACGAGTTCCAATTTTTGATCCCTTCATGCGAAATTCCTAATTCCACTTCAAAATGGTTTGACTGTTCCATTTTAACTTTTGCTTTTATTTTCAAGATGATCGGTTCCAGAGCGGGTAGAAAGCTTAAGTATATCACGCTCCCAATCCTTATTTAAAATCTCTACCACCAGTCTATTATCTCTCTATCCTACTAACGAACTAAGTGGACGCTATTCAGCCATTCGGTTATCTCTTCTAGATAAACTCTGGGTAAGAAATTCAGTGTTACTGACTCAAGTGTTGTAATGAGTCAGCGTTACTGAACTTTTTCTAGGATCACCTCTCAAATTTCATCGACTGAATTGTTTGAGCAATTCATCTGGCTCCTCATTCTATTCTACTCATTATGAACAACCTTTACGACTTGCATGCTACTAGGAAATATTAGTGAAAACGGACTGAACATTGCTGACACTACATTAAGGTGGAATCAGAAGACAACAGTATTTCATATAGTATCATGGACGGCTGAACTAGTTGCCTTCTTTCCGCTCAAGCAATATCTGCATTCCATCCACAGAAGTAGCTCCTATAAATGCATCCATAATATTTAGGATGTCAACATTATTTTCCTCATGAAAAGTATCGTTGAAGTCAATAATCAGCATGTCGATGTGGAGCTTTTTCTTTTAACCAGCTTCATGCCTTTTGTCGTAGCTTCTCTTTTTATCAAATAACTAAGTAACCAGTCAGGCTGACAGCTCTCTTAAATAGTGTGCCGATTACCATGAAGATCTTTTATGATCAATAGTGCCTGTCGAGTATCAGTTTTTCAACAATGTTTTCAAATATTTCACGATTAATTGATGGTTGATTTTCTAAATGGTGGTCAGAACCTTATCCAGTCCTGCTTTTCATATCATTGGCTTACTCTACATTGAAAAAACTGATATTCACACCACCACTACTTGGAAGGGTTTTTCGAAATAATAAATTCAATAGCCTTTTTTGAGAATAAGTGTCAGCTTGTAGAAGAGACTAAAACTTTAAGAAGCATTTGGTTAACAACAATGCTTACAGGAATACAGTGTTAGGTCAGCGCACACTTGTTAGATGTATTCTCTGAATCTGCAATCCTGAATACTGTTCTACATGCGGTAAAGGAAATCACAGTGGTTGAGATAATAAGTATTAAAAATCACTGCAATCGGATTCAGTTAGCAAACTTTAGACTAGGTATAACTTGAAACGAAATATAAATGTTTAATACTCAGGAAATGCGCAAAAAACTGACTTAAAACAACTCGTTCAAGACAGTAACATGAGAAATGTAATAAGTCATATAACACGGAGGATGCTTTTGGCTAAAGTTCTCAAATATAGCTCTGTTACGATAAACACTTTAAAAAGATGACTTTTTATTATAAAGTCACCTGATGAATTGACTGCCTACCAGATAGTAATCGAATCTTGGTATTTTGAAAGTATCTTGAAAATTAATAAAATTTATTTGAAAAATTCGGAGTCGCTACTGCGAACTAACCTACTTATGACTTTGTAATGGTCGTATGGTTTATTCTTGTGTACACTACAAACATTTCATTGCAGTCTAAGTACATTAAATACTTGAGTGTTACACTAACTCGTGCTTAGTGATATATTTATGTTGTGACATAACCTATTATGACTATTCGAAGGTTATTTTCGGTTGTTTTTAACTAACTTTTTTTAAATTATTACTAACTTCCTCATTCCCTAGATTCATATTCTGTTTTAACTTCAACTGGCGATTTTTGAAATTTGTTAACCCTTTCATCAATTGACTAATAGGACTCTTGCACAAAAATTTGTCACATATCTTTCTAATTATAAAATTAGATAATTACATTGTCACATGAGACTTCTGTAACCACTTGATGCATAGACATTTTCTCCTGGTATTTAAGTATCGAGCCTTATGAGACTTCAGTAAAAAGTACGTATTTGCTCAAACCTTTCTGTTTCTATTAAGTTTATAAATAACCTTCAAAGACCTATTCTTGCTTAGCTTTGTTGATTCTAACATGGACTTCAAACATCCGTTTTAAAGAATATACTAACAAGGCTTAGACAAAAATTTTCAGGAAGACTGTTCTGTATTTTAGAGGCATCAGTGGGCGAAAATTGGTAGTAATGTTTACGTGAACGTTTTGAATGACCTCTTAGATAGCACCTAAAGCTTAATTTTCGAGGTTAACTGGTATACTATACTATACTATAATTTCATCCTACTCATCAGTTTGCAATCAGAAGATGTGAACCATCAGCTAGCAAAGTAAATTGATTATAGTTTACGTTTCAGCTTTGCTTATTTCCTATTTGTTTGCCTCTGGAACCGTTCTAGAAGTGTGATATTTTTAAACTCAGACGATTTAACGATTAGCTTTGTGTGTAGATGAAGCTAAGCATGAAGGCTGTAAAGTTATGGTTATTTTTTAGGAGTTCTGGATAGGAGGTTGAGGATAACATTAGAATTCTTCGTTGACTATCGACTATGTGAGGAGAGGTCCAAAGTTTCAGTGACATATCTTCAGATTCCTCTGAATATCAGGATGTGATTTGGAATTTGCCTTTGAGAAATGGGATTAGCTTCAGTGTTGCCATTTATAACCATAGTTTTGAATTTGCACACTTTGAGCAATAGTAAAGTCTTTTTTGCCTTTCGTTGAACATTTTTCATTTACACCATTTTGTCTTACCCTATGGATCTGAGCGTTTTTGACATATTCGGCTTTGGTTTGATTTACAAACAGATAGACAAATAGACCAAATCAACGCATAAGCGCATCCGTCCAAGTTGGCATACTTCAGAGTAGCATCTAAAAACAAGTGAATAGAAAAAGACTGATGTCTAAGTAGACAAAAGTGTATAGGGAGAGGGTAAATCTGAGAAGTGAGATTAGGTAAGCTACAGAGGACATTAAAGTTTGAATACATCTGCGTCATCTTGACCGATTTCCAGCCATATCACTAACAGTCCACAACCACTGACTCCTATCATCTCACTGACTCCAATCAGGTACAGTACATTTAACCACATGACTCAAACTACCAGGGACTTCAACCATTGTTGTCACGTCTCGGTCCGGCCACTCTGAACCCTCTTCAAACGTAATCCAACTTCCCCTAGCACTGGACGCTGAGGTAGATGGTGGCTCGGCAAGCACACTACATGCCTAGGTCACCTCAGTCGCTGTAGTTTTAACATCTCATTGACCAACTTACCTAGTACCCTTCTCCTGACCTCAACATTGATCACACAGTGATTCCATTATACAACGCATGCAATGCGGAGTAGATAGTTGTGATCAAGTCTCCGTAATCGCTTCATGTCTTCTACTTTCAGCGGCCGTGTCACAGCCGTACGGCAGTGGCTCCAGAGCAGTATATTCGTCCTTTGATAGATAGTCGCATATCGCGCCAGTTGGCGCCATAGATGACGGAAGATGGAAATAGGCTTTCTGTATTCGAGCTGAGAGTTCGTCACTGACTAACCTGCTTGCACTGATACAACTTCCAAAGTGAGTGAAGTGGTCAACATATATCACCATTAAAAGTAGTTCCAAACCAGTCCTTGAGCATGGTCTTAGATTTCACGACATGTGAGACACGCATGCCAAACACATTCAGAATCCTGTTCACTGCTTTCAGATGACCCTGCTTTTTGTCAGTGTTTTATCCTAGAAAGACAATGCTGTCAACATACTCCAAGCCAACTAGATGTCCTCCAGGAAGTAGATCAATTCCTTTGAATTCAGATGTACCTAAGGATATGTCCATTGGTATATCTGTAATGAGGTTGAACAACAACGGTGACAGAAAGCATCACTGATCAACACCATTAAACGTCAACATTTCAGCTGACAATTCTTTACAAACTCGAACATGCCCACACGAGTCTGAATACACAGCCATGATAAGTGGTACATATCTGCTTGGTAATTCTCCCACAGTGAGGCACTTCCACAACAACTCACGGTCAAAAATGTCAAATGCCACCTTCAGGTTGAGAAATATGGCAAGTGTTAGCCACTGGCCGGTAAGTGTGTCTGTGTTCCAGGACCTGTCACGGAGTGAATATTTGATCAATACAGTCTCATTTAGGTCTGAGACCTGTCTGATTCTCTCGAATTTAGTTATCAGATAACCATGGATGCCAGGATCTTTGACACGATATAAGTCATACGGATTCTCCTATGCTTGTCACAGGGAGACGTTTCTCCTTTCTTAAACACTTGAACGATCGGTGAAGTAGGCCAGTCTGAGAGCACTACCTGTGATTCACATACAATACCTCCATCACTTTAGTCAGCAATTTCTTACCTCTACCTTTAAAAACTTTGGGTGACGAACTATCAGATCCTGCTGCTTTGTAAATTTTTACGTCCAAATTAACGATTGTCAGCTTCGGGCAAAGTTGGAGAACTGACACCTAGATTCCATCCAGGTTCAAGTTGGTTGCCGAGCGACTGAAGCGTTGCCGTCGGCCAGTTGCACTGTGCTCTAATATGTCCCACCCACTGTTCTATCCGCCTACCCTAGGAAATTAGAAGGGTCACATAATTTTCGGCAACGATCTTCCTAACTGTTGTCTGATTCTTGCCTGTATCCTGAATAAACCCAACCAGTTGCAGCGTATTTCCTAACACTAATATCTTCTCCAAGTTCCTCGCTTTCGTCACCCACGACTACTTGCGATCATTGCGAAGACTCTTGATAAGTTGACATTTCAGTTTCCTACGCTCTTCATTGTGGTCATAGCCAGCTGGAATCAGTCTTCCAACATCCATTAGTTTAGATGATATTTCAGAAATCCATTGAAGTTAACTAACCTTTGGGTGTAAGACATCGACTATCTTTACCGCAATTTCTACAGAAGACTTGTTATCGCGCCAGGCTTCTTCAGGATAAACATTACTGTCATGTTTAGACAAATGATTACCTGTGTCCTCCCTGAACATGTATATGTGGTCATCGTATTCCAATCGAGCATATACATGCTTTATCGTTGCCTGTTTCCTGCGACCAGTATGATGCAGACATATACAAGCGCACACTAGTGCGTGATCAGAGTCTATACAAGTACTTCACAAGGAGTGGTAATCCTCCACCGATCTTTTCAAACAATGGCTTACAGCAGTGTGATCTGTCTGTGTCCATCTTCGGTTTGAAGTCGGCGGACGCCCAATGAGACAGTGTCCCTTCTTATGCCTAAAGTTAGTACTGTCCAGAAACAAGTGATTACTTCGACAAAATTGCAATAGACGGTCACTGTTGTTGGTTTGTTGGCATGGGATTCCATAAATACCCCCGAGATGCCCTTCCGATTAGATCAGCTTCACTACTTCGACACTAAAGTCATCTACCATTATGACTACATCTAAACGTTTTGCTTCCGGTAGTAAAACTAACAGCTTCTCACTGAATTCATCCTTTACATCTTCCGAACCACAGTCGGCGGCTGCATAGGCAGAGATTACGAATAAGCATCACCTAACTTTACGATCCTTCCGAGATCCTACTGACCAATTTCAAGCAGTAAACAGACGGATGTTGACTAGCATCCACTTAAGAAGCACGCTTGCTGCTCTACAATGCAATGCTATGTCTACATCAACAAGGAAACGAGAGCCAACCATCGAGACTCCGGATACTTCTAAGGTTAGTTCCGAAGGTTCGCGACAATGACCAAGAGAGGTCAAGTGAATAACCACGCTGACGTCCTGTAAACATGTTTTAGAAACACAGCACATAAACATGGCCTTAAATTCTGGCGAACGATTCCTGTTGTCGGATTTGGCATAGAATTTGGACGTTGAAAGCTCCAGCATGAAACCGACAGCAGGTTATTAGGAGACTAGGAATGGTGTTTCGATGACTGACCGTTGGCAGTGGTTACAGAATGAGAGGTTAGGCAAGGCGTAAGAGACCTACCATTGGTATCAAAACGTGAAGGCAAAGAAGGATACAAAGGGAAGAAGGGTATGTTATTTTTATAATAATAATAATTATACTACCGAAAATGTGCAGATGGTTGACACTTCCCAGCTGCCCACACCATGAAAATTGTTTATACACGATACTTGAAAGAGAACATTTATGTGACCTCGGAGACTATGCGATATCTGCTTGGGGCCAGTTGAAAATCCGGATCTTGTTCACGCTTTATGCTAAGTACAGTAGATCTCCACACTGATTTCAGGTTAATGAAGGCCTGTGTTTCTGTTTTCCCGGTCCTGGCTTTGACATCCTCATCTGTGCCGCCCCCACCGCCTGTAGTTGGAACGATGCTGTCTAGATGGTAGGTGGAAGAGACAACTTCCTTTAGATTTCTTTCGCTGATGGTGATTGGTGCTTGTTGTTGTTGTCGGAAGTGGTGGTTGGGTATCTTCATCACCTCTGTCTTCTGTACGTTCACCTCTGCCTCTTCTGCCAACTTGTTAGTTCTCGCCTGTAGTTATTCATGTTTGTGCGACATGACATTAGACATAAACCATCATCGGCGAAATCCAAATGTTCTAGGGTCTTTTCATCTGTCCAGCTAGCGTATGCCCATCTTCTCGCTCCTTGCGGTTTCTTGCATGATACAGTCCAGTCATAATCAGGAAGATCATCGGTGACAGTAGGTGGCAGCCCTGTTTTCACTTCAAAGACATCACTGAGCTTTCAATTGTCAATCACTTGGCATACAGCATCATATAGCATGGGGTTGAGAAAGGTTTGTGACAATGAGACCGTAGCGTTGAAGCAGCAGCTGCCAAATTACTTCTTGGTCGACACTACCGGAGGCTTTTTCAAAATCGATGAAGTTGAGTTGACTGGCATTCTATGCTGTGTTCTATGATGATGCGCAGCGTAGCGTTGCAATTCGGTCTGCACATGATTTGTTCTTCCTGAATCCAGCCTGTTCTGGTCGTAATTTTGAATCCAGATCGTTTTTCAGCTTAGCTTACTACAATAACTCTATTCACAGTTTCAATAAACTAAGGTCTTTGTAGCAAGCCTAACAGTAGCAGGTGAACAGAGTAACTTGCATAACCCAATACAGTTAAGTTAAACTTATTTCGTAAAAAACTAATGTGGTCTACAAGATGATATATACTCTGTTCCATTACGGTATGAATTTTTAAATAACAATAAGAAGAGTTTTCGCATATACACTATCCATCTGTCAATCTCTCAGTAAAAACGGAGATACGTAAGTATAAATTTCGCCGATAGTCGCCAAAATAAAACATTCAAGGCATTTCGAGTATAAAAAGCAGAAGATCTGAGCTAACTGTAAGAAAACGATGAAAATATATAGAAATAATGCACTAGAATCCCAGAGAGCGTTATCAAGTAAATGTTTCTAGAATAATGATATTAGGCAGTTCTTCAGCTATCTATGAACATAATGCACTCAGGAAGTTAGTTGTGATATTTACAATCTCTAAACTCGCACAGACCGACTGATATTACATTTTGTGAATTCATGCCATGTATTGATTTGAATAAACTGAGCCAATTTACATTGTGACGTTACGTCATATACATTACAGATTTTTCTAATGTTAACTAAGCATTGTGTATCTGCAATGCTGTCTCGTAGGTCTGTAAGATTTGTGAAATTTCTGCAAGCACTCAATTAGATAATACACATTACCATTTTATCACTTTCAATTGGACTAAGAGCATATGATGACCAGTTTTAAAGTATACTCCAATCACGGACAGCACAATACTTTTAGGCAATGGAATCTCAGAGTGTCTACCAGAACCCTGTGAAGCTGAATACGAGAAAAAGATATCTCCACTAGTAAGTTGATGACCAACAGCATCCTGCTCATTCTAGACAGTTAAGAACACATATGAGTATACATTATAGGTGTGCTTGTTATTCTGAAAGGATTGAGTCATGAAACACACACATGACATACATTTTAAACATCTGTCTAGTAGATTAAACAACAAAGTTAGAAAATATCAAATGAGAACCATTCACAGTTAGAACTTCCTACCACCTTGTAATCTATGAAACATTGAACTTTGCGCCATAATGACATAAATAGCATCTGATTATTTATAATAAAGTTTTCATATACACATTTATTACTTCATTCTTTATATTAATTAAATGCCATAAGCCAACTTAAAACCATTCAAAAGAAAATATAAGAGAAAATTCGTTGATAAATTGAAGTAAAATGAATGACTAATAAAATCATATTTCTATGATCAATGTCCAATGGACTGAATTACTTCTAATTGCATTAAAACAAGAAAGCAAAACTATGAAAACTTCAAATACATATTATGTTATCAATGAATAAATAAACATTTCACCAACTTGTCAATGAATTTATGTACAAAAGAAAAAAAAAATTGAAAAATATAGAATAAACTTATTCACTAAAAACTATAATTTTAAACAAACAAAAAAAAAAAGCGGTACACATTTTGAAAATAAGTTTATAGCATAAAATCATACTTCCTATTTAATTAATGAAATAAAAATCAGTAATAAAACTCCAATTAAACATATTTCATTATTATGGAAGAGAATTACAAATACAACACATAATAAAAGATGAATTTCAACTAAAAAAGTAGGCATACACACAATGACAACACTAAAGAATATAAAGTATTATAGTAGACCTGAATATATAATATGAAAGACATTTACTAAGAATAAAACATATTTCAAAGAAAGAGATCATGACTATAAACAATGTTTATTTATACTAGGTGAGATGAAAATCTGAACTGTGACCGGATTCGAACCAGTAACCATTAAATTTTTATTTCATCTTCAATTATCACTCAGAATATAAATATTATTCTGATAAACTATATCTATCTTTAAATAGTTATAAATGATAATATTTATTTATACTCAAATTTTTAATTATTATCAATAAGTATACAATAAATAATATCATGATAATTATGGATAATTTTAATGATATTAATAAACCCATGTAACTGGTATCCATTGTGGATTAGTTTGAAATTCATCTATTGCACGTTTCAATTGAATAACTGTTTCTTCAATATCATTGTTAACAATTTTTAAATCAAAAAAATGACTATAATGTTGTTCTAAGAGTGCACTTTCTCGAACTAATCTCTCTAAACTACCATTCTATAAAAATGTGAATAGAATAAAAAAGAAAAAAGAAATCAATACATGCATAGTAGATGTAATGATAAATTTGATTAATTGATTAATTAACCTTTGAAAATATTTCTTATATAACCTTCGATGGTAACCAATTTTATGTTATCCAATCAAACTATCGAATCCAGTTCCACAGGAGGTCAATTGTGGCTTAAATAAACTGCATTGGGTGAAGCAAATTCCAATCTGAGTCGAAACATTACTTCCCTTCAGAATGAACATAAGCCTTAACGATGAGTACCAACGAGAACCACCAACCAATTAAAATCATTTCCTTATGTTATACTCTATTTGGTAGCTAACTGTAAAATCTAAGACGCACGTTTCATCTTATTTAAGACTATTCATCTAGATGTACTTGCACCCAGTGAGTGGTGTTGTTCCCGTTGATATTTGAACTCAGTAATCATCGCTTCAAACGCTAAAGCGTTATCCCTTTATCACACATGACTGAATTGCTCGAACTCTAATAGCAGATGGCTTCTTATGTGAATGCCTCGATACTGTCTAAATATTCATTATATTACAGTTGATTTGGTAGCTAACAGCTGAATCTTTATTTAGGACTTATCAGTTGGATGTATCTGTCCAAGAGTTTGAAGCGATGAGTACTGGGTTTCAGTCCTAGCAGGAACGATATCATTCAGTGGAGTATAGGTACATTCAGTTGATAAGTCATAAAGAGGGCGAAACGTTTTGACTTGGATTCCACTGTTAACCACTAAATAGACTACAATATAAGGAAATGTAATTGTCATCTAGCCATAGTCTAACTTCCGCATTGAGTAACGTAGGTCTGTAACACCAAACTGGATACCAGTTCCTTCCTTTCTAATAAGTAGCATGCTACTGTTTCACTGTGTGATATTTCTAATAAACATACTAAAATGGAATTACACTCGACCACAGTGCCCAAGTTTTACACTTATGTTAAGCACCAGAAAGCATGAAATCTAGGTTTGAAGATTGTTGCAAACTGACACACATCAAATACGTTCTGATTCACAACGTAACTAGATTACACTTATCATATAAGTTTGTTTGTAGAGAAAAACGATAAATAAGCTCTGATGTTAACTCAATCAATGTTTCTTCTACAAACCGTGAGTTATGAACTATCTATTGTTACAATCAGTGACGTTGTTGCTCATATCGTTTGTTTATTTCATTTTGAAACTTCGAAATAATTAAGCAATTTAATAAGCAGTTTGATTAACCACACCATAAAATCTAAATAAGTAACACAAACAAGTCACAGATACTACTACGCAATATCTACCCTCTGGAGTTTAGTAAAAAATTTATAAGTACTTGTTTGAGAAAAAGAAAAAAGCCTCTGAAGTGTTTTCACATAAAAGAAAAATCACGAGGAATTCTGTGTAGGAATCTTAGACAACGCAAAGATTAAGCTGATATTCAGGTTGACAAACTTAGAGAGAGAGAGAAAGACAGTGGAACTTTGCATGATAAAGGATTCTCTCAATCAAATGAAGTGCTTTATTTATTATTGATTCCTTGGGGTCCTAGTGGAATGTAGGGCTTCAGTAGCACGTCGCCATTTCACTCTCTTCTCTAAACTCTTCCAAACCTGCCTCCACGAATCCCCATAACCTCTCATTTCATCTTCTTCACAAAATCTCCTTCATGTCACCCTCACCTCTGACGCCCAACTCGTCGTTTCCCATTTGCATTCCACTCGACGGCCTGGCCTCACCCGCAGCGTGATGTCACCAAACGGTCTTCCTTCTCAGTGTGTGTCCAGTACAGTCCAATCCATCTCCACTTTCTTCTTCTGCATGTTTGTTAGACGATGGGTTCTTGGTTGGTTCGTTACCAGCCAGCCAGCCAGCCAGCCAGCCAGCCAGCCAGCCAGCCAGCCAGCCAGCCAGCCAGCCAGCCAGCCAGCCAGCCAGCCAGCCAGCCAGCCAGCCAGCCAGCCAGCCAGCCAGCCAGCCAGCCAGCCAGCCAGCCAGCCAGCCAGCCAAAGTTCCTTGTTGCTTATTCTCATTTTTCTGACCATCTACTCTGATCTGATCTCATCTTCAGTATCAGTATCGAGTGAGCGTGGGCTGTGGCTGTTGATGTGATGCATGTCTGCAGTTTGTTGGAAATGCTTTTCTTAACGCGTCAAGTCTCTCAACCATTACATGGAAGCACTGACTCACTTGACTGACGTTAGTGTTGAAAATCCTGATCTTGTTCAGACTTTATGCTGAGTGTAGTGCAGTAAATCTCCACACTGATCATTTCAGATTAATGAAGGAAGACGTCTTTTTGGTGTCTTTCCGATCGTGACTTTGACATCGTCATCTGTGCCGCCCCCACCGTCTGTAGTTAGAACGATGCTGCCTAGGTAGGTAGGTGGAAGAGACAACTTCCTTTAGATTTTTTCCGTTGATTGTGATTGGTGCTTGTTGTTGTTGGCTGGGTATCTTCATCAATTTAAGTAAAATGGTCTAAATCATCGAACATCATGCAATGAATGAATGTTGCGTCAAGTACAAGGGTAAGAGCAGTCAATTAAAATCAGTCGGAAAAACAGCGGAAAGATGTTTATCGGAATATCGAGTAGTAGATCTAACAAACTAAGATAATTAGCGTAGGAAAAAGCTCGGCTACCACTATGCATAGACTGTCATATAACCACACTAGAAGGTGGAAATCAATGAAGGTAACAAAATCCTCTGGGTTTTAAGCAGAAATTGTTTATTGAATCTTTTTAAAAAAACTAAATCAGTATGTAATAAATCCAGTTGAAAAAGTTCACCACATATTGGGGATATCTGGAAAATTCTGTCGTCACTTAAAATAATAGACAATTGGTAGTTGGACTATGAAGAAGTCTCGAAGTAGTGTGGATACCTTGATATGATTATGATGCAGAAATTAAGGTCAAAACGTAACGCAGTAAATAATATTGTACTAACCACAGCTGTAAGCGATTTCTGATTTACCTTTACTGATTTTATCTTTTTGATATTTCGAGCTGTGACAGTTCGAGAAGATGCATTTTTACATACAGTTCTATACTTAACCCTTTCTCCAACTTTAAGCTTACCATAATAAAAAGATATGGTGATACAAATGAAACGCGCTCAGTGTAACCAGGTGGACTTTAGTATAGTAAACAGGGAGTCAAACCTAATGTCTGAGGGGGTTGTAATGATATCATATGGTTGCCCGGACCATAGACCTCGATAGGTACAGCAGGACCCAAAGACGTGATTTTTAGTTTGAGACGAAACTTCACAACTCCACGGTGATAGCCAATAGGGGTTTCAAGAAGATCTTCAACTTATTTCACGTTCAAATGAATACAGTAAAGAGATATCATATATCTTAGTTTTTCCATTATACTCTGAACACTTCGTTTTCGTCCAAATCTTATGACTACTGACTATAGAACAGTATGATTACACCCATGTATATCATACATCAGATATGATAATCACTTTCCAAATTGATAGGATAGCATGTTATATATATATATATATATATATATATATATATATATATATCACACGTGAACTAAAATGAATTCTAAAAAACCCACCCCATCCATCTAAGTCAACATAGGACCAGGCATTACTGCATAACCGTCCGAGTTGCCACACCCCATATCAGTACATCAACGAAAAAGACAGTGAAAGGGAAGATGAAGATAAGAAATTCAGTCAAAGGAAATGTTAAGTACTAAAAGAGAGAAACGAAGAATGAGAAAATGGTGAGATTTAGTATAGCGTTAGGAAGAGGATAATGTATGTATACATCTGCGCCACTGACATCGGTTCTGAGCCATATCACCTAGAGTCTCCAACCACTGATTTCTATTGTCCTGCGGACCCCATTTTTTTCTGCCCTAGTGCTTAATGCTGCGTTTACACCTGCAAGACCATAAGAACTAGCTATCGAATCTCCAGAAACTTTAAGGGTGAATTTTGAAAATTCACCAGATTGGCTGGAAGAGGTCAGGTGAATAACCGCACTTGGGTCCTGTATACGTGTCTCACAAACACAGCACACATCCATGCCCGGAGTTGGTAGAGTCTTGGCCAACGAAGCCTGTTGACCAGTTTGACAGAGGATCCGGATATTGAAGGTCTCGATCTGTAATTTGGAACGTAATTTAAGGAGATCAGGGATGCTGTTCTGTGGATTCAGAGCGTTATCGAAGGTTGCAGAGCTAGGAGAGATTGAAGATGATGTAGCTTCGTTAATTGAGAGACATGAAGGAAGATTAGAAGATTATGATGAACGAAGGGGATAGCAGTCTGAGGAAACTTGAGTGCAGATCGTGTTGTGACATCGGTTCACACTTCCTGGCTACCCATACCGTGGAAGTCTATTTCTTCTTAAGGTACCTGAAAGAGATTTATGTGACCGCAGATCCCATCGGACATTTGCTTGAGGCCTGTCACACACAGCCTTTTGTCTATGGTTGTCTTGAACTTTTGTATTTTTGGGGCCAGATGGTCGAAAGGAAACGACAAATAAACCAACACCGCAGGCCCAGCAGACCGTGGGGCATGGTGGAGTGTGTTATTTTTGGGGTCGACCTTTTCTAACGTCCCCTTCCACTGAGAAGACAGCATCATCAAGGCACTGCTGGTTATCCAAGGGAAATACCTTACTGCTATCACAACCCATCCAGCTAGCAGCAGTACGACTTCGCCCTCAGACCCCCATCATAGTGTAGTAATTTACACTACAACGGTAACTGCTTTTCGTCTAACCACTATCCAACAGATTTTTCTGGTATGGTAAGACCTCGAGGGAACAAGCATTTCACCAGCATAGCCCGTTGGGTCATTGTGATATGCAAACCCGACCACCACATCAAAGACGCAGGTATCGGTCGGGAACAAAATTAGTTACATACTCTTTGGCATAATAAATGGTAATATCAGATACATTTAAGGCATGTCTGAACGAATAACTGCATTGAAACCTATTGAAAACTTTCATGTCCATATAATGAATCATCTGGAAGGTGACAAGAAGGCTAAAACGACGTGGTTCTGAACCTAACTATGTGTATTTAAACTTTAGTTTCAAAGAAAAGCAAACAGGTGTAGTTTAAATAAATAAAAAGGTTGAATTTATGATGTTGGTCTTCATCTCTGAGATATACCATTCAATTGTCAATGTTACAGTATCACCTTAAAATTGTTTATGTAGTAGAAGTGACATGATATTCACAAAGCATAATGATTACTTGATTAAAACTGTGTCAGAGGAGAAGAAAATCGCCTAAATAAAGAGTAAAAAAATCTCTTTCAAAAATCAACAACTTACATTACTACTACTATTATTATTATTAGTAGTATCGGCTGTATTGTTGTTATGCTGTCCATTTGTCATATCATTAAGAGTTGGTGCAGCAATAAACACAACACATGGAGCAAATTCAGCGCCACGTAATATTTTCAATGCTTGAGGTTCCACATCTAATATTGCAATTAAACTTGCTGCATGAATTTGTCTAATTGTATCCAATTTTGTTCCATACATTGCACCTTCATGTGCACCATACTCTAAATATTCATTACTTGCAATGTCTCGCATCATTTCATCGTGTGATATAAAATAATAATTTTTACCATTGACTTCATCTTTACGTGGTGTACGTGTTGTGTCTATAGAGGTAGAAAAAAAACGGATGGTCATTTTATAATATACAATTAAATAAAAATGCATACAATTTACCTTTGATTGGTTACTGGAAAGCAACTTATTTCATGTTATCTAGTCCTGACTGTTGATTGACTATTTTGCAGTGTAGCCATCAGGTTAGGAGGCTCACCATCGCGATGCATTTTAAAGCATGATAATTGGATGGAGGAAATCAATATGGAGCCGTGGACCTAGGTTTCTCGCTTATTGGCACTCGAAAATAAGGCATATTTGCAAATGAGGATTCGCATCTCAGAAAGGGCCATCAGTCCCCTTGAGGTTGAAGATACGTCTTGCTAACGCGTCCTAACAAGTACGAAACTTAAGTCCATGGCTTCCTGCTGATTATCGTTAACCAAGTAGCACATAATTTAATTTCAGGATAAGAAATATTTGATGTCTTTCTCACAACTTCTGTTACTCCAATTGTCTAAGTTTTAGCACAAAGCATGGTAGATAGCCTTCTCATCCTACTCATAGTATGCTGGTCCATCGACCAGTCAGGTCCACGTGATTTGAACGGTTCTGCTTTGTGAGTTGAATTCCTCCCAGTGCACCACTGATGAGATCTACTCCTAATGAATGGACCGGTTGACTGTGTTTAGATAACTATAACCCGGTAGTGTAAACTGAATGTAAAATCTTTGTCTTATATACCGTTTAGAGTCACCACCAACACAGGCAGCATCGTTCTAACTACAGACGGTGGGGGCGGCACAGATGATGATGTCAAAGTCACGATCGGAAAGACACCAAAAAGACGTCTTCCTTCATTAATCTGAAATGATCAGTGTGGAGATTTACTGCACTACACTCAGCATAAAGTCTGAACAAGATCAGGATTTTCAACACTAACGTCAGTCAAGTGAGTCAGTGCTTCCATGTAATGGTTGAGAGACTTGACGCGTTAAGAAAAGCATTTCCAACAAACTGCAGACATGCATCACATCAACAGCCACAGCCCACGCTCACTCGATACTGATACTGAAGATGAGATCAGATCAGAGTAGATGGTCAGAAAAATGAGAATAAGCAACAAGGAACTTTGGCTGGCTGGCTGGTAACGAACCAACCAAGAACCCATCGTCTAACAAACATACAGAAGAAGAAAGTGGAGATGGATTGGACTGGACTGGATACACACTGAGACGGAAGACCGTTTGGTGACATCACGCTGCGGGTGAGGCCAGGCCGTCGAGTGGAATGCAAATGGGAAACGACGAGTTGGGCGTCAGAGGTGAGGGTGACATGAAGGAGATTTTGTGAAGAAGATGAAATGAGAGGTTATGGGGATTCGTGGAGGCAGGTTTGGAAGAGTTTAGAGAAGAGAGTGAAATGGCGACGTGCTACTGAAGCTCTACATTCCACTGGGAACCCAAGGGATTAACAATAATGATAATAGTTTGCCATATTTTCGGGATATCCAATCCATCTTTTCCGTCGATCGCAGGAAGATATCAACACATGTAGAACGTTTGAGGAAATAAACCCTTTCGTAGAATTTTTACCTTTTGAATGTTTTCTTTTTATGAGCTCAGTATAAGATATTATCAGTGATGGTAGAGTCTTTCCACTGTATAGGAAATTTTTGGTTGTTATTTGCGTCTTCAACCATGTTTACTGAGACGCGTTAGTAACTACCGCACTGTTTCTCTTGTACATGTGGCATCACACTCGCAACACCGTATCTTACAGACAAATTTCTATTGTTCCAGATAAGGAACAGGATTCTTCAATTTGGACGGATGTGAATGCGGAGTGTTCATCACTCTACAGAATACCCTGTTGTTTAGCAACTTCTTCGTATAGTTGTTTTGCTTTAGAAAATGCATTCTGGGAAAAAACACCATGCACCAGATTCAGCAGTTGCTGAATTAATGAAATGCACAAAACAAGCTACATGACTGGAAACTATGACGCAACGTATCCCATACTGAATGTATAAAGACACTACAGGCTGACAGAGTAATGGCACAGATCCCTTTAAACGTATTAGTTCCAGTTTCACAATGGTGCATGTCTGTACACTCTTTGGCTTCTTCAAAGTTTCAAAAACTTAGCTACTCTTCTTTTCCTTATTCTCTGCCTCCCAAAAACTTTTCTATATTCATATGTTACTCATTCTCTTTCCTTCCTACTTGTGTGATGCCAAGAAATGTGGTGAGTTGAACTGATACACTGCTTATGTAAGCTTCTAAGTTGATCTAGTTCAGATGTGTGCATTAAACCAGTATCAGCATATGACTTGGTACTACTGAGTAACGGTCTAAGTCGACACACTTAATTTCAAAAAATCAAGTTAGTAGGTAGAACAATGTGAAAAAAAGTGGAACTTCAGGGACTGATGCAATGTTTTGACCCCGACATTTTGAATCTTTTTCAATCCTAAAACTACATGAGGGAGCATTGCGGGATGTCAAACGGTGATTAGACATGCGTAACATATGTCTCGTCCACTTCAGTCTGTAAAGGTTTACAACCACAGTAACCAACTTTCCTCTTCCTCCTGAAACCCTACCTATGACTTCGACGTCACTGATGTGTCGGTTCAATGACAGATGGCCTATGTTGCGAAGGCAATAAAACATCTGAATCCTTCTCATGTTCCTTAATTTTAATGACCATTTTTCATAGCCATAGAGTGGAACAGAATGAACTGCAACACGGCAAACTCTGTCTTTAATAAGCAATCAGATATGGCGATGGTGTCACAGTTGGTATAAGCTGGCAAAAGCCAAGCGGAGCGTTTTAAGCGATGCAGAGATTTCATGGTTCACTGACCTACCAGGGGAATTTAAACTCCCAGGTAAGTGAGGTGGTCAATGCGCTCAATCACTTCACTCCCTATTGCTAGCCGGGGTGCAAATGAAGACCAGTCTTGGAGCAAGAATTTGTATGTGGATTCTCAGAAATCCACCGCAAACATTTTCAAATTGTCACTTCAGAAGACTACATCTTATGAGCTTCTTCACCTAACAGAGCTACCTCATCTACATACTCTAGATCTACTAAGAATTCTCCTATGGCAAAGTCAGTCCCGATAAAGTTAGATGAAGAGAGAGAGACCTCCATAAGAACGGTTACAATAAGGTTGAACAGAAATGGAGAGAGTGGACATCCTTGACTGACACTAACCGATATATACAGCTCGTCCGACAAGCCATCGCGTGCTCTAACATTCCCACCGGTGCTTGGGTGAGTACAGTACAGTACAAACTCCGTACCCTTGTCAGTGAAAGATTGAGATAAGACCTCTGGATAGATGGAGTCGAATGCCGCTCCCAGGTGTCATGCACTAGGTAAGTGTGCCTGTGCTCTAAGGCTTCACACTGTGAGTATTTGGTCAATACAATCCTTACCGCATCAGAAACTTGAAATGTGTCTCAAGGTTTCCGCTCCAAGGTATTAGACGCCATGTTCATCAGATTGATTCCTCTACGGTTATCACAGCAGGATTTCTCTCCCTTCTTGAAGTGTGAGACAATCAGCCACTGGAAGTAGTCACAGTGGATCATATCTGATTTATATACACTAGCTAACATTTTCGTCAACCCAACCGAAACATCATCGACCATCATCCTTAAATACCATGGGTGCCAGCCCATCTGGTTCTGCTGTCTTTCTTCGTTTCAAATTACTTACCAGCTTCTTAGTTTCTGCAAAACCTGGAGGGCCTACTCCAACTTTTCACTCAGCATTCGACCAACAGCGTGCAACAATATAGTGTGTACAAAAGAAAATAGTCACTAACTTATTATTGTCCTGGTAATAAGTGACTTATCATCCTCTCATTTTTCTCAAAATATTTCCAATACATTTATTCTGTAATTATTCTCATCCATATTCATATTGATTAACGCTTCATTATTATCGTATTTGTTATTTTCACGATAGTTTTATCCCACCTACTTATCATCTTACTAACATAATACTTTCACATTGGTTATGCAATCCCTTTTACTTACTTCTAGTTTTATCTTACTCATTCGTAAAAATTTGTCACCTTGCCTTATATAACCCTTATGTAGTTGGATTGAATCTATTACTTTACGGCAGCATTTATGACGGATCGATATCAGCTGGAGAACCATTGAAAACCTGCAACAACTGGACTGCCATTTCGTCCTAGTAGGGGACTCCTCAGCAGTACCCACCCACTACCCGGCGAGGGGCCAAACCCAGGACCTTCAGGTTTTACGGCGAATGCGTTAACAATGCAGCCACAGGGTCGAAGTTCAATTTACTACCTAAACTTCTTTTGTATCCTGAATTATTATATTTTTTTGATTTTCCAAAAGTTGACCGGTATCTTAAAAACGCTCTAGATAAAATATGTTGATTTTTGTCATAGTGATTATTTATTTATTTATTCAGGTTGTATGCAGCCAAAGAAAATCCTATGAGATAGATTACGTCATCTCATCCTTTAAAAGGTCTTCTCATTGCGTTATTCAAGTTAGTAAAACGAAGCTAAATGTATGAAATGGAATAGTAGCTGGACGCTCTTTAAACTTTTCCTCACATGTATACACTCATCTTCTTCGAAATCTTGAATATATTTCCCACTGATCTTCATTCGTTTAAGCTGTCTCATCTCATACACAACTTCAGTGTCTGGCTTTATATTGACTTGGTTGCCTTTCTGCCCATTGGACATATAGGTTGTAAATGACTGACAACGGCAGTACACCTATATCCAGAGATTCTCTGTCAATTATTTTCAACCCTACACCATCAAATAAAGTGTTCTACGGGGTCAGCTTACTTCGCTTACTGGAAACAACTGATACTTATATTAATAGATTTGGCTAAAATCCTAGGATTACAGAATGTTATTCGTTGCACTATACTCAAAATCAGTAGATAATATTCACCTTTTATATCTGTCAACTGCAAATCAAAAAATTAAGCAGAAATATCTCTACTCGAAAAGTAAGAGGCATAGGCTCCCATCCCAATTAAAATATAACCTTTGATGAGAATTTAGATAGGCCTTCATGACTAGCATAAGATGAATTGAAATGTTTCAGTATCCTTAAGGCTCTTTATGTATTGCTTAAACAACAGAAGTTATCCATCTCTAATACCAGAATGTTTAAACTTAACTACTAACTGAGGTCTAAGAGTTGCGGTAATTATTTCAGATGAATAACTCGAAACTGTAATGCATTGCTATGAAAAAAACGGAAGGGGGAATGCTGAAGATTAGTGAGATATAACCAAACGATGAATACCATTCATCCAGGATCAACAATCATAGAGTCGTAGGTTTTCATGACAGATTGGAATCATAAGTGAAACTAGATATTTGACAAAAGTGAAGTTTAAGAATATGGATCATTTCACGTAAGTGGATAACAATGACAGTGATTGCTCAAATGTCTGTGGGTAGAGAATAAATAATTGAAGCAGATTAGATAACGGTGATGAAAACTCCATGTCATCCTCGGCACCAACGCCAAACTCGTCATTTCCCATGGGGATTCCACTCGAGTAACTGGCCTGACACGTGATGTCCCCAGTCGGCCTTCTCAGTGTATGCCCAATCCATCTCCACTCCCTTCCACTGCATATTTGTTGAGCGATAGCTTCTTGCTTCGTTGGTTCGTTCCCAGAGCTCCTTGTTGCTTATTCTCATTATTCTGGCCATCTGATCTTCAGTAACGAGTCAGCGTAGGCAGTTGTTGATGAATGTCTGTAGTTTATTGGAAATCCCTTCCGCAACACGCCAAGTCTCTAAACCATACAGAAGCACTGACTTGATGTTGGTGTTGAAAATCCGTATCTTGTTCCACATGCTGAGTGGAGTGCAGAAGATCTCCACACTGGTTTCAGGCTAATGAAGGCCCGTCTTGCTTTTCCGATTCTGACTTTGACATCCTCGTCTGTGCCTGTGTCGCCTGTAGTTGAAACAGTGCTTCCTAGATAGGTGAAAGAGGCTACTTCCTTTAAGTTCCTCTCGTTGATGGGGATTGCAGCTTGTTGTTGTTGTTGTTTGGGTATCTTCATCACCTCTGTCTTCTCTACGTTCACTTGAAGTCCTGTTTTCTCTGCCTCTTCTGCCAACTTGTTAGTTTTTGCCTGTAGATCTTCAAGTGATATATAATATAACGAAGTATTTTTTAGTCCAACAGATCGACCACTCCCAGTTTATCCTCGGTTAAAATAGAAACAAAATCTCAAGCTTTACGACAGATCGCTGGATCTCGTCTATTACCGGAATGTTAAGTTGGAGAAACAGAAGTGTATTATAGCATGACCTACTCAAACGAATCAATGCATGTTTCAGAGACTATGCTGTTAATCAACATACAACTTGTAGATGGTCGAAGAGCGCTGACAATGAATCCATATGGATCTTAAAGGATCAACACATATGAAAGAACTTGTTTTACTACTAGTGATACGCATACTAGATGATGAGACGATGCAACGATTGCCAGGTCAAATACATAAGTCAAAGTAGTCGACCAGGATCAATTAGGCTATCGGAGCACAAAAACTTAGCTAGGTCAAAATTAGTAGATCCTAGGTAAGGAGTTTAGAAAAAAGCTCAGCCATAGCTATGCATACGATTACACACAATCACACAATAAGATAGGACAGGGTGAGAATCCTTAAAACTAACATAACAGGGTGGAGGGAAAGATTGATAACTGAGTCTTTGTTTATGGAATCAACACCTAACACAGACAGCAACAGGAATGACTTAACACCTGTTCCGGATATATTGAAAATTTTACTGCCTATCTCACAAAGAGACGAGAAAATTGAGACTATATAAAGGATATTTCAAAGTTGTGTAGTTATCTTGATACGACTATGGACAATAAATTATATCCGCAACGTAATGTAGTAAACAATATTGTTACACTGTGTGATAAATCTAATAAATCAATAAAAATGGAAGGTCATTTTATATCTAAATTATTGTCTTTTGTGCATATTTAGGCGTTACAATACACCTAATTGTTCAAAGAAAGCATTCTATGACAAGTGTTTACACTTACGAGGAATAGGATAGGCAAATTTATCAGGACATGATTGAATTAAACAATTCTTTATATGACGTCGACCAACTCCATGTGCACCAAGTAATACTAGTGTTCTTCGACGGAATTGTGGTAATCTTACTACTTCTTCATATGTGATTAAATCCAATTGATCATATATAGCTGTATGTTTACTTTTATACTTATCTTTGAATTGACGTTTTCTACGCTTAAACCATGCACCACAATGTGTAATACCCATTTCACGAGATAATTCAGCGGCTTTATTAGCCATACGCCATTCTTGAAGTTCTGGACTAGGTATAAGTCCAGCTGGTGCTTGATAATCTGAACCCCATAAACGAGCCTGTAAAACAACAACAACAACATTGATTTACATTGTAGATGAAAATAAAATTTATTGCAGTAGAATCTTGCTTCAATTTCATAGCAGATGGACAGATATGCTAATCAATAACTGGAACATAAGAGCTTCATCAATTATCGAACTTGTGCGCATAATTTAGTTCTACAGGTAGTCAGTTGTGCCTTAAATAACTTGGTAATAAAGTTTCTCACTTTAGTACTGATTGACACGGTTTAAAATCTTCTAAGTATGATGAATCCTCTCAAATACACAAGTACGTATTGTTACTCACAGACTATAAACATTTGGATTAAATAAGAACTACTGAAATTATAGTGAATCGTTAGTAAATAACTCTAGTACTTCTTTAGGTCAACTTGATGGAAGATGATGCATAATTACTTAGCCATATCACTGAATATAATACAACTGCTCAATAAATGTAAAATAAACGTTTTATGCTTAAGTTTTATAAATTTATCGTACGGAAAGTTTGAATTATCTTTTTCGCGCTCTTTTTTACCCTACATGTATCGCCAAATTTTACTACTTTTAAAAACGCTGTTTTCCTATTGGTTAAGCTCGTAATTTTAATATGCTATTTTGTTTTTTCACTTCAAGGGCGGACATAAAGTATATAAGTATAAGCATTGTGTCCTTGGATTTATTCATACTTTCACACTTTCAATTGGAATAAACTCTCTTCAGTTCAGTCTTATTTTATTCTTCTTATGTCAACTCATCAAGTTGTCAAGTATTGTATAGTTCATCTAATAAATAGATTACGCATCCTGAAAGCAACCGTATTCACGAATCACAACAGAGGACACATAAATTCATTAATAAATTGAATAACCGTTAGTCAGTCTTTCCTTTAAATAAAAACTTTAAATCTTAGAGTGTACAAAACCAAGAAAGGGATGAATATTACCTTGGAGATTTGAAAGTATAACTCTGACAATTTCAGTCTGCTCACCCTAAAGTGAAGTTGATTTTTTGTATCATCATATGCAATAATTTGTTGTTAAATATGACTTCAAATTTCTCATGTTTTCATAATAAGAGTTTGTAAAATTTAATTCTTTTAAATGAATAACTTATGAATTTTTATGCAGCAAAATGTTGAAGATCTTGAATGACCTTGGTGAAACATTTGTGTTCTTCATTCCTACCTGAGTATACCTTCTGAGTGACTTGGATTTCGCCGATGACTTGTGCCTGATGTCACATAAACTTGAAGATCTACAGGCAAAAACTAACAAGTTGGCAGAAGAGGCAGGGTAGCGAAGGAAGACGGGACTTCAAGTGAATATAGAGAAGACAGAGGTGATGAAGATACCCAAACAACAACAGCAACAAGTTGCAATCCCCATCAACGAGAGAAACTTAAAGGAAGTAGCCTCTTTCACCTATCTAGGAAGCACTGTTTCAACTACAGGCGACACAGGCACAGACGAGGATGTCAAAGTCAGAATCGGAAAAGCAAGACGGGCCTTCATTAGCCTGAAACCAGTGTGGAGATCTTCTGCACTCCACTCAGCATGTGGAACAAGATACGGATTTTCAACACCAACGTCAAGTCAGTGCTTCTGTGTGATGGTTCAGAGACTTGGCGTGTTACGGAAGGGATTTCCAATAAACTACAGACATTCATCAACAACTGCCTACGCTGACTCGTTACTGAAGATCAGATGGCCAGAATAATGAGAATAAGCAACAAGGAGCTCTGGGAACGAACCAACGAAGCAAGAAGCTATCGCTCAACAAATATGCAGTGGAAGGGAGTGGAGATGGATTGGGCATACACTGAGAAGGCCGACTGGGGACATCACGTGTCAGGCCAGTTACTCGAGTGGAATCCCCATGGGAAGCGACGAGTTGGACGTCCGAGGGTGACATGGAGGAGGTCGTGCGAGGAATAAATGAGAGCTTGTGGGGTGTCGTGGAACCAGGTTCAAAAGATCTCAGAGAACAGAGGTCACTGGAGACGTGCTACTGAAGCCCTATGTTCCACTAGGAACCCAAAGGACTAATAATAATAATAATAATAATAATAATAATAATAATAATAATAATAATAAATACCTTCTGAGTATGTTTCACTGAACTTCTCTTATTCCTGTCTTTAGTTAAGTTTTCTGTAATTGTTCATTTAGTCGATTCACCTCTTTCTATCAATGTATTGTTTAGATGCACTATATAATGACATTTCAAACAACTGATTATTCGTCATTTGATTCTTCTCTCTCTTTCTTCTTTTGCCTGGGGTTAATTAGTTTAAGCACTTGACTTTTAACCTAGGGATCATTGGTTTCAAACTTAACAAACGAGTAATACTGAAAGTCTTCAAGTAACAAGTGATACAAATAACCCACATACGAAACTGTACCAGGTTGAGATATACATTATTCCTCTTACATTCTTCTTGTTTATTAAACTATTACAATTCTATTTGGAGGTTTGTGGAGATTTAGTGATTTCAGGTTGGTATTCATCATCAACTGACATCAGTTGGTAGAACATAGGAAAGCTAGGAGTACTGGACAGCTGTTTCGTTCTAGTATGAAACTCCTCACCACTGTGCAACCATGATCCCGCCAGGAGTCGAACCCAGAACCTTCAAGCTGCGTGGCCAGCACGTCACGATTCAGTAACTGGGTCGGAATCTAATGGCCCATATTTCTTACTTCTCTCAGTCTACGATGCAGTGCAACCTCCATCCAATGTCATCGTTGGCTAACTGTCCTCATGTTCTACTTGGTTGGCACAACCGGTCACGGCTTCTCATTGGAACTTCAGGAATCCCCTCTCAAAGTTATTCATCAATGAGCACTAGATGAATACCAACCTGAAACCAATAAATTCTCACAAACCTCCAAACTGAACTAAACTAAACTTTGAGAGGTGATTCTCGAAGTTCCAATGAGAAGTGGTAACTGGTGGGGTCAACCAAGTCGAACATGAAGACAGTTACTCAGCAATGGCACTGGATGGAAATCACACTACATCATGAACTGAGAGAAGTAGGAAATATGAACCACTGGATTCTGACATAGTGGCTCAATGCTAACATGCTGGGCATCGAAGCTGGGAGTCCATGGTCCGATTCTTGGTAGGGTCATGCATTCTAATTGTTTTAACTTCCATTGATAGTTATTCACGGCAGACATTTGAGACCGTCATTATGCTGCATAAAAGCGGAACCACAATATATAAAGAAATAATGGAATAATAACAAAAATAATAAGAAAATACTTATTGAAACTTGTTCGAATTCCAATGAGAACTTCAAGAAGCACAAGTTTTATTCAATTATAATTGACACTTGCTGCATATGAGATGACCCTAATGACTCAGTAGCCAAATGGAAAACGTGCTGACGTTTGAAACAATCGGTGTTGGGTTCAATTCTTGCTGGGAACATCATCACTCACTGGAAGGCAGGCACTCTTAGCTGATAAGTCCCAAAGACGGCTTAACGTTTGTTCTGGATTTCACAGCTAGCCGCCACCAATTACATTACATATGAATAACAAGTTTTTGGATAATCTCGATTGCAAATAAGTGTGAGGTGACTATGCATATGCATGAGAATGAGAAATCGGGCAAAACTGAGTACATTCACATAATGGTTAGGTAACAGAATGGTTGGATTATCAATGAATTCTGAGTTTAAGTTGTGAAATATGAAGTCAAAAAGTGAATAGAATGATAAAAACAGTAAAAACAGATCATATTTACAGCTATCCAGTTTGATCGGAATAGAAAATCATTACATTTGTGTCTTGGTTGAAGGTGAACATAAAGCAGTGGAGAAGACCGGACACGAACCATTTCCCCACATATATTGTTAATTGGGAAAACTTTGATACCTTTTTAGTAAAGTATGTTTAATAATCGAAGGTACACAAACCTGAAGGCCTATGGTAAAACTCTGTATATGATAGCAAACGTTGAGGTCCTTATCCATTTACTAATCCGTATCCATTAGAGGCAGACAAACAGACAGACAATCAACCACACAAGTACATAAGTACAAGTTGTTTGACATCACAGTAGTATATGAAGAAAAAGTAGATCCAAGAAGAGTGATCTCAAAGTAGAAAAATTTATGTGACACGATAAGCATTCTGAAGATGACGGTTAGCGCAAATATTCAAGTTTTAAAAGACATCAAAGAGTGAATACATCGACGACCCTGTGACCGATTTTCAGCCGTCGCCAAGAGTCTTCAACCACTGATTCCTTTGACCTCGTGGACCCCAGTCAGGTAGTCTACATTTTCTTCAACACGACTCAGATAAACAGAAGAAGAATTCATCAAGTGGTGCTGCGTCTTCGTCTGGACACTCTGAACTCTCTTAAAGCCAAACTCAACTTCTCCTTGCATCATACGTTGAGGTAGGCAGTGTCTCAGCATGCGCAACCCATGTCTAAGCCACCTCAGTTGACTAAAGTTCATAATCACATCAGTCGACTTGCCGGTCTTGCCTAGTGCCCTTCTTCTAACTTCAACATTATTCACACGATGATTCCACCAAACGCGAGCAATGGCACATATCCATTGGATAAGTCAGTGTTAAATTAGTAATGGACATTACTTTTTAAAAAAATAAGATGCAGTGTACCACAGTGCAATATCACTTAGCATAGTGGTCACATTGCGGAATCAATCTCTGGACTTCAGTTATTTACTAAGAACTAAGAACTAGACAGCTATGTCCGTTATTCACCCATGACTACTGATTCGTACAATTAATCCAGTTCTACAAGAGGTGGCTCATGGTCTAAATAGTTTGGTGATAAAGTCTCTGACTTCAGCGCCAAAAGTAACACAGATAAAAGTCACCGAGACAACTGTCGTTTCATGATGGTTGCAAATACTTCTTACCGATGAGCGCTAACGAGTACGAGAAGTAGATAGATGGTTACCTGCCGATTACCTTTCAATATATGTTACAATTTACTTTCTTCCCATCTGATCACATACTGGATAGTGTTTGCGATATATATATATATATATATATATATATATATATATATATATATATATATATAAGAGAGAGAGAGAGAGAGAGAGAGAGAGAGAGAAGAAATAATTTCTACTTACTTGCCACCAATTATGATCATCTTTACTAATAATCTGTAAAATATCCCCAATATGAAAGTGGATACCAGCTTGTGTACATGGTATTAAATCATCATTTTCAGGGCTATAATCAAACATTGCGCGCACATATATCTACATAAGAAAACGTGAAACATGAAATTGTGAATGTCAACTATTCTTATGAATGCTACCTAAAAAATAAAATCCTTATTAACTTCAGAATATATTATTATTATTATTATTGCTATTAGTTCTAGAGGTATTACTGCTGACAGAGTTGTAACCCACCAACCCCAAAGTGACAGTGTATCGCTCAATATTCTTGCATCAATCCATGTATCCCACACTTCTTCTATGACAAGAAATAAAAGTATGTAGTTATTCCAGAGAATGAGTACACTGGGTTAAACACGTAGTCCTGGAAGAATAACACTCAGAATCAAGCGAGTATATTTTTGTATTGGTTCGTTACTGGAGGGTAACCAATCTCATGTTGTCTAATCCTAAAAGGATGATCGTATTTTACCGATCATTTTGCAATGTGGCCACCAGGATAAGAGGCTTACCATCGTGATACATTGAAATAGACGTTGATCCAAAATACTATTAAATTCTCCTAAAGTAACAAAAAAAATGTTTGCAATCCATCATAAAATATAAAAATTAATAAGCTCCATTATAATATGCAATACAATTGCAAAAATCTTCATAAGAAGCCATAAATCCATAAAACCTTTTACAACCAACCGTTTTACTCCAAAATAGAGGGGGGAAAGCATGTGAACAAACGTGTAAATACTAGATTGGTTGAAGAGACAAAAATCAAAAGGATATTATAATCTAGAGAGGTCTAGAAATAGCCAAGGTTATCGTTAAGATATGTAAACCGTTGTATTTTGTATATATTTGGCGGTACAATAGGCCTTCTAGTATATTACCGCCTTTTCCACTTACCAAGGAAATGAGTGACCATTAGGTATGAGATCTGGAGGTTCGTTGTTCAAGTATCTACAGTCTCACACACAAATATATAACTCGGGTTATATCAAGTGGTTACAAGGATATTACAAGTAGCGACAGGATTATATCAAGATTATAACAAGCTCTTAGGTTATATGACTGCTAACTAGTAACAAGAAGAACAGAAAATAATGAAAAATAAAGCGAAACTGGTGCCGTATGGTGACCCAATCGAGAAATGTATTATTACAAGTTGTAACAAGTCACAACATAACATAGAAACAAAATACAAAGTAGAAGAATGGGATTAAAGTTTGAGACGAAACTTCACAACTCCACGGTGATAGCCAATAGGGGTTTCAAGAAGATCTTCAACTTATTTCACGTTCAAATGAATACAGTAAAGAGATATCATATATCTTAGTTTTTCCATTATACTCTGAACACTTCGTTTTCGTCCAAATCTTATGACTACTGACTATAGAACAGTATGATTACACCCATGTATATCATACATCAGATATGATAATCACTTTCCAAATTGATAGGATAGCATGTTATATATATATCACACGTGAACTAAAATGAATTCTAAAAAACCCACCCCATCCATCTAAGTCAACATAGGACCAGGCATTACTGCATAACCGTCCGAGTTGCCACACCTCATATCAGTACATCAACGAAAAAGACAGTGAAAGGGAAGATGAAGATAAGAAAATTCAGTCAAAGGAAATGTTAAGTACTAAAAGAGAGAAACGAAGAATGAGAAAATGGTGAGATTCAGTATAGCGTTAGGAAGAGGATAATGTATGTATACATCTGCGCCACTGACATCGGTTCTGAGCCATATCACCTAGAGTCAGTCTCCAACCACTGGTTCCTCTTGTCCCGAGGACCCCAACCAGCTAGTGTGTATCGCCCTAAACGGCCCAAACCAACAGTCAAAGACTTCATACATTGGTGCCATGTTTTGGTCTGGCTACCTCGGGACTTTTACCAGCCTGTACCTACTCCGGCCAACATTGTGTGACGATGCGATCGGCAACTAGGCGTACGTAACACGTGTCCCAACCATCTCAGTCGATGACCAAAACTACAAAGACATGTATGGTGATGTACATAAGAATGACAGTTACAAGTGTAGGAAGACATCGATCACTTCATAATCAATACGATCAACTTCATTATTTATTATCGTAGTTGCAATCTACATTATTGGCCATACAGAGCTCAACTTTTAGCAAAGCTAAGTCAAAAGGTTTATAAAACAGTGTAAACAAAACATACCTGATTATATCGGTCAAGACTTTGTACACTGCCAAATGAATTGATTTAAAATAAACAGACTTAATGTAAGTGTTCAAATGAAATTAAAATTCTAACTTTTAACATGATCTTGGGAAGTAATTCTGCTCGAAATAATACCATTGTATGAAAAAGATACCATTTATAAACGAAAGCTATTTGGCATACATAATAAAGAAAACATTTAGAATAAATGGGAGCCATTACTTACTTCACACTGTAATGGATGTGTTCGATAACTGGGAATAATTTTCAAACTCACATTTCCACGAGCATTACGCTTTGAATATAAAGGGAAGAATAAAGTGGAATCATGAGTAAATTTTCAACGAATACTCTTTTAAACAGTGAAATAGGAAGACGAAGATTATCTGGAACATGTGATGTATTAGCGCTAAACACTTCGAACAATCTCATCACACATAGACTTGTTGAATTATTTATGTGAACATTTACGAAAAGGGTTAATGAAGTTAATAGGAAACGTAAGAATAGGACAGGAGAAAAAAATCGTTAATCACGTTACGCTTGGTATGAAAATTAAAATCAATACTACCAAGGTAGGTTCAACGTGAGTACGAATTATTTTTGTATACATAAAGCAAGGGGTTTGAATTTACGGATGACAAGAGCTTCAATAAATCTAAGCACTCAGCTCTGACCACTTTTATTTAGTACTTTAAAGGCTGTTTTCATGTCTATCCTATGTTTAGTCACTAGTATATGTTTAGCGATAGACGAAGATGGATGTTTGTCACCTGCACTTATCGGTCATTTATTTTTGTAGCCACTTAGGTAAATGTTCAACCTTTCTTCTTTTTCAAGTTGTTATTCATCGAAGACTGACATCAGTTGGAGGTACAAAGGAAACCTGGGAGCACTGGACAGCTGTTTCATCCTAGCATGGGACTCCTCAGCAGTGCGCACCCACGACCCCACCAGCAGGGATCGAACCCGCGACCTTCAGGTTCCGCGACCAGCGCGTTACCATTGAGCCACTGGGCCACAATCCAATGCTCCATATTTCCAACTTCTGTTAGCTCACGACATAGCGCAAACCGCCACCCAATGTCATCGTTGAGTATTTGTCCTCACGGCCATCAGGCTTTGACTCCACCGGTCACGACTTGTCACTGGAACTTCGGGAATACTTCTCGAAGCTAGTCACCAACGAGCACTAGTTCAATTAAATTTTGAGGGGGTTGTGGAGATTTGGAAATATTTCAAGTTGTTATTCATCGAAGACTGACATCCCTTCCTATTCTTATGTTTCCTATTAACTTCATGAACCCTTTTCGTAAATGTTTACATAAATAGTTCGACAAGTCTATATGTGATCAGATTGTTCGAAATGTATAGCGCTAATATATCACGACATGTTTCAGATAATCTTCGTCTTATCATATCGCTGTTTAAATTTATCAAAGGGACCAGTTGCTTTAAATTTTTGAAAAGAATACTTTTTTGTTACTTATAAGTAGTTAGACTTGTTTATATAAAATATCAAATGTTTGTAGTAAGCCCAAAATACCTTAGTTAACTTTGATTTCAGGATATTAAAAATCTGAATCAGTGAAATTAATGAGTCCAGGAGAACCACATTCTGTATAAATAGCAAAGCTTCCAATCAAATCTCTAGTATTATTTCGAACTACTGTAGTAAACGAACTGTGAAAACTCTCTCAATCATAACTATTAGGATCAATCCATTACTTTCAGTGGGGATATTTCTCTAACAATTGAGACAGAAAATGTATTCCTAGTAACTTATGTTGGGTACTAAATGCATACACGACTATCCATTGATTGTATTTAGCTAAAGAAGAAACAATTTAAGTGATAACAAAATGACAAGTATTTCAGTCGGCATTGATTTACTGGGGTGTTAGATTTCGACTAGTATTTATTTACCCACATTTATGATTGAAAAATGCCAAAACATTACTTCCAAAGTACTCACTATTCAGTTTTAGTTCTCGCTTAACTGTGCTACTTGATCTGTGCCGTATGGTTCTGAGTGCGCCAAACTTTCGGAACCCAAGAACCAATCATAGAGCAAGCTGAGATACTTTACCGAATATCATAGACTATTATTATTACCACTATTATTATATGAATTGGTGCATTTGAAATAAACACTAATCTCCTGATGGCAATTTTTTAATACTACTCTTTGTATCTTAAACTTCTAGGATGCGAATCCTACGGTTTTGGTTAACATTAGTACTAGGCTTATTGTAATCTCGACATAATTTCATAAAATGTTACAAATATTTAACTCTTTAAAAGTGTTCCTCCATTTATTCGCTGGTATCATGAAATTTACGATGTATTCAAAGTCTTACAAGACTGTCTAGTCTGTCTAAGTTTTTATGAAGTGTTGATCAGAGTACTAACACAATATAAAAGCATATTTGGTGGCTAAAATTGGAATCTAGCTCACACACTCTATCCTATTTGAGACGCGTTAGATGAATGAATGTACCTACGTCCTGAAGTTCACAACCACCCATTAAGTAAACCACTACATAATGAATATTCAGGGTATTCGCACATGAGTCCATCTATCAATAGAGGATGAGAGATTCAATCCAGTACAGCGACGGGGAATTACAAGTATCAATCAACAAAGTATTAACAGTTTATCAAATATGCTTAAATTGGTCAAAAGGGATAGTGCATTAAGCCGATCAGAGCTTTCGTAGATAGTCTAAGTGGAAAAAAAGTCAGAAATTGGTAGTTCGAATCTTGTAAAGAGCTAAGTTTTGTTCGGTCTTCTTCAATTAGCTTCCTATACATCTTTCTGTTACTAAACTCAAAATGAAACAAAAAGATACAAGCAAATACGAAAAAGATAAACTTGGTTGATAATCACGTTGATAAGAGAACAAGAGATCGGTAGCTCACATCGTAATTTCGCATGTTTAAATAATAAATGGTGAAAAATTAGATCACGTTGTTCATACATGATAATAATATGGGGATAAGTATCATCCTTATCAGTTATTCGTCTATGAGGTCAAGGTGAAGATGTGGATATGTGAGAAAAATATTATTTATGCTGAGTGATGATTAAAGGTGAAGTGAAAATTTGGATCGCAGACATATTAGAATCAGCGGCCACTGGGTCACCGGCCCGATGCTCTACCAACTGAGCTATGAGGTCCAACTGCTGACCACGTTTTTATTTAACTTCAATCACCAAGAGTGTCTCTTGACTGCCACGTGAACTGGTGAAGCGTTACGACTGCTTGATCGTATTCCCACTGGCTGCCTAGTCAGGACTTCTCATCCCAATCTAAATCTAACTGAATTAGTCTGCCAAACTATGACTATCTCAGAATGTCAAATGATAATCAATATGATGTTCACTCTCTCTAATTTAGTTAGATTTGGATTTGGATGACAAGTCTTGACTAGGCAGCCAGTGTGAATACGATCAGGTGGGAGTAACGCGTCATGAATTCACATGGTAGTCGGGCAAAACCCTGTCTTGTGATTGAAGTTAAATAAAAATCTGGTCAGCAGTTGGACCTTGTAGCTGAGTTGGTAGAGCATTGGGATGGAGACCCGGTGGTTGCTGCTTCGAATCCGGCCGCGATCCAAATTTTCATCTCACCTTAAATCATTACCCAGTATAAATACTAGTCTGCCAAACTACGGCTATCTTAGGTAGTCAAATGATGAAAAATATTATTGATGAATAATTCAGTTTGTTTGTTCGTGTGTGTGTACTTTAGTTATGACCATTGTGTGTGGGGACTTTGAAGGCCACCCTAGCAACACTTGAAATAACCAATTAGACTTCCCTATTTTGTATAAATTTGACTTTCCAACCATAATAGAGAAGCCTAACTGGTCATTTCGATTGTTGCTAGGGTGGCCTTTAAAGTCGTCCATTGTGTCCAACGTCTTCTTTCGGATAAACTGTCCAAGTTGATGGACGGATAGTTAGGCCTTCTTTTCTTTTGAGTATATCAGAATTCAGCATAATGTGAAATGTCTCAGATTCCATCTTTCTTTATGAATCAATTTTGTGACCATGATTCAACAAGGCTGGAATTAGGGTAGCATTTAAACCAACAAACTGACTCAAAGACAAGCTTTGTCGGCTGACTTAAGGATCCAATAGAACCAATTCAGCAAACTAATCTAATCTACCAAATCCCATGTAATGACTGCGAGATCAACCACGTAGATCAAACTGCCCGATCGAGGTCAGTTAGAATGGCGGAATATAGGAATCTAGCTAAATATAGAATGATAGACCAATAATCTAGAAAAACACTCGGCTATTGCAATGTACGCATTAACACACAACCACACAATAGGGTGGGATAAAACCATTGTACTCAAGTCCAATGTAATTAGGTGGAGACAGAGAGAGATTGGTTACTGAATCTCTGTTCATTGAATCAACACCCAACCCAACGCATGTAATAGGAATTACGCAACATATACCAGAAATGTGGAAAATTTTAGTACCAATAAAAACAAAGAATATGAAGTGACGGGACTATAAAAAAATCAGATGTCGAAAGTAATGTGATCACATTGATATGATTATGAGTAGTGATAATTTATGCTGGAAACGCCATCAAATAAATAATACTATATCACTATGTGTTATAAATCAAATAAACAAACCTAATGTAGAATACAACTATCGATTGCCAGTAGTAACAGTAAGTCAGTTGATAAGTATAATTCAGTAACGAAACAACTGAAAACAAAGCAAAACTTCTATTTCCCTTTTGTTTAAATTTCTATCTAATCTCGTGGTCATTCAACTTCTCTTAAGAATATACAGAGAAATTCACGATAGACGAAAAAAATTGCCTTCGCCCTTGATTACTGGATAATTTATATCCCAGTAACTCTTAATTAATTTACTGTCAGATGAGAATCTCTGTATTTCATATAACGCAGAGTAATGTCGCCGTCAATATATTCAGTAAGGAAGAAAAACACAGAATATATAAAACTAACCTAGGAAGACTCAGTAAATTATATTTCAACAATATTACTATTTAAGGTAGCATTCATCACACACTGATATCAGTTGAAGAACCATTGAAGACCTATGAGCACTAGTTAGCTACTTCGTCCTAATATGGAACCACTCAGCAGTATGCACCCACGAATCTGTTAGGGGTCGAACTCAGGACCTTCAGGTCTCACGGAGAACGTTTGCAACATGCAGCCACTGGGTCGAAGTCCAGTGATTTGCAGTTTCTTACCTCTGACAATTCGTGGTACATCGCAACACGCTTCCAGGTGTATATCCCGACGTCCTTATAAGAAGCCGTGACTTGTGGGGTCAGTCGGTGGGAAGGGAAGCAGATGCGAACAAAAGATGTTGGATGACGTTTACGCTATATCACAGGTTAGCAGAAGTGGGAAACCGTGAACTATTGTACTCCTACCCAATGCCTGAATAGTTAACGCGTTCGTTCCCAAACCTAGCGAGGGGGCGGTGTGTGCTGCTCAGGAGTCCTGTATTAGAGCGAAACAGCTATTCAGTGATCTCAGATTTTCCATGGTTCTCCAACTGATGATGTCAGTACGTGATGAATGTCACCTTTAAAAAAATCTCCATTAAACCCGAAAGTACAATATTTCGACTGTTGATTTATGAGTACATCGTTTACTGATTCGTAGACAAGCCTAAATTCTATACGTCGGCGATAATTGACTTCTATGCGTCGATATAAAGCATCCGTTTACAAAGCCAGCAGTAACAATAAAACAACACCTGATATCTTGAATTATTAGTGGTCAACACAAAATCCTAATTTATCAAAATCCATTGTTCTCCATCACTCATAATAATGACTTTTTTACTACGGGGTACTAGCAGACATCACTGATCATATGGACGGAATTTAGTTAACAATGATGACTAGATAACAAGACGCTGATTATTATTCCATGACTGATCAGTCTACTTAAGTCGATCCACGGTTAAGTGACAGCGTTTTCAATTCTGACTGTAAGTTATATCAGTTAAAGCTTCTAATGTAACATATATTCCCTGAGAAATTAAAGATATACCTTGGTTATTATTATTATCCCAACAATAGCAGAACATGGTCGGGATTAACTTTAGAGATTATATCTACACAGCCAACATTCTGATAAACCTGATGAGTAAACTAAGAAAATCTGGAAAACAAAATAAGACAAAACATTTAAAAACCATAGTAAAGTTGTTATATTCAATGAAATTTTAAGCTGACCAGTAATCGTTGTAAATGTTCGATTGAACGACCAGCCACCGGTTCACTGTTGATCTCACGTAATTCATCACCAACATGAAGGGTACCTGTGGAAATAAGATACAGAAAATAAAATTACCGAACTTGATAAATCATTTACATGGTTTGGAAATTGCTTCAATTTCTTGAGCATAAGGGCAGTTCGAAGACGAAGTATGTAACTTTTATAATCAATGTATACTGACGATTTCGTTGATTTATAAAGTTGCATCAAAATCAATTAGCTAATTGGTGATGAAACGTGAATGCAAATGAACAAGGCTCACTTAGCATCTTCTATACTTCCAGTGAAATATTCAGCGCGATGAGAAGAAGCTGGATGCATCCTATTCTACAGTAATAAGATATAAACCATGACGATGAATGAAATGGTAGGTTTTCGATTACTAATAGCGAGATAGTAAAGCTGTTCAAGTTGAAGTTAAGGCCTTAGTTTGCTTTAAAATGTTTCCATTAAAGAGTATCTAACTGATACTTAGAGTCAATAAGACATGAGAGAGAGGTAGATAGCTATTTTGTCCAATTCCAAGATCTCATAAGAGTAGGTATCTGCAACTGACTGTTGTATAAGAATCAAAGTTATCGGCATAAATGGTAAGCGATCGTTTCTCACTCAATCTAGTCCATATACAATAGTTGAATTATTTCGACCCACATATTAACTCATAAAATAGTACAATCTATTCTCGGGGATTATTTTAACACTATTATACAAACAGAAAGAAGACAAGAGAATTAGAACTATAAACACCGTGTCTCATAGTTATGGAGTTACCTTGATATGACTATGAAAAATAAATTGCATCTAAAATATTATTGAGTAAATAACACTGTTTCTAAATAAAGCGGAATGTCATTCTACCACAGTACCTAAGTTTTGAATATCTTTAAAGCCCCCCCCCCCCCACCTCAGCAACTGTTGAGATAGCCAATCAGGCTTCTCTATTTTATGAAAAAACCAACCATCGTAGGCGATATATTGAAAGCTGATTGATTATTTCAGCAGTGTTGTTAGATTGGCTTTTAAACTCACTCTAAGTTTTACTCTCACATTGAGCATAGAAACCATAAGTGATTTTTTCAATAGTAAAACTATTTATGAAAACATATGGTGATGAAAAGTCAAAGATGCAGATAAAGCAAGTATACAATACTTTCTTATTTCTAATGATTGTTTTATTCATTCAAATCATTTTCAACTTAACTGGTAATACTTGACTATATGTTAGTTAATCCTTCTACATTAATAACAAGAACCATCCGCGTAATTTCATTCAAATAAATTTTATACAGTAGTATGGAATGTTAAATTTATATAATTCCCTAATTCCTCATAAAACATGAATAGAGAAGTAACCATTTATAGTATGGTGGATAAGATCTGTAGTTAAAGATGAGGACGATAGTTTTCTAGTGTTTTTTAAGTTTCAAGGTTTGTCCTGGAATGTTTCACCACCAGATTCAAAGACTTCATCAGTATTTACTTCATAAATGCTGATGAATTCACCTAGTTTAATCTTGAATTGTCCAACAACGAACTTCAAAGCTCGGAGAACAACAAACTGCTATCTTAGCTCATTATGTCACACACACATACACACACACACATGTGCTGTGCACATTTACACTGGCGAATTGGAAATAACCTGGTAGACAATCCATGAAATGACGTCAAGATTTTAAAATTCTTTATAGTAACTATAGCTATGGGATCAAGCACATACATTCCATCCCTATCTGGAGTCGTCAGCTGCATGCAACTACATCCAAGTGTGTAGGTACGAGCACTAAGACCTACTGCCTACCGTTTCAAACATCAGTGTTATCCACGAAGATAATGAATTATAGGAACCACTTTTCCATCAACCAAAGTAAGTTGTCATCGAAAAAATGCTATTCCCTAAATGTAAGCTGCTTCGAATTTTACTGCAACTCACTACCAAAATATAATGGCATATTTCAAAGAGAATTTCGATTGATTTTGATGACAATGATTCCCAGTGTGACAATGGAACGTTTGCCAACCGTAAAACTGACCCGAGGGGGGAATAGTCATTATGGCATAGAATTACATTTCAATACATTTACCTTGACGATGTATCATACCACCGTGCAGAATTCTTGCCACAATACATTTATTTTCTTCATTAAGTTTCAAAGTGATGCCCTTTAGGGATTAAATGAAAATATAGGCAATAATACCCGTCATAACTTCACATTACAATAAAAATATAAAATAACTTCAAGTGAAATATTTATTTCAGGTTGGCATATATCATGTTCAGATATCAGCTGGAGGATCATTGAAGACGTAGGAGCAATGGACAGAGCTGCTTTGTCCTGGTATCGGTCATGGGTTCCCACTACTGGGGAGTTCCATAGTAGGGCAACATAGATGTCCAGTGCTCCCACTTCTTCCACAGGTCTCAAGCTGATGACAGTCCATGAGAAATACCAACTTAAGGTCAATATTATCCCCATAAGTCTACAAATTGAGATAGTCATTGTCGAAAAAAGATTGTAGAATAAACCATTGCAAAGTGAGCGCAGTATTTGGATACCCTGTTTCTGTTTATTGACAATCAAACTTATCCACGTTAAAGATGAACTTCATATATGATAAATATACAGATTAATCACCGAATTGTAGCTAATTCGTGCAAACATTTCACACCTACAGAGAGTCAGTTGTGACCTTGATAGCTTTATTGGTAAAGCCTTTAATTTCAGCACTGAGCGACGTGGCCACAAGCTTCAAAGGGAATATCAGTTTCCTGAAGTATACAGATACGCATTGATGATGAATGCCAACCGGTGCAAAACTTAGGCCTAGATTGGCATTAAGCATTTAACCCCAACTTATTATTTTACGATTATTATTTGTCCCTTGAGTTCTTAGTGGAACATAGGGCTTCAGTAGCACGTCACCATTTCACTCCCTTCTCTGCAGTCTTCTCAACCTGGCTCCACGACTCCCCATAACCTCTCGTTTCTTCCTCACACCATCTCCTCCATCTCACCCTCACCTCCGATGCCCAACTCGTCGTTTCCCATTTGGGTTCTACTCGACGGCCTGGCCTCGTCTGGAGCGTGATGTCCCCAAACGGTCTTCCTTCTCAGTGTATGTCTAATGCAATCCATTTCCATTTTCTTCTGCATATTTCTTGTGTGATAGGTTCTTGGTTGGTTAGTTGCCAGCCAGTCAGAGTTCCTTGTTGCTTATTCGTATTATTCCGGTTATCTGATCTTCAGTATCCAGAGTAGGCAGCCGTCGATATCTGTCTGTAGTTTGTTGGAAATGCTTTTCGTAACCCCAACTTTAATAACCAAAAATCTGAACAGAGAAAGACAATGATTATGAGTAAGTCTAAATGGTTTGATTTAATGCCTCAAACCCATAATCCCCAAAGAATTTATAATACCATTTAAGATTCAAAAACCAGGTTATCCTATTAAATCAGAGGTTTACTTCAAATATACACTAAATTACAAATCTGCTAAACACTAAGTCTCCATATTATAACCTCTCATAGGAGGCGCTCATATTGTAGATTAACCATTTCTTATAAACTGAAGCTAAAACTTGATAATCTTCATACGGAAAAGGATGAAAAGATGATTAATTTTGGTCTGACAAGTCTTTGCTCTAGCACACCAACCAACATGGATCCAGAAGCTGTTAGAAATGAGCTTAATATCAATCATGAACCCATTCAGAGAACCGCAGTACCAGTTTTAATGAAATTATTCTAAGAGTATGTTTATATCTGACCTCTATAGTTTTCACATTTCACGATAAAGTATATGAACAAACTGAAGAATTTACAATGCGATCACCGATATCCCCTATTGTTGCAGTCATATTTATGGATAAATTGGAACACGCGACTTTAATTACACCGAAAATCCCACCTCACACAGTATGGTGGGATGACACATTCACTCTGTTGAAATCAGATTATAACCCTAGTTTCTTGATACATATAAACTCAGCAGTAGCTGTAATCCAATTCACTCACAAGTTAGAAGAATAACAAGGGGAATTAGTCATGTTGAATTGCAAGGTTTGACGAAGGAAAGGTGATGCTGTACATACTATTGTTTATAGAAAACCAACACATTGTTACAGATTTTAAAACTTCAGGTGGCGAAATTCAAGACAGTACTGAGCAAAAGATATCGTTAGCACCATGAAAATGATGCATAGGGCTGAAAGAAGACATAGCAAAATTTCGAGATACTATCAGCTTTGTAATATTCCTAACTGTATAACGGAACGGTTTATAGAGACTTATTTACAAACCAAAGATAGTAATAGATGATTAAAAAACCACTGAATCAGTCACTGGTTAAACTCTTACCTCGTTAACTTAAATTTAAAGTGACCTGGGAGTTCCCTTGGCAATTACCAACACATTTGGCTTACAGACAGACAAAAGCAACGTAGAACCTTGAACACAAGTGCATCGGTTCAATTAGCTACCCTTCACAGTAGTATACAAAGAAAAGGTGGAAAGCAAAAGATCGATATCAAAGTAGACAAGGTTGTGTGAGAAAATAAATAATTTGAAGATAAAAGTGAGAGTGAAGATTCAAGCTTTAGAAAACGTCAGAGAGTGAATAAATGCGCTCCATCGTGACCGATTTCCAGACATTTCACCAAGACTCCTCAACCACTGATTCCTTTTGTCTCGGTGACCCCAACGAGATAGTAAAAATCTCCTCATATGGCTCAGATCAAAAGTCAGAGACTTTATAAACTGGCACAAAACTTTGGTCTGGCCAATCTGAACCCTTTTCTAACCTAATCTTACTTTCCGAAGTTTTGGAGGTCAATGCAGTGTGTGCAACACATGTAGAAGCCATCTCAGTCGACTGAGGTTCACAGCATTTTAGGCCACCCTGGCTAGTACGCTTCGCCTGATCTCAACATTGCTCACATGATGATTCCAACAAATGCAAGCAATACTACGAAGACATCTATGATCGAAACGCTGCATCTGATTCATGTCTTACACTTTGAACGGCCATGTCTTACAGCCACGGAACAGGACAGTGAGTACTGTAGTGCAGTATACTCGTCCTTCGATGGATAGTCAAACAACTCACCAGTGGGTAACACAGATCACGCAATTTGGCAAATGTCAAACGGGCCTTTTGTATCCAAGCTAAGATCTCGTCAGCAATCAGACCGTTCGGGCTGATGCAACTCCCCAGGTAAGTGAAAAGGTCGACATATTCCACCACTTCACTCCATATCATTAAACTGGGAATACTTGTAGTGAGCCAGTCCCGAAGCGCTATCTTATATTTCACGACAGGTATGAAACGCATCCCAAACATACTCAGATTTCTGCTCAACGCGTTCAAAAGACCCTGAAATATCCCATCATCATCACTTTGTGGGACAATATCATCTTCATACTCCAAGTGAACCAGATGACTTCTAGGGAGTATGCAGATCAATCCCTGCGAAGTTAGAGGTACCTAAGGTTATGTTCATTACCATGTTTATAACGAAATTAAATAAAAATGGTGACACTAAGCTTCCCTGACTGACACCATTAGTTATCGATTCGCATGACAGTCTTATAAGTCCTACAGAGTTGCGAAAGTTCGAGTGGAGGGCTTTTAGAAAGATAATATACTTCGTCGGTACTTCTTTTACAGTCAAACACTGTCAAAACACCACATGGTCAATAGAATAGAATCCCGCCTACAAGTCAAAAAATATGGCAAGTGTCGACCGCCAATACAACACACTAAATGATCTTTGATTATTGAGTTTTATTGTTATCATTACTGACTAACGCAACCTCGGCTAGTTTACTAGCTCACTAGTTTACTGGCCAGTCCTAAGCCCGGATAAAGAGGGAAGGTCGAACGTAGGCCTAGCAACCCTACCCCGTAAAACCAATTCAATCGCTAAAGAAACTTCAAATCACAGACAAAATGTAAAACACAAAGACAAACTTATTCCTTGCTGGAATCGGGCAGACGAAATGACGCCAGTTGGTGAAGGCCTTCGGGAAGCCAATTGGTCGATATGTCTTCTCTTCTCTCGATGAAAGCGAAAGTAAGAATGAGGACATGGAATGTCCGCATGATGTCTGAACCCAGCAGGGCTGCCCAGATTGCAGAAGAGATGAGAAGATATAGAATAGAAGCGAAGAAACAAAGGAAGAGATGGTCTGACGACTTCAAAAAACTCTTGAATCGACTACCACCACCACTTGCAACTCGTCCAGAAATACCACCAGCAGTCCAGCCACAGAATTACTAGTGAACATAAACCCTCCGACAAAAACAGAAGTGAAGTCCTGAACGCCATAAAGTTGCTGAAATCCGGGAAAGCAGCAGGACCAGATGGAATTCCTCCAGAAGCACTGAAAACATACATAGAGACAACAGCGGATATGCTCACACCACTATTGCAGAAGATTTTCAAGGAAGGGGGGAAAGGTGCCTGCCAATTGGAAGGAAGGCTATCTTGTCAAACTCCCAAACAAGGGCGACATAAGTCTTTACAAGAACTGGCGTGGAATGATGCTCCTGTCCACCCGTAGCAAAATATTGAGATGCATCATCCTGGAGAGACTAAAACATAGGCTGGATTCAAAATTATAGGCTGGCTGGCTTCAGGAAGAACAAATCATGTGTGGATCAAACTGCTACGCTATGCATCATCATAGAATAGAGCATGAACTTTGAAAAGGCCTTCGACAGCGTCGACCGAGAGGTAATTTTGCAGCTGCTTCAACACAAACCTTTATCAACTTCATTCAAAAGCTATATGCTATATGATGATACATGCCAGTTGATTGACAATGATGATGACTTTAAAGTGAAGACAGGGGACAGGAGTAAAATAAGGTTGCTGCTAACTATCACTGATGATCTTCCTTTTTTCGGTCGACTGGACTGGATCATGCAAGAAAATGTGAGGAGCGAGAAGATAGGCATACACTGTTTGACCGATGAGAAGACACTAGAAGATTTAGATTTTACCGATGATGATTTATATCTTATGTCTCATCGCACAAACACGAAGATCTACAGGTAAACCTAACAAGTTGACAGAAGAGGCAGGGCAGTGAAGACGAGACTTCCTTCAGGTGAACGTATAGAAGACAGAGGTGATGAAGGTACCCAACCAACACCACCACCACCACCAACAACAACAACAACACCAATCACCATCAACGGGAGAAATCTAAAGGAAGTTGTCTCTTTCACCTACCTGCCTAGGCAGCATCGTTTCAACTACAGGCGCCACATAGATGGGGATGTTGAAGTCAGGATCGGAAAGACAGCAAAACAGGCCTTCATTAGTCTGAAATGATCAGTGTGGAGATATACTGCACTACACTCAGCATAAAGCCTGAACAACATGCGGATTTTCAACACCAATGTCAAGTAAGTCAGTGCTTCCATGTGATGGTTGAGAAACTTGGTGCGTTACGAAAAGCGTTTCAGATGAATTGCAGACATACATCACATCAACAGCTGCCGAATACTCTTACTCGATACTGACACTGAAGATGAGATCAGATCAGAGTAGATGGTCAGAATAATAAGAATAAGCAACAAGGAACTCTGACTGGCTGGCAACTAACCAACCAAGAACCTATCACACAAGAAATATGCAGAAGAAAATGGAAATGGATTGCATTAGACATACACTGAGAAGGAAGACCGTTTGGGGACATCACGCTCCAGACGAGGCCAGGCCGTCGAGTAGAACCCAAATGGGAAACGACGAGTTGGGCATCGGAGGTGAGGGTGAGATGGAGGAGATGGTGTGAGGAAGAAATGAGAGGTTATGGGGAGTCGTGGAGCCAGGTTGAGAAGACTGCAGAGAAGGGAGTGAAATGGTGACGTGCTACTGAAGCTCCATGTTCTCCTAGGAACCTAAGGGACGAATGGTAAATAAATAAATACTAACGCCGACTATTTTTTTCATGAATATATATAATAGGAGGTTATTTCAATGATTCTAATTTGAATATTTCAGAGCAGAAGAGTCTTCTTGATAGAGTGATAAAGGTCTTAGGTAAAGCTGCTGAAGGTGACGAGATGTACAATACATTAGATGGGCAGTTATAAATGTTTTTGAAGCATTCGTGATGTTTGGTAAAGCAAGAATATCGGTTACACGGTGGTAAGTTGTGTCAGTCGATTTGGTTATAAATCGGTAATGTGTTACGTTTCTCACCTTCCCCTGGGTTGGACTGGATTAAAAGCAGACTGGAGGAAATTGAAGGATTATATGACACCAATTCATGAAGTCACTGATTACCAGGTTGAGACACTGTCACAGAACATACTGCCTCACAGGTACTTCATGAAAACGTTTACTGTTGTTTTCTATATTCTTTCAAATGCATTTAGCATTGCTATCCGAACGATTCTTCATCATTCTATACTGATTGTTATCTTTTCTGAACATTGAACTTTCCTCTAACGCAGAAATAGGAAATTAAGAAAGCATTCACGTGGAAAACGAAGTCAATTGAAAAAAAATTGTTTAGTGTTCAATTTCCGGAAACATTCCAAGGAAATAAAGAAAACAGACATAACATAATGCCTACCATTGGTTCATCTGTATTCTTTTGAAATTGTACTAATCGTACACGAGTTACTTGTGGTTGTTCTGTATCTGACTCCATGTGATCATCTTCATCCCCGTTCAAAAATGATGACAATGGTGGTGGTGTGACACGAATTGCCTCTGGACTATAAACTTCTTGAGCTATCACATCGTATGTTTGAAGTAATGCCTATAAAATACAAAGACTTTATTTTAAAATGTAGTATATAACTCGAAGATTCTGATCAAAGTCTAATGATCATGCTTGCAATGTAACTACTGGGAGGTTAAGTGATAAGGTGCTACGGTCTACAGAGTTGGAAGTCAATTTACGAGGAGCATTGAAATCACGTTTCGACCATCAGTAAGATATATCTATAACCTAAAAGAAACTGATGTGTCTAACTTGCTTGGTGGGGACTAGAAGTGATATCCAAGAAGCACATTTCGTCCTACTTAGGACTCGTCAACCCGATGTGTCTGCACTTTGTTTCAGTGTTCGAAACGACGGGTTCGAAGTGTGAATATTAGTGGGAAGAACACCATTCACTGAGGCGCATATACATCAGGCTAACGAGTCCCAGGTGAGATGAAACGCTCATACTGGATTCCTCTGCTAGTCGCAACCAAGTAAACTATTTCATACACAGTTTACTTAGTAAATACTCCACTACAAATGGAGGGGTCTTTGAAAGCACTGGTAAGCAAGAATGTAGAAACCATGAACGCTTTCCAAAGCTACATTGTATGATGACTTACACTACAACGCAGTACAATTCATGTTTCTTACTCATCTCATTATTCCACGTTCGACATATATGGTGTAAGGGTATATAAAACTAGTCTAGTCGTTAAGTCCCTTCTACTGATGAAATTCCAGGGACGAACGGAGTAGTCAACGTGATCAATCATCTGATTCTTTATTGTCAGGCGAGGCATATATATATATATATATATATATATATATATATATATATATATATATATATATATATATAGGAGCAGTTGCGAGGCTCAAATGGAGCAACAGTAATTACGAAATCAACTTGGTCTCAAATCTTTGTTAACATTTTCCGGATGAGATTTTTCAAATGAAATTATTACCTATATTTTAAGTTGTTATTCATCGAAGACTGACATCAGTCGGAGGAACAAAGGACAAATACTCAACGATGACATTGGGTGGCGGTTTGCGCTATATCGTGAGCTAACAGAAGTTGGAAATATGGAGCATTGCATTCTGACCCAGTGGCTCAATGGTAACGCGCTGGTCGCGGAACCTGAAGGTCGCGGGTTCGATCCCTGCTGGTGGGGTCGTGGGTGCGCACTGCTGAGGAGTCCCATGCTAGGATGAAACAGCTGTCCAGTGCTCCCAGGTTTCCTTTGTTCCTCCAACTGATGTCAGTCTTCGATGAATAACAACTTAAAATATTTCCAAATCTCTACAACCCCCTCAAAATTTATTACCTATATGTTAATTAGGAGAGAATACATGTCCACTGTATGACATATTGATGAATAAATGATGAAGAAAACAAATAGGAAGAGTATTGAATATTGAACAATTTAACGAGAGAAGTAATTTGTTTTAATTTCACAGTTGAACAAATTTCAATGATGACTAGCCATTCAATGGAGAACTAGAATTTTCTTAAGTTGAATATCAAACATTGTGAAATAAAGAAATAAGTATTGGATACAACTGTGGCTCATTGGTTAATGGAGATAAATTTCAACCAGATGGGTTGCGAGTTCGAACCCCGCTTCAACTACCGAGGTTTAAGCAGTAAGGTAGTATCATTCATCCTCACATACCAGGTGTGCTTCATTACTTACTAAAGGATGTACACATGGTGGCCGGGTGTATTTCGATTTGATTAGACGAAAATCTTTATTTCAGGGGTATCTTGTGAACTGATTACAAAACAGAATGTAAAAACATATGGTTTTATTCATTCACTGAGAGAGAATATAACATCGGTCAGCAGTTAAGAGAGACAGCAATAGTCATAGTGCAGTAGTAGATCATAACAGTAAATCAAAGGAGGTTATAAATGGTAACCGACTAGCCTAATTAAATACATAATGAAAGATGTATCAATAGTAGCTTCTATGCTGCCAGACTGAGATTGATATTCACCAGTCACCGTCTGATTCGTCAATGAGTGAAAGATAGGCTTCCACTTATGTCCACATCTATGTGTATCTACAAGTTAACATCCTCCTGTGGAGCTGACTGTATTGGACGTTGTAAGCGTGCCCTCCGAAAATGTGTTGCTGAACATTACACGGTTTGGCTTACCGAAGGCAACCAAAGGAAAACGACTTCATCCATTTGTGGACACCTTGTTGAATTAGGTCATTCAGCACCTCGACATTCGTCTTTTAAAATAATTTACAGAGTTAAATTGAACTACTCCAAAGGTTTACGTTTCTACCACTTATGCACAGCTGAAGCATTACCACCCATTATTGTTATTATTATTAGTCCCTTGGGTTCCTAGTGGAACATAGGGCTCCAGTAGCACATCTCCAGTGGCCTCTGTTCTCTGAGATCTTTTGAACCTAGTTCCACGACAGCCCAGAAGCTCTCATTTCCTCCTCGCACGACCTCCTCCATGTCACCCTCAGACACCCTCGCCCAACTCGTCGCTTCCCATGGGGATTCCACTCGAGGGCCTGGCCTGATGCGTGATGTCCAGAGTCGGCCTTCTCAGTGTATGCCCAATCCATCTCAGCTCTGTTCTGCATATTTGTTGAGCGATAGCTTCTTGCTTCGTTGGTTCGTTGCCGGCCAGCCAGAGTACCTTGTTGTTTATTCTCATTATTCTGGCCATCTGATCTTCAGTAACGAGTCAGCGTAGGCAGTTGTTGATGAATGTCTGTAGTTTATTGGAAATCCCTTTCGTGACGCGCCAAGTTTCTGAACCATCACACAGAAGCACTGACTTGACTGATGTTGGTGTTGAAAATCCGGATCTTGTTCCGCATGCTGAGTGGAGTGCAGAAGATCTCCACACTGGTTTCAGGCTAATGAAGGCCTGTCTTGCTTTTCCGATTCTAACTTTGACATCCTCGTCTGTGCCTGTGGCACCTGTAGTTGAAACAGTGCTTCCACCCATACATGAACAAAAACCGAAACTTTGCACTCAAAAACATTTTGTGAAACCACTTTGTCTACCTTAGCCTTAGCAATTCATTTTGCTGATTTTGTCAATTTCATTTCACTTCACTTAGGTATACTTCTCTTCTATTATCCTCATTATCCCCAATTTTCACTTCAATGACAACATTTGACCCATATTTCACTATTTCATATCAATTCATCCCTTATTCATTGACCTGTTTTGCATGTTTCAGCTAAATTATCACCGTTTTACGATTCTTTGACAATATGTGTCTCTTATCTATTCGTTCGTTATTCAGTGACCCATTTCTGTTACTTCCACTTGAACAAATACCACCACCTACCTTTATTCTATATTTTGCATATTGACTGAACAACTTTTTAGTGCAATTACCTGTCACTTAACCGAGTATAAATAAGACTGTACAGCGTGATAATGAAGTCGTTGAAAAGAAATATTTCTTCGTTGATACATTTCTTGTTCTTGTTAATGAATAAATGGGTATATTTCGTCAGTTGAAAGTGTATATAGTCCTAATTTCCTGTCCTTCTGAGTGTCCCATATATCTGGGACAGGTGCAGAATCATTTCGATTACATGTATTTGGTATAGATTCGATAAACAAAGATTCGGTAATCACTCTCCCTCACTACACCCAACTAAGTTTTTAACGCTGACACTCTATACCACCCTACTGTGTGACTGTGTGTGTGTGTGTGTGTGTAATTGTGTGCAGAGCTATAGCCGATCATTTTTCTAAATTTCATATCTTATTAAAATCTACTAATCTTGATTTAACTAAGTTTTTATGCTCTGTTATTCTGATCACCTCTGGTCGACTACTTTGGCCTATGTAATTAATTTCGCGTTCAATGCAAGGGATTTGGTCAGTCAAATTATTTTTCTTAATTGCATCAATAGGATCTTTTAACCTACAAAGCTTATTTCTAATCGAGTTTGTTGGCTTAATGCCACTTTAATCTATTATTACTACCTACTGCGTCATTAGATTAAGCATACATATATTCCACTACTGTGTGATGAACTATACTGCATATAAACAGGTATGAGCAGTCAGGCAGGAGTATTATTAGCCACCTTCCAATATCTATACAGAAATGGTTCAATGCCACTCCACTTGCTTCGGTCTTGACAACTGGGTAGTAACAGATAATTATTTGATATTCTCCAAGCTTTGAGGTTTAATCTCCCATGTTTTGCCATTAGGTTAGGTGACTACATCAGCACTGACTTCATATAAAGACTTCCACATTAGGTAACTGCTGATGAAGTCATGGTGATGAAACATCTAAGAACACAGCCTAGTACATTTATATGTGACCGGGTTGATTTGTATTAAATTTTAATTGATTTAATACAATAGTTAGAAGTCATAATCTAGACCAAGTCGAATAATGTTCTTAGTTGAATTATTTCGTCGTTGATTGGACCGAATTCGATCGGTCTTCATTGGCGAATGAGCTCCCATGGGAATGTCTTGCTATTACCTGTGTTTCAGTTTTATATATATATATATATATATATATATATATATATATATATATAATATATATATATAAATGATGGATAACGGCTAGCAGTGGAATCTAGGATGCGCGTTTCGTCCTGGTTGGGACTTGTCAGCTGGGTGTACCTACCTCCCAGTGAGCAATGTTGCTCCCACTAAGTTTCATAACCATTATATTAGTACACAACTGCTTGTGTTCTACATTTAAAAAGCTGGGGTCACAACATTTAATTTAGACTTCATAAGAAATCATGCCTACATATAACTGATCTACTACTTAAGAGACATCCAAGTAGGTGTAAACTACACAAAAATTCAGGAACACCTTTCGAAAGATGTTAAGTCGTGGTTTATACGTATCTTGAAATGATTTTTTATCATGTAAACATTGTAAAAAAGAAAATTGAGAACTTACTCGAAAGTGAGGTTGTTTCATATAGAATCTTAATTCATTAACTGTTGATACCATTTCTGTTTTATTCAGTAAAGATAATTCTGCCAAAACCTTGTTGAAAAAAGACAAATGAGGTGGGAACCTTAATCAGATACAAAGAGAAGAGCCACTGGGGAAACGATAAAGATGAATTAAGAAGCGGTGTAAATGATAGAGTTATCCAATGTTTGCCACACTGTTGTGCAGAAGACAACTTCGAGAATACTGTAAAGAACCAAATCAATGATTTACAGTCATCTAATCTGACTAGTAAACCGATCAATATTTGCATATTCTTGATAAACAAAAATAGTTTACCATGCTTTTATTCCTCGAAATTATTGATCGAATAATTTATTTCACTTATTAGCGATACATAAAATGGAAGCGATTTCATTCATCACCATGAAAAGTATGGTACTAAATTGAAGGTGAAATATTATTACGGGATGACCTTGGGCCGACCAATCAGAGGCGTGGGAAAATTAGGCTAATTTTCTTCCGGTACATATGCTTTTCAAACAAAATTTTAGTAAATTAAAACTAATAATATTGTTACATTTTTAAGAATTTGTATTTACATTAGAAACGAACAAAACAGTCATCTGGAGTTTAGATCCCTCGGGACTGGTTAATGAAATCTACAGATCAGTCTAAATGGTTCCCAACCACTCATTTTGTTCAGTTATCTAATTATGGACAGTTTTTTGTATCAGAGATTACACCTTGTGGTGTTGGTTGACAGGTGGTTTTCAATAAAGACCCTGTTGGCACTACAGTTGGGCAGTTGAAAAATTAATCAGCTATGAGAAATGACAATGTGGACCGCACAGGTTGTATATAATGAGTAAAAATTATTTATCTTAAAATGGAATTGATTTCATCAACATAAGGAGTATGCAACTGTACCGAAAGAAAACTATTCTCATGAGTCAATCAGTCTTTGAGATGTAGAAATATTGTATTGATTTTTTTTCAATAAACATAATTTCGATAAAAAGTTCCAGTCTAGTGGTAATCTAATTTATTCAAAAAAACATATGAGCATAAATCACACATACGACGTAAGCATATTGTTGGGTAGAATCATATAACCGTGTCATCATTGAAGTCATCGACTGGAAAGTGATTTAAAACTCTTGTGGTTTTAATGTGATAGGCTAAAGTAATCCAGAATTTTGGTATGTATTTGACTATTGAGGTGGAATATAAAAATTGCAGTTAAAGTTTAGTACTTACAGTTAATCATTATATGGAATAAGATTCATAAATTACAGTTTGATAGCTTAAACCGGTAGTCCGCTGTTTGAGTTAGCAAACGTTCAACCAAGGGACGTTTTTATGATAAAAGCTAAACATACTGACCAAAGTTACTGTATTCTAATTAGTTATGACCTTAAAAAAATCTACTAACTTTAGAGTGATAGCTTCCGCATGCTTACGAATCTCGTGATCCTTTTCAAAAGCGTTTTAAACCTTTGGTGGAAACATGTTTCGGATCTTATGCCTAACATATGTAAAAACTCACTTCAAGCACCGAGTCCATGTTCCAAATAAGAAGCTGATATGCTAGGGGATAGGATACAAGATGGTCAAAGGGTTCTATAACCTCTTGTACGAAGAAAGACTGAATGGATTAGGTTTTATTCTACCTTTTTTACCGTAAGATAACAGATATTATTTTGAAGTAATAAATCTTGAATAATGATTTATGCTCTCTCTCACCTTATCTATTCCTATCCTCCTCATAATAAAAACGTTCACAGACCACAGTGAAAACGTTTACATCTGGAAATACTTTTTTCGTACAGATTCGTGAAAGACTGAAACTCTCTACTGGTGAAAATAATCACTCCATCCTTTGTTGATACTTTCAAACTGAGATTACATCCATAATAGGCGATGAATGAAGGTGAAATGAAAATTTGGATCGCTGACGAATTCAAACTAGTGACTATTGGGTTTCCGGCCCAATGCTCTACCAACTGACCTACGAGTTTCGAATGCTGACCACGGTTTTATTTCACTTCAATCACCAAGGATTTTGCCTGACTGCCATGTGAATTGGTGAAGCATTACTACCACTTGATCGTATTCACACTAGCCGCCTAGTCAGGACTTCTCATCCCAATCCAAATGTAATTGAATAAGGGAGGGAGAGCATCATATTGATTGTCATTTTAACGATCTGAAATAGCCATGGCTTGGCATCTCCAGAGCACTACCACTAACAAGGATTAATATAGGTCACTGACTTACTATGCTTAATCGTGGGAACTGAAGAGAAAGCTGAGAGTGATCGGACCAAAAAATGTAACTAATCTATGACGTTACGACTGTTTACCCAAGTTGTCTAGCAAAATGTAGACTGCCTAGTTGGAATCTTTGAAAATGTTAGGTATCAGTGATTGTATACTTCTCATCTCATGGATGAAGATTAACCATAGTTCTGTACATGTATTCATTTTGTTTCAAGTTTAAAATTTCTAGCACTTGATTATCATTTTTCCAAATACATATTTTCTTTTCAACCAATCCTTCACTGACTTTTGTGCACAGTTCTAGTTGTCTAGGATTCGAACTAAGTAGCAATTTTTTTACCGTTTAACTGTTGCGCAAGGTTAAAGAAAGAAACATAATCCATTCAATGACATTTTAAAGAAAAGACTACCTATAGTTGTAATGATACTTGTGATTTCTCGTTGCTACATAAGGCCGAATTGCTCGACCTCGGTTAGCAAATCGGCTCCTTTGCAAATGCCTCGATACTGCCAGATATTCATGATGTTATATTGATCTTAGTGACTAGCAGAGAAATCAACGATGCGCATCCCGTCTTATTTGCAACTCGTCAGCTGGGTGTGCCTGCACCTCGGTAAGTGATGTTTTTCCCATCGAGGCTGGAACTCAGTACTCTTTGCTTCAAACGCCAACGCTCCGGTGTTTGAAAAGAAGGGTACTGAGTTCCAGTCTCGATGAGAACAACATCACTAACTAGGGTGCAGGTACATCCAGGTTACGTAATTATTTGTGACTAAAGAGTGGGGGTGGTTTATGAACTACAGCTGAGACTGTAACCAACCTGAATCCAGCTAGCGCATTTCGTCCTATTTAGGACTTGTAAACTGAATTTATTTGCACTTCACTGGGCAATGTCTTTCCTATTGAAACTCTAAGTTAGTACCCATCAATTCAAATGCCAAAGCGTTATCCATTAGAACCTTAGCTAAGACTGTTGTCTACAGATTGGATGGTGTAAACTACGCCTTAGCCATAATCTTAATAGGTAATTTATTCAGACTGTTGACCTTAGGAGAAAAGAATTCACAGAATGTCACAGATTTAATAAACTATATATGTATAATGTAATGGAAACTGTTATTGATTGGGAAACAATGTAGACGGAAAACAACTGATTGACATCCAAATTTTAGGATTTCACTTACTTTAGTCAATAATAATATCTACTAATCAATATTAGATCAGGACAACTTGTAGAATGAAATGATTATACAGTCATCAAAGCAATAAATACTGACGTTATTTAAATTATAAGGATAAAACTTTCTTGCAATAGCTGTATATTGTGAATTATATGAATATATATGTACCATTTATGCCTCTAATTTTATCTACTTTTTTTTTACACTAATAACATTGATAATTACAAGCTATTATTTCGATTCTGATTGGTTTATTTAGTAGTATGATCAGATGGCATTGGTTTTCAAGGTCACATGGATTGACTTATGTCATCAATCGAACAAAATGCTTCCATTCCATTCTCCAGAGAGAGAGAGAGAAAAAAAATAACACAGTGGCAAATAATATAAACAGAAGACAATAATGCAGAATGTTAATTCAACTCTATGTATTATACTAATTTTATATAGTCCCGCTGAAATAACCCTTAAAATTGAAATAACTGAATATTTTTATATGCATTTATATATTCAAGTGGTGTTACGTTACGTTAACTTACTTAGTCAACAGAAAAGGAGATAAAGCCATTTTTCTAATAGTCTTAAAGTTGATTATGACAAAGTAATAATATCCATGCAAAACTACTGGAAATTACTTCGTTTTTATTATTAGTTTTTTAGTGCCAAACTATCCTATGTTTATGCTGAAATAAGAAACACTTAAACAAAAAATAATCTACATCAAATGGCTATTTGATGGATACATTTGCACAACTGACATCGATTTTGAACCATATCATCATTTATGATTTCCCAACCATCTGTCTCAGCTGTATGTGTATCCTAACCAAAAAGTCTGAATTTCCACTAAACGGCTTAAACTGGAAGTCAAAGAGTCCAGCGATTAGCACCACATTTTGGTCTGGTAACTTATAGTCTTGTTGAATAATAAACCTAATCTGTCCAATACTGTACTTCAGGATAGACGGCAACTGGGAAAGTATATCACAAGTCCCAGTCACTTGAGTTAATCAAGGTTAGAAACTTCAACAACTAGCCTACCGCTTTCCCTTAAGACTCTACTCTTGACTATCTATTTCATGACATGATGATTCTACGATATATGATCAATGCTATGAAAATACTGATGGTCAAACACCTCACACCTCACTTTTTCTAAGACATGACAGTAATATCAACCGCAATGAGAACAAAAAGTCATAGCTAACAGAGAGATGTAACCATATTGTATTAGTTACCTACTCATCTTTGCATAATTCTTGATTAATAGTCACATATTACCTTTGTTATACAAGTGTTACCTTATTTCACTGCAGAAAAAGGGACTAACATTTATACTGGGCGGTGATCCAAGGTGAATTGAAAATCCGGACCTCAAACAATCGGCCTAGTCAGACAAAACTCTTAGTGATTGAAGCGAAGTTAACATCTGGTCAGCAGTCAGGTCTGGTAGCTCACTCTACTTCGAAACCTGTCGTAGCCAAGATTTTCATTTAACCTCGAACCACCATCTTATCTGCCAAACTACGGCTACCTTAGATAGTCAAACTGCGAATAATATTTAAACAATGAGTTGACTAGTCGTTTTATGTTCTGATATCTGTTCGATTGAATACTTAAAACAGTCACCATTGTAGTCCAGTTAGTCACTAACTGGTGATCAGTCAACTAGACGCTAAAACATAATCACATACCCAAAATAACAACGATAATAAAAAATTCCCTTTGATAACCAATCCCCATTGAAGGTGACGAGTGGCTTTAAAGACCACCTCAGCAACGAATGAATCAGTCAATTAGGCTATGTTATCTTTATCTGGAAAAGCCGTTTTTCTCCATGATATACAAAAGGCTTAATCGATTATCTTAGTAGTTGCTAGAGTGAATTTTAAAGTCAGTCAATAAGATATGACATATCTAACACTTTGTTAAATAAGGTGATAAGTGTTAAGTTAAGCCTCAGTCAGGACATCAAAACACATTAGAGTTTAGGTAAGAAAGACCATCTGACAAGATCTTGACTCTACAACACATAGGTAACATTTTATAAGCATATAGATGTCCTATATTTACTAAAAGAACATACCTCAGACCATTTTTCCGTTGCATCAGCAGGAACACGAAAATCACTACCAGGTGAATGTGTATTAATATGATCATAGAGCTGTAAAAATAAAGGTGTGAACAATAGAAGTTATATTAAAACTTAAACATTGTTTGCTGAACTACACAAAAGATATTAGTGTAGATCTTCATGATAACATTTCAAATACTTTTAAACAAAAGATATATCTCATCAACTCTGTATTTTACACTTTTATTATGAAAGTTAATAAAAAGACTATTACCACATCTTAGTTGTATTGTGTTCTCTGAGTTGCGTTGTTCAATCATGGAGATTTCATCGTCTTTCTAGATGACATATTCAGCACTAACTTCAGTATGAAGTCATACTGTAGTGGGCGTTGCTGATAAGGATAGATATAAGTAGTATTCACTTGGATCCTGACAGCGACACCAGTTGAAAGAAGCAAGAAGATAGGTATGCAGGAAGGAATGTTTGTTGTCAACCAGTGAGACAGTGGTCATCAAATTTAGTACACATTGCACTAGAACCATCATTTCTTATTCTGCTTCTTCCTTGATTTGCTCTTCATACGCCTGCCTTGTCTCTTGCGTTTCTCCTGACGGAATCCTTACCCATTGGTGGTGATTCCCTATGATTCCTGCCACCCTCTCAACATATACTACTTATATCCATTCTTATCTGCAACGCCCACTACAGGATGACTTCAGATAGTCAAACTAAGTATGACTTCATACTGAAGATAATGCTGAAGATGTCGTTCAGAAAAACAATTAAAGCTCCATGACTAAACAACCCAGCTCAGAGAACACAATATAACTGAGACCAGCCACCTGAGCTACAAATACTCTCCATCATTTCACTATCACCGCATAGATGCTGACTTCCGTAGATAGGATGAGTTTCGTACCGGTAAGTTCAATGGTTAAAGGTTAACAGATTGTGTTAATGGATCACAGTTATATGGATGTATTTTCAGACGAATGAAATTCACATCATGTAATAAGTTCTAACCACCTTTACAGTTTTTTAGAAGGGAACTGAAATGAGAAAACACGGAAAATTGTATTCCAATAGACTAGACGACACACTTTGAATGATCTTTGTTAATCACTTTTTTCCCGATGTTGCTAAGTAACAGTATTTATAAGTCTATTTTTGATTCATTATTCAATGTCTTGTCACTTATCATTCAGAAGTAATAGTCTGTCAATTATAAGTATCATGGAGCTGTGGGTCATCGGCTTTGACACTCGACTTCTGATTGACTGGTTACCAGTTTGAAAGCAGCTCCACCTTGTAAGGTCTTGACAAAACAATAGGTGAGTAGATTTCGACTATTGTTTGAATTACAAACGTTACTCAACTTTCTAGCAAAACTATTTCAATTATGCATTTAGCTTAACATTTGTCATTTGTTGTATGTTTGTTAAGTCATGATACAACTTGAGTTTTCTGTATCCCCGACACTAAACCACCAGTTGATTTCACTTCATAACTATTCATCCTTCCATGGTGACCAATTAATATAAAGACTTCAGTTTTTTTGTTCAAAAACACCATCACAGACCATTAACACCTACAGTACAAGATCTGGTTATTAATTTACAAATTCTCTTTCGAGAGTTGTATAAATGAACAATGAATTATACTTCTCAAAGGAGACAATTAAAAAAACAGAACAACTTAAAATCTACAATTCGTTTAAACTGTCATATCTTGGGACAACACAATACAATCATTTGCAAACAAACAAGAGAAAAGATAATATCAACAGTTGATTTGAGTGTACCAAAATAATAGGAAGCGGCCTAAATGGGAATCAACATTTTCAATCATCAGGTTGTAAGGTAGGATATTTTGCATTTTAATTTCATGTAGTTTTGTGGTCAGGGAAAATCTTATTGGACAGTTTTATCTTACAGTTAACCAATCAGAAAAAGTTATTGAACTTTTGACCTGGTTATTTTATATGTTCATGAGAACTGTATATAAATGATGTATTTTTGTGCAACAAAATATCTTCCTTACAGTTATAAACCAGTTTTGTCTTCTGATATTTTTGTGACTTGGTGAAGTTGCTACTTCTATTCAGTCCAAGTGTCTCATTGCCTCAGTATTGTTCGTGTATTATTAACTTGGCCACTTTATAAAGTCTCTGTTCGACCTTCGTTTTTAAAATGAATTCAAACAAATTCACAATAAGGAGGAGTAAGGAGAATTACTGACCAAGTGAAACCGTAAATCTGGCGACTAGTTCTCAATCGATATATCCTGTTCACGATGAATATCAGTTATTAGGGAACATTTTAAGACAGAACCATCATCATCATCATTATCAACATAGGACCAGGCATTACTGCTTAATGGTCCGAGTTGCCACACCTCACGTCAGTTCACCAAGTAGAAAGGTAGTGAGGTAAAGGATGAAGATAAGTGAATGCAGTGAAAAGAAATATAAATTACGAGAAGAAAGAAAGGACAAAATGGTGAGAATCCGTATGGTGTTAAGATGACGATAATGTGTGTATACATCTGTGCCACTAACATCGGTTCTGAGCCATATCACCTAGAGTCTCCAACCACTGGTTCCTCTTGTCCCACCGACCCCAACCACCTAGTCTGCATCGTCCTACATGGCTTAAACCAACAGTCAGAGACTTCATACATTGGTGCCATGTTTTAGTCTGGCCACCTCAAGCCTTTTTCCAGCCTGGACCCACCTCAGCCAACATTGTTTGACGAGGCAATCGGTGACTAGGCATACGTAGTACGTGTCCCAACCATCTCAGTCGATGAAGGTTCATAACCTCGTCAACTGACTTACCTCTTCTCCCTAAAACTCTACACCTGACTTCTGCATTACTCACATGGTGACACCACGGAATACGGCCTATACTACGAAGGCAACGGTGGTCAAACACCTGAAGCCTTTTTATATCTTCCGCTTTCAATGGCCATGTTTCACAGCCATACAGTAGAACAGATCAGACTGCTGTGCAGTACACGCGACCCTTAATAGACAAACGAATATCACGGCGGCGCCATAGGTGGCGCAAATTGGCAAAAGCCAATCGAGCCTTTTGTATCCGTGCAGAAATCTCATCGGCAACTAACCCACCAGGGTTGATCCTACTTCCCAGGTAAGTGAAATGGTCAACACACTCAACCGCTTCACTCTCTATTGTTAGCCGCGGTACCGCTGAAGACCAGTCCTGGAGCAAAACCGTATAAAAGAATTGTTAACCAGGTGAACAAATCAAGGTATCGTTAACATCTATGATGGAACACTGTTAGCGTTTCAATGCAATACATGACATTTAATTCCTTAGCTAGATAACTGGAATTAGAAGCAATTGAGCTCTGAATAAAGGTTTCGGTCATATTACGACTTGTCAATAGAACCCTACACGCTTATAACTGCTTAAGATTTCCAATCTATTTGGTTGATAACACCCTTAGTCTTAGATTTTACTTTAACCAAAAGTGAAAGACCCATTTCAGTCAATTTCACACACTTGACATTGAATACAATAGACCGCCACTTAGAATAAGAAAAATGGAAGGTGATTACTCTATACAAGAAGTTTGAGTATTGTATAATATGTTCACTCGAAGTTAGATAGGAACGCATGAAACTGCAATCAATATCCTTCAGGTCATCATTTTATGCTTTGCTTCTTTTTTTCTCTACTGAATCGATTGGGGAGAGAGAGAGAGAAAGAGAGAAAGTCGATGTATTTATAATAAATACTATTGGCAGTTCAGCTAACCACTTATACCTGATTGTAGCCTAAAGGCTACATATTGGATAGTGAGTATATAAACCTTTAATTAGTTTCGATAATAAAAACAAATTTGAAAGATGAGTCATAGATATGTAGGTTAAAACAAATTCAACTCGAAGAAATACAAGATATCAGTTTGACTACTATCTGAGATAGTCATGGTTTGATAAACTTAATATTATTGATACTGGATGATGATTTATGTCATAGAAGAACTCGAACTAGCGACCATCAATCCAATGCTTTATCAAGTGACCTACAAAATCAAACTGTTGGTTAGATTTCTATTTTGTTTTAATCATTAAGAGTTTTACCCATACTGTTATATGTAAATTCATGATAATTTTCTGCTGCTTGATTGTATTCATAATAGCTGTTCAGAAGAGATAATTAAGAATGTGAATAACAAAAGACAACACGAATAACCTAGACTCCTTTAATCAACTGATTGAAACTAGGTTATGTAAATGTTCAAGTTAGCAAGTTAGTGATAAACAAGTGACATGAAATCTAATCATTAATATTTTCAAATTTATTTAGTTCGTGATACCACCCAACAACTAGTAATGAGAAGCATCCGTTAACAGGTAGAATCTTCTAATATGACGGTAGAACATTTGCATTATAAATCCTAGAGATGATATCCAGGCAGGTTGATTTGACATTTTCAAAGTTAAAAATAACACTGATCGAAATTATCAAGAGTATCTAAAAAGTTGTTTGTTACGTAACCTAATCAATTTTGACTACACTATAGAATTATTCTTTGGATATTTCAAACTCTGAAAAGACAGTGTTGTATCCCTACACTCAAGATGAATGATAGTAATAACCAATCGATAGTGAGTGACCTTGACTTCAACACCTACACATTTCAGGTTTTATACATTTTCTGTGCAGTTTGCTAAATACATAGTTATTCATTATGAGCTATAAGGATTACACTTGTTTCCTCTCTAAGTTGCCTAGTGTAACGCCAAGCTGAAATCCGTGCAGTCTGAGGAAACTTGAGTGCTGACAGAGTTATGAGGGTGGTTGACACTTCCCGGCTGCCCACACCAAGGAAGGCTATTTCTTCTTAAAGTACCTGAAAGAGATTTGTGTGACCGTAGAACCCATCGGACATCTGCTTGAGGCCCGTCACACGCTGTCTTTTGAGTATGATTATTTTGAACTTTTGTATTTTTGGGATGGTCGAAAGGAAACGACAAATAAACTAACATCACCGGCCCGGCAGACCGTGGGGCATGGTGGAGTGTCTTATTTTTGGGTCCGACCTTTCTAATCCCTCCCTTCCATTCAGAAGGCAGCATCAGCATATCACTGCTGGTCACACCCCATCCAGCTAGCAGCAGTACGACTTCGCCCTCATACCCCCATCATAGTGTAGCAATTTAGACCACAACGGTAACTGCTTTTCATTTAACCACTATCCAACATACTTTTCTAGTATGGTAGGACCTCGAGGGAACAAGCGTTCCATCAGCATAGCTCGTTGGGTCATTGTGATATGCAAGCCCGACCACCACGTCAAGGTAGCAGCTATCGGTCGGGATCCGCGTATATCAACGCAGAGCAATGATAGTAGGGAAAACTTATGATAAAACTTCAGAGGTCACTCTAAGAACCGCTGAAATAACCAAATAGGGGTATTTATTTCAGTTGAAAAGATAATTTTTTTGTAAAATAACGAAAACTAATTTGATTATTTTAGTAATTGCTACACTGAGATTGAAAGCCACTTGAGAATCAATGAACTTAAGACCAGTAACCATGGGTTCATAAAAATTGTTGAATCAAGACCTGAGATCATGGAATACAACAATCAACTTAAGTTGGATAATAGCAATGTGAGATTTGGCTTAAATGTACAACAATCTTATCTACCAGAACTCACATCAAGAAATAAAAATAGAAACTAGCAAAACCAAAGATAAAAAACAGACTCAAGTAATGTACTCAAAAGTCGCAGAAAAGCAGAAAAGTGAAGCAAAAGGATTTGAATAAATCGAGAATAGTGACTTGACGATGCAGACGCGGCATAGGTGCATCTGCTTCATGGAGATTGTTTCTGTACCATATTTATCTAAAGTTTCTGAACATCAACTACGGTTTTCATCTAGACTCTAGAAACACGAAGATAAAATTTATGCTTCAGTGTGTTGACCTTAAACTGTTCGGCACCGTGGATCTACATTGGCTAACATTGTATGTCGGATTAGACTATATGCAGCACACATTTCACCAGACCTAGTCAATGTAGGTCTAAAATCCAGTCAACTAACTTTCCTCTCCGCCCTAAAACTCTACGCCTTACTTCTACGTTACTGACATGTTGGTTTCTTGACACATGGCCTATGCTACAAGGGCAACAGTGATCGAATACTTCAAGTCTCTGCATATCCTGTACCTTCGAAAGTTATGTCTCACAGCCACAAAATAGGACAGAGCGAACTGCTGTGGGATAAACTTGACTCTTAATAGGATATCGGATACTATATCGGTGCAGCAGATGGCGTGAGTTGATGAAAGCTAGACAGAATTTTTGCATCTGTGGAGAGATTTCACCGATCACAGACAGACTAGGATTGATCCACCTCCTCAAATAAGTGAAGTGGTCAAAGCGCTCAACTACATCACTCCCAACTGTTAGAGTGGTGACAAATCCTGTAGTAACACGTTAACATTGGCAAATTATGAAATGCATACCAAACATTCTCACACTGTTAATCAATCTGTTCACAAAACTTTGCATCATATCAACTTCCTCACTTAACAAGATTATGATATCTGCATACTGTAAGTCTGCGAATGAGTCTCTTGTGACATAGTAGATCCCTGTAAACTTGTCTACGCTAAAATAAATGGAACCGAAAACAATGAATCAACATAAGAAACATCAGTCAATGTACACAGCTAGTATTGGCCTATTCTTTGTTCTCTGCATTTACTTTGTATATGCTACATGACTATTTAATTGGCTTAAATCACTTCTAAAGAAGGTTTGTCTTAGCAGGCAAAAATTAGACAATTTACACTCTTAAAAAGTCAAAAACATACACAACCTATCAGTGTAATTCAAAAGTTTAGGGATTTTTTTCTACAAAGCGATATGCTTTGTAAAACTTGGTGACATCAATTAAGAGTCATTCCTCCTAGAAAATCCTCTGAAAACTTTAACTTATCAGTAAGAATCTAAATAGAACTTATGTTGTGCATACATCATAACTCTGATGTAAAGCGTGCAATGATATTATCGCTTCTTTTTGTCCAACATTTAAGTGTTTGGAAAGAAGAGAATTTGAAAGCCTAAGCCTAAGCCGTTAACGTCATTAGTATTGCATTAAAAAAGCTATCATATTTTAAATAGCACATCCTCTAATCACTTTTATGATGAACACGTTACCTTTTACTACTTTCAAGTAAGCATGTTTCATTTCTGCTGTTGGTAAACTCGGTAACAAAATTGTTGACAAATTAACAACTGTTATGATTTATGTATTGGTTGGAAACATAACTGTACAGTTGGTATAGGAGTTGAATGTAATGGCTTGCCATTACTTAAAATTATAGCCTATCTTCAAAAGGGTGTAATATATCCATTACTTGAAACAATATTGTGATGCTAAGTGCTTAATGTTATATGTTAAGCATCAACCGATAGAGATCCCTAAATTTACTCTCTTTATTCATCGAGTATGGTGTCTTTGAAGTGAAGATAGGAGTAGGACAAGGTTACCGCCTACTAGAACTGATGATCTTCCTGTTTTCGGTCGACTGGACTGGATCATGCAACAAACTGTGAATAGCAAGAAGATGGGCATACGCTGTTTAACCGGTGAAAAGACCCTAGAAGATTTGGATTTCACCGATGATTTGTGCTTAATATCTCATGTCCCACAAACTCGAAGAGCTACAGGCCAAAACTAACAACTTCGTAGAAGAGGCAGCGAAGATGGGACTTCAGGTGAACGTATAGAAGACAGAAGTGATGAAGATATCCAACCAACAACAACAATAACAACAAGCACCAGTCACCATCAATCGGAGAAACTTTAAGGAAGTTGTCTCTTCCACCTGCCACCTAGGCTGCATCGTTTCAAATACAGGCGGCGGTGGCACATATGAGGATGTCAAAACCACGGTCGGAAAGACAGCAAGACAGGTCTTCATTAATCTGAAATCAGTGTAGAGACCTACTGCACTGCATTCCACTCAGCATAAGGCGTAAAAAAGATCCGGATTTTCAAAACTTATGTCAAGTAAGTCACTGTTTCCGTCTGATGGTTGAAAGATTTGGTACATTACGAAAAGTATTTCCGACAAATTACAGACATACATCACATCAACAGCTGCCGAATACTCTTACTCGATACTGACACTGAAGATCAGATGGTCAGAATAATAAGAATAAGCAACAAGGAAATCTGACTGGCAACGAACTAACCAAGAACCTATCACACAAGAAATATGTAGAAGAAAGTGGAGATGGATTGCATTAGACATACACTGAGAAGGAAGACCATTTGGGGACATCATGCAACAGGCCAGGCCAGGCCCTCTAGTGGTATCCATATAAGAAACGACGAATTGGGCATCTGAGTCAAGGTTGACATGGAGAAGACGATGTGAGGAAGAAATGAAAGCTTCTGGGCAGTCGTGGGGCATTAGTGAAGAGATTGAAATGGCGACATGCTACTGAAGCCCTATGTTTCACCAGGAACCCAAGCGACAAATAATAAATATAATAATTCATCGAGTATGTTACCTGTAATCTTGGCGATTATTGAATACCTACCATTCCACTGGCAGACAGTCAAAAACTAATTTTTAGGCAGACAAAGGTTAAACAGTATCTAGCAAACTTGACACTGGCAATGCTGGTGACAGTAATGAGAAAAATGTAAAAGTCTACATAAATTCATTTCAAAAAACAGAGGGCACTGAAAATATTGGTCCCCAATCGAAAGAGTATAGCTGATTAAATTGATAAAACCAACGTAGAACCTCGCGCTTCGGTGCATCGGCTCAAGTTACCATGTATCGCAGTAAAACAGGCGGGGAGAAAAAGTGATATCAAAGAAGATGAAGTAGTATGGGAGAACAAACAATCTGAAGACAAAGGTTCTGAAAAATATTCAAGCTTTAGATGTCAATGAATGAGCACATCTATGTCTATGTAAGCAGTTTCAAACCATTTCACCAAGAATTCCCAACCACTGATTCCTTCCGGCTCAACAACCACAAGTGGACAGTCTACATCTCCTCCACACTGGTCTCAAGTCTTGGTCTAGCCATCACGAATCCTCTTCAGAAATAATCTAATTCCCACTAGCATGGAAAGTAGAAGTAGGCAGCGGCTTAGCATGCTCACTACATGTTCAAGTCATCTCATCAATCGACTTGCTTGTCTTGCCTACTACTCTTCGCCTGATCTAAACATTGCTCACACGGTGATTCCACTAAACAAGAGCAATACTACCAAGACAACTGATCAGATTGCATATTAAACAGACTATACAAGAAAAACTAAATAGTAATTAGTTTCTTTTTAACAAACTCAAACAGTTACGAAATCTACACCAATGTGTTCAACTCAATGAAATATCGTAAATCAATTCATCTACCAACATCAAGACCATCAACACAACAAATCATCCAGCATTAAACAGTCACATGTTTACAATCTAAACACTACAGAAATGGATGCAATCCGAAGAAAGCAGTTCAAACGACTAATCACTCCAAATACTCATGATAGATTTTTGCCTTAATAAAATATTTTATTACAATACAAACAGATACTACTGAACTATATGCTTAAGTAGTAATATTGCATTAATTAAAATAAAATTGGACGAAATTTACGAACACTGAAACTTACCTCTAATAAACAATGTAAGTGCTCATCTTCAAATACTGGTTGAAAAAGATCAGCATCTTTTTCAAAACATTCTGTAAGACACTGCATCTCTTCAAAACTATCCAATACTGCACTGACAGCTGTTTTTTAAAGAATTATTTTAAGGAGCAAGAATGTGAAAGAAACATTAAGGAAGAATAAACATGGAATAAGTTGGCAGTTAATCGAATACAAGATAAATAACAGTTATTATATGCTTTGCAAGTGATAAATATCATATCTTAGTAATCTAATGCATAGCATATGGCTATGTGAAGGAATTAGTACATGGAGTGGTTACCAGTGGGTAACCAATGTAGTTGGTTAGTCAGCCGTATTCAGGTATCCATCGTAGACTGTCGATAAAGTTAGGAATGTGATCAATAAGCAATATGTGATCAGCCTAGGAGTTGATAGAAACATCGTCATGGGATGTCTAGGTGATAAGTCTTAGATAGAAATAAACACCAATCCTAAACATCGACGTCAATCACCATTATGCTTTCCTCCCTAAATTTGATGTAAACATCAACAACACATTTTAGTGTTTAGAAATAAGTTAAAAATTGTCACAGCTACATCAATTAAGATCAATCTCTTCCTTGTTACAACCATCGCTTCTTCATAGACGCTTTCCATACAGTGTGAATACAAAAAACCTTATGTCGAGTTATGTACCTCTTACCTTTCGTTATTACAAAGACCAGGTAGTATCTAGGAATGTCTGAGAATAGTTGCATACTGATGGAACATAGAAGGTTAATTATTCCCACAGTAAAAGAAACCAGCGGAGTTGTGTCTTGTTGGTTAAGGCGAATAGCTGTCAAGCAATAGGTCACGGGTTTAAACATCACTTCACTAACCAAAGTTAAGGCAGCCCTCACACAATATGTGTGACTCAATGACTAATGCCTATCGTACTGGCTGCAGAACCCGAATATCCTGGGTTTGATCTCAATCGGGGTCACAGATGCGCACTGCTGAAAAGTCTCATACTAGGAGGGAACAGCTGCTCTCAATGATTCTCCAAGTGATATCAGTCCGTGATGAATATCATCTTAAAAACTGATATGTTTTATATTAACTTACCCGCTGATGTGACCTCATCATCTTCATCTAGTATATCATCATCCGACATAATATTTGGCTCTGTATAAAAGCTTGCCCATTTTGTACTCGAAACAGCAGCTAATATGGCGCCCTGAAAACAATGAGAGAGATTGAGATTATATACGAGCCTGGAAATATACACTAACAATAATACCCGATATATATCCCTTACACGGAAAAACGCAGGTCTATTAGACAAATCAGAACACACAAACAAAGGCACAGAAGAAAAATGTTGACCGTAATCAATAAATTGGAAAAAGCATTAAGATATCCTTTTACTTATTACAATCATAATTACCAAACAGCTGTATGTCAATCATTAGAAAATGATAAATAACTTCGACAATATGTAACTTTCCCAAATAATCACTTTGGTTTTCTTTGATTATTTTAGTTTCTACAAAGAATTCTGAATCCACCAGTGGGCATCAAGCTGTTTTACAGTTTTGACTGACAACAAAAACACTAACTGAATGAAAATTCCAAAAAAGATGGGAATGCATATTAAGCCAGCTACCACAAATTACTTAGAAAAAATTTCGGCTTATTACGAAATAGATAAGAGTGGAAAGAAACTTGACTGTGGATATATATATATATATATATATATATATATATATATATATATATATATATATAAATCTTATTTGATTCACTTATCTATAATAGGTGAAGATTGAAGGTGAAATGAAAATTCCGACCAAGGACCGATTCGAACCAGCAATAACTAGGTTTCCGGCCCAGTGCTTTACCGATTGAACTAAAAGGTCGACTGCTGACCACATTTTGATTTCACTTCAATAACCATATGTTTCACCCCACTACCATGTGACTACCTCTTGGTCGTACGCACAATCGCCGCCCGCAGTTAGGACTTCTCACCCCAGTCCAAATCGAACTGGATTAGAGAGGGGGAGCATCATATTGATTATCATCTTGACTATCTGAGATAGTTGTGGTCACTGGTTCGAAAACGACAACGGTTCAAGTTTTCATATCATCTTCAATCATCGCCCAGTATCAATATTAGTCTGCAAAACCACAGATACCTCAGACAGTCAAAATGATAATTTGTCCATCTTAAAATTTTCCTACATATAGGTAACCAATCACAAGGAAAATGATGCAACACAGGGACTAAATACTCAATTTTGTACTCAGATGTGATGCGGCTCAACTCAAAATTCATGTGCACATTCATGTAATAGGCTATGACTAATGCAAATTGTAAGAGATACAGCCGACTTTCCTAAGCCTTGATAGCTAGGATGCAACTAACTGGACAAACATTTAGTATGCAGACCACTGAACGATAATCAAATTGACACATTATACCTCTTATTACTCAAAAGTTCTTTTCAAAACAATATAACAAATTAACTGTCAATCCTGCTATAATATCTAAACTGTAGTTGCTTTTCATTGGTAATCACAATCTCCTGTTGTTACACTGGGTTGGATTGCTTGATCTCTGTTGGCAGATATGCTTCTATGTGGTCGCTTTGTTACCGCCTAGATATTCATTATATTGTAGTCTATGTGGTGATTAGGAGTGGGATCCAAGACGCGCCTTCCTTCCTATTTGCGACTCTTCAATGAATGATATTATCCCCATTGAGACAGGAATCCAGTATCCATCGCTTCAAAACTCCGAAGTGTTATCCACTAGGCCACTGAAACATGAAAGCAACCACTTGTGCAACGTATATCAGTTGTTGTTATTTTATTGACACTTGTACCTACTGCTAGACACCACATAGACTTCAATATAATGAGTATCGGGGCATCGGCAGTATCCAGCTCATCTGCCAATTTGACACAGTATAGCAACGGGGAATTACAAGCACCAATAAAAGAACAACAACAACTGATACCCACTGGACATATGAGGACCCTGATTTCCCAGTGGTTAACACTTAGCAGTTCAAAGCAATGGGTGCTGAGCTCAAGTCTCAAGGGGAACAACATGAGTTACAGGGATGCAAGCACATCCAGCTGACGAGTCCTAAATAAGACGAAATGTGCACCCTAGATTCTATTACTAACCAATAAATAGACCACAATAACTAAACTGTAATTTATCATCAACTATGTAGTTATATAATTCAAATGTATTTAAACATTCAAACAGGACTGAGAAAAAAAAAGACAAATTTATGCCCATTCATCTTGAAATTTATCTACTGAATTACTTCAAGGAAGAACATCAAAAGAGAAAGAAAACTTATCGATCGTGTTCGATTCAGTTTAGAAAAAAAAGGACAAATTTTTTTCATTCAATACATCATTATCAGCACTACTACTGTCATTCCATATCAATTATTTCTCATTTTTATTTGTCTAACACTTTTGACATGATTTACGTAATAACTTTTTTGGCCAAGATTTTTTATATTTTAAGCAACAACAAAAAAAATGTATTTATCTTTCCAAAAAAAAAGAAGTTGGGACTAAGAAAATTGTTAGTTTATTTTCGAAATTTAGAAACTTTATTTTTCTCTCCAAATTAATTTTAAATGTATTCTATGACATTATAGCATTAATATTGAAATGAAAAGTATTTCTCAGAAAGAATATATTCAGTGACGAAGATAAACTGAGGGAAAATAAAATCCATATCTAAAATAAGCTTATAAAAGAGATAATTGATGAAGGTGTTGGTTAAGTAGACCCATGAAAAAGGTGTTCAATAGGGCGAATATATATACTGCAATCTATATACACTATACTGAAAGGATGTATACATGGATTTTCATCAGCTGGTTTGAAAAAGCACAAACTAAGCCTACTGACAGTACAATTTTCTTTTATTCTAGCTAACAAGAGCTATATAGTCTGTCATGTATCCACATTAGAGTAGTCTGTTAAAAGCTAAACGGCAATGTCTGTGAAACATAGTTGAATTCATTGGTAATAAACACAAAAAAATGTTCATAGTGAGTTGTTCTGTAAGCTAGTGTTCTACTTGGAAAACGTTTCAATGTGATGACAAACACTATCATAAGCGCATTAGAATTTCATAAAGAAGTGAAGTAATCGGTTGTGCATGGATTTTTATAAAGTGCTACTTTGCCTAAATCTAACTTGAATGGCCACCAAGTAAATGTGTGAGCATATGTTGCACTCATTGGTTGACTTCTTACCTTCACTTTTCTCATAGAGAAGTATAACTATGTGATTGGTTGAATTCCTTTTCCCTTCAGTACTTTATCTTTATTGGTCGGCCATTTATGTTTGAAAGACTAGACGAAAACCACTCTGATTTCATTGGCTGATACTCGTTCGACCAAAAACGGTGAAAATTGTTTTGGTCTGATTTTTGACTCTCATTTAATGACGCAAAAACTTCTCTACGCTGGTTGGTTCGTTTCCCTTCAATTGGAGAAAAGCAACCAATCAGGTGCAACATAAGTCCATACAAGCGGTCATTCAGGTTGGACTCAGATCAGGTAGCACGTTATAGATATCTATGCACAACCAGTTACTTCACTTCCTTGAGGTGTGTTAATGACGTCCAGCATGACACTGGAACGTTTACCAACTAAAACCTTAGGTCCGAGGATGAGTCTTTCTGAACATGCACACCCTGAACTACTAATATTCTCCTAAAATACAAGGAAATGTAACCCCTCTTTCTATCAGTGTAACATTCCACTTTGTACTGATTGTTATTATCACTATTACTTTTAGCTTGCGTGCAAACCTTATCCGATTCTAATATCATATTCAAATGGTAGTTCACTCCATTCCATATGAATCACTGCATAAGGGTGTTCATACTTACTGTACGATACAATACCATGCTCATACATATTATATTTCAACTAAGTATATATTAATGATGGATACTGGCTAGCAGTGGAATCTAGGACGCGTGTTTCGTCCTATTTGGGACGCGTCAGCTGGGTGTGCCTGCCTCCCAGTGAGCAATGTTGTTTAGTACAAGCAACAACGTAAGTAGCCTTATGTTTGAAACCATAGTCCACTTTGGTGGGTATTTCAATCACAATTAAAATAAAACTGACGATTATTCCTCAGTTGGTTGAATAGTGAAAGGGACGTCATTGCTCTTAAAGCAGTTTACATTATTACTGGTTGACATCAGCCACTTTTCCATCTTTGAAACTCAACTCCAACTGATTCGATACTGGTTACCTACACTGCCCATTGTAAAATAAAATTTATCTTTTTTTTGACAAACTACAATATAACAAGAAAAAAGACAATTGAAAAATAAAATCAGTTCATTCTATTTCGTGGTCTTTCATCAACCGCCAACAGCCTACAACTGAAACGAATAAGTAGTAGTGATAATAATGGTGTAGCATGTAGAAATAAATGGAGATTTGAAATCCAGAATCAACAATAAGGTAGTGAGTGAATCGAGGAGACACAAGACTAATAATCAAAAATCTTAGTCAAAATCAATGGTAATTTCATATCTGATGAGATAGAAAACCCTGGAGCTGTGGAATGGGGAGATGGTGGGGAAAGACAACAAACAAACTTAGGTGCAAAATAAGGGATTGTTAAGGAGCTATTAGGTTACGTTATTGCATGAAAAAACTGGAAAATCGTTAAGGGGTCAACAATTGGTGGTAATTAATTAATAAAGAGACAACGCAATCCAAAAAAGGAAGACTATGTACAACCACATGTAAGAAAGTTTATACAATTACTAAGGTAAAGAAAGATTAATTAAAATCTCTTTCAGAGTGCACAGTTCAGGTTGAAAATGTTCGAAGGTGAGACCTTCCGCAAACCGTAATAAATATGGTATTCTTTGTTTGTTAATTATCCTGAAGGATTGAGAAAAATTTGTTTGATGTCCTGTTTTCATCAGGTGCCTGGCGATTGCGCTGGTAAAAACCTCGCTACCTTTCAGTTAAATTTCTTGGAATATGCTCATAAAATCGCGTAGATACCCCTCTTTTGTTTCTATCTTTGTACTTGCTTCCACAAGCACTAGTGAACTGATATATGCAGTTGGAGGTGACGTGAGATAAGTATGTGTCTACTTTCAACTGTGTTATGGAGCACACTGTATTGTAAGCTGAGATCAGTCTGGCAGCAGCTCCTTCTTTATGCAGCTTTCGTTCTTCGTTCTATTCTTTCAGATATCACTATTGAATGCTAGACGAAGGAAAACAGGCTTCTTCTAAACAATTGTATGTATTTGTCTCTCCATAAATTCTTTTCTATACTTCATGATGAATTTCTTCGGGCATCCATTACCTACAAGAACATTCTCAATTATACAGAATCCTTCTTCTTGTTTATCTTTTAAGCACAACGTTCTTATTCTAGTGAAGGGCATCCTGACGAAACCACGCTTATAGCTGACACGAAAGGGACCATTGTAATGAAGGTACTGACCAATCCATGTGTTTTTCCTGTGGTAGGCAACAGTACATTTTGTATACCACAAGCTATTTATTCGGGTTTCTTTATTTCAGTCAAAACCCCTTTGAATTACATATCCTGAGAGTAAAATCATAACTGTTGATTATATCATCTGATTTATCACTGACAAGAAATCAATAAAAAAAGATGAGTTCATCTTACTCCTTGAAATATAACCGTCAATGTTTTGATACTGGGTGATGATTGCAGAGGAAATGAAAATTTGACCACAACCGGTCTCGAACCCACGACCACTAGGTTTCCGACCCGACGACCTACTAACTGAGCTACGAGGTCCAAATGATGACCACATTTTTATTTCACTTCAATCACCAAGGGTTTTGCCCGATGACTGCCATGTGAATTCGTGACGCATTACTATCGCTTGATCGTACACTGCCTACCTAGTTAGGACTGTTCATCCCCATCCAAATCTAACTGAGTTAGAGAGCGGAAGCATGATATTGGCTATTTTTTTTGACTATCTGAGATAGCCGTAATTCGGTAGACTAGTATTGATACTGGGTGATGATTGAAGGTGGAAAGAAAATTTTAACCGCAACCGGATTCTAACCGGCGATCACTGGGTTTCCGACCCATGCGCTACTAACTGTGCTGCGAGCTTGAAGTGAAATGAAAATCTAGTCAGCAGTCGGACCTTATAGCCAAGTTGGTAGAGCATCGGGTTGGTTAGCCGGTGATCGCAGCTACGGTCCAAATTTTCATTTCACCTTCAATCATCACGTACTAATCAATAGTAGTTTGCTAAACCAAGGTTATCTCAGATAGTGATGATAATCCGAATGTTTCTTTCGAATTGAATGCACGGAAGAAATGCATGAATTCAATATTTGAGACTTAATTTAGACAATGAATGGAAGGGAGACAAAAAAACTATACCGGACAGGCTTAAAACTGAAATTGGTTGATTGATTCATCTTCTCATCTTTCTTGATTCTCAGTCAAAATGTTAACAACTAGGAATACTTTTTTTCCAGTAGCAAGAAATTAAATCAAGTTTCTTTGAGACTATGGACTGTAACGTTAAGTAGAACAGCAAAATTTCAATATATCACGCAAAAATTTCAATATGGTATATGGTTAGGAAAAAGATTTTGGAAAAGGATTATTCCTTTTAAGGTGATCTTTTTTAACCAGAAAACAATATGCTAAACTGTATACATGGTAGCAATAATAGTCTTGTGAAAATGATTGATTTGCATTCACCTTATTTCACCTCAAGTAATTAATCGTTTAAACAAGTGATAATACAGTAGGCGTTGCTGGTAAGAATGGATATAAGTAGTATATGTTGAGAGGGTGGCAGAAATCATAGGAAATTACCATCAATGGGTAAGGAGTCCATCAACAGAAACGTAAGAGACAAAGCAGGCGTATGAAAAGCAAATCAAGATGGAAGCAGAAGAGGAAATCAAGCACATTTTGCAAATGACGGTTTTAGTGCAAGGTGCACAATATTTGATGACTACTGTCCCACTTGTTGACAATGTACATTCCTTCCTGCAAACCTGTCTTTTGCTTCTTTCAATAATATAGAGCCAACAGGGATGGTAAGTATTAAACACACCTACAGCTCGGTTACAGGATAATCTGTAGGAAGCCTTATTCAGAATAGTTCTCAACTTGACACGTATTTTCGCTAAGGTGTATGTCATCTTGTCTATGAAGAATAATGGCAATGTAAACTTCGAAGGTTGAAAGCTCCAGGTGATATGGCTTAAAATCGATCTCTCAGTGCTGAAGATATCATCTTCATTGTGATGGTCATCTCACAGTTTTTTGTTATTGTTGTTTTACCTCTCTCCCTACCTTTCTTCTTCTCTTCCATTGGATTTATATACGAGTTTTGATCACATTCCTTTCCCCTATTTCTCTTGATGCAATATGTGTGGCACTTATATCGTTTAGTTATCGTTCCAGGTCCCATATTGATAAACTGACTGAAAAGCTGGAAACCTATACCATCAGATGCAGCTTTGAACCAATAGGCATATAAGACTGGATGACAACGCCGATTCCTCCTGATTTAAGTGCTGTTTTCTAAATTAGTTCTGCAGAATTCAGTGATTAATCAAAAGTAGGTTGTACGGTATTGGTTACTCACTCCCCCCAACTCTTAAAATAGGTGTTTGCGGACTTGATAGTAATACACCACATGGCCTTCATTAAGAAAATAATAACTTATTAATCAATACATATTTGTCACTTTCAGTAGTATTGTATTTACCTTCTTCATCAGTAATTAGACGGGAATTTCGACTTTTCGTTCAGAAGTACTAAATATAGTCATCATAGACAAACTTATCGATAAAGGAATGTAAATACCCCATACAACAAGATCATATTATCATGTTTATGGTTGTAATTACTACTTTCAATGATTATTACCTTAAGTTTACGTCTAGCATTGAAACGTCTCATCTCTTCAACTGTTTCATGTAGATGCGTTTTAGATGCTCGAGCTTTTTGACTTATCCATGGATGACGTAAAGCTTCTTCAATTGTTAATCGTTGTGTTGGATCTGTTTCAAGTAGTCTTTTGACTAAATCTCTTGCCTCTGGTGATATCATATTCCATACTTGAGGTTGACGCTAAACCAGGCAAAAGAAAAAAAAGAAATGAAGAGAGTATTTCAGAGAAGTAAATTTCATTTTTCCACTTGTTCAATGGTACTAATATGTAAATTACATAAGATAATAACCAAAATTTTGTTTGTACGAGTGTTTCATTTTCATAGTGAGATGAATCGTGAGGTAGGTTGGTATAAGTAAGGACAATCAACCATTTCTACGAATTGGTTAATTCCAAAGTCATAAAACTGCACGGTTGAGGAGTCCCATACTAGGACGAAACGTCTGTCCAGTGCTCCCAGGTTTTCAATGATTCTAAAAGTGAGTGATGTTAATCTCTGGTGAATACCGCCTCAACTTCATGAACCATCAAATCGATTAGAAAATATGGGAGACTAGTGGTGAAGAATGCAAAAGTGGTTACTGAGTGAATGAATATAGTGTAATTTCTTCCAAAAGTAGTTGAGTCAAATTCTGTGTTTACAAAAATACGTATTCTGTGCTGAGAAACTTCATCGTTATTTCTTATGGAAACCGAAATGATTTAGATCATACAATGTGATCTGCTCAACACCTCAATCCGTATCGAAATTGCCAGCATTATTTTCTACACGTAATATACTACTGATCGGTATAAGTAATTCGATATTGCTCATATAGATCAGTAGTGCTTGATAGTCAGGTCTAAACATTGCACAGTCATTCAGCTCGTTTGTGACCGTGCTAATCAGCAGTGTACGTAGAATGATCTCATAGGAAATTATGGTGATGTTTCTGTCCACGGAATGAATATTTCTGTAAACACCTGATTTGATTCTATGTATGACCAGCCGGCTCAAGAAGCTAGCCGGAATTCCGGCGCCATAAGAGCGAAATGACCGTCTGATGCCCAGATCACCTTCATCTGGATACTGAGCACTTCTAATCAGTGTGAACAGTGTAGAACTATACATGTTACTTAGTTGTATATGACGTGTGTAAATATCTCGATCTCATGGCATTCGGATCTGATCGGGATTCATATTTGTCATGTCACGAAATTTTGAGCTAACAAATTTTAAATGAAACTACTTATCCACCTCTTAAATTTTCCGATCGGCATGCCGATCCGTGGAATACTATGCTTACGCATACTAAAGCACATCATAATTCCATTCAGTATAAAAGTAAAATACAAGTAAACGTTCGTCAGTATCAAAAATACGTCTCATTTTGATTGTCATCATCAACATAGGACCAGGCATTACTGCGTAACGGTCCGAGTTGCCACAACTCATATCAGTAAATCAAGTAATAAGGCAATGAAGTAGAAGAAAAAGAAAAGAAAATTGAGTTAAAAGAAATATAAAGTACGAGAAGAAAGAAAGGAAGAATGACAAAATGGTGAGATTTGGTAAAGCGTTAAGATAAAGATAATATGTGTATACCTCTGCGCCACTGACATTAGTTCTGAGCCACATCACCTAGAGTCTTCAACCAATGGTTCCTCTTGTCCTGCGGACTCATTTTGATTGAACAGTTACAAAAAATGATGTCGTTGCAAAAAGAAATCTTCCTTGTTGAAATCACTGTTTTATATCTGCAGGGAGATTACAGATTTCATTGTACATCTCTTGAACCATTCAAAATTTACCTTAAATGTGTTAGATGGTAGGGGTCAATTAACAGGAAGCCCTAAACATAGGTTTAGTGTTTTTCAATACTCATCAGCAAGGTTTATCTGCAAACTTAAATGTATTCAAAATATTGAAATTGTTGACATCATTACCTAGATATATGCACGAGAATTTCATTTAAATAGCTAAATAACGTGATCTAAAACCATACGCAATACCTTTTATTACATAAGTTCATATGTTCCCAATGTCACACGATTCCCATCGCTAATTTCCAGTAGAAAGCACTATGAATATTTACGCTTCGCATTCATTCCTTATTAGATGGATTATTATATAGATGGAATCTACCTTATTTAATGCAAGCAATAGCGGTTTTGTAAAGCACAGTACTTTTAGCACCACATAACTGAAGTGCCATTGCTGAAAGAATTATGGGTCACCAGATAGCTACATTATAGGACTTGTCAATAGTCCTCGATCATAACATTCCACGAGTTTTGAAAGATAATTTTCAAATTTAGTAGCAGTCATTATAATACAAGCAATTATACTAAAACTACCCGTAGCATAAGAAGTGGCTATCGTGACTCAGGGGTGTAGTCGATAACGCTCTTGCATTTGAAGCTATCGCTCCCCAGTCCGAATCCCGGTGGGAACAACGTCACTCACTGGGAGGCAGGTACATCCAGCTGAGGAGTCCCAAATAGGACGAAACGCGTATCCTTGATTCTACTGCTAGCCATTATCAATCATTAGTAGTCAAATAACTGTTAAGACACTGGATCGCAATGTGAGTGTTAATAATTTGCAACTGAAGGGAATCCGCAGTTTAGGGAGTCTTTCTATTCACTATCAGTTCAAATTCCCAACATGGTTAAACTCGGAGTTGATAATTTGTTTCGGTCTTATTTATAAAAAAACTCGCTATACGAAAATACCAGTGCGTGCAGTTTGACTGACTGACTAACAAAATCAACGTTTTGACCTCTGATGGGTCCATCAGCTCAAGTTGTCACAATTCACAGTACTATAAAAAGAACAGGTGGATCCAAAAAGATTGATCTCAAAGTAGACAAAGTTGTGTAAGAGAAAAAATAATTAGAAGATAACGGTTAGTGCAGATATTCAAGCTTAAGAAGACCTCAAAGAGTGAGTACAACTGCGCCATTGTGAACGACTTTCAGCCATGTGATCAAGAGTCTTTAACCATTGATTCCCATTATCTCTGGGACCCCATCCAGACAGTCTACACCTCTCTACACAGCTCAGACCAACAGTCAGTCACCGGTTTCATGCACTGGTGCTATGCCTTAGTCTGGCCGCCATGAACCCTCTTACAACCTGATCCGACTTTCCTTTGCATGACACGTCGAGGTAAGAGGTGGGTTGGCATGCGTAGTAAATGCCCATTGCATCTTAACCAACTGAGGTTCACAGTCTCATCAATCGACTTGACTTTCTTGCCTAGTACTTTTCGCCTCACTTGAACATTTCTCACATGATGATTCCACTAAACGCGAGCAATGCGACGAAGAAATCTGTGACTGAAACCCTGTAATCGCCTCATGTGTTCTACCGTTGACGCCCATATCTCACAGCCGTATGACAGGAATGAACGGATTGCAGCACAGTATACCCGTCCTTTCATAGATAATCGGATATCTCACCATTCGATAACAGAGGTGACGCGAGTTGGCAAATCTCAAACGGGCCTCCTGCATCAAAGCGGAGATTTCGTCAGTAATCAGCCTCGTTCGAGCTGCTGAAACTCCTCAAGTAAATGGTCCAAAAATTCCACTACTTCACTACCTATAATAAAATTGGAGTATTTGCAGCAGACCATTACTAGAGCATCATCTTACATTTCATGACAAGTGTAACACGTATGCCAAACATACACCGGTTTCTGCTCAACGCGTTCACAAGACCCTGCATTTTGTTATCATCTTCACCTAGCAGGACAATATCATCTGGACACTCTAAGTCAACCAGATGACCTCCGGGAAGTAAGTCAGCCCATATGAAGTAAGACATTACTAACATTATCTCCATTATTATGTCTATAACGAAGTCAAATAGGAACGGCGATAGTTAGCATGTCTGGAGCACACCGCTAGGTGTAGTCAATTCTGAGGACAACTCCCGTGTGTGTAGTCAGCTATTATTGTCATTACTATACCATGGAGTATCTTTTTTTGGTTTAAACAGTTAAATTGTTTAAGGAAAAGCAATCTACACAGATCAACAACCAGTGTCTCTCACCTCCCCCCTACCTCTTAACAAGGAATTGGAGGAGCAGCAAATTAGTGATTGAATTATCTTGATTCCGCTAGCAAACAGGTCACAGTTTATGATAAAAATTCAGTTAAAGTTCCATGACTATACTCAAAATCATTTATGTGACTTTCATCTAAACGGTTGTTATGATTTGAAATTCCTTTTCCACAATATTTAGAAACTAAGTAACTCTAGAGCTATGTAGTTAGAGTAGTAATTTTAATATCACCCGTATACTTATACATATTTCAACAAAACCTGCTCTAGAATATTATCTTTAGAGAGAGGTTAATAAATTGATACTTACAGTTGATATTGTGTGTAACACGAAAGATAAGTCCTAATGGAGTTGTCCTCACTAAGTACCGTCAATTATGGGTTACTAATATTCACAGACAACGATAATTAATCAGAAAACAAAAAGAACTATACCGGATATGATTTAAAGTCTGAAGGAAGTTTCTATCTTACATAATGTCATAAAAATATTCACCTAGGTTTCGTGCTTGCTCACTTTCTTCAGTAAAATGTATCAACGACCTCAAAAGGATTGAGATCTAAACTTGCCTCATCATCTTATATAGCGAAAAACTAAGCTATTTGGTTTAAAACTGACCTCCTCTAAGATTTCAATAGATCCAATAATCAGTCAATAATAATATTATTTCATTTTTGTCTAAATCTAGTAGGAAATTTTACAGATAGTTAAAGAAGTTCAAATGTGATACATTTTAAGATGAGAATGAACTGAGAAATTCTCAATCTGATGTCAAATTAATTATCTACAACTGAAAATATAAAAGATTATCTGTACTGGGTGGTGATTGAAGGTGAAATGATAATTTGAACTGTGGCCTGATTCGAACCAGCGACAACCGGGTTTTCGGCCCGATGCTCTACAGGCTAAATTACGAGGTTCGACTGCTGACCATATTTATATTTCATTTCAATTACCGTAGGTTTTACCCTACTAGCATGTGAATTCGTGATTCATTACTACCGCTTGATAGTATTCACACCTCGTAGTTCAGTTGGTAGAGCATCGGACCGGAAACACAGTGGTCGCCGGTTCGAATCTGGGAGCAGTCCAAGTTTTCAGTTCACCTTCAATCATTACCCAGTATGGATAATAGTCTGGCAAACCAAAGCTATCTCAGATAGTCAAAATGATAAAAGATTATCTGTTGATTTGGTATACTGCGTACAAATTTATACTGTTTTTAAAATTGGAAAATAGACACTTGACAGTGTAGTGATTACGAATTAAACACTGAATGACAAGCAATTTAATTGTTATGGCCAGATTACTGATCGAAATGGGGCCATTGGGCTAATTTATATAACATATTAGTGCACCATAATAATCAGTATTACCAATATGCGATATACATTATGTTTTGGTGTAAGATAAAATTGCTTAAATCGGGATGAAAAGTCCCAAATCCTTGAAGCCTTTCACAACCAACCACGTTCTGAGAAAAAGGCAGGGAACATACGTGTAAATATCAGATTTGTTAGGAGAGGCAGAATCAATGAGATATATCCTTTTACAAAAACCTGGAAATAGTCAAGGCCAAGATATATATATATATATATATATATATATATAACCAAGGTTTTACTATATCGGTTTTCAGAAAACACATGTGATATACTACAATTAGTAGAAGCAACACTAGTAACACTGAAATTTCTGATACACAAGATCTGCAATGATGTCTCTCTGGCTTGAATGTGATGTTGAATAAAAAACATCAACTTGTTAAATATATGTGAGCGAAATCTTCAGTTAACACTGAATGACAGTTGTAATACCTTTTTAGTGCAAAAGAAAAGTGAATACCATTTACGCACAGAAAAATATCGTGAAAATCAGCAGTCAAACAGTTAGGAGTAACGTTAGGTGTAGTAAAATGATTCTTTAAAGGTTTATCATGAATTTTAATTAACTCAATTCTATACAATTTTAAGTACTAGACTGTAATATACACGTGCTGTGTTAGGATTAATGATATTATATGGTTAGCCGGACTAAAATAGGTGAAGAAGAATATGAACCTGAGAAGCACTGCTCAAGTTAATTGAGCTTAATACTAATACTTTTGATGAAATACTTAAAAATAAATTGATTAGTCATTGAAGAGTAACCAATTTCATGTTGTCTACTTTTGATTGTTGACCAAAATTTTATCGATTACCTTTTAATGTGATCACCAAGTTAGGAAACTCGCCATATTGCAGTACACTTTGATTGACATCAGTTGGTTGGCAGCAATCGGTAATAAGTCTCTTGGTTAGTTAGAAACTATACCTACTGACTGTCAGTTCAGATAAGCTATAATCTGATTACAATATTATTAGTGTATTTCTGCTAGTAATATAATCATTACCCACCCTAGTGTAGTGGGAATATTCTTAGCCTATGCATGGCATAACATCAATATAAAGTTTCTAGAGTGCACATATATCCAAAAGTTTGCAGGTATATCTTTTTCATGAGTGCTAACCAGCAGTCTTCCCATGAGATCAATCAAGACTTCATAATGCGCTTCTACAACAGTTAAACTCATCTTAAATGATAATCGATTGAATTTGATATGCATTCAAAGGTTAATTCCATATATTAAAAACAAGATATTCAGCGAACAGGACTCTTTTCAAAGAATTTATTCTCAAAGTGTACATTCTTATCTAATATATATATATATATATATATATATATATATATATATATATATATATATATATATATATAATATTTAAAGACTGTAATCCGTGAGGAAGATTTAACTTAAATAATAGGGGGGGGGGGGGTTGAAGCAATAATAATAGTAATGGTGGTGATTATAAGGATAACGCTGTTGCTAGTTGGTGACGTGTAAAGGTCGAAAGATAAAGATTTTAAATCGTTTATCAGGTGCATACAGATTAAAAAAAGGGGGTGGAAAACGAAAAAGAGGGACGAAGCACACCAAGACTAAAATAAATTAAAGCCAAGGTAGAGACAAAGACTGTACATACTTCTTTTGCATATAAAGGTCAAGCTGGCTTCAGTTCACGGATAGCCAAGGCCTCTGCTGTTTTTAAAAGCCGAACATGGTCTGGTTTTATAAGGGTGGAAGAAAATGCATCAGTAGTTCCATGCTTGAGCATTTAATCCATTCCAACCATTCAACCGAACGAAAAAATGATTTTACGGTTGTCTATCGAATTCGCTCAAATACCTCACATTATCTCTGTGTTCAGCTTCTAAAAACAGTAGAGGCCTTGGCTATCCATGAACTGAAGCCAGCTTAACGTTTATGTGCAAAAGAAGTATGTACAGTCTTTGTCTCTACCTTGGCTTTAATTTATTTTAGTCCTGGTGTGCTTCGTCCCCTTTATTCGTTTTTTACCTCCCCCTTTCTTGTCAGACTAATCTTTGTACTCTTATATTGTCATTATTACTTTATTTTTATATTTAATTATTTCCGGTGTTGTTTCATTTCATCTTCTTAATAATCGCAACTTTCAGCAAAACATTTCCAATTTACTCCAATTAACTTGTTGTCTCATTCATATTATGGTTCGAATCCGGCAGCGGTCCACATTTTCATCGTATCTTCAGTCATCACCCAGTATAAATACTAGTCTGCCAAACTACAGCTATCTTAGGTAGTCAAATGATAATCACTTATATTACCTAATCCTTTGATTGTTTATTAACTCTATCACGTTTTCACTCCCCTTTTTAATATATATATATATATATATATATATATATATATATATATATATATATATATATATATATATATATATATATAAGAATGTACAGTTTGAGAATAAACTCGCCCTGTTCACTGAATATCATGTTTTAATGTCACGATGGGAATTGTAATTCAATATATGCCAAACGTTATATCCAGGAAAATACAACGTGTTAAAATGTACATATACAGAAAAACTATTCATAAAAAGCATACATGATAACGTCCAGAAACTATTTGTGTAAACAGGATATCTCTTGTTCCATAGAAAGGTAGAGAACCACTAAGCAGTACAAATAGTAAGATACCACAACTCCATGCGTCTACAGCCTTTCCATACGGTTCATGACGAATCATTTCAGGTGCCATATAATGTGGCGTACCAATACGACCTAGAATAATATGGAGATAATATTTATGAAGAATATAAAACGGATGAACATTATCAGAGAACTTATAAGGGAAAAACTGCTCAAACAGTGAACATTTATACTCAGATACCTAAAGAGTGATATATTTAGTCAGTTTATTCGATAACTTCTAAGAAAGCAATTCGTTATTAAGAAAATTAACAAGTGGAAGAACAAATAACCAGTACATTGAGATTCAGTAGGGATTCAGTTAGAATTCACAATATAAATCCAATTATAATTATGTACGTTAATATAAACTCCTTATCCTAATGTATTGATGATATCGATATTGAATAATATCTGATAAGGGTGACTAAATGTGTGTACCATTCTACTGAGCGGTAAATAGTAATAACTAGAAGTGATCCTATCTAACCACCTCTATGTGTGTATATCAACTGGGTTTATCGGTTGTTTGATGCAGGTTTCATTCAAAAAGGGTTCAAAGAACACTATCCTCCACGGTTATAAAGTGATGACAGTGGATCTATAAGAAATACAATAATTCAATAGCGTTGTTAACACTACTCATTCAATCTCCTTCAAAGTTGTTTAAAAAGTGAAAAGAAATTTGCCAAAGTCAACGTTCACTCACCTTTTTTGTATTGCCTAGGCTTGACCAATTCAAATAGTAAAATTTGGAGCTTTCTATACAAAAGAGACTTCTTCAAACCCTGATCCTTTTTATGGTCTTAATCTTCAGCCTTTCATAATGTTCCCCACCTCTCTTCTAACATATTATCAACTATTCCTTGTTTCTATACCCATCCTGATAACAATTCATTCAATTAAATTTTGAGGGAGTTGTGGAGATTTGGAATTATTTCAAGTTGTTATTCATCGTAGACTGACATCAGTTAGAGGAACAAAGGAAACCTGGGAGCACTGGACAGCTGTTTCGTCCTAGTATGGGACTCCTCAGCAGTGCGCACCCACGACCCCACCAGCAGGGATGATGTCAGTCTACGATGAATAATAACTTGAAATAATTCCAAATCTCCACAACTCCCTCAAAATTTAATTGAACTGGTGCTCATTGGTGACTAGTTTCGAGAAGTATTCCCGAAGTCCCAATGACAAGTCGTGACCGGTGGAGTCGAAGCCTGATGGCCATGAGGACAAATACTCAACGATGATATTGGGTGGCGGTTGCGCTATATATCGTGAGCTAAGAGAAGTTGGAAACATGGAGCATTGCATTCTGACCCAGTGGCTCAATGGTAACGCGCTGGCCACGGAACCTGAAGGTCGCGGGTTCGATCCCTGCTGGTGGGGTCGTGGGTGCGCACTGCTGAGTCCCGTACTAGGATGAAACAGCTGTCCAGTGCTCCGAGGTTTCCTTTGTTCCTCCAACTGATGTCAGTCTACGATGAATAACAACTTGAAACAATTCATTCATTGAATATATTTTCCCATGTTACTCTCACAGTTGGTCACTGAAACTTAATTTTCATGATATCTTGAGCAATACTCACTAGTTCAACCAGCCCTGCATATTTAGATCATGACAATTCAACTTTGCTTGTTACTATGCTTTTAGGTAGCTTTTCAAAATTCATAAACATTTTGATTATTGATATGTTATTTCAATTTTTTATATCTATCACTTCATTTGTTGCTAAGCTTATCTAACTGTTTTAATACATGAAAACTACTTGATGATTTTTTTTCTAGGAGAACCCTTATCCATGCAGCTTCATCAAAAGATGTTTGTATAATTCGTTGTCAAACAAGAAGTCAACATTGAAGACCAACATACGGGTTATCTTACTCCACATGAAGAACGTCTCCGAGATCACGACTAGATCACTGTGTCCTACAGGCCCATAAAATCTCTTCAGTCTCTGTTACGCAAGCTAAAATATGCAATTGCGAAGGAAGACAAACCGAATATTATCTGCAGAAACTGGGAAAACACTACAACGGACAGAGTGGATGCTCTCTTCGTATCCGTCTACATAAACATCAACTAGCAATGAAGCGTCATGATATATCTTCGCTCGTATCAGTGCATACAGACAACTGTGGACATGAATTTGACTGGGAAAATGTGAAAATTCCAGATAGAGGAAGTACAAAGAATGTCAGGGAATTTTTCAAAGCTTAGCATTCAGAATATTGACACAATCTATCAACCAATAAGAAGCATTAATGAAGTTAAAGTTCACATCAGCAAGACAACCAATCAAAATAAATATGGAGACAATGAGAAGACTCTGGTAGAAATAACCAATCACACACAAGACCATCAGGATGAGCTACTAAGCCCTTTGAGGAATAAGCCCTACAGCGCTCACTTTTTTCTGAAGTTTGTGCTGATGTTGTCCAGAAAGAATGACAACGAAAGTTTCACGATCAAACCATCCAGGTCAGAGAACACAGCATCACAAAAATCATCCACTTAACCTACGAATAGTCGAAATCATCATACATGAAACAAATTGTATACTGTGACTATAAACTGTATAGCTTAATGAATGAAATGGTCGAAAAACGCCTTGTGGCTTAATCGATTGTTTTCATTTTCTTACATGAAAAGTTAAAGAGTGATATGATTCTAGCAGATAAAATAATCAGAAGTATTAAGCGTTCGACATTTGATTCTCGTATTAAAAAAACCTTTAGCGACAACTTTCTTGAGTGTTGTAAACTGATATGTTTTGACACAGACATAAGTTGTAATGTTGAACACTTGTGTTAAAAATTTTTCTAACGAAAACCATTTACTTAGTTGTGGCTAACAGAAGAATCTAGGAAGCGCTTTTCGTCCCATTTAGGACTCATCAGCTGGGCGTACCTGCCCCCCCCCCCCCCCAGTGTGATATTGTTCCCATTGAGACTCCAGCCCCGTACCCATCACTTCCAACGCCAAAATGTTATCTTCTAGACCATTGAGGTACGATAGAAACAAGGTTACAGGTGCAATCGCACTCCAATAACACTCAAACACAAATAGGCATGTTCAGCTACATTTTTATTTTCTGTAACATGAAATAATAAAAGAAATGAGGCGGATATAGAAAACAAAGTAGTTTGCTTCTACACTTACCACATTGATCAGAACGCAAAGAAACAAATATTTCTTGATCAACTGTAATTGGTGAATCTACAGGAGGAATTCAATTATGAAGGTGAGATAAACCAAAATAGCAAAATAAAGAAAATTGATTATGTCAAGTGGTACAATAAATATTTCACGCAAAAAGTCATGTATATGATAGTAAGTAGTAATTAAATCTCCACACAGATCAGATGACATGATATCTTCACTTATCACTAATAATTAACGAATTGATTTTCAATACTACAATATTAATTAGCGATTATCCCAAGATCTAACAGTGAGTGTAATTCATGTATTATATTTCCACCTAATTTAGGTAAACGATTGATAAAATTCAATGATGTTGTGATTTAGTTCTTAGTTTTCGATGACAGCAATGAACAGAAAGGATTGTCATTAAAGATGTGGGTATTCATGGTGTTGAATACAACTTTCTTAAAAGTGAATCTCATTTCTCATAGAGTAAAACATTCAGTTCCGTTGCTATCAAACGGTTATTGTTATTTTCCGGATATTTTAGTACTTCTATTCGACCGAAGAATGTAGACAGTAATGGTTTTGAAATGTATCTGTGTAGTTTTGGGGAAATGATATCACATAGTAATCAAAATTCATCTTTTAATGAATCCATAGAATTAATCTCTCTGGGAAAAAAGAAGCGAAATTCTCTGATTGTCAAGAAACTGAATCAATCTTCTTGACACATAGTTGGATCTTGAAGATACAACTCAGTCACAATAATAATGTGTACTTATCATTAGTTATTTGTCGCTTGGGTTCCTAGTGGAACATAGGGCTTCAGTAGCACGTCACCATTTCAATCTCTTCTCTGCAGTCTTCCAAATTTGGCTCCACGACTGCCCACAAGCTTTCATTTCTTCTTCACACCATCTCTTCCATGTCACGCTTGGCTGGGATGCCCAACTCGTCGTTTCCCATTTGGGTTCCACTCGAGGGTCTGGCCTGGTGTGTGATGTCCCCAAACAGTCTTCTTTTTCAGTGTATTTCCAATCCAATTCACCCTCACTTTCCTCTGCATATTTGTTGGGCGATAGGTTTTTTGTTAGTTAGTTGCCAGCCAGCCAACCAGAGTTGTTTATTCATATTATTCTGGCCATCCATCCATCTGATCTTCAGTATCAATATCGAAAGAGTGTAGGTGGCAGCTGTTGATGAATATCTGTAGTTTGTTGGAAATGCTTTTCGTGACACGCCAAGTTTCTCAACCATATAGGAACACTGACTTGACTGACATTGGTGTTAAAAATCCTTATCTTATTCTTTGTGCTGAATGCAGTAGATCTCCACACTGATTATTTCAGATTAGTGAAAGCCTGTCTTGCTGTCTTTCCGATCCTGGCTTTGACGTCCTCATCTGTGCCACCACCTGTAGTTGAAACAGTCATGCCTAGGTGTTAGGTGAAAGAGGCTACTTCCTTTGAGTTTCTCCCGTTCATGGTGATTGGAGCTTGTTGTTGTTGTTGTTGGTGGTGGTGTTGGTTGGGTGTCATCATCACCTTTATCTTCTCTACATTCACTTGAAGTCCCGTCTTCCTTCTCTGCCCTGCCTCTTCTGTCAACTTGTTAGTTTTTGCCTGTGGATCTTCGAGTTTGTGTGACATTAGACACAAGTCATCGGCGAAATCCAAATCTTCTACGATTTTTTCCCCGGTCCAGCTAGCGTATCCCCCTCTTCTCGCTCCTCACAGTTGTTTGCATGTGCCAGTCGACCACAATCAAGAAGATCATGCGTGATAGTAGACAGCCTTGTCTTACTAATGTCTTTACTTGAAAGGCATCACTGAGCTTCCCATTGTGAATCACTTGGCATGTGGCATCTTCATATAGCTGTTGAATGACAAGTATATAGGTGTTGTCGAATAAGGTTGATAAAGGTTTGTGGCACTAAAACCGTAGTACTGAAGCAGCAGCTTCCAAATTACTTCTCGGTCGACACTGTCGAAGGCCTTTACAAAGTCGATAAAGTTGAGGTAGAGTTGACTGCCATTCTATGCTCTGTTCTACGATGATGCATAGCGTAGTGGTTCCAATTTGATCCACAGATGATTTGTTTTCCTGAATCCAGCCAGCGTGTTCTGGTCGTAATTTTGAGTGCAGAGCAAATTTTAGTCTCTCCAGGATGATATGGCTCAATATTTTGTTTGGGGTGGACAGGAGCATGGTTATGCACTAATTCTTGCAGAGACTTACGTCGCCTTTGTTTGGGAGTTTGACAAGGTAGTTCTTTTTTCATTCGGTAGGTACCTTTCCTTCCTTCGAGACCTTCTGCAATATTGGTGTGAGAATGTCAGCTGACGTCTCTCCGTAGATCACATAAATTAGTCACTAGTGAATAATGAATGTAACTGTGTGGTTGCCAGTGATCAAACACTGAGTTCTATCAATCAACTTTCTAATGCGGTCATTAAGCTAAGTGTTGCGATGCAGTACAGTGGCCGATGAACACCGTCAATTGACTTCTAACTTCTAACAGCAAGATAATGAAGATTATTTTAACCGATACAACAGAATGTAAAAAGAAACTGACAAATATAAGAGAACTTTAGACGCCCTCAACATTTTCACACAAAAAACATAGGTGTAAGCCAATACACTTCTAGTAAATTCTAAATAAGAATTGGAACATTCTTGAAAGTTGAATTATGCAAAGCACAAAAGGTTGAGCTCCATTGTTTTTAGGAACTAACTTAGTTTCAACATTATGACCTCAGTATATGAAACATCTACTGAATTTATTTCTTGTTTTAACCAGGTAATCTTCAAGGTCACATTATCCCGTACACCTGCCGTCGTTTAAAATAATTAACTGAAACTTTGTTAGGCATAAAAGTTTGTTGATACTGGATGATGTTTGAAGGAATCAAATCAGTGCTCCACCTCTAACCATCACCCAGTGATCAGTAATACAAGTCTACAAAACCACAACTAAGTCAGAGAGCCAAACTGGTAATGAAAGTTTATAATTAGATTTCACACTCTCCTTTTTCCTGGGAAAAAAAAATTCGCAGAAGCTGGAGTCCTAAATTAATTAATCATCCAAAATAAACTAAATGTAGTTGCTACCACAATCTTTGAAATAAATTTTTAATTTCCTGTTCAACTTGAAAGATCAACCAGGTTAGAGGGTTAGTTTTCACGTGACCTGTAAAAGGTACATTCATTTCAACATTCACTAGAATGATCTCTAAAGTAACTCCTATTAGGGGAAGTATATTTCCAAAAATTTCATACCATATTCACAAAATACAGTACTGTTGAGTTGACAGAACCAGAGGAATTCCCCCCGCCTCAAATAATAATCATCGTCGTAGTTACTAAGACAATATGAAAATAATTACAAACATTTGCCAACTAAACTAACGACTTTTTGATAGAAAAATTGGAGCTCACTTCTAAATCTAATGTGGCAGACGTTGCAACGACATACACTCACTAATAATTATTCTCAAAGAATGGGTCTTGTAATCATTATAAACTTTTCAATTCTTTATAAACTTTCATTGTATTATCGTTGGAAAAGTATAAAACTATCAAATGAATAAAATCAAGCAAATATTACTTACCTCCACTAACTTGATTTGTATCCAAGTTTAGGTGTGTAGCTAAACCGAAACCACCAAGTTTAACTGGTGCTGAATTCTCTTTACTAGCTAACACAATACAATGTGGTTTTAAATCACGATGAATAATATTATTTTCATGACAGTAACGTATAGCTTCCAAAATTTGTCGTAAATAGTGACTACATAAGAATTTGATAATTGTGTAACAATTTCAGTTGATAAAAAGGAAAGGAAGAGAACAATGAACATATTACTACAAGGTGAATCAAATTGAATAAATGTTAAACAAGTTAAATATTTACTTCCCTGTAGGAATTTGTGAGGATCAATTGATAGAGTAGTTTTTACTAGAGTTTAGTACCAGTTGAAGAATCTTGAAAAAAACTTACAAGCATTAGATAAGTGTTTCGGCCTAGTTTAAGATTCTTCAGTACTGCACACCCAAGAACTCAAAAGAGATCGAGTTGAGAACTATCATGGAATTCAATGAAGGCATTGAGTGATGATCTGACTGTGTTGCGAATACATATAGGGCATTTAAATACAGGTAACAAATAAGGAGTCTCAAAAATAAGGAAACCGACCGAACAACCCTAAGGATATAAAAAAGATAGTGTAACTTTCTGAACTACATACTGAGAAGTATTGCAATTATCTTCGAAAAAAGCCCAAGTTAACAGAAGACAGAAAGACGTTCAATACTAAGCGTTATTTTTTTCAGCAATATCATGTAAGGTCTTCAATTATCAATGTCTAAAGTAGATTGTAGTTAGGAAACTATACACTAATTTAATGAACTTCTATCAGCAGTAGGTAACTTCATGAATAGATGTCTGACACAATGTCGATGCTCAGTTCAGTACAAAATGTCAAGGTAGATGAAAATGTGTAGTATATCTCTGCAGCGTTTCAAGTCATATATATCCTTAATCTAATAATTTATTTCATCTCTTAGTGTCTTCGGACTGTTTCCATGAATCTTCACTAAACTTTCGATTTCATATCCAAACTACAAACAGAATTCCATAAAAAGTAGTCTTGGGGTTATATGAAACATGGTTCTCTCTCACTCTTCTTCAGGGACTGTAAATTAATAATATTTCTGATAGTAAAAACAATTGTATCACTTAGTAGTCCAAACATCCATAGTTGAAGGTGAGTTCAAACCCATGGCTTAATCTGCCTAGATGGGCGAGCCACGACTACATACAATGAAAACAAAACTACACCACCATCCGTCTAAATCCACTAGCCTATCGTATTCCAACCAGAGCCCGACAACTGAACCATAGGCATTTCAATAAAACATGAGACGTACAATATTCTTGTCTATGTTAGTGATTTAAAAACTAGAAGACTTGATGTAAGCTTGTTAAAGGGTGAATTTTATTGAATTCAGACGGTTAAGGCTTGAATACTTGAAAACCTAACAACAATTTATTCGACAAAGCGATAAATATATCCAGGCTTATTGAGACTGCATATAGAGTACTATAGTATTATAGCAGATTCTCCTGCCTAACAATGACAATAACGCAACTCCACAATCAAATACACTACAATATGAAATTGTGAGTATAATGTCAGGCCAAGTGATACCTACAGAATCGAAAGTTAACCACTTCATGAGCCAACGAGCCACAACCTCAAACTATAAATATATCGTTAGATAAAACTATAGGTGACAGATACTACTGAACAACTTGAGTAGTTAGAAGCTACTCGGGCTGATCTGTAGCATTTCGCTAGCCAGATCAGAGTGATTTAAACAACAGACAGCTGTTTCGCTTGTTTGGAGACGAGCTCATCAGCGGTTTATCCAAGTCAGATAACCAAATTCAGGTGGTCTGAATTAATTCGGCTCTATGGGCTGAATTTATCCGAGTACGCCGCTGATGAGTTCGGCCTCAAACCAGTGAAACGTCCATTCGGTATTTAGACCATTCTGGTCTGGCTGTTGAAGTCTTACACACCAGCTTGAGTGATTTCTGAATACTCAAGCTGTTCAACAATGGTATCTTTCACTAGTTCATGGGACTTTTGTGTCAGAGATCCCATCTTGTAATCTCAACTGACTAGTTTGCAGAGGAAGCCTTGTCAAATCATTTACAAATTGATCATTCTATTCTGTAATATAGGTATACGAAAACAAATAGTTAGTAGGGTTACCGGACGTAGTATTGTTCTATCAATCTGTTTAGTATACTCACAATGAAGATAGCATAGCATAGCAACTCTGAAATGGTGGGGAATATTTGTAGCTCAGGTGGATGGTCTTGGCTGCATTGCGTTCTCCGAGCTGAGTTATTTAACCATGGAGTTCTCATCGTCTTTCTAGACGACATCATCAGCACTAACTTCAGTGTGAAGTGAGCTGTCAATATCTCTCCATGAGTGACTGATTTAGTAGCTTGTCCTGATGAACTGGTTTGTGATTGGTTGTTCCCTTTGATTGTTGTGTCACTAACTGCATAGATTTTCCTGTTGGCTGTCAGTCTATTTGACCTCTGACGTTTCTGTCGTTTATCATTTCTATTATTGGTTGATAGATTGGGTCTATGTCTATACATCTGTTGATTGCTAGCTGACCTGAATGTCAAGCTTCTAAGAATTCCCTGATATTCTTTGTGTTTACTCTGTCCAAAATTTCCACATAATGAAAGTTGAATTCATGTCTATAGTTGTTATCCACATGCATTGAAATGAGTGATGAAATGTCGTAACGTTTGATAGCCAATTGGTGTTCATGTGGACGAAGGCGAAGAGGGCGGCCGCTTTATCACATGTAGTGTTGACTACAGTTATTGCAGTTGGTTTTATAAATGATATTCGGTTTTTCTTCTTTGGTTGTGGCGTCCTTTGATCTGCATTAAAGGGTTTGGAGGGAATTTGTTGGTTTATGAACCACACCAATTCCAAGTGGTCTCAGTAATCTTGTCATGATTCCTGATATATTCTTTATGTATGGTAGGGTGATACGTTTGTTGACTTCTGTCGATGACTTTGACCTAATCTACCAACCAATAATAGAAATGATAAACGACAGAAACGTCAGAGGTCAAATAGACTGACAGCCAACAGGAAAATCTATGCAGTTAGTGACACAACAATCAAAGGGAACAACCAATCACAAACCAGTTCATCAGGACAAGCTACTAAATCAGTCACTCATGGAGAGATATTGACAGCTCACTTCACACTGAAGTTAGTGCTGATGATGTCGTCTAGAAAGACGATGAGAACTCCATGGTTAAATAACTCAGCTCGGAGAACACAATGCAACCAAGATAATAGCAACTCTGGATAACCAACTAATTTGGTGCACACGTTCAAATAAAATATTCAATATACGCAATCCTACATGTCAATAATGAGGCTGAATGATCCCCCTGAGCTACAGGAACGCATAACTGTCAAATAAGATAACAATGATAATGAGATTTCAGAGAAAAACAAATGATTAAACGATAAGGTTTAACTTTATTTACACTGAGATATTTCAAGAGTGAATCACTAGCCTGAAGATTAACTCTGTTTGGATGTATTTGGTATTTAGTATAGAATTAAACGATCACCAATAATATATCTCAATTCATTGATATGTAACTCAGTATAAATTCAAATTTGACAAATAACAGATTCCAAGTTGGTATTCATCGTAGACTGACATCAGTTGGAGGAACAATGGAAACCTGGGAGCACTGGACAGCTGTTTCGTTTTAGTATAGGACTCTTCAGTAGTGCGCACCAACGACCCCGGTAGGGATCGAATCCGAGAACTTCAGGTTCCGTGGCCAGCACATTACCATTGAGCCACTGGGCGGAATCTAAATAACAGATTGCTTTTATTGTGTATACCCTCAAAACACTTCACTCTGAACTGAAAACTGTGGTTAGCCTAGATATGAATCATTTTCTTGAATACAACTTTACATGCAGTAAACACGCTATAAACTTCTAACTCACAGTTTTACTTTTCTGACATTACAAAACTTCACTCTGAACGACCGATGTAACTTACAGAATGAATTTATTATGATACACCTGGTTAGTATAGCCAATTGTAAACATTTGGAACAAAACATGAGAACAAAGATGTTTAATGTTAACAAAAATTCATAAGGAAATTGACTATTCAGAGAAGATAATCGTTCTAAGGATCAATGTGGTCAATAGTCAGCTAGTTGTGAGGTAACATTGGAGAAAAATTAGTTCTAAACTATATGACCCATAAAATATCTATATTAAAAGTTATAAGTCTTCGAAAAGTCACTTTCACATTACTAATTCCTGACGAGGTCATTAGTACGTACTGCTGAGGAGTTCCATAATAGGATGAATCAGCTATCCAGTGCTCCCAGGTTTTCAATGTCTTCTCAATTGATGTCAGTTCATTAATATGGGAGTAAAACTTGGGCATTGTGGTAGATTGTAATTCCATTCTTACCTGTTTATTAGAAATTGTCCCATAGTGAAAGGGTATCACTTACTGGATAACGTTTAAGACATAATTTATTGTCTATATTCATATTAGGTAACTCTACAACTTCAAAACAGAGTTTATATAGTCCTAACTTCCTCTTCTTTTTTGTGGTGACAAAGGTAGTAGAATTTTCCATATATCTGGTACAGGTGCATAATCATATCTATTGTTTTTACTCAGTGTTGATTCGATAAACAAAGATTTAGTTAGCAATCTCTCCCTCCACCCAAGTTTTTAGAAGTGTCGCTCTATCCCATCTTATTATGTACAACAGAGCGCACAGCTACAGCCAAACTTTTTTCTATACTTCTTATCTCATTAGGATCTACTAATCTTGATTTTCCTTTTAACTTTATGAGACGGTCGTGGTTTGGCAAACTAGTAGTAATACTGGGTGATGATTGGAAGTGAAATGAAAATCCGAACTCTTGCCAGATTCCAACCAACGACTATTGGATTTCCGGCCCGATGCTCTACCAAGTGAGCTACGAGGTCTGACTGCTGACCACATTTTTATTTTACTCTAATCACCATTGGGTTTTGTCCGACTGGCATGTGAATTCGTAGTCGGTGGTTCGAATCCGGCCGCGGTCTAAATTTTTATTTCACTTTCAATCATCACCTAGTAGTCATCTTGATTTGGCTGAGATTTTGTGCTCTGTTATTCCAAATGAGCCTGACCGACTACTCTGACTTATGTAACTGACCACGTAATCATTGCATGGGGTTTGTTCAGCGAAATTATTTTGCTTAATTACATCAATAGGATCTTTTAACCTACAAAGCTTGTTCCTAAGTGAGTTCGTTGGTTTAAATACCACTTTAATTTCAGCCAGCTTTATTGACAGTTGTTCGTAACGTTTATGAGGTACCTTTCGTGTATGGTAACACGACGGAGGCTTTGAATTTTCTCTCAACCCTGTCACCATGTTAGTTCATGATGAAAATCAACCTGAAATCAATAAATAAATCCCACACAAACCTCAAAATCGTAAAAAGATGTTTGTTTCTACTCACCTTGCCACTGCTTCACTATACACAAAACCAGCTGTAGCACGTTTGACAATTTCAAATGCGAGATCAGCACCTTTCATGCTACAGATTTTAATGTGCGTATATGTATGTTGTTTTAGTGAGATAAAATAAAAGTGGACAGTAAGAAACTGGATAAATATGTCAAAGTAATCACAGTATATAAAATAGTACCGATTGATAATCCTTGGTAACAAAAGAAATGAATGAAAGAACAGAATGAAAATGAGTGATCTGCGGTTTATTACTTCAATTTTTGCCAAGGTGATATATACAACCAAAAACTGACTTCAATAGACTTTCAGTTACTTCAAAGTTTACTTGAAAACTCTCTTCTAATAGTGCATGATAGATGGGTGTGAAATGTACATTAACTTTGAATATTATAAACTGATCTTATTGTTACTATTATTAATTATTTTTCCCCTGGCTTCCTAGTAGAACATAGGGATTCAGTAGCACATCGCTATTTCACTCTCTTCTCTACAGTCTTAGAAACTTGGCTCCACGACTGCCCACAAGCTTCAATCTCTTCCTCACACGTCCTCCTCTATGTCACCCTCGACTGGGACACCCAACTCGTCCTTCCCCTTTGCATCCCACTTGAGGGTCTGGCCGGCTGAGTGATGTCCCCAGTCAGCCTTCTCAGTGTATGCCCAATCCAGTCCGTCTCCACTTTCTCCAGCATATTTGTTGGGCGATGGGTTCTTGGTTGGTTCATTGCCAGAGCTCCTTGTTGCTCATTCTTTCTGCTCATCTGATCTTCAGTGTCAGTATCGAAAGAGTGTAGGTGGCAGCTGTTGATGAATATCTGTAGTTTGTTGGAAATGCTTTTCGTGACACGCCAAGTTTCTCAACCATATAGGAACACTGACTTGACTGACATTGGTGTTAAAAATCCTTATCTTATTCTTTGTGCTGAATGCAGTAGATCTCCACACTGATTATTTCAGATTAGTGAAAGCCTGTCTTGCTGTCTTTCCGATCCTGGCTTTGACGTCCTCATCTGTGCCACCACCTGTAGTTGAAACAGTCATGCCTAGGTGTTAGGTGAAAGAGGCTACTTCCTTTGAGTTTCTCCCGTTCATGGTGATTGGAGCTTGTTGTTGTTGTTGGTGGTGGTGGTGTTGGTTGGGTGTCATCATCACCTTTATCTTCTCTACATTCACTTGAAGTCCCGTCTTCCTTCTCTGCCCTGCCTCTTCTGTCAACTTGTTAGTTTTTGCCTGTGGATCTTCGAGTTTGTGTGACATTAGACACAAGTCATCGGCGAAATCCAAATCTTCTACGATTTTTTCCCCGGTCCAGCTAGCGTATCCCCCTCTTCTCGCTCCTCACAGTTGTTTGCATGTGCCAGTCGACCACAATCAAGAAGATCATGCGTGATAGTAGACAGCCTTGTCTTACTAATGTCTTTACTTGAAAGGCATCACTGAGCTTCCCATTGTGAATCACTTGGCATGTGGCATCTTCATATAGCTGTTGAATGACAAGTATATAGGTGTTGTCGAATAAGGTTGATAAAGGTTTGTGGCACTAAAACCGTAGTACTGAAGCAGCAGCTTCCAAATTACTTCTCGGTCGACACTGTCGAAGGCCTTTACAAAGTCGATAAAGTTGAGGTAGAGAGTTGACTGCCATTCTATACTCTGTTCTATGATGATGATAGACAAATATTTCCATTACAATAAGTTTATTAAGTAGACTTCAAATTCCTAGAAAGTGTTAACATTTCCTATGGACTTACAGCCCAAAATCTCATTGAAGGCAGCTTTTTTAACCAAGAACCATTCATTAAATCTTAGTAAGCCATAATCTGTTGAAGAAACAAAATCACCAAAGAAAATTGCTTATTATTCTAAAAATTTACAGAAACCTATAAACTAAATGGTGGTGAAGAACATCGATTACTGGATATCATGCTAATAGCTCAACAGTTCACATAGCTTTCATAAGATTTTATAATAGCAAGTTTACTCTTGAACATAATCAAAATTATGTAGTCTCATAATAGTTGAGCTCCCAAAAGAAATCGGTTGGATTTCAAATGGCTGTTTTCCTGATATTTATTCATAATACAATCTATCTTTAAATTTCTTAATTTTTTAAAATCTCCAACCATTCAATATTTAAAACTCTGGTAGGTCAGACAAATTCATCATTAAACTGATGACAGATTACAGATTTTTAAAAACATATGTAATAACAATGTTATTGCTAGTATTATACCGTCGTTGATCCAACTGAATTGATCGGTGTCTACCGAGCGGATGCCCCGGCATTGCTGGTGTTTTTAATTATATAGTAATGATAGATGATGGATAGCAGTGGATTCCAGGATGCATATTTTGTCCTATTTGGGACTCGTCAGTTGGACGTACCTGCCTCCCAGTGAGTGGTGTTGTTCCCACTAGGATTCGAACTCTGGATCGATTGCTTCAAACTCCAGAGCATTATACACTACACCACCGAGCCACGATAGCCACTTCTTGTGCAATGGGTATAGTTTTAGTGCTATTGCTTGTATTATGCCGTCGTTGACATCCATCTGACGAGTCCCAAATAGGACGAAATGCGCATCCTGGATTTCATTGCTAGCCACTATCTATCATTTCTATCATTTCATCAACTGATGAAGAAACAGTAGATAGACAGACAAAATCAACACTGGATTGGGTATTAGTGCGTAATGGACCAATTTGTTAGAACTGGCATCAGTACATGAGCACACCAAGCAGGATGAGAGATAAGGAAACAAAGAAAGCATTTAAAAGTGGTAAGAAGTAGTAACAGGAGGGGAGGCAAGAATAAGAAAATACTAAATTTGGTATGACGATTAAGATGAGAACAATGTGCGGATACAACTGAGCTGTATCACCTAAAGTATCCAAACGCTAATTTCTGTTATCGTGTAGACCCCAACCCGGAACTCTACGTTTCCCAACACAGCTCACACTAGCCATGACGTGATGCCATGTTTTATTTATTCAGGCCAACCCAAGCCATTTCTCCAGTCTGAACCTATTTCAGCTAACATTGTGCAACAACGCAAACAGTGACTAGACATGCGTAGCATATAACCCATCCACCTGAGCCGATGAAGGTTCACAACTGCATCAACTGGCTTACCTCTCCTCCCTAAAGCTCTATACCTTACTTCTGAGTCACTCACTTGGTGACACTGCGCTGCACATCCTTTGCTACGAAGGCAACGATGACTAAACACCTGAAATCTCATGTCTTCTACCTCCAATGGTCATGCTTCACAGCCATGAAATAGGACGGAACGTACTACAGCACAATACACACCACCGTTAATAGGCAAACGGATATGGCAACGGTGTCACAAATGTTATAAAATCGCGAAAGCCAGACCAGCCTTCTGTATCCATGTGAAGATTTCATCGATCAATAACCTACTAGGTCTGATCCGACTTCTTAAGTAAATGAAGTGGTCAATCAACTTAACTATTTCAATCCCTATTTCTAATTAAGGCATCACTTAAGAGCAGTCCTAGAGCAACAATCTGCATTTAGCTGGGGGGAAACGCACCCCAAACCTTCCAAAATTGTCGATCAAAATTTTCTGAAGACTGCATATTATCAGTGTTTTCACCTAACACGACTAGGTCATCTGCGTATTCCAGATTTACCAAGGATTCTTCTGTGATAAGATGAATCCCTGTAAAGTCAAACAATGAGATGATGACCTCCATACGTATGTCTATGATAAAGTTAAATAAGAATGAAGGGAGTGGACATCCTTAACGGACACCACTCGTTGTATACAACTCACATGGCAACTCACTTTAGGCTCCAACATGTCCACTGGTGTACAAGCACGGAGAGCTCAACAGAATAGTACACACACTCAGCCCCCATTTTCAGTGACAGACAATGCTATAAGACCTCTGTAACAGTCTGATAACCAGTAAGAACTAATGATGATTAATTTACATCGCATCAACAATTCTAGATTATGAAATACTTCACTCATAAACAAGAGGATAAAAAAATACACTTAGCAATCAAAGTTATCGAACTTAGTAGTGACACAGGGGCTTGTATATTACGCCACATAGAATGGTTTTAACTGACTTGATGCAAATTAGTCATCAAATAGTAGAAATGTAACTTTTAAATCCTGAGTGTTGGTTAACTTTAATCGACCGATTTTACAATACAATAATAATCATAATAATATATAGCCACAAATCTAAGTTAAAAAACATTGCTTTGCGATATATCTTGACTAAAGTACTGATAGATGTATGTGTTTGGTGTTATATCTAACGAAGCAATCAACAGGAGGCGCAAGTTGACCTAGATTTCGCACTGGCTCATATACATCAGTATGAAGCATCTATAATCCCGTCCAAGTTCGTTCTTCCTCGAAAATTTCAGCACATATCGCCCACTTCTGAAGTCGCCAGCTTTATCCGTAAGCTGTTCATCCAGACATTAACCATTTATACTACTTGACAGCTACACTGGGTACCTTCATTGACCAATTGGTGTACCTAATCCAGGACAACACACGATTGTTTGTGGTGTGAATAGACTAGTGGTAAAGTTTTTGACTTTAGGAATGAACAAACCAAGTGGTAAAAATACTTGAGGCAATATTTGTTTCTTCAAGTTTGTAAATACACCTCAATGATGAATCAAAATACGTATAAGATATCTGAGATCATAACTTTTTATCAATTAACTCCTAACAATTTTATTGCTGAATTATACTTTATTCATCAATTCAGTGAGAACCGGATGTATGAAGCCAATGACTCATACAGCCGTTTAAAGGTTCACCGGAAATTATCAAGTGAGTTGATTATAACTTGTGGCGTCCTTCAGAGATGCCCATTGTCACTGTTCCTATTTAACTTGGTCAAAAATGTGCCAATGGACATAACCTTAGGTACGTCCGAGTTCACAGGGATTGACCTACTTACCCAAAGGTCACCTGGCTGACTTGGAGTATGCAGACCATATTGTCCTGCTAGGTGAAGACGCTGACGACAAACTGTAGGGTTTTCGGAACGCATTCAGCAGAAATCTGAGTAAGTTTGGCGCGTGATTCGCATCTATCGTGAAATTTATGATGTTGCTTCAGAAATGGCCTGCATTCACCCCAAGTAAGATGATAGCCAGTGAAGTGATGAAATACGTCGACCAGTTCACTTAGGAAGTCGAACGAGGCTGATTACTGACAAAATCTCAGCTCAAATATAGAAGGCCTATTCGCATCACCTCTTTCGGCAACTCGTGACAAATCTGATTATCTATCAAGGGATGAGTATACTGCACCGTAGTCTGTTCTGTTATACGGTTGAGACATCGACGTTAAAAGTAGGAGATATGAAGCGGTTACAGGGTTTTGATCACAGATGTCTTCATGGAATTGCTTGCGTTTGATAGAATGTCCCTGTGAGCAATGTTGAGGTCAGGCGAAAAGTACTAGGCAAGAAAGGCAAGTCGGTTGATGAGGTTGTGAACCATAGTTGACTACGATGGTTTGGACATGTACTCCGCAAGCCGAGCGACTGCCTACCTCGATGTGCCATGCTTGGGAAAGTTAGGTTAGGTTGGAAGAAGGTTCAAGGTGCTCAGACGATGACGTGGCACTAGTCAATGAAGTCCCTGACTCTTGATCTGAGCCACGTAGAAAGATGTAGACTACCTCGCTGGATACCCAAGACAATAGGAAAAAGTGGTTGATGATTCTTATTGAAATGGCTAAAAATTGGTGACAATGGTGCATATGTATGCACCCTTTGATGTCTAGTGAAGCATGGATATTTGCACTAACCGTTATCTTGAAATGGTTTATTCTTTTACACAACCGGATCTACTTTGATATTGCTCTTATTCTATCTACTTGTTCTTTGTGTACTACTGTGAAGTGTGACAACATGGACAGATGCAGTTGTGTGTGCGAGGTTCTACGTTGATTCTGTCTGTCTGGTTGTCTGTCTTTCTGTCTATCTGTGAAGACAATGCTGAGCAACGAAGTGACAGCTCCTTGTATGTTGATTGCACGAAATCAAACAATAAGTACCCGTCTACGCAACAATTATTTCATCGATATATTACAATGAAATGAAAGAGGAAGAATCTAGTGGGCTGTTACGTAATCGTGTAGCGAATGAATGGGGGGAGTACAGATTATACGAAAAAATTTAATGATAAGTATTATACATAAATATAATCAACTCACTATTCAAATATCATGTATAACATCCCATCACTACTGTACGTTTCAACTAATTCAACAATATGTGGATGTTTTAACAGATGACATATACTGGCTTCACGTTTTAAATCTAGAAAAATGAAAAACATACAGCAACAAAAAATGGTATCGTCTTGGCGAAAAGTTATGATGTAAATTACAAACAATAAATATTGTTTATAGTACTAGATATTGTGGAACTGTGGCTAACTGGTCTAGGCACTCAACAATTATTCCATGGATTATGGATGAGAAGTCTGTGCGTAAGGGCAATCAGATAATATCAGCCCTCACATACACACAATATGTATAGCCAAATGATTGGTGCATGAACCTGTATATAGTTACTGAATTACATTACGTTTTTATTCTATACACCGAATTTTGATGTCTTACTGTTATATTCGTTTGAATGAAAATCCCACGGGTGTAGACACAATAAACTAGGAGGGTGTACAAAAATATGATCGATCTAAGTTGTCAGATTACACAAAAGTGGATAGATGAAACCAAACAAAAAGATCCGACGTTTTCGGCTGTATTGTGTTCTCTGAGCTGGGTTGTTTAATCGTGAAGCTATCATCATCTTTCTAGACGACATCATCAGCCCCATGATTAAACAACCCAACTCAGAGAACACAATACAACCGAGACCATTCACATGAGCTACACAGATTCTCCACCATTTCAACATTTAAAGTTACTGAAATGAACAGAAAACAAGATTTTAGTTGATAATCAACGAATGAATACACAGTTTTAAGATGTTGAAGGTTTCAAGGGAAATAAAAAACGATACTAATCAGTCGGTCTACTTTTTGCATATTGTCTACTCCTTAAGTATATTGACTGAATTACAAGGTAATTTTTGTGAAGTTACCACTAGAAAATGTGACTCAACATCGGTATTCACATAGTTGGAGGTAAGCAAAGTATCCTGTGCAATTGTCGCCGATTTTGAGTCATGAGCATTTATTGATTTCGAACACTAAAAAAATCTCAGCTACAAACTTTGAGTCAACAACTTCCTGAACTAGTTTGGCTATATTTAGCCTTCTTACAACACAAATGTTTACTTCAATCAGTTCTTACAGTGAAACATTTCATTAGAGATCAATATATGCTTAGATTAAGCATATCAGAAACACGATAGTGTATAGTAGTACAATCACACTTATGGATACAAACTGTTGAAGAGACTTAAACTATGATATAACAACCATACATTGCTGTCCAGTTTTCAATGATTTCTCAATTGACGTCAGTTTGCTATGGTAGCACTACCATTCAAATCCTAGAAGTACTCATGTACGATATCGCCTTAATAAACAGGGATAACATGACAAGTTTTGATTCACATATTCACAAATTCAGTCAAATACTCATCAGAAGGAACTGACGAATAAAAACGAGATCCACAGGCAAAAACTAACAAGTTGACAGAAGAGGCAGGGCAGCCAAGGAAGACGGGACTTCAAGTGAATGTAGAGAAGACAGAGGTGATGAAGATACCCAACCAACACCAGCATCACCAACAACAACAAGCTCCAATCACCATGAACGGGAGAAACTCAAAGGAAGTAGCCTCTTTCACCTAACACCTAGGCATGACTGTTTCAACTACAGGTGGTGGCACAGATGAGGACGTCAAAGCCAGGATCGGAAAGACAGCAAGACAGGCTTTCACTAATCTGAAATAATCAGTGTGGAGAACTACTGCACTCAGCACAAAGAACAAGGTAAGGATTTTTATTACTAATGTCAGTCAAGTCAGTGTTCCTATATGGTTGAGAAACTTGGCGTGTCACGAAAAGCATTTCCAACAAACTACAGATATTCATCAACAGCTGCCACCTACACTCTTTCGATACTGACACTGAAGATCAGATGAGCAGAAAGAATGAGCAACAAGGAGCTCTGGCAATGAACCAACCAAGAACCCATCGCCCAACAAATATGCTGGAGAAAGTGGAGACGGACTGGATTGGGCATACACTGAGAAGGCTGACTGGGGACATCACTCAGCCGGCCAGACCCTCAAGTGGGATGCAAAGGGGAAGGACGAGTTGGGTGTCCCAGTCGAGGGTGACATAGAGGAGGACGTGTGAGGAAGAGATTGAAGCTTGTGGGCAGTCGTGGAGCCAAGTTTCTAAGACTGTAGAGAAGAGAGTGAAATGGTGACGTGCTACTGAATCCCTATGTTCTACTAGGAAGCCAAGGGAAAAATAATAATAATTTGCTGTCAACCAGGAGTTTTCACCTTATTACATAATGAATACCATAGTATAAAACTTCACTTTTTTCTGGATCAACAAAATATTTGAAATAAATACCATAAACCCTTTCAAAAAAACCTAATCGATGACCTGTAGGTATATAAATCGAATTTCCGTATAGTAGATTAGTGATTAACAATAAACAGGTGAAAAAATAGGGGTACGGCATAACATGATCATCACGCTCAATATCAATGAAACAAAGTTCAGTTATGAAGGTTGTATAGGTCAACTGCGACACTGATTTTTCTCTGAGGATCACACTTAACTTTAATCAGATTCGCATAGCATATCTTTTGTAATATATATCACAAAGAATCATCAGCCTGCATTTTTACAAATCAAGTAATAAGTGAGTGGAATACATTTGAAATTTGCGTTTACCTTCGAATCAAATCTATGCATAATTCAAATAAAAAGGTAACTGAAAAAATTCAATTTTCGATAGTCTCTAAAAAGTTTACATTTGAACCTTAGTATTTCAATCTAGTCCTTGAAGTAAAAAAAAGACGAAGGAATGGCCAATTTCATCTACAAAATTCAAGAAGCGTTAAGCAAAGTGATGTGTAGTGTATGTGTGTGAGTGGTGGTGGAGGGGAGGGTGTCTCCATGTAAATTACTGCAGTAATCGTGATGATATGTGGTTACCAGCTAATTATACTAGTTAAATAGGCTACATCAGCATTAGCTTATGACATTGACACTAACAACTCACTATGATCCACCGATGATTATCGAACCGTTAACCCAGAGGCCCCTGGTTCGAGTCCAGACATGGCCCAGGTTTCCATTCCACCTTTATTCATCACCCAGTATTAATTACATCAGTCTGCTAGATCATAGTTATTATGGATAGTCTGATTAATAGCTGACAGTAATTTGGATCCAGGAAGCAAAATCACGTGCAATATAAGCACAGTCTTTTATATACTATAGTCTGACCTTCACGTAGCCAATGGTCAATCAAGAATAATACAGACTTGTAAGTAGCCAATAAATTTTCATCAATAGGGGGGGAAGTCACACTTTTATCCTAAAATATTATCTCCTCTTACTGTATTTGTTAAGAGTGCAAACTGACAAAATCTCATTGTCAAAACAGACTTCATTTCAGAGGAAAAATTAACCCTTTCCGAAAAAAAAATAAGGAGAATTGATTTCATTTATAGGCAATCTTCACCACAGATTGAGAAACCGAAGAACGCAAGATGCATTTCTCATATAAAGTTATAAATCCCCAACAATTTATACATCTTTGATGACGTTCTAATAGGTAGTTGCGACCCAATCAAATCAATTAAAAACGAAAGAGATAATGGTTGTCCATCAATGACATTGGACAATGAAATATACAATAAAATGAAAAGTAACTAAACAATCACGAAGAGGTTCATCCAATATCCACAGAGCCATACCCAATGTGATGTAGTATTCGGCGTCGCGAACTTCAACTACGCAGGCAGTACAAATCAAATTCAAGACGGATTTTTTCGCAGGAACACACCTAATGCGTGAGAGCCGATGATACTAGCTGGCTAATGTTGCCACTTTGGACATTTCGGGGTTCGAACCCACAACCCACTGCGTGGAAACCAACTGCCAAGACCAATGAACGACAGATACATATTAGACAATAATCAAACATATCGTAAACTGTTTGGAGTTGAAAAGAAAACGACAACAGCTTTGTTTAGTGATGGATAGTGGCTAGCAGCGGAATCCAGAATGCACATTTCGTCCTATTTGGGACTCATCACTTGGATGTGCCTGCCTCCCAGTGAGTGATGTTATTCCCACTAGGATTCGAACCCGGGAACGATCGCTTCAAACCCCACTACACCACAGAGCCATGACAGCCGCTTCTTGTGCGACGAGCACAGTTTCAGTATAATTGCTTGTATTATACCGTCGTTGATTGGACCCGATTGATCGGTCTCTATTGGCATATGAGCCCCTGTGCAGATGCCTCGATGTTCCCTGTGTTCTAATTATAGTGATGATGGATAGTGGCTAGCAATGAAATCCAGGATGCACATTTCGTCCTATTTGGGACTCGTCAGATGGATGAAAACACCGACGTAATACAAGCAATAACACCAAAACTATACCCGCCGCACAAGAAGTGACTATCATGGCTTGGTGGTGTAGTGGATAACGCTCTGGAGTTTGAAGCGATCGGTCCAGGGTTCGGATCCCGGTGGGAATACCACCACTCACTGGGAGGCAGGCACATTCAGCTGACGAGTCCCAAACAGGACGAAATGCGCATCCTGGATTCCACTGCTATCCATTATCTGTCATTACTATAACTAGAACACAGATAATATCGAGGCATCTGCACAGAAGCCCATATACCAACAGAGACCAATCAATTCGGTCCAATCAACGACAGTTTTGTTTAATCTCAATAACTCAATGACTATGCCAAACTGTGAGATATCATCGTGGAACTGGAGCCCATCAGACATCATAGTATGTGTACTGCTGATGAGTACAATATCCTACTAGGACAGTTGTTTTGAATAGTTATTCAACCTACGTCAGCAATCTTCAAATATCAGAAATCTACTGATGCATTGATAAGCAATAAGTAGTAGATACATGATCAATGTAAATCATTCAACCGTGCATACACGAAACACTCTGGCTGGGAAAAAAAAACAAGGTTCTAATGAATTCGAATAGTTTATTTCTTATTTCTTAATTCTTTCCCAGATTAATGTAGACATTTTTTAAAACTTTCACTCAATAAATTCACGCAAATGGAATAAATAATATTTTTTTTAAAGCCGAACAAACTTAATTTCACTAATATACAGGAATATTTCCTTACATTTTCACCAATTCGCATGTTCATACATCTTTAGGTGATAGTATGCTTACAAGAAACAGTAAGAAAAAGAATGTGAAGGTAGGACAGACAGATAGTATTTTAAACATACTTTCAATGTTCACGACATTCAGTAAAAGAAATTGATTAAACTAATTCGTAATCTACTATGATAGTTGATGGTTAGGGTTTTAACATACACGAATACAGTAACAGAATTAGTTACCTTCTTAGTCCAAGATGTCATCAATAAGAAAACCCAATGATAGTTAGATACATGCATATAAAAACACATTCACTATAAGATACTGATCTATATTTTAGAAAAGAACCCAAAGGTTGTCACTGATAGAATGTGATATGAATAAGCATGAGTGTTGAATAAAACGAAGTGTTTTTAACTCCATCAGAATTTGACAGCAGTTACAGAACCACTGAAAACCTGGAAGTACTTGGCAGTACTTTCATCCTAGTTTGAGACTCTACAGCAGTAAACACCTATAATCCAACAAGGAACTTAACCCAGATCTATCGGGTGCCACTGTGTCCAATGGTTCACATTTTCCTACATCTATGACTCCCCGGTGTAGTCAGCCCATCGCCCACAGTCGACTAAATAGCTTTCCAGTGCTATTAAGTTTTCAACATCTCTTCAACTTATGTTAAACCGTAGTCAAAAGTAGTTTGAAGTCAATCAATCCATATAAAGCATCAACCGAATTATTTTCAACGCCATTTGCTATCATCAATGATAACAGGGTTTGTTAATTTCCACGAAGCACCTCCAAAGAATCATAGTCGTGTACTGGGAAAATCGAGTGACCAATATAAAAATATGCATATGATTTTTATAAGGAAACAGATAGTCATAACTTAATGAAGGTACTGGAAAGCAACTTGGAGAATACGTATGAGTTATTTACTAGACTACTTAACATGGTAGGCAGCAGGGCAGCCTTACCTATATTGGAAAGAAGTCATTGACTGTTTTGTCACTATTTCTCTTCTCCTAATCAGCTGTATATTTTAGGTGCATGATGCTATTTCATATTACTCGAAGTCCTGCATATATATGTAAGCTTTATTCGATACAATCCTGAATAAAATAAAAGTCATCAGTTTTCTGATCGTCCCTTGGGTTTGGGAATGGGCATAAATTGGGTACAACCATTCAGTCTACTATTTCGTTATTACGAATGTTATTAATTCGGCCATATCCAGAATAGGCAGATGACATAGTCCAGTTAGATGAAGACACTAACAAGATGCAGAATCTTATGGACACATTGAGTGGCGATTTGAGAATGTTTCAGATGCGTTTCTCACCAGTTTATTGCAAATTGCTAATCCACGACTGGCCTTCAACGGTGCATCGGTTAACAGTAGATAGCAAATAGGTTGAGTGCGTTGAACACTTCACTTACCTGAGAAGTCGGATCACCCTTGGTGCATTGGTTAGTGGCCGACGAAATTCCTGCACAGACACAAAAGGCACAGTTCACCATTGCCAACTTACACCATCTTTGGTGCTGCCACAATATCCGAATGTCTATTAGGGGGGAGTGTACTGTGCTGCAACTCACTCTCTTCTACTGCATGGCTGTGTAACATGGCGATTAAAGGTAGAAGACATGAGAACGGCTTCAGGTGTGTTTGACCACCCTTGACTTCTTAGTATAGACCGTGTTTCATGGTGCCATCACACGAGTAACACGAAAGTCGAACGTGGAGTTTGAGGGAGGAGAGGTAAGTCATTTGATGTGGTTGTGAACCTTCATCAATTGAGATGACTGGATGGGACATGTGTTACGTATGCCTAGTCGCCATCTGTATCATCTCACAAAGTTGAGTGCATTAGGTTCAGACTGGAGAAAGGCTCGAGGTTGGCAGAGTAAAACATGACATCAATGCGTGAAGTCCTTGACTGTTGGTTTTTGGCCATGTAGGGTGATGTAGACCAGCGGATTAGGATCAGCGGGACAAAAGAAACCAGTGATTGGAGGCAGTAGGTGATGTGGCTTAGAAACGATGCCAGTGGTGCAGATGTGTAGTTTTTGTCAGCCATGGAACCTAGGGTGCAGATGTATACACACATTATCCTTACATTAACCGCCATAATTAATCTCATTATCTTTTCATTGCTCTATCTTTTTTTTTATCACTTTCTACTTCTACTTCCTTTGACCGATTTTTCTTTCTTTATCTTCCATTTTATTGCTTTTTTACTTGATGTGGTGATACGAGGTGTGACAACTTGGACCGTTACATAGTAGGACCTGGTCCTATGTTGATGATGATGATGATGATGTTGAACAAGCTATACTGCATTTAACTCAGATCAGTCTATCATGTCTCCCCACAGCCAACCTCTGTTACTTCATAACACGATAAATCACTTCTCTCTTATGAAGCCTAAGGATGACACTGTTTAACTGCCTGTATCTGAAAATATGAAGCCAGGTCAAACTCATAGACCACTAAATGAAAGTCGTGTTTTGAACAAGGAGCCATAACTTCTCTTACAATCGAATAATGTTGTTAGTCTGATGTAGTCTGAACACTTATATGCAAGTCTAGCCAATGAATACTTCGATGTGTAAAGTTAGTCAACCTAATAGTAAGTTTAACTTAGACTCAAGTTGAAGTCATGACAAAATATGGCAACAAGGCATGGAGTTAGTATCCCTTCAAGCTATATGAAAGACAGCAGATTTCTTAGCAGCAGTTCTTAAAATGGTCAAGATTTTGGAAATAATTCAACATATTTATAATTTACTTCCAATCTCGAACCAATTGCTACTTATCGTTATCAGAAAATTAATGTCATTTCCTAGCATACCTACTCTGAAGGGAAGGTAGCAAGAAACAACAATGTTCTATCAGCTTTTTTGTTTCACTTAACCGTTCATAACAAAAACTCGAATAAACAAATTCCACTTGCATATCTCTTTAATTTCTACAACTTAAAACACTCTACTATGGCACCTTAGCAACACAACTAACTACAGTAGATTAATGGACCATTGAATTCCGATCCAGTGGCCCAATGGTAATGTTCTGTTTGCGAAACCTGAAGGTCCTGGGTTCGATCCCTGGTTGGGAGGGTCGTGGGTGCGCAATTCTGAGGAGTCCCATATTAGGACGAAGCAGCTGTCCAGTGCTCTCAGGTTTCTAGTGTTTCCCCAATTGATCTCAGTCTATGATGAATACCAACCTGAAATCAGTTGGTAAATCTGTAAAAACCTCAAAAATAAACTACAGTAGACTTAGTTGAAAATAAAGTTGAATAAAAACAAATCCATAAATAAAAATGGAGGATACAAGTAAATAGTTAATAAAGATTTGACAATTAGTTTAAGTTATATTTGATAATGCTCAATAAAATAATAGTTTATTAAAATCATATGAAGAAAGGATTATTGAAATTGGAAAAAGAAACCAAATTTCACTAAGTTACCAGGAGTTACTGACTTGGTGCTTCACCAGCTGACCTATCAGACCCGACTACCAGTTTATGTACATCTTAAAAATATATAAACTCTGCGTATAATTGTGATAAAAAGGTAGAAATCTATCAAAATGTCGGATGGTAACATCGAAACAAATTACTATTTGTACGGATTCAACTTAACAAGTCTAAGAATAAAATATGTCATTTCTTTAGTTTACCAAATCCCTTGCAACAACTGAGAGGTGAAATACATAGGTTAAAATATTGCAAGTTGTTTATCATCGTAGACTGACATCAGTTGGAGGAACAAAGGAAACCTCGGAGCACTGGACAGCTGTTTCATCCTAGTATGGGACTCCTCAGCAGTGCGCACTCACGACCCCTCCAGGAATCGAACCCGCGACCATTGAGCCACTGGGTCAGAATCCAATGGTCCATATTTTTAACTTCTGTTAGCTCACAATATTTTCAAATCCCCACAACTTCCGCAAAACTCAATTGAACTAGCTTCGAGAGGTATTCCCGAAGTTCCAGTGAGAAGTAGTGACCGGTGGAGGCAAAGCCTGATGGTCGTGAGGACAGTTACTCAACGATGACATTGGGTGGCGGTTGGGCTATATTGTGAGCTAACAGAAGTTGGAAATATGGAGCATTGCATTCTGACCCACTGGCTCAATGGTAACGTGCTGGCCACGGAACCTGAAGGTCGTGGGTTCGATCCCTGGAGGGGTCGTGAGTGCGCACTGCTGAGGAGTCCCATACTAGGACGAAACAGCTGTCCAGTGCTCCGAGGTTTCCTTTGTTCCTCCGACTGATGTCAGTCTACGATGATAAACAACTTGCAATATTTCCAAATCCCCATAACTCCCTCAAAACTTAATAAGTTAAAATAGTCGACCTGCCGGGGTCAATTAGGTTATCCAGGCACAAAAACAGGTCAAAATTGGTAGATCCTAGTAAGGTAGGGAATTTAGAATGAAGGTCAACCATAGCTACGCATGCGATTATACACAACCACACAATAAGATGGGACAGGATGGAAGGAGAGATTGATAAGTGAATCTTTGTTTACCGAATCAACATCTAATACATACAACAGGTATGATTCAGCAACTGTTCCAGATATATAGAAAATCTAAATACCCATATCATAAAGGGGCAAAAAAAAACTAGGACTATATAAAGGATATCTCAAAGTTGTATAGTTATCATGATATGACTATAGACAATAAATTACCACCGAAACGTAATCCAGTAAACACTACTGTTACACTGTGTGATAAATCTAATAAATCGATAACAATGGAATTAAAGTGTATCACAGTGCACAAGTTTTACGCTTATGTCATTCCTTTCTGTTAAGTTATACAGAAGTAAGGGCAAAACTACTGAAAGTGAATCATAAGAGATGACCAAGCATAATTACTAACATTTTTCAAGAACATAATGGTTACATCAATCTACAAAGTCTATAAGTTTTTATACTGGGTGATGATTGAAGGTGAAATGAAAATTTGGACCACGACTGGATTCGAACCAGCGGCCACTGGATTTCCGACCCGATGCTCTACTAACAAATGGAAATAGCCATCAAAAAATTAGAGTAATTCTGAATAATATTAGAGATCGACAACAGATTACGCATAATCTTCATGACTGATTATGGCACAGACTCTTTTCACTTATTCCGTTCCAGCAAACCACATAGACAAAGTCAACTTAGAACTACACACACACACACATACACACACACACACAAACACAAACACACAAAAGTGAGTCGGTTCAAGTTGCCATAGCTCATAGTGGTATGTAAGCAATAAGTGGATAGAAAAAGACTGATATCACAGTAGCCAAAGGTGTAAGAAAAGAGAAGAAATCTGAAAATTATAGTTAGTCAAAATATCCAATCTTTAAAAGACATCAAAAGTGAATACGTCCGCGTCATTCTGACCGATTTTTAGCCATTTCAGCAAGAGTCTTCAACCATTGATTCCCATCGCCTTGGGAACCCCAGCCAGGTTGTCTATACCGCTTTACACGGTTCCAACCAACACTCAAAGACCTCGTGCACCGATACCACATCTCAGTGTGACCAGTCTGAACCTTCTTCCAATCTAATTCAACTTCCCTTTGCATGACACGTCGAGGTAGGCGGTATCTCGGCATGCGTCGTCGGTGAAGGTTCAAAACCCCATTTTGCTTGGTGAATTCGAATGATCTAAACGCCAGATAGCCTTTTTCTTTTGTTTAAGCCTACATCGATATCAGCAGCAGCAGTAGTGTACTCGGACAAATTTAGCTCGACATACATCATGCAATTTGTGAAATTAACTGAAAATTGATTATCCCACTTAGTTGAAAACAAGTTGATAGTTAAGTAGAAAAACTTTAATAACAAAAACAACTGAAAACAATAGTGTTTTATTCTGGTTACCCTTTGCCTCTTCCTACTTCTATTCTAGCTGAGCATAACCCAACAAGTCACAGGTCCGCTATAGTGTGCCAGATAGTTAAAGCAGTTTTTTCTTTCCAACACGTCCAGATGGATTTTTCGCATATACTTCAGAAGGAACCATGTAACTGTTGAAAAGTGAACCCCATTTTAACACAATTTCAACAGAAGACAGTAAGCCTTATTTACATCTGAATATACTGCGTTGCCGTGTAGTTTGGGTCAGTATTCTAACCCCTAAAGTACCGCAAAATAATATTCAAAGGAACAATAGGTATCCATCTCGATTGTAAGCAAAATAACAAATGTCAGATGTTTACAGGCAATCAGTAGGAAACCCCGAGTTTCTGTTTCATGCTTATTGACACTTAAAACTATCAACACCAATCAAAGTGCATCACAACACTGAGTTCCCTGGTCTGATGACATCAAAAAACGGTCGATAGAATTGGGACAGCACTCAGTCCAAGACAACATGAAATCTGTCACTCTCCAGTGACCAATCTATGTAAATCAAAGAAGTTATGAAGAAACCAATTGGCTTTCTCAGAACAGTGAAACTTTATGGGCCATAAATGTAGCTACAAACAGTCATAAGTATATCATACAGGTGATAACGGTGGAAACACTTTTGAAAATAGGGACCAACCATTTTCTAGAACAAATGTAAAAAAAGTAACTGATTAGTCACACCTAAGCAGTGAGCCAAACCAAAAGTTTGAGATCTATCATACCAAATGGTTGGCAAAATTTTCAGTTTTGGAGATGTAGCTCATCGGTTTAAGTAGATGACTTTCAACCAACGGATCACGGGTTCGAACATCACTCCACCTAGTGAGATTTGGGAAGCCAGGCAGTATCGTTAGGCATCACAGAAAAGGTGTGATTCACTGCCTACTGCATGAATGTGAACAAATTTGTGGAGTACATGTTGATTTTCGGTTCCTGGAAATTAAAAGTTAAAACGGGCCTCGAACTCGTAGCTCACAGGTAAAAGTCAAGTGTTTAATCATTTGGGCAACATTTTGACAAAAGTAATCCTAGTGAATAACGATTTTGCGTTCGAAGAGGTGGGTACCAGGTTTGAGTCCCAGTGGGGACAATATCGCTCGCTGGGGTGCAAGTACGTCCAGCTGATGAGTCCCCAATAGGACGAAGGGCGTATCCTGAATTCCACTGCTAGTCACTAGGATGGAAAAAACCAATCCCATTTTAATCGGCTAGATTTCGATCATCGAGGTCGATTACTTAGGTTCTCGATTTCAAGTTCAGTCTCTGAATTTGAAATCAAGGTAGCTGTTATATAGTTAAATATTTCAATACAATAAATAATAATTACCTGCAGTTGAAAGTCCTGGACTGCTTGTAAACTTCACCACATCGACTATTTTCACTGCATATTCAATACCAGTATCCTTGTGAGTACAACGTCGTATAACACTGAAAGGTCCCCTGCAAAAAATGAAATAAAACAACACACAATAAAAATTGTTTACTGGTATTATTTAAACAGTGTGGGGATTTACTGATTTCAGAGTAGTACTCATCATGGACTTTTATCAGTTGAAGAAACATTGAAATCCTGAGAGTACGGGACAGTTGTTTTGTCCCAGTATCGGACTTCTAAACACTGAATACCCCGAAAACTGTCAGAGATTGAAACCAGGACCTTGATGAATCCTACCTTGAAATCAGTCGAATCTCCACACACCTCTAAAGTGGTTTACTGTCCAGTTTTCATTAGTGACATGCTTTGAGATGAGATTTCTAGAAGTTCTACTGAGAAACCGTAACCAATTTGGAAGTTAAGCGTATTCCTACCAATGGCATTCGATGATAGTTGCTCTATATCGTGAATTGACGGAGGTGAGAATGTGTGAACAACTAGACTTCAACTCTGCAGATCAGTGGCAACATACCCACTCCGAAATCTAAAGGTCCTGGATCCGATCCCTGGCGAAGTCAAGGGTGTGCATTGTTAAAGAGTCCCATGCAAAGGCGAAATACCTGTCCACTGCCCCACATTTTCGATGGATCTCCAAAGGATATCAGTCCTTGAGTGTTTCAACCATTGCTATCGTTATTATTACACGGAATGAAAAAGCCTTAAACCTAAATTCATTCTTTATTTTCTTCTATACTCACCAATAAAAAACTCACTGAATGGCTGACGACTTTATAAAGATAACGTAGAACATACCTTTGAGGTGAAGAGATAGCTGAAAAAGTTTAAGAAAATAATGTTCTACAGTTCATTATGATCTTGGATCAAGCAGAGCAAGGTCTGACTTTAAACCCTGGAACAATGTTCACGTAACAGTCTGGTTGTTGTAATCAGTAAATTAGCATAAACTTTAGATTTGAGGCGATTTGTAACCAAATAAACTATTTTGCGTATTAACTATGAACAACAAAGAACCTGCAGGCGACCATATCTGGACATAATTTTATTGCTAATGGCTATACGATTCAAAATATGATTTTATTTTACCATAAATTACGTCCAGTGTATGTGGTTGACACTAATCACATGAAGCAATACTTTATCTTTGCACTTCGATCAGTATTCATCACACTCATGAAGTAAAAACAAATAATCAAGAGAAGATGATGTTCAGTTGTGATAAGCATTGAGGCTTGATGATTAGTTGTTGGAGTCCTCTTGGGTCGTTCGGAAGGAATTCTTATTTATTTAACTTCACGTTGTGTCATGGTCTTATCCGCCTCAGCGGTGATCACATCTATCATCCAACTCCTTATTCCCATCTATCTGTCTGATGAAATGAAGGACCTACCAACTTTGATCAACCTCTAGTGCTTTTAATTATCGTCAGCATTCAGATTAGCCACGATATATTATCATTGAGCAGATACGTTGTGTTTTTTATGTTGCGTCGTTTGTGTATTAAAAGCATTCGAATCCTTCATCTGACGAATTCTAATCCTGAGATATATTAGATTCGTCGATCGTGACATGACATTGTGAACCAGTAATGAGATATCTGGGTTTCAGTTGCTGAAGAACACATGATATGCTACCAGTCCTCGTGAAAATGTTCACTATCACCTCCCGTTGTTGTTTTCAAGCATATCACAAATTGATACTGCGTGATGACCGAAGGTGAGATGTAAATCTGGACTGCGACCAGATTCCAACCAGCGACCACCGGATGGTCCACCGCGGTCCAGATTTTCATCTCACTTTCAATCATCATCCAGTATCAATACTAGTCTGTCAAACTACGGCTATCTCAGATAGACAAATGATATCACAAATTATTTTCATTTGCATTGATTTTCTTAAATTTCAATTTCTGATCGAATAAAACGGTATCTAATAAAGAAATAAAATATTAGCAAATGATTGTTTAATGTCGTATATCCATTCTTCTCAGCTTAAAGCTTTGATTACGATGGTAATGCTTCAGTAAGAAGGAAAAATTACAACTTTTAATGATCCACAAACAATGAATATTGACACTGGCTATACTGAGAGTTGCTATCGAACACGACAGCTGAGCAAAGGAAAGCACAGACGTGAAAATTCATTCATCCTTGGATGCATAGTCGATTACAACCACACAACATCCGAATTGTCATTTAGTGTTAATTACAAGTTAAAATCATCATCAAAATCAATATAGGACTAGGCATTACTATGTAACGGTCCAGGTTGCCACACCTCATATCACCACATCAAGTAAAAAGGCAATAAAATGGAAGATAAAGAAAGAAGTAAAAAGTGATAAAGGAGAGGAAGGAGGGATGAGAAAATGATGAGATTAGTTATAGCGGTTAATGTAAGGATAATGTGTGTATACATCTGCACCCTAGGTTCTATGGCTGACCAAAACTACACATCTGCACCACTGGCATCGTTTCTAAGCCACATCACCTACAGCCTCCAACCACTGGTTTCTCTTGCCCCCCCCCCCCGATCCTAATCCGCTGGTCTAGATCACCCTACATGGCTAAAAACCAACAGTCAAGGACTTCACGCATTGATGTCATGTTTTACTCTGCCAACCTCGAGCCTTTCTCCAGTCTGAACCTAATGCACTCAACTTTGTGAGATGATACAGATGGCGACTAGGCATACGTAACACATGTCCCAGCCAACCATCTCAATTGACGAAGGTTCACAACCACATCAAATGACTTACCTCTCCTCCCTCAAACTCCACGTTCGACTTTCGTGTTACTCGTGTGATGGCACCACGAAACACGGTCTATACTAAGGAGTCAAGGGTGGTCAAACACACCTGAAGCCGTTCTCATGTCTTCTACCTTTAATCGCCATGTTACACAGCCATGCAGTAGAAGAGAGTGAGTTGCAGCACAGTACACTCCCCCCTAATAGACATTCGGATATTGTGGCAGCACCAAAGATGGTGTAGGTTGGCAATGGTGAACTGTGTCTTTTGTGTCTGTGCAGGGATTTCGTCGGCCACTAACCAATGCACCAAGGGTGATCCGACTTCTCAGGTAAGTGAAGTGTTCAACGCACTCAACCTATTTGCTATCTACTGTTAACCGATGCACCGTTGAAGGCCAGTCGTGGATCAGCAATTTGCAATAAACTGGTGAGAAACGCATCTGAAACATTCTCAAATCGCTACTCAAGTTTTAAAGTAACTGGTCCCTTTGATAAGTTTAAACAGCTATATTATAAGACGAGGATTATCTGAAACATGTGCTGTATTGGCGCTATACGTTTCAAACAATCTGATCACACATGGACTTGCCGAACTATTTATGTGAAAATTTACGAAAAGTGTCAATGAAGTTAATAGGAAGCTTTCTATGTGTAGCGCTAATACATCACATGCTTCAGATAATCTTCGTTTTATCATTTCGTTACTCAAGGTGTCCATAAGATTCTGCATCTTGTCAGTGTCTTCGTCTAATAGGACTATGTCATCTGTGTATTCTATTCCGACCGAAAATTTTCTTGTGATTAGATCAATCTCTGTGCAGCCAGATGAGCAGGAAAACTCCAAAATAACGTTTATGACAAAATCGAATAAGAGTGGAGACAGTGGGCATCTTTGACGGACACCACTGGACGTACACAGCTCACCCAACATCTCACCATAGACTCTAACACGCCCTCAGGTGTTCGAGTAAAGAGCCTTTAAAAAAGTGATGTACTTACTCAGGTAACTCAGTGAGAGAGATATTGGCATAAAATTTCTCGGTCAACGGAATGGAATGCCTGTTGGACTGTTGCCTGAAGTGTCCTGCCTATCATTCCAGTCGTCTATCCTGAGGATGAATCGTAGACCAAACCTTCTCCAGTATAGTCCCACTAACTGTTGATCTTTTCGTCACAAGTAAAACCGAATCTGTCTAGATGCACATGCGCATTGCAGCCACTTTGTACTCCAAAATCCTTGACGATACACAAAGTAGAACCATTTGCGCAAAAACAGTTTGTACGTTGACTTCTTTTATTACCCTGAAACCGGCTCATCACACTGGCTAAATGTTTAAAAGTCCTAATGCTCTACTGAAGGGGCTGTGACTTACATAACGAAACATTCAGAAATATCTCGTCTTTTTTTTTAAAAAATAAACTAGTTCTTATTTATTTCACTCTACTTGATCCCATTTTATTTTGTCACAGTATACAATTTTCATTTTTGAATAACAAAGTCCATCCATGTTTTTCTCGATACAATACTATTTGATAATAGTCAAGGCTGACTGATTGACTGCTTGAATGAACGTAGAATCTCTCACGCAGATGCATCAGCTCGAGTTGCCACACTTCACAGAAGTACACAACTAACAGGTGAATAGAAAAACACTGATATCAAAGTAAAGTGTGGGAGAATAAACAATTCGAAGATAAAAGTTAGTGCAAATATCCAAGCTTTAATTATCAAAGAGTAAACTCATCTGCACCATTGTCACCGGTTTTCAGCCATTTTAACAAAAGTCCTCAACCACTGACTCCTATCTTCTTGGGGACCTCAGTCAGGCAGACTCCCCCCCCCCCACGTGACTCAGACCAGTAGTAAGAGACTTCGACTGGTGCCATGTCTTCTTCTAGTCAACCTGAACCCTCTTCCAACCTAACCCAACTTCACCTATCACGGCATGTCGAGGTAGGCAGTGACTCGGCACGCACAGTTCATATCCAAGCCATCTCAGTCCACTGAGGTTCACAACCTCATCAATCGACTTGCCTTTCTTTTCTAACACTCTTCGTCTGGTCGCAACATTTGTCATGTGGTGATTCCACCAAACGCGAGCAATGCAATAAAGACATTTGTGATCAAAACCCTGTAATCGCTTCGTGTCTTTAACGGCCATATCAGAGTCGAATAACACGTGTCACTTATTAAGTAGACGAGTAAAACTCATCTGTGTTCCTAGGTCTTAGGTTTCTTATGACATTAAAACTTCTAGAAATTAATGACACTTTACCTATATATATCAAAGAACATTTTGTTGGTATAAGGACCAACTGCAAACTCTACTACTGGAAGTTCGCACAAAAAGAAATACTGAAAGGCACATCCTTAAGTTTTCTGCTGATCCTCTTGTTTACCGAACATAACAAAACCTACGATGACTCTTTATGCCAGTGACGTAACCATCCAGTAAGAATTAAAGGACGTAAGTATGTTATCGTTTACACAGAAAATACAAATGGTAGCACTTAAGAAACTGAAAGAATTCCATTACCCTCAGTAATAACCAACAGTGGCCAAGGGGTAATAGTGAGATACAACTTGGGGATCATAGTGCACTGTCGATCGACCACAGTTTTGAGTTCCAAGACACAGTGGAGAATACAAAGAGCTTTCACTAAGATGTCCACCACTTTGTTTACAAACTTGTTTACATCTAAGCTCGAGAAGTGTATAGGTAGGCTTTCAAATCTTCAGAGAAGAGTCTGGGGTGCAACTATCCGTGTGATCCAAACAACAAGAAAACCTATGAGGAATGACTTAAGAAGTTGAACCTCTTCTCTTGTTCATGTCAAATGCAGAGGGGAGACAGTCCGGTCGTACAGAATCTCCTCCCCACTAGATGGGGATGATATAAATCAAAGAAGAACTTTATGACCGTGAAGTATTGGTTTTCGCGTCAACTAACCAACTCACAGAAGAAGTGGTGTTCATATAACCAAATGAATCATTCAGGAGAGAACTAGATGAATTAAACAATCACAATGTGACACGAATAATCAACAGACTTACTTAGTGACCAATGAAAAGAAGTGTGCACTTTCTGTGTCATGCTAAGTAGACAGTGATAGGGAGATACAGCAGTTTTCAACTTATCAGGCTGTTTCCCTAGAGCTTTCACCTTTTCTTCACGTTTACGCGTTAGCAAAACTTGGCCACTCTATGCACGCATTACATTTTTCCTGTTTCTCTCTTAATTTTCCTCCATATCTCGCTTCCCCTCTAAGGATTTTTTCTAATTCCCTTGCTCCTTAATATTTCTTTTTCATTTCTTTATGTCTTTTTATCAACGCCAGTTATCACGTGCGCTTACGAATTACATTTTCTTTGTCGCCTCCATTCATTCAGATTTTCCTCGTTTTCCATCCTAGCTAACAAATAGTCCATGTTGCTATCACCTTCGTAAAAATTAAAATCTTAAATTGCGTGGAATTACTAACAAGGCATGTAGAAACACAGGTACTTGTTTAGTATGTTTCATATACTCAATTGTCTTTATAAAGGTAAGGGACACAATTATAGAAAAGCAAAATTTCCTTTCAAGCACAGTTTTTCCTCCTTCAGCGTTGGCGTAAGAAGCAGTCACTGAATGCTTTTTTGAGGCCATTTTCTCTCAGAAGTAATTTTTGAAACAATTTGAGGTTAACAGCAACATTTAGATGGTCAGTAGCAGATTTAAATGTAATACTGATAAGATTGTGAAAGCCTTCCAATCTTGGCGTATTCTAGCCAAACAATAGTCGCAAACTTTCTCAGTAGCGGTGTGAAATGTGCTGTCTTGTCGCCTTACTATGAAGACTATTCGAAAATATTCCTGCCTAACTCTTATAAATAAATGAGAAAAATGATGAAAATGATTATGAATATTATACTTAAAACGATCATCATGCAAGATTCAGACAAAATATTCAAATTGTTTTTGTTAGAAATGTCATCGAGGAAAAGTATGATGATTATTCTTGCGACTTTGTTGGTCCGAAGATTCTGAATCTGACAGAAATTGGACGGCGTTTATGTATCCGAATATGAGCTTGATTAACACATTTATATCAACTACCGCAAGGTACCTTTATTGAGATTAAGTCCTGTCACAAGACACCACGGGGACGCCGACCATTACTTTTATCGTCAATAATTCTGGATGCAGGTGTTTAAGTGTCAGTTCTTGAACTGGTCTGCCAACTACTTTTGCAGGTCTTTATCAACAAATGACATCAAAATATGTATGAAGCGAATGGTAAGTAATTGACTTTACTTAGGTAAACGAGAATGGCACACACTACTCACAGAAGGTTTTGCATTCACCAAGGCTATGCACAAGAGGGTAAGTGAATCTCATCGTGTGCTGCTAGAAGATAACCACTTTGATTTCCGATTGGAGACGAAACAATAACTGAATGTTCTTCAAACATGCAGAGATTTGTTCTTTTTTCTATCATCTGATGTTTTCTGGGCTATCTAACTCAAAAGAAAAACAACTGAGGACATAGGATCGCTGCTTAATGGTCCAGGTTTCTACACGTCATATCAGTATATCAAAAGAGAAGGCACTAAGATCAGATAGAGAAGACAGGAAGTGCTATCTTTTTGGCACACTGTTCTAACAGTCATTATAACATTCAACTTTACTGTTCCTTTTCACAAAGAAAGAAAGCAGTGAACAAGATTACTAGGGCGCTTTCCCATAACCTAGGAGACAGGTTAGCCGAACACTGGTCCAGTCCCTATATTCATCCCCACACTTCACAGATTTAGCCTGCAAAGTGCACTGATATATTCGACATTTACTGAGAAATTCCTCATGTTATTTGTAGATTGTTTAAAAAACAGGGCGTAAGATCACAATTTAAGTGTGGGTTCTGTGATGAATATATGCTGCAATCATCTCATCTCGATATTAAGCTTAAACTGTTTCGCCAATAGAAGATAATAAATTCAAAGAAAACATTCAGTGGCTTTTTCTTACCCCAGCACTGAATGAAGCACAACTGTACTTGAGAGGAAACTTTGTTCTTCTGTAAGCGAGTACCTCACCTCAATAGAGATACCTGAACAAATGAACTTCGCTAAGCAAATTAGTGAAAATCGATACGTTTTGACATGATTTTCGTTTCATATTGCAACTCAACAGTTTCGCCTATTTCTGTTGACTATCGCAGTTTATATAATCACTTGCAGACAGAGAATAAATAATGGTATACAATACACAGGATAAATCGTCAAACGAATAGAAGAATATGAATCTATAGACCTACTTTCCTATAATTTCATGTAGTTCATAAACATCGTCAAAAAGTGCGTCACTCTCACTCATCCCGAAAGAATTTGAAAACGTGCATTCACAAGGTTGATTTATGAAGGTTTTCGTGGTGTAGTAAAACGAATAAATATTCGAAACTACTTTGGCCACTAAGTCTAATCAATACCTTCAATATTTGCAAAAGCTGACACTTCCTAAGTAATATGAACACCCATTATCTAATATCTGCTTAAGGAATTTGTGCTAATCACGCTCAAACTTCAAACTTAGTGTTGTAGAATTAGTGAACTGCGGTTCCTTGGGTTCTGCGTCTGTCTTATTGGAATATGTTTTGGGTTTAGAATGGTCACATATATTTTCCCGGTTCTGAAAAACTTGAAAGGATAGAGATACCAGGTGTGTTTTAACTGTTGCAGGTTCTTCATGGGTTATAAGATTCATTCAATCAACTTCTGCAGCTCTGTTAAGCCTAACGAGTCATCACGTTATTGCTAAATGTGATTTGTCCTGGAAGCGTGTGGCATACGGGTTCTACAAACGTTGCGTTGCCACATAGTTGTTCAAATGGTAGTAAAAGGAAGATCAACTGAATGCGATGATAACTAGGGATACAGGAGGAAAGGATACTGTAGCATCACACACTTCCCCAAAATCATTAGCCTAGGGTTCGATGACATTCAACATTGATGCTGACCTTGATAGTTTAACCAGACTCACTAAGCTGAAGGCACCCGGTCAAGCATCCTCGTCATTTGGCACGCTGTCGTGTTAAGTTGCACTGCTTGTACTCGACTCTCTAACCAGTTAGTTGGAACGCATCAGTATTTTTGCACAACCACCCAAATATACTATTCCATCCAACTACGCTATTGTCTTCTTCCTTGGTCTCGTATTCGTGGGCATATAACAAGTCCGAATAATTAGTGATTGGTCTTTGTGTCTGTCAAGTTCGCACCGAGACAAATCCTAAATTGGTGAGCCCGACGTGATCACATATCCCGATCAACAACAAATGTTGAATTGGTGAACCTGTTCCATTTTATATTTGTATATTGTTTTTATTTCGATAACATTCATATGTCCATTTACTACACTTTCTCATGCCCGACCACACTCCCAAGCTTATTAGTATTAAGCCGACCACGAACACGATCCAACTCATGCCACATTGGCCAGACAATACAGAAACATGGTTTCTGTATGCCAAGGCAGATTTTCGAGAACAGGGAGTAGCAGATCCCCATTCTCGATTTCTTGTCGTCATACATTCGCTACTGTGGGAATTAAACAGGCATGTTACAGCACACATGTCTAGTCCTGAAGCAAGTGATCCTAATGCACTTCTCAGCACCGCGCTCTTGAAGAAATGTGATCTGACAGATCGCCAGTGCCTTGACGAACTGCTTCGTAACATCGAGCTGGGTAGCCACTCAGCTACTAAAGTTCTTGCACGCATGTGTGAAGCAATCGGCGTGCGAACATTCGACAATGGCCTTCTCCGAGAACTATTTCCCCCAAAACTACCACAACCGGTGCAAACCGTGTTGGTGACACTGCAGTCAGTCCCACTCGATGAGCTGGAAGCCTCGGCAGATAAAATACCGGGGATTTCTAGCAGACCCGTCTCCAACGTATATTCTGTCTGTGACAAACCAAAGGGCCAGGATTCAGAGGTGACCAAGCTGTGCAACTCTGTTAAACAGTTGCTACGATCTGGAATTCCTAGTTCTCGCAGCACTACACAGAAACGCGCCTTAGTGCATCGCGGCAACTCTCGTGGTTGCCCCAAAACTAAACCTAACAGGGTGGGAAACCCTGAATGGTGCTGGTTTCATAATACTTACAGAGACGAAGCCAGAAAATGTCGGAAACCATGCAGTTATAACAAGGACACGAACTAGGGCAACAGTCGCGCCCGCACGTGTTCACGGCAACCATAGCCCGCGGAAACGGCCGTTTGCTCTACGCCGCCGACATAGAAACGAAAGTCCGCTACCTCGTCGACACTGGCGCAGAAGTTAACGTTCTTCCCGCACCGACAGAGGAGCGTCATCATGACCCATCCTTCAATCTCCGGGTGGCCAACGGCAAGGCAATCACGACGTTTGGGAGACAGTATGCCTACCTCAACTCAGGTTTAAGTAAACCTATCCACTGGATTTTCCTCCTGGCCGACGTTTCTATGCCCATCATTGGCGTAGATTTGCTAAACCATTACGATCTACTCGTAGATGCTTGCCGTCGACGTCTGATTGATGGCAACACAAAGTTATCTATTGGCGGCACCACCTATGTAGGTCCGAGTTTAGCCATCGTTAGAACCAAACAATCAGGCGACGCGTCCTACCAGGCAGTTTGGAGAAATATCCAGAGGTGCAACAACCGAAGCACACTCTTCCGTGCATAACCAGCAATGTTATGCATCATGTCACAACCATAGGTCCACCTTTGGCATCCAAAGTGCGCCCTCTAGCCCCCGATAAGCCGAAAACAGCGAAAAGCGAATTCGACCACATGCTAGAACTGGGCATAATCAAACCGTCAAACAGTCCTTAGGCATCGCCATTGCACATGGTTCCGAAGAAGGATAGCAACGACTGGCGTCCAACCTGTGACTACCGAAGGCTTAACGCCAAAACAACTCCGGACTGCTACCAGATGCCTCAGGTTTACGATTTGACTGCAACCTTATGCGGAATGAACATTTTCTCCAAAACCGATTTGGTCAAAGCGTATAACCAGATACCTAAGGCAGCAGAAGATATCGCGAAAACAGCCATTAATGCTCCTTTTGGTTTGTTTGAATTCCTGAGCATGTCATTTGGTCTTCGGAATGCAGCACAAACATTCCAACGCTTTATGGATGATGTCTTCCGTGGTTTGAATTTTGTTCATGTCTACACAACGATGACTGTCTAATTGCCAGTCCAGATAAGGAAACTCACCCTAAACATTTGGACCTCGTATTCGAAAGACTGAAAGAACATGTCATCACAGTCAACTTATAGAAGTGTGAAATAGGAGTTGAATCACTCAGCTTCCTTGGGCATACCATTGACAACAAAGGTATACGCCCATTGAGAGATAAAGTGGCGGCTATCACAAACTATCCGGAGCCGACCACTGTAAAACATCTCCGCACTTTCAATGGTCTGGTAAGTTATTACCGAAGGTTTATTCCCAACTGTGCCCCTGTCATGAGACCACTAACAGATCTACTTCGAGGAACTACGAAGTTCGTGACTCTGGACAACGTGGCTAGACTTGCCTTCTCTAAAGTCAAGGAAGCCATTTCGAACGCAACCATGCTCATGCATCATGACCCCAATGCTCCCTTGAGTATTGCTGTTGATGCATCTGATTCAGCAATTGGAGCAGTTTTGCAACAATTGACTGACAACCAGTGGCAACCGTTAGCCTTTTTCTCGAGGTGGCTGCAAGAGGTGGAAACAAGATACAGTACACTTGGCAGGGAACTCCTAGCTATGTACTGTTCTGCAAGCCACTTTCGAAATTCGATGGAAGATCATGATTTCATTATTTTCACAGACCACAAACCGTTAACCTTTTCCCTCAGCTCGGTGTCCGATAGATACTCCTTTCATGAGTCGCGACAGCTTGACTACATTTCCCAGTTCACGTCAGACATCCGCCACATTTCTGGAGCAAATAACTCCGTGGCCGACGCACTATCACGAATAGCTTCGATAAGCCATATCGAGGGTATTGATCTCGTTGGACCAGTTCGGCGTTAGAGGGAAGACCTTGAGCTACATCATGAGTTGTCGTCCACAACTCTGAAGCTGCGACTGTGTCCGGTTGGATCAGACAAGGATACAAGTTTGTGAGACGTCTCTGCCAGTCAACCACGCCCAGTGGTTCCGAGGAGTTGTCGAAGCAACGTCTTCAATACGTTGCACAAACTCTCTCATCCAGGCTTATCATACAATGTTTCTGCTGGCCCGGGATGAAGAGGGACGTTAGGGAGTGGGCTCAATCGTGCCTAGCCTGTCAAAAATGTAAAGTCACGCGACTCACAAAAGCCCTTCAGGCTCTTTTCTAGCCCCAGACATGCTTTCAACCACGTGCATATAGGTATTGTAGGACCCCTACCAGAATCTAATGGATGTACCTACCTTTTCACTTGTGTTGATCGTTTCACACAATGGCCGGAAGCAGTACCCATTGAGGATATTACCGCCGAAACAGTAGCTCGTGTTTTCGTCGAAACATGGATCGTGAACTTCGGATGTCCATCTTACGTCACAACCGACCGTGGGCGCCAATTCCAGTGTGGATTATTTCACGCTCTAACTGCACTTTTAGGTTTCACTCGGTCCCGAACGACAGCCTACCTTCCACAGGCAAATGGCATGGTAGAGCGTTTCCATCAACAGCTGAAAGCTTCCCTTTCAGCTGCAAACATACCTTAGTGAATCGAGGCTCTGCCCCTGGTCCTACTAGGTATTCGCAACGCGTCGATAGTTGATGCTGGATGTACCCCTGCAGAACTCATCTATGGGACCACTCTTCGCTTACCGGGTTAGTTTGTTTCCCCTTCAACCTTCAAACATGTTTCCGACAAGGCATCTTACGTGACTAGGCTTACAAACGCAATGCGTTCAGTTGGGCCTTCTCCGGTTAGACCTCAAACGACTGATGTCTTCGTTCACCCAAGTTTACAAAAGGCATCACACTTGTTTATTCGCCACGACTCTGTTCGTCGACCACTTGAACCACTCTACGACGGGTCATTCAAAGTGATCAAGCGACATGAGAAATTCTATATAATTGAGCGAGACGGACGTGAAGATACTGCCAGTAATGACCGTTTGAAACCAGCTTATTTCGAAGGCAACCACATTGTAAGTGACGCTTCAGCTCGCTACATCCGACCGACGGATAGCTCAATTATCGAAATTCTTGACGATGTGCCTGGTAATGCACAGTTATTACAACCATCGGCGCAACAGCAAACACGGGCAGGTCGAACCGTTAGGCCCTCGGAGTATTTAAAGTCGTATTCAACTTAGCGGTACGTTTGAAATTGTGTTATATTTTAACGTAATTTCGTAACTGTATCATAGCTTTGTTATCAACGTCATCATAAAGCTATTGAATTCTCAAATGACTAATCACATACCAGGCATGCAACCAGATTTGGCTAATGCATGTAAAAAGGCATAAGTGAGTCAGCTTATGCTCCAGTTGTGCTCAAGAGAAGAAGAGCTGCGTTCGATAAGACAGCCAACGGTAATAATAATAGAAATACCTCTGCATGCCTAACATGTAACAAGACCACAACACTAGGTGTCGCAGAAGACGTAAAGCTTAATGGAAGCTCCACATCTTTCGTGGGACTAACTAGACTTCAGTCACCAAGTGTGTCATTGTCCTTTCCTCCAGAAATCGAAAGCCCGAAGTCCTCCATAGAGGAACTAAGGGCAGAAATACGCAGACTGAAGGATGACAAACAGAACAATGCACCACAAGAAAGTATGTTAGGGGTGTTCGAAGTGTCGCCCCAGCTAGATGAAATTAGAGCTGAGATTGACAACCTCTTGCCGCTGAGCATCTTGACGCATAGGGAATCCACTAATGAAGTTGACATCGAAACACCATCCAAGGTGGATCACCTGGTAGGCTTTATCACCACTGAAGTAAGCAAGAGACTCGCACTTAAATTGAATGCAATACTTTATAACATCCCTGACACGACAAAGTTGAGGGCGGTGCGAGAAATTTTGCTTAGAACAGCAAAAATGCATGATGTCCAAGCAAAATATTTCCGACTAGAGGAGAGTCAGCAGGACCACTGCTGTCCGATACGTTTTCAATTTAAATCATAGATAGAAGCGGAAGCATTCATCAAAGCGGAATCTATCTTGGCAGAAAACACTCTCTTCATAGGAATAAAGATAGTCCTTGGTAAGACGGTGGTAGAGAGGCGGGTATACAACTATGCTCATAGACCTGACAGTCAAAAGGCTCCAAAGCTGTAACATACTAAAGCAGTAGGTATCTACCCTAATATACCCAAGCCTAGGACTTCTCCTTCCACAAACTCTATCAAGTCAAATATGAGGGAAAGCACACCGACCAATGTGGAGACGGAAGACTGCAAAATGCATGATATGACTCAACCACCTGAAACTGTAGATCTAGACGTATCCATAGAAAGCCTCACAGTGAAACCTGACACAGCGCTAAACGTGATAGAACTCTCGCTGAGGTCCCCTGCAGGCCTAAAGTCTACTAACCACACTTGCCTAGGTCCCAGGATATCGGCCACTCTATATGCAACAGATAAACCGATGCTCCTATGGAACCAAACACGTGGAGGCGGACGCAGAAAACATATAATGATCCGAAGCTATCCCGGAATCCCTTCTGGAATTGACAGAAGTACGAACACTAGCTCTACCAAGAAGGTTCTATGCACTGAGCTAAGTCTCACTAGTAACGAGAACAAAAATATACGTCACAACAACTCAACCCTATCGTTTACCAATGAGAAAAGCCGACATCAAACCACCTATAATGGAATGTCAGTGTGGTACTTTGCGAGGAAAAGCTTTGGTCGGCTGCATGGCACTAGTTTACTAAGAGACAGTCCCTGATTCGGCATAACGCCAGTTACGTCCATTGTGAATTGTACCAGAGGGCAGTCACTGGTAAAGAACGCAGCGCAGAACAGAAGTTTACATGGACCACAAAAGCACGATGATTTTTTATCCACTACATCCCTATCAGCTGCAGCTTTGGCCAAACAACTGATGGGGATGTTGAAACCCCTTGCTCTGAACCGCTAATCTTAGCGCCCTCGGAGCAACAGAAAAGACAGTCAAGCATACACAAAAATCCTAGACATCAGCTATACAAGTGGTGCCAACAAGTGCGAAAGCACAACAGGTCTGTTAAATCCTCCAAGTGGTATCGCCAGCCCTGCACACCCACCACGTACAATAGTAAAACTACCTACCCTCTCTGTAACAGATACTACAGACAACGCTCGCATGGGGTCAAACTCTGTTCGCTTGGATACAGTGTGCATGCTGAACACAAATAAAAACACTGCCCTGTTCTCCACTGATAAACGTGATACTATTTCAAGTCACTGTGCGGTCGATTTACCACTAGGATATCCTATTAACTCTACGTCTACAAGCGAACGAGGTGTAGAGACGTTCTGTAACGCAACGACGTCAGACTATACTCAGTCAAGCGACACTGAGATACCTCTTGGCTTGTTTAGCAAACTAGGAAGCTTTACACGGTTTTACTCCCCTACTTGTACATCGTTCTCAAACGCCGATAATAATTATCACTGAGTCTTGGTGTCACGCAAATATAACAGATGAAGGGATAAGTATTGACATGTATACACAATTCTGATGTGACCGGAGTAACAGGAAAGGAGGAGGTTGCCTGATGTACTTCCCGAACACTGCCACCGTGTTCAGGTTGGAAAATATGATTCTTGATAAAGTAAGTGACTGTCTATGGGTCACAGTACACTACAGAAATGCTACAGCATTGGTGGGATGTGTTTACGTAGCACCTGGTACCTTTGACAGTCATGAGATTCCACTGATTACGGCTCTGAAACATGCATCCACTCTCCCATATGATCATAAGATCATGCCGAGACAACACTCTCACTTGTACAACTTGCAAGTTTTCTGCACACTTATTCTGCTAGAAAGTTCCATTATATGAACATGCAGTACCCATATCTTATAGTGACAACGGTAGGGATTCAGATCACCTTCCATGAAGATGAATGTAATTTGTACGGAAACTTATTCACACCTGTAAAAATGGTGCGCCTGTACATTCAGGAATAAATATTATTATTATTATTATTATTATTACCATATGTGGTGACTCTAGCCTACCTGAAACTAAGTGGGATACACTTACTGGCCCGGCTAGGTGTGATGACTTCTTACATACACTGATAGAGTATTATTTAATTGACTACGTTTCGAGCATAAATTATTGCTCATAATCATATCAATGTAATCACACTTCTTTCGACATCTGATTTTATAGTCCTGTCACCTGATCTCTCTTTGTTTTTTTGTTTTTTGATTGGTAGTAAAGTTTTCCATATCTCTGGTATAGGTGTTGCGTCATTCCTATTACATGTGTTGGGTGTGGATTCGATGAACAAAGATTCAGTAATTAATCTCTCTCTCCACCTAGCTATATTAGACTTAAGTACAGTGGTTTTGTCCCATCCTATTGTGTGGTTGTGTGTTAATGAATGTAATGCAATGGCTGAGTGTTTTTCTAGGTTATTGATCTTATTGGGGTCTGCCGTTCTATGTTTAGCTAAATTCCTATGTTCTGTTAATCTAACTGACCCCGACCGGCTAGTTTGACCTATGTATTTGACTTCACAGTCATTACATGGAATTTGGTAGATTATATTATTTTGCTTAATTGGTTCTATCGGATCTTTTAGCCGACAAAGCTTACCTCTAAGTGAGTTTGTTGGTTTAAATGCCACCCTAATTCCAACCTTGTTGAGAATCCTACGTATGGTTTCTGATGTTCCTTCCTTGTATGGTATCACAATAGAGGTGTTGATTTCCTTTCTACTTATGTTGTCACTATTATTTGTATTTGTATTAGTGTTATTATTTTGCTTCTTATGCGTCCGTGTGAATTTCTTAATAAAATGATGGGGATAATTATTAATTATTAACGCTTCTTTTATGTGTTTCAATTCCTTATTTAAGTCCTTACAATGACTAGTGAGTTTCTCAGCTCTGTTATTTAGACATTTGACTAAACCCGCTTTAACTGACACTGGATGAGATGACTTGAAGTCTAGATATCTGTTAGAATGTGTTGGTTTTCTGTAGACGGTAGTATCTAAACCACCATCTATCCTTCGTTTTATTCTGCAATCCAACATAGGTAATTCTCCTTGTTCATTTTCTACTTCGTAAGTGAATTGGATTGCGTTAACTACTGAGTTTATGTGTGTCAAGAAACTGTCGATATGTTCCGATTTCAACACTGTAAATGTGTCATCTACATATCGCCACCATATCTTAGGTGTCGGATTATATGTTCGTAAAGCCATATCTTCCCAACTATCCATAAATATATCTGCTACTATAGGGGATATTGGTGATCCCATTGCTACTCCTTCTGTTTGTCTATAAATCTTTCCCTGAAACTTGAAGACTGTCGAGGTTAAGCATAACTGCACTCCTAACATGATTTCACCAACCGATGCCTTGGTTCTTTGAGTAAGTTGTGAGTCAGTATCTAGTTGATTTCTGACTGCCTCCAGTGCCATATTGATTGGTATTTTAGTATAAAGACTTGTTACGTCAAAACTAACCATTTTTTCATCCTCTTCTATGTGCAGGTCATTAAGTTTTTGTTTCAACTCGTAAGAATTTACTAGTCTAGAGTTGGAACGGTCTCTAACAGGACGTAATACTGATGCTAAATACTTTGATATCTCATATGTTGGTGTGTTCCGGAAGTCAACTATCGGCCTAATGGGATAACCTGCTTTATGAACCTTAATAGTACCGTAAATTCTGCTAGGATTATTAGTTTTTGGCATTAAAGTAAACCATTCGGACTTACCTAGAGATGGCTTCAGTCGGCGTATCAGATCTGTTGTAGATTTCTTAATTTTATTCATGACAGTATCTATAGGTTTCTTAATCTCTTCATATGGCCCTGTTTGGATATGTTCATCCATTTTTTTAAGATAATCCGATTTGTCCATAACTACTGTTGAGTTACCTTTGTCAGATTTAGCAATTACTATACTATTATCCTTTCGTAGATTGTTTAAAGCTGAATTTTCCAGTTTCGTTAAGTTTCGCTGTGTCTTCTTTTGTTTTTTAAGTGCTAATGCACACTGCGCTCTAACCTGTTCAGCAGTTGTCACATCAACCGAGCTTAATGCTACTTCTATGCTAGGTATGACATCTTCTGGTTTTAGATGATCTACTGTTATGTTGAAGTTTAGTCCTTTTTCAAGTACTTTCATCTCAGCTGAGCTTAAGGCTTTCGAGGAGAGATTGACTACCCACTTTGTTCTATCGATGTTCGATGATGTTTCCTTTGTAATTTCATTGTTTTCCGAAGCATATTTTTCTTGCATTAGTTTATTGAACTTTTTGATTTTTCAATATTCAATATTCAATATTTGATTTTTCGTTATTCGTCGCATGAGAAATCAAATCATCCCTAAATACCTTCGCATACGAATCCCAATATATACTGACAAAATCGAAAGGGCAATAGAACATGTCAGCAAACTATGTCTGAAAGAAGAAATTCACAGGATTATTAAGAAATTAAGTACCATTCGGAATAAAATTGAACAACTTAAATGTAAAATTATGAAGATAGTAAACTGCAGAGACTATGGATTTATAATAGAAACATCAGACAAAGCAAGATTAGCTACTCTCAAGAAATCTAGAAGAAATCAAATCAAAAAGTTCAATAAACTAATGCAAGAAAAATATGCTTCGGAAAACAATGAAATTACAAAGGAAACATCATCGAACATCGATAGAACAAAGTGGGTAGTCAATCTCTCCTCGAAAGCCTTAAGCTCAGCTGAGATGAAAGTACTTGAAAAAGGACTAAACTTCAACATAACAGTAGATCATCTAAAACCAGAAGATGTCATACCTAGCATAGAAGTAGCATTAAGCTCGGTGGATGTGACAACTGCTGAACAGGTTAGAGCGCAGTGTGCATTAGCACTTAAAAAACAAAAGAAGACACAGCGAAACTTAACGAAACTGGAAAATTCAGCTTTAAACAATCTACGAAAGGATAATAGTATAGTAATTGCTAAATCTGACAAAGGTAACTCAACAGTAGTTATGGACAAATCGGATTATCTTAAAAAAATGGATGAACATATCCAAACAGGGCCATATGAAGAGATTAAGAAACCTATAGATACTGTCATGAATAAAATTAAGAAATCTACAACAGATCTGATACGCCGACTGAAGCCATCTCTAGGTAAGTCCGAATGGTTTACTTTAATGCCAAAAACTAATAATCCTAGCAGAATTTACGGTACTATTAAGGTTCATAAAGCAGGTTATCCCATTAGGCCGATAGTTGACTTCCGAAACACACCAACATATGAGATATCAAAGTATTTAGCATCAGTATTACGTCCTGTTAGAGACCGTTCCAACTCTAGACTAGTAAATTCTTACGAGTTGAAACAAAAACTTAATGACCTGCACATAGAAGAGGATGAAAAAATGGTTAGTTTTGACGTAACAAGTCTTTATACTAAAATACCAATCAATATGGCACTGGAGGCAGTCAGAAATCAACTAGATACTGACTCACAACTTACTCAAAGAACCAAGGCATCGGTTGGTGAAATCATGTTAGGAGTGCAGTTATGCTTAACCTCGACAGTCTTCAAGTTTCAGGGAAAGATATATAGACAAACAGAAGGAGTAGCAATGGGATCACCAATATCCCCTATAGTAGCAGATATATTTATGGATAGTTGGGAAGATATGGCTTTACGAACATATAATCCGACACCTAAGATATGGTGGCGATATGTAGATGACACATTTACAGTGTTGAAATCGGAACATATCGACAGTTTCTTGACACACATAAACTCAGTAGTTAACGCAATCCAATTCACCTACGAAGTAGAAAATGAACAAGGAGAATTACCTATGTTGGATTGCAGAATAAAACGAAGGATAGATGGTGGTTTAGATACTACCGTCTACAGAAAACCAACACATTCTAACAGGTATCTAGACTTCAAGTCATCTCATCCAGTGTCAGTTAAAGCGGGTTTAGTCAAATGTCTAAATAACAGAGCTGAGAAACTCACTAGTCATTGTAAGGACTTAAATAAGGAATTGAAACACATAAAAGAAGCGTTAATAATTAATAATTATCCCCATCATTTTATTAAGAAATTCACACGGACGCATAAGAAGCAAAATAATAACACTAATACAAATACAAATAATAGTGACAACATAAGTAGAAAGGAAATCAGCACCTCTATTGTGATACCATACAAGGAAGGAACATCAGAAACCATACGTAGGATTCTCAACAAGGTTGGAATTAGGGTGGCATTTAAACCAACAAACTCACTTAGAGGTAAGCTTTGTCGGCTAAAAGATCCGATAGAACCAATTAAGCAAAATAATATAATCTACCAAATTCCATGTAATGACTGTGAAGTCAAATACATAGGTCAAACTAGCCGGTCGGGGTCAGTTAGATTAACAGAACATAGGAATTTAGCTAAACATAGAACGGCAGACCCCAATAAGATCAATAACCTAGAAAAACACTCAGCCATTGCATTACATTCATTAACACACAACCACACAATAGGATGGGACAAAACCACTGTACTTAAGTCTAATATAGCTAGGTGGAGAGAGAGATTAATTACTGAATCTTTGTTCATCGAATCCACACCCAACACATGTAATAGGAATGACGCAACACCTATACCAGAGATATGGAAAACTTTACTACCAATCAAAAAACAAAAAAACAAAGAGAGATCAGGTGACAGGACTATAAAATCAGATGTCGAAAGAAGTGTGATTACATTGATATGATTATGAGCAATAATTTATGCTCGAAACGTAATCAATTAAATAATACTGTACCACTGTGCGCTTTATATGAAATAATCAAATCTTATATCGATCTACTTTCTACCACAGTGCCCAAGTTTTTCATTTATATTCTTCCATATACTGTATATCCTTGGATGGAAGCAAATCTTTACGACTTCTATAAGAGGTGACATGTATTGGACTTAATATTTTGCCATAACATAAATCCTATTTTGACAAATGTAGGCTCCAAGTTCCGAGGAAGTGATCACAATACGGTAATATGCGCTCTGCTACTTCCCGCAACTAGTACTTCAATCGGTACTTCCACTACACACCAAATAGTATGTAAAGACTGCGGTAGAACGGATTGGCAGCAGATGAGTCCAACGGTCAGGCGCATTGACTGGGGATCATTCTTCACAACTAGGGACCTGAAATTAACCACTGATATGTTCTACTACAGCTCTTAAACCTGTCTCGATACCATCTGTTCACTGAAAGACAAAAGTAAAGAATTCAAAATGAGAGGAAACAGAATAACTACATAAATGGGTGGAAAATGACAAAAAGGCATGTGAAGAACCTAGGTACATTGAGTGAAGTCTTCGAGTCAAACGTTTGTGAGAGAGGCAGGGAAGATAATAGCAGAAATGGTGGAAATTGGAATGTTAATATTGAATATGACATCGTAACTAGAGGAGCAAGACTTCTAGTAGGCAGATAGAAGACGGAGTCGAATGAATGGTAAGCCTCAGCAGAAAATAGCAGATATGTAGAAGGCTGTGTTTGCATGATATGAAGTCATTTCCCTTTCTCAAACGGATTGACGTGGGCCACGTGTCACCGCACGGCTGTCCAAACGTTTCCCAACGCTGCCGATAAGCGGAGCGGCGGCTACGGTAACTAAGTAGAGGACTGGTTCTTTTAGCCCGTCCCTGTATGATTCTCGGTGCATCGCTGCTACACCAACCATGGATCTTCTCTAAACTTTCTATAGGAGGTTGACACCTCCTTGTTTTGCGCAGAAAATGTTGTGGGCCTGTAACTGGCGTTGCAGTGACGGTTTCGGACGTGGGCACCTATTTGTCTACCCTCAAAGTGTAGCACCTTTCTGGAGGCTTTGGAAACATCCAGTAATTGGAGCCTGTGTGTTGTTTCTTGCTCTTTACTGGTCGAAAGTCCTTCCCCGCTGTGGTGGGAGAAAGAAGGACGGTAGCATAGTAGTCAAGTTCCAGACATGTGAGTATGTGTACATCAGCACGCTGAATAGAAACATTTCCCCTCGTCCCATAGTAAATTTGATCCTGTTTCAAATCACTATGCGGTCGATTTGCAGGTAGGATGCTTCACTGATTCTACAGCTACAAATGAAGAAGGCATATGTGCATTGTGTAATGCAGTGTCATCTGGCTATGTTCAAGCGAGCGATACCTGGGTACCTCTCAGCCTGTTTGGCAGACCCGAAAGCTTTACACATCATTACTTCCACTTAAAAGTCGTTCACGTAAATGCAAGGTGTATCCTTAGGAAACTGTCAGCACTCTTATTCACACTGCTTATTACAAACATTGCATAAATGTGCCAGGTGAAGAGATAAGTACTGAGATGTGCACACACATCCATTAAGACCACAACAACAAGAAATGAGGAGGTTGTTTGGCACACTCCCTGAACACTCTCAGAGTGACCAGACTGGCGGGTATGGCTGTTGACAAAATAGGTGACTGTTCGTGGGTTACAGTAGACTACAGGAATGCTAAAGTACTGTCTGGATGTGTCTACATAGAACCTGGTGTGCCTAGTAAACACAAGATCCCGCTAACTGGGGCTCTGCAACACTATCCCCTCATCCATGCGACCACATACGCGGTGACTTCTACCTACTTTAATTTAAGCGGGATTCATTTACTGGCCCAGCTGGGTACGATAACTCTTTGCATATACTGGCTTTTTGGATGGGAGCAAATTATTACTGCTCCTACAAAATGTGACAAATTTTTGGACCTGATATTCTGCCACGGCGTGGGTTTACTTTTGACACGCGTAAGCTCCACGTTTTAAGGAAGTAATTGTAAAACAGTATCGTGAGCATTACTACTTCCTTCAACTAACAGTTCGGTGGATTCTTCCGCTTCACAGCAAATAATATATAGAGATACTGACGAGGCCGACCGGGGGCTCATGTATCCACTGGTTAGATGCGATGACTGGCGACTATACTCCATCACGTCTGCCCTTAGTCTAGCACTAATTGTATCGAACCACAACTCAAACACCCATCTCGACACCGATGTCCCGTAGAAGGCTTCAAGAAGTGCCTTAGACCAATAAGCCACTTGTACCCCCTAGTGCTTGTCAAGGGGTCGCACAACTTTCGACGGGATATTGCCGACACTGCGACTCCGGGGCGCTTCCGTCCATTCTTAATGTTCTTAACCCTCTCTCGCATGACCCCAAAACGCATATGTAGAGTGAAGGGAGTAACAAGTTAACTGGCTTATCCAGAGTATATTCCCTCTCAGCACTCCCTAGGGGGCAATTGAGTTGCATAAGACATAAATTCCTCCTCTTATTCATGACCTCAAAGATTACAATAATCCAATAGATATATGTGGCATATTCAGCGATATATTTAAGGCCGGTTGTCCAGACCCTACAACTCTTTCCTGTGATGCCAATACGCCAATACTAATTAGACGTTACATTGGTCCTGCATATCGTGGTATTCTAAATCGGTACTCCGCGCGGTTTAATAGATCCCTTGTCTGTACGGAAGAAAAATTTGGAGCATACATTACCCCCTTTTCTCAGAAACTCAACCTCCGGAGAAAAAAGGGAACCAAAAAGAGGGCTAAACTAAGGAGAAGTTATCTGTCTGTTTCACTTTATTTGGTCACGGACTAACGCTATCAACTCCTAGACACAATAGTTTTGCAATATACTCTGCCCAAACTGTAAAGAAACGTTCGCTAATAGCCATCGTATTTGTTACATAAATCGTCGCTAAGCCCCTTGTATCTCCCCACCACATTACTTATGTTTCGGCATTAGCGGAACAAATGAACGAGTAGTTACTACTGCTCAACCATGGTCCAGCCAGCAAACGTATATGTACTGTGCATACGCATAAACTTAATCCTAGTGTATCAACTAAAAGAGCACTTTCGCTAACTGGTCCGACATCAAGCCCTAGAAGAGGCTCTGAGGTTTAGGTACTCGACCCGATACCGCAGCTATATAACACTTCGCTTAAAAACAAGGAAGATTTGATAACCTTGCATAAGTCACTGCAGGGCACGAACGCCAAGCTTGAAGTTATCCTGCCACTGCCTTACCTTTGTCAGCCTGATCTCGCAGCCAGCAATGAAAGCCTATTGAAATCAGAAAGTGTGCTAGATTTAATAGCTACAGAGGTTAATAAACGAATTATGTCCTCATATATTGTACCAGCGTACAACATGCTCGACCACGAACCGATCAAACAAATAAAAGTCTTATGTTTGCCGACCTGTAATATGTCTCCTGCAGAGTGCCAAGTTATCCGCCCCCACAAGAAGTTGCGGAAATATACCCGCTGTTCAAACATAACAGCTCTTACCACGACAGACACCTTTTATCATCCAATTAACTTATCAGTGTTACCACACCATATAAAAGTGTCAAACTCTCACAAGACTTAACACCTTGTCGAAAAGGTAGTCGCGCAAAAATACCAAGGGTTGCAAACTGTAGTCAGGCTGTGATATCCAAAGCAGCAACACAATCTGTGTGCTAACTGGTTATTGTACCAAAACAATGGAATGAAGAACACTAGAGCCCTTAAAATGACTCACTCAAACACAGATGTAGTAGGGCCGGTGACACGATGGTAGGCTTGGGCAGATCAACTGGCTACACTTGAAAACGAGCACACCATCTTTCCAAAGCCATCCTGCTGCCCAAGGAAGTGGAAGGCCAGTCCCCGTCTTGCCTCGTCACACGAATCACCACCAAACCAAGTGCTACGCCATCAACCCAACAAAGTACTAGAGACATTACCGTGTCGTCGCCAGGGGCTACTCAGCCTATAAACATGCCGAGCGCTGGCCACAAGCACCTTCTCACCATAGCAGCGTCCCGAAGCCTAGCGCGTAAACGGCTTAATCTACTCCTACATCAGCCGGTGCACAACTTGTATGCATCAAATCGGCAAACGACAAAAAGTACGGATGGCATTAAACACTCGAACAAACCCTACCATGGACCCACCCAGGTTAATCAAATTGCCAAGAAGTCAATTGAGTAGCCAAGCCAACAGAAGAAAAAGCAATGCCGGTAACCGAAACACTAAGGCACCCCCGCGAAGCTACACTAAGAAAAATACCAAACGTTATTTCTCAGTTCATCCTATGACCAAGCCAAATAACTACTATCCAGGCCCATCCATATTTCTCAGCATTTCCGCAACCACTAAGAGACACACCACGGCCAGATCCCCCAACTCCCACAGTTATTGGATAAAGGGTAGAATGGTGGTCACACCGTCTCGCCCATACGCCTCAAAAGGTTGGTCATTTGCCACCCAAGGACAAACTTGCAGTAGGTCCCCTAAGGAAAAACTTAGTGAATGTGACGTTGGCTATGAACGCGGTGTATACGGCAGCTAGTAGATAACCATGCCGTACAGCCTATTGGTCCGCGGTATTTCCTATGAACAGTGTTTTCTTGGACAATCTGTGGCTGCAACGCCACTAGCAATGCAGGTGATTCGGATGCTGTTGGAACATCTGCTCTCTACCTTGACCAACGGTCTGTATACCAATCACAGCGTGGTGAATACCTTGCTCCTTCCGAGGTAAACGGTACCGAATCGTTGCTCTGTATTAGAGGTCATGGCATCGCTAGCACAATGTACGCAAGTGACCCACAAGGAATGTACAGAAGTGCTGACTTCTTTCGAAATATATCCAAGCGCTTTTGTACTCTTAACTCGATCCGGCTTTGCCCGATTAACGCCCTCTCTGTACACAACAAGATGAAAGAGATTACGCTGCTACCTCTGATTCGTGACCCGTCCGTGACAATTATTACAGAGGTATGGCATACCTCTGATATTTGTGACACAGAGACCTCCATCGACAGCTATTCCTTGTTCAGGAGGAACAGACTACATGGTAAGGGAGGAGGGTGCATTATCTGTGTAAAATCCGACATCACTGCTACGCAGCGCCCTACATCTGAGCTAAACGAGGTTGAAGCCTCAGTACGGTTTATTGATAATAATGGTAATATTCATAATAATTATTCCTGAATATACAGGCATTCACCATTTTTACAGGTATGAATAAGTTTATATACAAATTACATTCATCTTCATGAAACGTAATCCGACAAGCTTACTCACTCCATATCTCTCCTAATAGGAAGCATTTACCGACATCCTTGCTCCTCAGTCGAATACGACGAGGAGCTAACAAGTGCATTCACTCGTGTGGCATCACTGATACACACAGAAAATTGTATGTGGTGACTTTAACATGCCAGACATAATGTGGCGACCAGTCGGCTAATGATAGTAATATATTTCATACAACATTTGTTACGTGAAAACAAACCAGTTTATAGGTTTGATCATTTTGGTAATGTGAACTGTCATGCACAGTGTCGAGGCATACAACGGACACCATTTTTCCCGGCACACAAAAGACGTCCCTAGAGGAAGAACGTTAGTGCGTCGCAGGCGGCAAAGAATGAAACAGTTAAAAGCCAGCGTAGTTGTTCATCATACTGAAGCAAGCTCAGTTTGAAAGTAGGAATCATTCGGCTATTGTTTGAGTCTTCCAATATTCCTTAAGGTAGGGAGGGTAGTAAACCTTCGACCTTGGGTTGTATACGTTTGTCATAAGATTTTGATAGCATAGCGCACGCTGATAAATCAGACTACCAGGGTTCCATATTGATGAAGGACTGGTTGGGTAAACCCGAAAAATGAAAAATGAAAGCGAGCTGCAGGCGAAATTCGAAACAGGAGCACAGAAAATCTACTCAGAAGCATATCGACCATGATACGTGTGGGTGAGTTCATTTTACTGACTACAAAAGCTGCTTGAAGAAATTTCCAAAACCAACTGTTTGAGAGGTAAGCTTATGGGGAAGAAGATGAAGGTGCATGCGAAAGTGGTGGAAACTAAACTGAAGCCGGAGATATCGCTGTGAAATAGAAGATTTTGGACCAGGTACTGGCTTATGTGCAGAAAACCTATGTACAAAAGTTAAATGAAGTCATAAATATTTAAATAAAACCCATGCCTTTGCTGTAATGGTAACAACACTTTATATAGTCATGGGGGAGGGATGATCATGGTGTTGTCTGTTGAGTGTTGCCACACCAGGGCCATAAAGACAATATGGTGGTGCACAATGGGCTGAGCTAGAGGATTTGACGGCCTTCCTTTTTTAGTGGCCCCATCCTTTTTACCATTTGTCGTCATAGTCAGAGGAGCCGTAAGTTTCATAAAGATACCGCTATAGAGGCAAGGGTAATTCAAGTTTATCTCCCTACCATCATGCCTGTTGGTCAGTCATCTCCATCTCCACATATTTTCTCGCTATGCAAAGCGCTTCGATAAATTCATAAGCATTCTTAAAACACAGAATCGGCAACAACATGAGGGATACTCTACCGGTTACAGTAGTGTCCTGGACCTAGCCTTCACAAACGGAACCACGCCCACAAAACTCCAAGTAGGTACACATTTTCCAGGTAGCAGTCACATGACGGTACATGGATACTTCAACATATTCAGCACAAAATTAACCCAAAAGACAGGAACAGTTCTAACTAGAAACTGCAAGTATGCTGGGCAGGACGACCTACATTTGTTTCTGAGTTGCCTAGATTGGAGCCCCTACCTTACCAACAGTCCGGCCAAAGAACTCTGTCATCTATTTTATCAATATGTAGGCACAGCCCAAGACTATATTGCTCCACCTCTCTGAAGAGAAATTAAGAAAAACAGAGTTGACTTTATGCCTACGAAAGTACGCAACCGCATGCGAAACCATGCCAGAGGGTACCACAGGTCGACAGAGTTTCCATCGCTTGTCACGCTCAAAGACACGTTCGATACATCTGCGGTAGAAGGGGCGCCATAAGCCATTAAACAAGAACGAATTCAATGTGGTAAAAGCACTAGTGAGACTGATGGAAACCCGGGTAAGCAGCTTCAGAAATAGAGCTCCTAGTTTATTCATAGGTAATGGGATCCCCTACAACAGCCCACTACAAATCAGTAAGCTGTTCAGCTATCAGTTTGCCAGCTGCCTTACACACGAGGACAAAACAAAAACATCGGTACGCCACGCTCTGTGCCTTTCACCCAACAAAATATTTCCCCAGCTATAGCATCACTTCAAACTTCGTACGGTGCTGGACCTGATGGAAGTCCAACCATCTTGCTAAAAAGAGGTGCCGAAGATATACCGCTGATTCCCTTGGAGCTCTTTAAACGTCCCTCTCCACTGCAATTACTCTGACACCCGGAAGCTACCACACACATATCCCAAGCATAACTGTGGACTGATATCTAATATAGAAAATTGTCGACCTATAAGCATCACGTCAGTAGTATCTAGGACTATGGAAAAGGTGATTATGAAAGAAGTTGTCGATCACATGACGACAAATCAACTACTATTATCGGCACAGAACGGATTGTTGAAAGGCTGGCCATGCGCTACCAGCTATATTGACTAACTAGGCGATATCACAAGCAGGCGTGACCAAGGCCCATTTGCAACTGCCCTTTTCTTAGACTTCAAGCAAGCATTCGATAAGGTGTCCCGCTAACGCCCGGTCAGTAAGTTGCAATCATATGGTTTCCAAGACCCGCTACTGTTCTGACTTAGAACATCTTTGAGGGGTCGCCTCCACGTATTAAAATCCAGCAATTGCTGCTTCTTCCCCAGAAGTAAACAAAGTGGCGTCGGCCAGGGTAGTGTGCCAGGACCTTTACTTTTCCGAATCCGTGTAAACGATATCCGCAGCGTTATCCGAAGTGGCATACTTTACCCGTTTGCAGACGACTTGAAGATAGTCTACAGCTTTTCTCCTGCAGCACTAGCACAATGTTTCTCTCAAATACAAGATGTGAAGAGAACATTCACATGGAGCATGGCCTGGCAGCTTCCTTTAAACCCAAATAAAAGTGGCATCCTCCATTTCAGTGAACTCGATCCAGATATGAGACTATGCCTGATTAACACCGAACTGCAGATATACGAAACTCGGAATCATTTACTCCAGGACTTACTTTTACGGGGTATGTAGATTCAATAGTTTCCAAAGGCAGTAGGCTCTTAAGCCTTCTACACAGAAACATACTCACACCTGAGGCAAAACTTTTGCTATACAAAGTTATGGTTCGCCAGATATGTGGTGCACAGTTATCTACGGTAACATGGAAGCGTCTGATGAGATTTGGGTGGAGAACATCCAACGAAACGTCTCTCGGCGCCTACTAATACATAACGGAGGACTTCCTCACAAACCAAGGTGCAGAAACTAGAAGTAGAATCCCTCTAGTTGAAATGCCTGAAGCACAACATAACCCCTCTTTTTCTTCTTTTATTTGGAAAATCTGGAATAACCTGTGCCATCACTTTTAGATCAACACCGGCTTATAGTCTGCGTAATAGCAACCACACCATTTCAATATACAGGTATCGCTCGAAGCTTCGACGTGGGTGTTTCATAACGCAATACAGTGCGCCGTGGAACAAACTTCCTGCTCCTATACGACCATGTCGATCCCTCAATCAGTTCCAACGATCACTTAGTGAATTCCTTCTATCCAACGGCTCTCAACAATTAGTTGACGGCCAAATCAAAAACGGTAATATCATGTACAGTGGTGCTGCTTGTACCTAGACTCAGGGGAGACCAACAGCAATAGCAAAAGTATACGGTGCCGAAAGCTAATGAAACAACTGACCTAGAGTGGGTAGTAAGCAGAGTGTGATACAATTTGCAACAGTGTACTCCGTAGCTACCTTAATATAACCTCCGTTACACCGTAGCCAACTGGTCCCTCTGCTTAACACCTATTGATTCTGAAGCATGAAAAACTTCTACTCCTCACTCCAAGTAAATAAATTTGGCATAATATCACTAGGACTCATATTACTGACTTTTGTCTCACTCTAGGCATATCTTGTGGACCAAGTACCCACATACCTTCACTCTAGGATACTAAAGCGAACGCGCAGTGGTCTTGGGCTTCTGCAAGAAGCAGTGCTATTAGCAAGGGGAAGAGAAGCCTCTCTGGGAGAAGTTTTATGATGGTATATGTTCAAGAGTATTGGTGACAGGTCGTAGGGTAGCTCAAAATATCAAAACAGCTTGACGTCACGAGATAGAGGATCTGATGTTGGAGACTTGTGAGAACCACCCTTATCTCTGAGAAGCTGAGGAGTGGTTGAGGCCTTCGGATGCATGGAGACGGCACAACAAACGCTATGAATGACGCTGAGTACCTGACAACCAGTGCGATAACCTATAACATCTATGTCAGTCATGCCACCATGGTTAGCAAAGAGGGTAGAGGTTAGGTGGGAAAGAAGATAGCATATGGTATAGGCTAAGTAACAACAGACTAAAAGGCTAATGTGTGACAGCATATAAAGAAAAAACAGCTAGACGACATGGATGGCAGACCTGGTGGTGCGGACTTTTGGAAACCACCCTTATCTGGGGTCATTAGGCCCAACATATGCGCATCAAATCTCTTACTAGTAGGCAAATGCAAAACAGAGCCGCCATTTTCAAGCATTTGTAATACAGCTTAAACTAGGACGTGAGAACTGAACCACATAAAACTTCGGAGGTATTCCACAGGTAGACTAAGAAACTATATGGCGCCTCACTCCCCATGTCCTCTTTGAATACTCTAGTCTTCAGTATTGCTTTCCCAAACTGTAAGGCAACTAATCACACTTCACATGTCTCCAAGTTTCTCCTTCTCTCCCGATATGCAGATTATGATGGTGGATCATACCAATACGCTGAGCATTGGGATACACTCCGAACCTCTGTTCAACGTGTGGGAACTTTCATCTCTTGCCACCTACAGATGCAAAATCACCAGAAGCCAGAGAATTCATCTCAGACTATGACCTCGCCAAACCCATGGCCCCAATTGGGACAGCGTCAAGGAATGTTGGTATCAAATGCCGTCTGCATTCAGATATGCAATTTCTTCCAGTCCTGACAATTGCTCACCTAGAATCGAAGCAAACCGACACGCCGACCTTGGAGTCCTATTGAACGGCGGTACCTCCTATATTCTCCACCATAATTCGACAACAGCCGCTGGATAGAATTATCGCCCCTGCTTTACTTAGCCAGATGGCCCTGTTTACAGCATCATAGATCTGAACAGTTACTGCGCTCTGCATGAAGCCATACAATATCAGACCCAAATTTGTGTCCGACGTCCATCCCCAGTTTCGCCCGTCACCTGTAGACAGTACAAACTTGTTGAATAATGAGGTATCTTCAGATTCATTTGTTCTTAATAGTTGATATGCAATATACTCTTATAAAGTACGTGACTCGCTGTTGTCAGGATACTCCTCATACCGAGAGATTGCACCCACGTTAGTTTTCACCGCCGCTGTTTAACGATATCGCTTTTACCCAATATTTGTGACCACCAATACCTAAACAATTGTTTGCTCCAGAAGACTTGGCACGGCACACCGATTTGTTTCTTTCTAAACTTTTACAGCTTAAGTAAGGAAATAAAATTTGGACACTGCCTGCAAAAATGGAATGTGTTCGCATGGTTCATTATTCGAAATTTATTATTATTATAAATGGTTCCTGATTTTGACACCTTGGGTGTTTCCCTTCGGGTTTGCATCCTTATCACTATATGCCTGCGGTGATAAAAATATATTTTTGCTAGTTAATTTGGGGCTTCACGACGGATGCTGTACTCCTGCTCTTTTGATTTACTGACCACAGCCGTCGGGTATTTTTCTGACTGCAGAATGTGGATTAAAACGTTCTTAAATAGGGGGATGGCCGAATAATTCCTAATTTCGAACTAAGCCTGCTTCAACACACCTTTTATATGCCATGAATAACGGTATCTAATGTTAGCTTGACACTGTACATAATAGTCATTTCTTATTACCAAAATGATCAAACCTGCAAACTGGTTCGTATTCTCGTAACCTGTGTTGTATGAAATATGTATATTGTTATTTCATTAGGTTCATAATAGAAGAGTGCAGAGAACGGCGGACAACTTTCGCCCACTAGTGGATCCTCAGGAAAACCTCCAAATTTATTTACCAACTGTGCGCAGAAGGCGGAAAATTTATAAGACCGCCTGACGACTGAGGCAGTGAAAACATCGGCGCCTCTTCAACAAGCCAGTACCGTTGGACGTTGTCAAAAAAGGGTAGTAAACTCAAGCGGCACCATAACCGAGCACCGTGACTTCAAGTACCCTCGTAGAAAGTAAACATGGTAGAGCTGTCCCCTAATTTTTATTCTCACCGCTCCGTCTGGCGTCGCCACGTGCAATAACCTCTCAGACAGTAGTAGTCGCAGCAGCTCTAAACCCATCAAAAGTGCGCGAGAAAAAACCCCGTCTCACTAGGGAAAACCGTGAAGAAATAGCTTATTTCACCATGTGGGATGCATCATGAAACTTGCAGTCTTACTGCCTAAACCATTTCCTCGGTCCAACGGTCCTAAGTAGATCTAAGCACAGGAGGGAACGATGCCTCAGTTAACCGAGAAACGATGACTATTGCTACCAGTTTCTCGAGGTTGACCATAAAAGAAAACTCAGTGGATGATACAAAAGTTAGCAAACTTGTAGGTATGAAAGTGGAAATTTCTGGAGGCAAGGTAATGTTAGACTTAATTTATCTGGTAACGAAGGAGAACACTTTGTAGTTAACATGCCTGCAATGCACGAAGCGACCAAAAAATTCGAGAAGAATAAGTTGGGTCGTCAAGAAAATCAGCCTAAAAGGCATGCCTTCCACTAAATTTTATCCTTTACAAGTGTACACCGGGGTACTTTAAAAGTTTTCACACGTGAGATACTCCTCAAATCACTCACCTCTACGGAGACCATGATGTGGTGCCACTTGTCATATAAAAAGCCTGAATGTCCCACATGTCACAAACAGTCCGAATCCACCCGTATATCCCAATGATCCAGCCCAGCGCTTTGGGAACACATGCATGGTTTCCGCTAATCGTCTCTGCATTCTTGAGACTCAGTCTCGCTCAGTCTTGGTATGTCCGTAATATTAGTAGCACATCATCTAACAAATTAAAAACAGGAAACTATTTTGACTAACCAGGCTGGAGAGATATTGCAGGCTACTTCACAAGCCATAGGAACCTTTCGGCACCTCCTCTCATTGATGCACATCCGTTAATTAAGAGAATATTTGTCCTAAGAAAACAGTCCCACTAACCGGATGCATCGTGATAATTGTTACTGAAACATAGTGAGAATCTGTGAATAGATGGTTTTGAGTTATACTGCACCAAATGCGGACATAGGCGTGGTGAAGGTTGTCCAAAGTAAACATATAGCTTTACAGCGGCGAACAAGACTGAAAATGGTATACTAAGTGCTTTGCCGGATTTTCTGTGGGTTATTACAAACGGCACCAACCAATAACCGCGATGACTTCCCAAAGATTTGTTTACAACCTTCAGTCCGAAAAAGAAATGAAGAATTCATTCAGCACAAACTGAACCGAAGTAACACGATGCAGCAGACAGGTCTCACATGAAGTTAAAATGAACTTGATATCGATATCACCCAGGGGACCTGAAATTGAGTGAAGACAGGGAAGCCGTTAGGGGCGACTGAATAATATTTTACACTCGCCCACCTGACAAACACAGACGCAGGAACTGAAAATTATTCATAAAATTAGGTATCCAGTGGTCTCTATCTCAAGTAAACTAATGAAATTTGCATCAATGCCATTCAAAACGATGATCACTGCACTCATGAAATCGAGTTGTTTTCGTCTAAATGTTTTGTATTAGGAAATCGTCCACGTCTTACAGTGAAATTGGTTTTCTAAAATCTCCCGCTTGAATTAAGTCAATTATTTCTACCTTAATAACTCTTTATGGTCCCCATAAGCTGACTCGCATATCATTAATTATCCCTGAGAGACTTATCGTTTGTTAATATCGGGTTCCCAACTCGGGAATTAGCATAAAACTCCTTCTAGTTGAACATCACTCTCAGAAATGAGATATAATTCTTCAGGACGTCTTCTAAAACGCCTCACAAACAGATAACCCGCTTTCACTTCCTACTTTGGTGGCCAAATCTCTACCCGTTCGGTGAAATTCAATGGTAACTCCACGGCTTTACAGGTGTCGCATTCGCTCAAACAACCAGCATCGAAACATTTGTTTCCAGAGCGGCAGGTGATCGTCAAATAGTCCACAAAACATAGCCAGTCACACAACTACCGTCAGTAAGGCGTTCCAACTGGGATAATGCCAATGAGGAGCAATTAAGACCGAACTTCTCTTCATCGCGAGACCTAGCTTTACAGCTGTCTACAACGGCAGGGCGTCTCGCATACGAGTGGTTCACTGTTTGCTAGACCACTAACGGTTTCAGTGCTACAAAAAATCGTGGCCCCCCTAGTGTATATTCTTAAGAACTTCTGTGTGAGTGGTTCCTCTCGAATCTATGCACTACCTGTTTATTCTAGGTGGCATTCGTATTGGCGAAAAACTTAGAGTAGAAGGTGTACAACCACACTTCGTATTCACAAAAGCAGAAGCTGGCTGTACCTTAAACCACGTCCCCATATTTACCATACCGCGGTTAGAACGTCTGTGCATAAACTAAAATTTCCATCCCAAGATAATTTAGTCTGTGAGCAACACCGATCTTCCGGCCCATAAACCGAATGTAGCCGTAAGTCGTTGGCCAAAACTAGGCATCTTAGGACGAACCTGAAAGATGATTGCTCCTTCATTACATCGTATATGTGGAATAGACTTTCCGAAGAAACACATGCTAGAAGTTCATTGCCCTCTATTGCTTCCGACCTGGGCCCACCACCAACTTGGCCTGTTTTTATGCCTCCTGGGCTAACGAGAGCGCGTTTGGACCCCTAAAGGCACAAAATAAGATTGCAACAGCCCTTGGTTTCTCTTTTCCAAAGGATTTTAAAAATGAATGTGCGAATACCACTTCCCCTGCCCACTGTGGACAGTTTGAAAAGTACAAATACATAAACTGTATAATCAGATTTCATTCTAATTTTATCACAAAATGTCACTCTGCGGCTAGGATTTTATGGAGGTCCCAAAGCGCAGACTGTATTGAACAGGTCAGCTTGCTGCACTACAAAACACACGATGACCCTCAATAGTTTCTTTTATGAAAGTGTTGCTCAAACATCGTATGAGAATGTTAGGCTATACATCGATGAGGATCATGAATATGTTCCTTGCATCAAGACATGCCATCACAGATTTAAACTTCAAACTCCATGTCATAGAAACAAGGAAAAGTGGTTTCTTAGGGTACGCGCTCATGTTAACGGAATACTTTCTATGTTTGCAATGGTCGGCCGTTTTCTAGGATCAATGAAACTTGAAGGAACAGATAACCAGTTAGTTAGTTTGACAAAGGTGACGCATAGTATTAGCTGTTCAAGCTACTGGTGACACGAGTAGTCAGTTTCGATTAGTGGCAGTTACTTTAAGGTTTCGGAATCTCCCGTCAATTCTGTGAAGTTTGTTTGACTGACTACCTCATCTGAATCTTCAGCTTGTTCACCTTGATGCATAGAGTTCGGCGGCATTTAAAATTTTGTTGTGACCATGTCGTCTAACGCTGCTAGCATGCTATCTCTGGGAGGGGAGAGAACGAGTGGCGAATCTGTTCGCAAGCAAAACGGTGAGTTTATTTTATTAGTTTTCTGCATATGCCAGTTATTTTGCATGATATCTTCACTTCTGTGCCGACTAAGGTCCTCCTTACCCATCCGGCTTCCTTGTAAAGACAAACGTTGAAGTGGGATACGAAGTTTCTAGTCGACTAAAAGGAACGTTTTAGCTTCGTGAATCGATTAATCGTGCATATCTAAAATATTCAATTATTATTCGGTAATATCATGCCGATCACAATGCGCATTTAGTAAACTGCAGGTTACAGAAGTGGTAATTTGGTGCTAAGACAACTTTTGGGGATGGCACTTGGGAGGCAGTAAATAGCTCTGTGTCAGTGACTACACCAAATTTTGGTGAGTATTTTTGACCACTAGTTGTATTTTTTGGTGAGTAAAAGCGTTCAGACTCTCGAAGGTAGTTGGCATTAAACAGTACACGTGGCTGTATTTTGGTTTGAAGATCCTGTTTTACCGTTTCTAGCCCTAGAGAAAGTTATAACCACCCGTGCTATGTTAAATTCATTGTACTCTCGATTTATGTCGACAAGATGATATCAACTTCAGATGTGTACATGACAAAGCGCAACTTGCTCGCTGACTTCTGTTGTCACTGTTAGTTTTGGTTAATGGAATGCTACTCTCAGTAGATAGATTAAAGGTGCTAATTGATATGATATAGGCTGTTGTCAGATCAAACCTGGATACTTGATGTTTATGACCGATCAACATGGAGTAATGGAAATGACGTGATTTCATGGTTAATGCCCGTCGGTTTCACTCAGTAATACGTTGGCAAACCACAAAGTCGCGTTTAGTTACCGTATTTCCGCCGCGCTAGCTAACGACTTGAAGTATCTCGGATGAAATTACGCTCTTAGTCGTCCCTAGAATTTAAGTACGGTATATTTTTTGACACCAGTGTGGATAAAGATATGGTGTGATGCATCCACATTTCGTCTGGGTTCCTGCTATATCATTTGAAGTCTCCAACCATCTATTCTTCACTCTCGGGATCCAAAAAAACAGACAAAAACTTACAGTGCCACTTTCTAAAGCATATATACCTTAGCTTACAAAATGCCGTATCAGACTGTAGATCTTCATTGACCTTTCGTCTAACAACAGACAGTCAGTTAGTTGAGGACGTTTACAATTCACTTACTTGGAAGGTCAAATCAACTCCGGTGGGTCGCTCAGTGACCGGCGAAATCTCTGCACGGATACAAAAGACTCGATTACCATGCATTATAACTTGTTACATGTGACGGTGAGATAATCGATTACTTACTAAACTTCGAGTGTCTTGCACAGCGGTTCACTCTATACCACTTTGTAACCTTGAAAAGATTTAATAAAGTGGACGCAAGCAGTTCTGATGTGTTCGATAACCATCGTGGAATCAGTCACTTCAGTAATGCAGAAGTCAGGTGTAAAATCTCATGTATGAACGATGTCAGTTGATTTATTCACACTTTTTCTTCATCTCAATTGACACACTTGGTTTCACTAGTTTTATGTCCTTTGTCACAGCTTTCTTACAGTTTGAGTGCTGTATTTCTTTTTCTCACCTTTTACTTTGATGTGAGATCTAACGAGTTGGACCGTTACGAAATAACACCATGTCACTTTGGTATTTAGTAATTGAGGGAAGAATTCTTGAGCAAAGAGAGTAAGTAGATGGATTATGAAGATTTCCTAAACTTCGGTAACACACCAGCGTTATTTTAACCAACTTTGAGCCGTATCAGCAAGTCTCCAATCACTAATTTGTGTCATCTTCAGGACCTTAACCAAACGTTGTACACGCATTTGTTCGACGGACTGACTACTTCTAACTCTTTCGCACTTCGGATAATATCGCACCTGGACGTAAGTCATAGCTTGATGTCCGCAACACATGTCTAGACCTTTCGGTCTAAAACTTATGACCTCACCTACTTTCAGAAATCGTGTTTCACAGCTGCGCAGTAGAGCAGAGCGAACTTGCAGTATCCTCCTATAGGTAATCGGACATCTTCCTGGTGCCAGAGACAACGTAGTTTTGCAAATACCAATCAGACTTTTTGTAATCTGTGATTTCATCTGCCATCGATGCATTAAGGCTGATACGAATTTCCAAATAGGTAGTCGGTTAATGTAGTTTACCGGTCTACTCTATATCTTGAGATCAGGAGTCATTTATCTGGCGCGAAACGTATGCCGAAAATGCTCTACTGAAGGCTCAGAAAACTGTAGTCAGCGTACTCACTTAACAGGACTGTTATTGTTACGTTCTCCCATTCACCCGGGTACCTTCCCGCAAGTTAATCAACCCACAAGAAGTTACGGGCATGCAAGCTTACAGCCTTAGTACGTCTATGAAAGAATAAAATAAAATTAGTGGCGGTGGACACTTGGCGCACACCACTGGTTGCCGTTACTTCATTTACAACTCTCCGTGATCAATGTTGGGTGTTTGGTAGGTGTACCTGCCTTATAAAACCTATCAAACGGTTAGGTAGCGTTAAGATGTTTAGCTGAGATTTTTCAGTTGTAGCTTTTTAGGGATTTTGCGTCTTTCACATCTATGGAAATCAGGTATCTCAATGCAGCACACTTGTGAGCCGATGATACTACCCAGTCCAAAGTAAGGTGGGATTCAAACTCATAACCCATCTCTCAAGAGTAGTACTTAAACCAGTAAGCCACATTCTCACTCTACCACTGTGGCTCATTGACTTCAGCACTCGATTCTTAGGCAGTAGATTTTCGGCTGTTTCTGCCTGATTTACTTCTACTTTACTAAGCTGATAGTACCGTAAACCCATTCAATGTATGGCTTATAATCCAGTACGCTTTCACTGGTTCATGTCATTATAAATGCTTTAATAGTCTGTAAATGTCACTGGTTTTACGTAAACGCTGATAAAACTTTCAAAAATTCTTTGAAATGATAGGCATCCACTGAATGCAAACGAATACATTTTAACCAAAATGAGTCAATCAGTTGATTTCACTGACCTAATGAGTCTTTCTTGCAGTTCATCAGATCATATACAACCACCTGATGCATAAATCTACCTGATTGCATAGTTGGGTCACCGGTCCCAGTAGACTATGAAATTTCATCACGTAGGTCTTTTTGTGATGCTTACTAAACGTGATGTTTTGAAAACTGCATTGGCGTCATATTTCAGGTCTCTTAAGATATAAAGCTGTAAATAAACATTTCTTGTCTGTAAAGTAGGCTTCAGTTGTACATCAAGAAGTCAAATTTTTGAGGTTATTAAAAACTGCTCTAAGGTGAATTGCATTTGTAACATAAAACATCATAGATTGACAATGTGTATTTTATTATTTATTATTAGTCCCTTGGGTTCCTAGTGGAACATAGGGCTTCAGTAGCACGCCTCCAGTGACCTCTGTTCTCTGAGATCTTTTGAACCTGGTTCCACGACAGCCCAGAAGCTCTCATTTCCTCCTCGCATGACCTCCTCCATGTCACCCTCGGACGTCCAACTCGTCGCTTCCCATGGGGATTCCACTCGAGGGCCTGACGCGTGATGTCCTCAGTCGGCCTTCTCAGTGCATGGCCAATCCATCTCCACTTCCTCCTGCATATTTGTTGCGTGATAGCTTCTTGGTTGGTTCGTTCCCAGAGTTCCTTGTTGCTTATTTTTTCTGGCCATCTGATCTTCAGCAGCGAGCGTAAGCAGTTGTTGATGAATGTCTGTAGTTTATTGGAAATCCCTTTCGTGACGCGCCAAGTCTCTGAGCCATACAAGAGCACTGACTTGACGTTGGTGTTGAAAATCCGTATCTTGTTCCAGATGCTGAGTGCAGAAGATCTCCACACTGGTTTCAGGCTAATGAACGCCTGTCTTGCTTTTCCGATTCTGACTTTGACGTCCTCGTCCGTCCCGCCTGTAGTTGAAACAGTGCTTCCTAGATAAGTGAAGGAGGTTACTTCCTTCAAGTTTCTCCCGTTGACGGTGATTGGAGTTTGTTGTTGTTGTTGTTGATGGTGGTGGTGCGGTATCTTCATCACTTCTGTCTTCTCTATATTCACCTGAAGTCCCGTCTTGGCTGCCTCTTCTGTCAACTTGTTAGTTTTTGCCTGCAGATCTTCAAGTTTATGTGACATTAGGCATAAGTCATCGGCGAAATCCAAGTCTTCTAGGTTCTTTTCCGTCGTCCAGTGTATCCCCCTCTTCTCGCTGCCTACTGTTTGCTGCATGATCCAGTCCACCACAATAAGGAATATCATGGGGGATAGTAGGCAACCTTGTTTCACTCCTGTCTTCACTTCAAAGGCATCACTGAGCTTCCCATTGTGGATTACTTGGCATGTGGCATCTTCATATAGTTGTTGAATGAGGCGGATAAAGGTTTGCGGTACTCCGTAGTATTGAAGCAGTTTCCAAATTACTTCTCGGTCGACGCTGTCAAAGGCCTTCTCAAAGTCGATGAAGTTGAGGTATAGAGCTGATTGCCATTCTACGCTCTGTTCTATGATGATACGAAGTGTTGCAATTTGGTCAGCACATGATTTGTACTTCCTGAAGCCTGCCTGTTCCGGTCGCAGTTTTGAATCCAGTGCGTCTTTAAGCCTCTCCAGGATGATGCGGCTTAATATTTTACTTGGGGTGGACAGGAGAGTGATTCCGCGCCAGTTCTTGCAAGCACTGAGGTCTCCCTTCTTCGGCAGTTTGACAAGGTAACCCTTCTTCCAATCGTCCGGTACCTTCTCTTCCTTCCACACCTTCTGCAATAGTGGTGTGAGCATGTCCGCTGTTGTCTCTGCATCTGTTCTCAGTGCTTCTGGCGGTATTCCATCTGGTCCTGCTGCTTTCCCGCATTTCAGTAGCTTTATGGCGTTCAGGACTTCCATTTTCGTTGGGGGATTTATGTTCACTTGTAATTCAGCGGCTGCAGGTGGTATTTCTGGACGAAGTGCAGGTGGTGGTCGATTCAAGAGCTTCTTGAAGTGGTCGGCCCATCGTTTCCTCTGTTTCTCTTCTTTTGTAATTAAATTTCCTTCTTCATCTTTTATTGGTTTCATCTGTGTTGGTCTCTTCCCTGATAGCAACCTGGTTATTTGATACAATGTCGTCAGGTCTCTCTTACCTGCAGCCTGTTCTGCTTCACTTGCCAGTGTTTCGTAGAAGTGTCTTTTGTCTTTGCGTGCACTCTTCTTCACTTCTTTGTCCAGTGTTTTATACATTGTGCTCAGTTCCTCTTGTCGTTGAGCATCCTTGCACTGGTTTATCTTCTGCTTCACCATCCTCCTCTCCTCTATCAGCTTCCAGGTATCCGTCGAGATCCATTCCTTGTCTTCTTTCTTCTTCCTTCCTAATACTGTTGTGCAGGTTTCTTTCCACATAGCTTTCAAAGACTTCCAGTGTTCTTCCACACAGGTTTCTTCAGGGATGTCCCTCGATGTCTCCCATTTTGTCTTGATGGCTGCCTTGAAGATCTCCTTTGTAGTTTCATCCTTCAGTTTCCGAGTGTTGTACTTGAATTGAGGTCTATCACCAGCTTCCTTGAAGGCTTTTAACTTGATTTGGAAGGTTCCTTGCACTAGATAGTGGTCTGAACCTACATCTGCTCCTCTTCTTGACCTTGTGTTAAGTAGACTGCGTCTCCATTTTCTTGAGATTGAGATAAAGTCGATTTGATTTTTAGTGTGTCCATCTGGTGAAGTCCATGTCGCTTTGTGGATATCCTTGTGCCTGAACACACTGCCTCCAATCACCAAATCGTTGAATGCACAGAATTCTGCAAACAATTCTCCATTCTCATTCATTTCACCTAGCGCCTCTCGACCCATGGTTAGTTCTCTTCCTGTGTTGTCACCTCCCAGTTTGGCATTCATGTCGCCCATTAGAATTTTGATATCGCCAACTGACGTCTTGTCCAGTGTTGATTGAAGTTGTCTGTAGAATTCCTCCTTTTTCTCTTGCTCTGCATTATTTGTAGGTGCATAACATTGTATGATTGTGACCTTTCTTCCTTTTGAGTTGAATCTTGCTGTCATGATCCTGGAGGAGATTGGTTCCCACTGCATGAGAGCCTTCGATGCTCTTGAGGACATCATGATAGCCACTCCCTCAGTGTGCTCGTGGTTGGCGTCTGGGTGACCGGAGTAGATTATTGATTCTCCAGTTGACAGTTTGGAGAGTCCACTCCCATTCCATCTGCTTTCGCAAATTCCAAGCACTTCGATGTTATACCTTCTCATCTCCTTTGCAATCTGGGCTGCCTTACTGGGTTCAAACATCGTACGGACATTCCATGTCCCCACGTTTACTTTCGCTTTCATCGAGAGAAGACACATCGGCCAATTGGCTTCCCGAAGGCTTTCACCAACTGGCGTCATTTCGCCTCTCCGATTCCAGCGGGGAATAAGTTTGTTTTCATTTTTTATATTTTGTTTGTGCTTTGAAGTTTCTTTAGCGGTTAGATTTGTTTTACGGGGTAGGGTTGCTAGCCCTATGCCCAACCTTCCCTCTTTACCCGGGCTTAGGACCGGCTAGTAACTAGTAAACTAGTTAACCAGGCGAGGTTTTGACAATGTGTGATCCTACTTTATACCATTCAATATAAATCCCGATCGTCCTTAAAAATTATTCACACCTTTTGGTATTGGGGATCGTTTTATTTCTTTCAGTCTGATGCATCACCCTTTTGATCGTTTAGTTTTTGTTTTTGCCCACCTTGAATTGATCTACATCCTTTATGCTACTCTAGACTCTATTATGCTTAAAATGAGTTACAAGAGTGGTTGACTTTAAATGAGTAGTTGTGACTCATGTAGCGATATTAGTTATCACTCCTGAATTTACTCAATGTTAATTGTTGGAAATAGCATACTTATTCGTCCACTGTGATTGCTACTTGCGTGCAACTGCGTATTACTTTATTTAAGAAAACCCAATGAACTATTTTGTTCATATACATTGTCCTCACCAAAACTTAGTTTAACATTTGTTGATTCACAGTTCTGGCTGCTTGTTCAATCGCCAATATTGTGAGAACAAGCCTTGGTCCTGTTGGTCTTGATAAAATGCTGGTCGATGACGTCGGAGATGTGACAATTACTAATGATGGGGCTACAATTTTAAAATTACTTGATGTTGAACATCCTGCAGGAAAGATTCTTGTTCAACTCGCACAGTTACAAGATGAAGAAGTTGGAGATGGAACGACTTCCGTTGTCATTCTGGCAGCTGCATTGCTTAAGAACGCTGATGAATTAATTTCTCGATATGTTCACCCAACAATTGTAATTAATGGTTATCGGCTGGCATGTCGAGAAGCTTGCAAATACATACAAGAACATATGGTGTTTGATGTAAATAAACTGGGGAAACCGGAGTTGATCAATGCTGCACGAACTGCTATGTCAAGCAAACTTATCAATCTGTAAGTTGCTTACATTTTGAGTTTTAATTAATTTACTAGGGATGCAGATATGTTTTCACAAATGGCTGTGGACGCCGTTATGGCTGTTGAAGTATCTGGGGGCTCAAAAGGTCCTATTTATCCCATAAAGGCAATCAATATTTTGAAAGCACATGGTCGATCAATGTCGGAGAGCATGTTAATTGATGGTTATGCTCTAAACTGCACTGTGGCTAGCCAACAAATGCCACGCATTGTAAGAAAGGCGAAAATTGCCTTTTTGGATTTCAGTTTGCAGAAAATTAAAATGAAACTTGGAGTACAAGTATGTTTTATGTGTAAATCTTTTTACTTGATAAAATGTCAAGCGTTCAGCGGAAAACTATACCCATAACACGTCTTACGAATAGTTTTAGTGACTGTCTTCGTTGTCTTAAAGTTTAGTGAGAATTCCGTGGAAAGAGTGCCTTTGAAAGTCACCTCGGTAAATGAGAATTTTCTACGTTGTGGTTCACCTATGAACATTCTTAGAATGTTATTTCATGTCCAGTTACGCAAAACTATTCTCAAAGTTACATCAAAGTAGAATATATACTATTTTCGCACATTCATCGTAAGGACTGCAACCAAGAAGCCCATACTTAACATAACTCCGCAACACAACAGTCAGAAGTTTATCTACCTGATACTCTGCGTTTAACTTCACTGACTGGGATAATTAAGTTAAAACAGTCTCCATGTGTATTGTGGATACCGCAGCTATTTAGTGCGTCACAATAGTATGTATATAATGTGCTCACATACCAGTGCCAATCTCAGGAATACATCGTAACTACTCTAAATAATATGTAACATCAGAGAAGCAGTATTTCCTCATGCTCAGGTTGCTATACTTCCTATGCTAGTAGTTTATTTTGGTTTGGTTCTAAACCAGCACTAAGGAAGTCTAAACATCTCTTATCAGTTGTCTTTTAAGTGAATTCTGACCTCGTGCGAAGACTTGTAAAGTAGTTTGGCTAGAGATGATGAGGTGTTACTTGGTTGTGATTCTGCCAAATTCCTCACACTAGTTGTCTGGTCGTTAAAGTTGTTACTCATTGAATTTGTTCACCTGTACGTTTGAGCGGTTTAAGCTCCTTCATGTTTATTCAGTTTCATACTTTTCGATAATAGGCTTTGTTTGTCAAGTGATGCTTATTTTATCTACTGGATGTTTTCAAATAGTAGGTTTTCTGCCGTAGCGTTAATTATTTATGTGTTTGTTTTTAAAATATCATTAATGTGATAGATTGTTGTGAAGGATCCTAGCCAACTTGAAGCACTTCGTCAGCGTGAAGCCGATATCACCAAAGAGCGTATACAAAAAATTCTTAGTGCTGGCGCCAATGTTATCTTAACCACTGGTGGCATCGATGATCTTTGCATGAAATATTTTGTTGAAGCTAACGCTATGGCTGTTCGAAGATGCAAAAAGGTCGACTTGAAAAATATGGCGAAAGCAACTGGAGGTCAGCTAATTGTCAGTTTGGCAGATATGGAAGGTGACGAAGTTTTTGATCCAACAAAACTGGGAACTGTAATTAATTACTTTATTTCAGTTCGGTAATTGAAATTTTGCATTTTAGGCCGAAGAAGTAGCTCAGGAACGAATATGTGATGATGATTAATTATTCTCAGAGGTCCTAAAGTTCACCCATCTGCAAGTATAATTTTACGAGGTGCTAACGACTTTTATGTGGATGAAATGGAACGGTCTTTGCACGATGCACTACTGGTTAGTCCCTACATTTCCTCTGAATATTTTCCATTTTTATTTCATGTTGTAATCTGAGCAATTCATAAGATTTAACTCACGTTCCAACCTTAACTCGTAGTTTCCAGCCAATCGCTTGTTATTTCTATCATACGCCTGAACGTGTCAAAAGATTGTTGATCTAAATCTCACTACGCTGCACTTATTGGCAATCTAGTTGTATTTTAACTATCGTCAGTTAATTTTCCTCCACATCAATGCGGTACAACTTATACTGATGTATATTCGCAGTTCACTATTTAAAAGTATAATTGATTGTCATCATCCATTGGCTTTACATAATTGTTATTGGATGAAACTGCAAAGTAACTGGATCGTTTTCAAGATTTCTACCTGGGGGTTTACTTTTGTGATGATAAATTTTTTCCCCACATGGTTTGACTTTTATCTGATTATGCCACTTTCACTGTATCCCATTTATGTCGGATTCTCAGTTTGAGTATTGTGTTAGTCTAAATAATACAATACCCTGACTGCAACAAATGATAGCTTTACACGCATTGTATTAACTCACGTTTCATAAAGCAATCTTGGTAAATTTTGATTTCACTATTAGGTGGTAAAACGGGTTTTGGAAAGCAAACGGATTGTACCCGGTGCCGGAGCTTGTGAAGTTGCTATCTCAATCTACCTTGAAAATTATGCTGTCACTTTAAGCTCACGTGAACAGCTTGCTATAGCTGAATTTGCTCGAGCCATGTTGTCCATTCCAAAACAGTTGGCAGTTAATGCTGGTCTTGATTCAACTGAACTTCTTGCTCGTATGCGATCATGTCATCATTTAAGTCAGACAAAAGCTGACCAAGCTCACTACAAGTGGTAAGTTGGTTCGTATGTTTTGGTGGTGAATATTAATTAACAGTTTCTGGACTACTTACTTCGTTACATAAAATATCGTCATATGTAGTTTGAGAAAAATGGTGCTATTTTTAATCATCGATCAAACTGATGTGTGTATATTTTAAAAACATCGGGATTTAAAAAAACTCAATAAAATAAAATAGTTACTGATATTCAAAGATGCGATCAAAATAAATTATGATCTAGCCTGCAAATAACGAAAGAGAATAACATAAAGATGGCTAGGTGGCTAATAGATTCTCACAGTTTTATTGAGTCTAACAAACGATCTCAAATCCACATTCATATTCGTGTCAACAGGCATTATAATTATTTTCAAGCGTTGTGTTTGCCTAAAAAGTCATGCTATCCTCCTTGAAAGTGATGATCTTATTAGTTAAGTTGACAGCTAAAAATATATTATAAGAGTAAATTCAAGTTGCGATACACATTTTTAAGTCATTGATGTTCTGTAACAATTGTCATTTGTTTTGCGTAATTTGATTATACAGTTATGAGAGACGGTTTTGATGGTTCGAAATGCCTGTTTGCTGTTTAAATCACTCTCACTTGACTAGCGAAATTTATAGATCAATGTGAGTGTTTCATTCACTGTTGTTCAATTGTATATTTGAGTTCTCTGTGTTATACTCCTGCTAATTAGTGTTTATGGGTCGTCGACACAATCACTTCTGAAGTAGCGGGTTCCAGATCCAAACTTTACTTCTCGAGTAGTATCATAACTATGGCTTATAGCTTCGTGTACGGGCAAGCGTACCGGGATGAAGTTCATCACCGGCTAGTTTTCCAAACAATTCTTATGCAGGTTTAAAGTTAGTGAAACATCGCCATCTTTTGACGCTGCCGAAATTATTTCAAAGCTAAATATTGGCTGCAAGTGTGATCATTGATTCCAAAATGAGCCTGATACATATTTTTTTCCATTCTCGTGATCTAGAATTCCTTGTGTCAAGAGTCAGATAGTTTACACTGATTCGGTTGACGTTTTTTTAGGCTTTATATACTAACCTTGTTGGGTATATAAATTAACTTGTTAAAGATGGGTTCCATCAACCACCCATAGTGTCGGCTAAATTTCTGAAACAGTGGGCATTTGATGAATTTGAGAACACAAGCTTGTTGCAAGATAGATATCAAGAGATACGTCATACAAAATAATAAAGAAGCATTATAATAACACAAGAAAGGAAAGAGAGACAGACATAGACAACATCAACGTAGAACCTTGCACACAAGTGAAATGGTTCCAGTTGCCACACTTCACAGTGGTATAGAAAGAACAAGTGAATAGAAAGGATCGACATGAAAATAGCAAAGGTCTATGAAAGGAAAGGGAATTTAAAAATGAAGGTTGGCTCAACATTCAAACTTTAGAAGAGTCAATAAATCTACATCATTGTGACCAATTCTCAGCCATTTCCCCATAAATTCTCAACCACTGATTCCTGTCATCTCAGGGACTGCAGCCAGGTAATTTACACATCCCTCACACTGCTCAGACCAGCAGTCAGTGATTTCAGGCATTGATTCCACGTTTTAGTTTGACCATCCTGAACTTTGTTCTAACCTAATCTAACTTCAGTCGAAATTGCATGTCGAGGTAGGTGATGACTTGGCATACTCAGTACATGTCGACCAAGCCACGTCAGTTGGTGAGGGTTTACAACCTCATAGAAGAGAAAATAAAAACAAAAATAGATAAGTTGTTTAAGAAACAATCTCAAAGACACCCGTAACAGCATTCACCACTTTCGTTTCACTGAAGCGTGGTCATCACTGGTTTTTATCCTGAATCATGTCTGTTATTGTTCAGAATAGTGGTAGCAGATATTGTACTGAAGGACAGCTTTCTGTAAGCAGACCGTTCAGCGACTCGAAAGGTTGCAGGTAGTCTTGAATTTTAGTCAGTTTCAAGCAACTAAGTGAAACAGGGATACATATTGAGATAAACTTAAAAGTGATAACGAATAGACAGCATAGTTTATAAGTATATATCACGAAAATATAAGGACAAATCAAACGATTGGGAAAACAGTTTGTTACGCCGTAAATTTTGATTAATGCAAAAAGACTCGATGAGTCTATATTGTCAGTGTTGATTTGTAAATTGAATGTGGGCTGAGTTATTACTTAAACCCATAAACTGCTCCCCAAGACTCTGGTTTGAAACCTAGTCCGCAAAACTCTAGAGACGTACTGCATTCCCATGGTTGCCGGTGACTAATAATGATGTTAGTAATGATAATAATAGTAATGTATTTTCTTCATTCCAAACCATAGTTTCGTTTACAGTTCAGAACTCTTAGCATGTACAACATTTTTGCAATGTATTAACGGTGATAATGGTTTACACCTCATAAATAATGATAGCATTGTTGAAATACTATAATGATTGCAGAGTTATGACTCACTGGTTTAGGGAGTTGACTTTCAACTAGTCGGTCAAGGGTTTGAACACCGCTACACCTAGTGAGGTCTGGACAACCAGGTAATATCATTAGCTCTCACACAATAGCTGTTGCTCATTGCCTACCACGAATGTGCACAAAATTACTGATTGGATTTCGGTCGGCAGAGTTATAATAACTGTTTGCCTTTACAAAGTTGGTTGATAAGATTGTTGCTTACATGCTTTTCTTAGCATAGTATACAAGCTAAATAAGGTTTAGTTAACTTTTTTGTATTTAGCTGTTCGTGCACGAAGTTTGGTCTATTTGCTTCTTGTTTTTCCTGAGGACAGACTAGAAGAGTGCGAATGAAGAAGATGCTTGTCATCGGATAAAATGTTTGCAGCCACTTGCTTACAGGAGTTAAAATACCTTTCCACAACCTTCTTTGCCACCAGTTCATTCAATGGTGGATCATCCGCTCTACTGACAGCCTTCAAAATCTTAGTTTTCTCTCCGATGTCCCGGGAAGAAGGGGAAACAATAAGTAAGAATAGACGAAACACAAGAATTAACAGAAAGTGAGAATAGAGGTTATGTCAAACAGTCGCAGTTACTCTGCATATAAAAGTCAGGCGAAGGATTCTCAAAATCAGTGGATTTTAGGGGGGCCAAGAAAGATTAAAAGAAAAGCATAAGCCTAGATGGATCACACTTTATAAATTCTCTACTGCAGAGTTATAGGATTGAAGCAGTTCACAAATATCTTGTTCACATCTTTATCTGAAATTAATCACTTGACATTCAGAGGGATCGAGTGTAAGGCCAATCAAGGAAGACCAGTGACCCATTTCGGTTCAGATGTTGTTAAACTTGGAGCAGTTTGAAGAAGAGACGACTGGCGTGGATACCATTAGGTCACCCGCATACTTAACAAAATTAGATTTAGTTGAGGTAGGTAAGTCATGCAAAACAAAAGAAGAATGAACAGCTCCTTGGGATACACTATCTTTACCAAGTAGCGACCTTAGAGCACTTCCCTCTACATAAAGTGTTGTGCTTCCTCTCAGAAAAATAAGAATTAAGCCAGTTTGCAATCCAGAACTTAATATGAGTTCTTCAAGCCTGTCTCATAGAAGCGGTTTAGGGACTAAGGCAGCTTTCATACGCCATCCTTCCGTTTTGCGTGATGAGGCCCATGTACACTACTTATTGAATTCAAGGTTTCCTAACTTTTCTAGGGGTATGCTCTGTGTACGCCTATCTGGTCATAGCGCCGAAAGTTCGCTTTTGTCCTCTCACTTTTGTATAAACACCTTACCATGTAGGAGAAATGTTGTAGAACTTCTGTGGCAGAAGCAATGGACGCAGGCCACAAAAAAACTTTTCTACGGAATGACTTAGTTCATCCCTCCACCATGTTAAGACGTTTGAGGAGCAGATTTTTCGATGAAATCTCTTGCATTTTTGTTAAGTGGTTTCTTGATATCCGCTGCAAAGTTTTAAGTACTCTTTATATGATATAAACAGCTTTTTAAAAGTTCTGAGTCACGATATATTACGCTGAAAGTTTCATACTCAACTTTGATCTCTTTCATGAATGATACTTGGACGGCATAACTCTATTTAGTATTCATGGTTTTCGTAGCTCAAGTATTAAGCTGAGATATTATTTTATACGGTTGTCAATCTTCAGTAACTGAGGTAGGTGGTTGATATATGCACTACTTACACTGGGCTACCATTTAATTTGACTCAATCACGTTTAAAATGAAAAAGATAAGTGGCACCAAAGTAAGATATGATACCAATTTACTCAATGTTCGGCTTGGTTCCAGTTATGAAGGTTACCCGGGTGTAGTCCGCAAGATGTTGAGAATTATACTTTAGAAACGGTGGTGGCTAAATTGTATTTACTGTTTATCTCTGGGATAGAGCGTTGTATTGACTTTTGGTATTTATTGTTCGTTCTTTCATTTAGATTGTACTATTTTCTACAATGATCTGTTAGTTTGGAAAATATTTTAGTTGACTTGATAAGCAAATTATAATCTTGACGAAATTTCTACATGTTTTTTATGATTGACTTTGTCAGCTGAGTTTACATTGCTACTGTATCGTACCCTAAGCGGCACAAGAGGTTGAAGACTAAACTGAGATGGACTAACTCAGGTCGATGTTTTCATCAACGTTTTGATATTTGCTGGTCAGATTCTTTCTGTGTCAGGATTTTATGTTTTCTTAAAAAAGGATTTCACCATCTCCCCTTTGTCTCTGTTCTTTTTTGATCGATAGTACAACGAATACATGATTTCTTGGATTACACATTTATTTGTACTCTTTTGAGACTAAATCATCTACTTCTGTATCTACATTGATATTTGTTCTCATTTTTATAGGTGGGGACTTGACTTAAATAATCAACGTGTAGCTGATTGCAAAGCATTGGGTGTATTCGAACCGCTTGTTTCCAAAATTAAAAGTTTAAAGTTTGCTACGGAAGCTGCCATCACAATTTTACGAATTGATGATCTAATCAAATTAAAAGAAGAAAGGCAGCCTGATCATGATGGTGATGAGTGTTATTAGTTGCATCTGAGAATGTTTGTTGAAGGGAATATGCATATTATAATTTGAAGTCTAAACTGTTGTTTTTGAACTAGTTAACTATCTTTAACTGTTGTTTCATAGGCAATGAGTAGTGGTTTGATTGGCTACAGATCCATAGTTGATTATCCTAGTGTATGAAAAAGGATATGGTCTTTTTGTAACTGTCAAATTTACAAGTCCAGTTTTCTAAATATTGAAACCGATTGTTATTGTTAAAGTTCCAGTTGATGTTCAAATGTAGGGGAAAGTTGAGGACTTTACATCATGAAGTAAAAGCAACATCAACGTAGCCACGTGATTAATCATACTTGATGTCATTGACATTTTGGTCGCATTAGTGTGAGTAGACCTAAGTATGGAGGTGAATACCATCTGGAACGTTTGATGATAACTATTATCATTACATATCATTACATAACTTAATATTGGTTAGGAATATCTGAGAAGGAAATTTTTCAGGACGACATTTTTGTAGGAGTAAAACTTGGGCACTGGTAGATTGTAATTCCATTTAAGTCTGTTTATTAGAAATGTCACACAGTGAAACAGTATCAGCTACTAGGTAACGTTTCAGACATAATTTATTGTCCATAGTCGTATCAGAGTTTATATATTCCTAGTTTTCTCTCCTGTGTGATGACAAGGGCAGTAGATTAGTAGATCCTAATAAGATAGGAAATTTAGAAAAAGCTTGACTGTAGCTGTGCACGCAATTACAGAATAGGGTGGGATAGAGCAACAGCATTAAAAACTTAGTTGGATGGAGTGAGGGAGAGATTGATAACCGAAACTTTGTTTACCGAATCAACACCAAATATATGCAGCAATAGAAATGATTCTGTACCTGTCCCATATATATGCGAATTTCTACTACCCTTGTCATCAAAACGAAGGAGAAAAAATTAGGACCGTGCAAACTCCGTCTCAAAGTTGCTGTGATATGACCATAGACAAATTGTGTCCGAAGCGTTGTTATCCAGTAAATGATACTTCTTCACTGTGACATTTCTAATAAACAAACTAAAAAGGATGAATCCTATAATTCTGTTCATGATTTCGTTCACATTGGTTTTTGTGAATATGTGATGAGTGACAGTTCCTGTTAACGCGCTAGTTTTTAAAAGTAAACACATCTCAACATGTTCGTGTATTAAATTACGGACCATACCAATTGCCAGTAAGACGGGGGTCTGGGGGAGTTTGAATACTGGTAGAGTTGTATGGGGAGTTGACATTTCTGAGCTGCTCACACTGTGAAACGTCATTCCTTCTTAAGATACCTGAAAAGAAAAGCTAGTACGTGGTCCCAGAGTCAAGGGACATCTTGAGGCCAGTTACCGCCTTTTTAGAAGTATGAAATAACTGTTAGTTTTGAAGGTGACTATGAACCCTTATTGGCGACACTGATATGTCATGGGACAGAGAGGAGTGTGCTGTTTTTAGGGTCTACCTTCTCTAACCCATCTTCCCATAGAAAAAATAGTGTCAACATGGCACTGTTTGTCACTCTGCCGCTGTCAAACCCCATCCAGCCAACAGTATAACTTCGGATCCCCATCTAAGTGTAGCTGACGGTAGATACCTTTTGTTTAACCACTGTCCAACAAACCTTTCTGGTACGTTAGACCTCAAAAGAATAGACGTTTCACCGACATAGCTCGTTGATTTGTTGTAATATCCAACCCCCACCACTACATCAAGGTAGCAACCGTCGGTCTGGTAACTCAATGGCTTGTGTACTGGCATGAATTCTATCAAGCACATTCCACATCTTGTATTCTTCATTTTGTTAAGGTGTCTTCCAAGTATATCCTGGTTATTATTATTTAAAATTAAACTCGGTACAAAATGTGTACTAAGAAATATGCAACGCAGCACTATAAAATCTCTGCATCTCCGTTACTTTTCATAATTATAGAAAATTACCACTGTTTTCGATGGTGACAGAGTATCGGCTCGCATGATTTTGGCCTCCACCTAGAGGTCTTGAGTCATCAACAGATACTAGCTCAACACAATATCACTCATCCCACGATGCTGTTACGCACTTACCGCCTCTTTGCTTCAAATAAGTTTCAGGACTGGTAAACCTTGGAGAGTATGGGGGAAGTGACATAATAAGTTTGAAGTAGCAACGGCGTCAGGATGGTATAAATTAACATATACCTATGTACTCTCCCATATGCGGTTGGGAATCTCATCTTTCCAGTCACCAATACAACCCGGAGACGAGAGGAACTAGTGACTAAGGTCTCCTGCTGACTGGCTGAAAGTCGGTCACAATGGCACAGATGTATTCACATTCTCTGAAGCTTGAATATTTACACTAACCTTTATCCTCAGATTGTTTATTCGCTCAAACTACTTCACCTACTTCGATACCACTCTTCTTCTATTCATCTGTTCTTTGCGTACTACTGTGAAGTGTGGCAATTTGCGCCGATGCACTTGTGTGCGATGTTCTACGTTGATTCTATCAGTCAGTCAGTCAGTCAACCACAAGAAAAACCTAACCACTTCATCACTAAAGATGACTGTGGATGTAGGTTCGCAGTATTTTTGCAAAAGTATTTTGTATGCCGATTACTTGAAGCAACCATACTCACCGATATTAATTTCCAACTGGTGAAGTACGATTTGACCAACCTATATATTACTGCAAAATAAGATAGTATCATCCACATACTCAAGGTTTGAGAAATCTTTCTTCAGCTGATAGACCTATACCAATAGTAATTACCTTCAGACGTGTCTGGAAAAGGTGACTGGTGTCAAAGTTAAGTAGGGATTGTGAAACTAACCACTCATCTTCAACCCCACCGGATTCAAACCATGAAGAGGGGTGACTGTATAGCTTCACTCTACCTTAGGTTTCTCTGTATAGTTAAGTGTCACACTGAAGAACAGCTTTGTGGGGAGTTGTAAAGATAAATCGGTCGGCATATGAACATAACAACAATGATATAGACATGCGATAACACAATTTGACATGTTAGTTCAATTGGTAACTGGCGAGTCAGGCAAATGTTTTGAAGTTTTTATTGTAGTCTTATCGCATGGTATGTGTGAAGGCTAAAGTAATATATTGGTGCCTATAGTAAAGTAGGCGGTTGCCTTGAGGTATCACCTCCTACCCATATTTCAACTCTAGTGCGCAGTGTTGCGGTGAAATAAAGTGTTATAGTTCGAATTATTACACCATTGTTAGCTGCCTTATACATACTTTAAGAATTATGTAGTAAGAGCTATCTTTAATTATGATGCGAACAAAATATTGTTGATCAGTGGTAGTCAAGCCTGACGCGGATGTTTCTGTAACTACAGTGATAAGGGTTGTATTGCCTTGTTCATATTTTGATAAGATGCTCTACAAGTGTGTCTTGATAATTTATCGTCAATATAATTTTTTCGCTGAAGTTCATATGAATATATAGGAGTCAGTGGTGTAATGTTTCTCATGTTTGTGCAGAAAGTTGCATTGTAGGGGGATTTATTAAATAAAAAGAGGACTGTTATCTATTTTAAAAACTTCATATTCGTTTAAGCCAATTGCTGCATGTCATTTTCTAGATTCAGTTTCAAAACGAAGGGAATTATTTGGTTCGAAGGTATCCTAATGGAATACCGATCAGGAGCAGTCAGCTAAAAAAACTGATGATGAACTTGAAGCTTTCCGAGTAAAGCTGTGAATACTGTCGAGAATTTGCGTCTAAAGAATTGACCATGAATGTCGGATTGGTAGGTACTTCAAAGTTACATGTTGGCCCTTTCTATTCTTCTAGCTGCGGTCTAGTTCTACCTAAATGACACCTAATTTGATAATGCGTAAAGTGTTTCATACCATCTACACTCACCTCTATATGTATTTGTCACTTTGATGCCCTTGTAAGTACGTCACACGGAAATGTATTATGGAGATTCTGTGGTCTGTGCTTCCTAGAGGGTAATTGTAAAATAACCGAGTTACTACCAAACCAACCTCACCTAGTTCACTAGTTACTAACCGGTCCTAAGCCCGGATAAAGATGGAAGGTTAGGCGCAGGGCTAGCAACCCTACCTTATCAAAGCAATCCAATCGATAAAGAAACTTCAAAGCACAAAAACAAACAAACTTATTCCTCGCTGGAATCGGGGAGGCGAAATGACGCCAGTTGGTGAAAGCCTTAGGGAAGCCAATTGGCCGATGTGTCTTCTGTTGATGAAAGCAGAAGTAAGCATGGGGACATGGAATGTCCGCACCATGTATGAAACTAGCTGGCAAGGCTGCCAACATTGCCAAAGAAATGAGAAGATATGGCATAGAAGTGCTAGCAATATGAGAAAGCAGATGGAATGGAAGTGGACTCTTCAAATTGTCAACTGGAGAGTCAATAATCTACTCCGATATTGTCACCTAGATGACAACCACGAGCACATTGAGTTTTGAAGTGGCTATCATCATGTCCCCAACAGCATCGAAGGGTCTCATGTAGTGGGAGCCAATATCCTCCTGTAGGGTCATGACAGCAAGATGGATTCAACTCAAAAGGGAGGAAAGTCTTAATCATACAATGCTACGCTATGCACCTACAAATAATGCAGATGAAGAAAAAAAGGAGGCAACTGCAATCAGCAATGGACAAGACCTCATCCCAGTTGGCAACATCAAAGTTCTAATGGGTGGAGTGACGTGAATGCAAAACTGGGAGCGAACAACACAGGTAGAGAACCAATCATTGGTTGAAGGGCACTCGGTGAATGAGAATGAAGAACTGTTTGCAGATTTCTTCGCATCCAACGATTTGGTGATTGGAGGCAGTGTGTACAAACACAAAGATATTCACAAAGTGACACGGATTTCACCAGACACATTAAAAATCAGATCGACTTCATCTGAATCTCAAGAAAGCGGAGACGCAGCCTACTGGACACAAGATGAAGAAGAGGAGCAGATGTAGGTTCACAACACTTACTATCTAGTGCAAGCAACCTACCATGAAAACCAAGTTGAAAGCCTTCAAAGAAGCTGGTGATAGACCACAGTTCAAGTTCAAAACCCAGAACACAAACTGAGGGACGAATCTTCAAAGGACATCTTCACGTCAGTCAGCCATCAGGACAAAATGTGAGATATTAAGTAACATCCCTGGAGGATCAGGCTTGGAAGAACACTGGAAGTTTTGAAAGAGATGTGGAAAGAAACCTGCATAACGGTGTTAGGAAGAAAGAAAAAACATGACAAGGAATGGATCTCGACGGACACATGGGAACCGATAGAGCGGGGAGAGGAAGATAGTAAAGCAGAAGATGGACCAGTGCGGTGCAAGGATGAACAACTAAAAGAGGAACTGAACACAATCTATAAACCACTACACTGGACAAAGAAATGAAGAAGAGTGCGCGTAAAGACAAAAGATACTTACACGGCTCACTGTCAAGTGAAGCAGAACAGGCTGCAGGTAGAAGAGACAGAAACCTGACAACACTGTATCAAATAACCAGGTTACTATCTGAGAGTGAAGAGATCAACACAGATAAAACCAATGGAAGATAGTGAAGGGAACTTACTTACAACCAAAGAGGAGAAACAAAGGAAGTGATGAGCTGACCACTTCGAAAAGCTCTTGAGTCAACCACCACCAGCTGCAACTCGTCCAGAAATACAACCTGCAGCCCAGCCACAGAATTACCAGTGAACACAGGCCCCCTGACAAAAGCAGAAGTGAAATCCTGAACGCCATAAAGTTACTGAAAACCGGGAAAGCAGCAGGACCAGATGGAATTCTTCCGGAAGCACTGAAAACGTACGCAGAGACAACGGCGGACATATTTACAGCGTTACTGCAGAAGGTTTGGAAGAAAGGAAGGTAAGGTACTCGTCGATTGATTGGAAGAAGGGGTACCTTGTTAAACTCCCAAAGAGGGGTGACCTGAGTCTGTACAAGAACTGGCGAGGAATCATGCTGCTGTGCATCTCAAGCAAAATATTATGCCGCATCATCCTGGAGAGATTAAAAGATGCGCTGGACTCAAAATTACGACCAGAACAGGCTGGCTAGCTTCAGGAAGAACAAATCATGTGCGGATCAAATTGCAACACTACGCTACGCGTCATCGTAGAATAGAGCATAAAATGGCCGTCAACTCTCTACCTCAACTTCATCGACTTTGAAAAGGCCTTCGACAGCGTCTACCGAGAAGTAATTCGGCAGGTAGCTGCTTCGACACTACGGTTTTAGTGCCACAAACCTTTATCAATCTCATTCAACAACTACACGCTAAATGTTGCCACATGCCAAGTGATTGACAATGGAAATCTCAGTGACACTTTTCAAGTGATGACGGGACAGGAGTAAGACAAGGCTGCCACCTACTACCACCGATGATCGTCCCGATTGTGGTCGACTGGACTGAACTGTATCATGCAAGAAACTGTGAGGAGCGAGAAGGTGAGCATACGCTGTTTGACCGATGAAAGACCCTAGAAGATTTGGATTTCCCCCATTATGATTTGTGTTTAATGTCGCATGAACTCGAAGATCTATGAGCAAAAGCCAACAAGCTAGCAGAAGAGGCGAGGTAGCGAAGGAAGACGGGACTTACTTCAGGTGAACATTAGAGAGGACAGAGGTGATGAAGATACCCATTCAGAAACAACGACAACAAGCACCAATCACCATGAACGGGAGAAACCTAAAGAAGGTAGTCTCTTTCACCTACCTAGGTAGCATCGTTTCAACTACAGGTGGTGGCATAGATGAAGACGTCAAGGCCAGGATCGGAAAAGCAAAACAAACCTTCCTTAATCTGAAATGATCAATGTTTAGATCTAATGCGCTGCACTGCACTCAAGATGAAGCGTGAACAACATCCGGATTTTCAACACTAACATCAGTCAAGTAAGCTAGTGCTTCTATATGATGGATGAGAGACTTGGTGCGTTACGAAAGACATTTCCAACGAACTACAGACATGTATCACATCAACAGCTGCTGCGTACGCTCACTCTATATTGAAGACCAGATAGATGACTAGAAAGAATAAGCAAGGAGGAACTGTGGCTTGCAATGAACCAATTAAAAACCCACCACCCAGTAAATATGCAGACGAAAGCGGAGATGGATTGGATCGGACTTGACATGCACTGAGAAGGAAGATCGACTGGGGACGTCGCGCGCCAGGTCAGGTCGTCTAGTGAAAGCCAAATGGGAAACAACGAGTTGGGTGTCCCAGCCGAGGGTGACATGAAGTAGATGGTGTGAGGAAGAAGTGAAAGCTTCTGGGCAGCTGTGGAGCAGTGGAGTTATTCAAATCTTGTGAACTGCTACAGTGATAAGATGATACGCTTGGGAGTAGTGTATATATCATATATGTTGATCCTTTTTGAAGTGACTGACAGTACAATACGGAATACAAGAGCGCTACTAACGCGATAAGTCACCTGGACTGAATACGAATAGCGACTGTTCTGCCTCAGACCTTATGCTTCACTGAGCTTTAAAAATCAGAAGACAGAAGTCGGCCTCTGACTGTAAGGAAGATACTTTATTTGACAAAAGCACATCATTCATTAAGAGTTCTCATTAGAACGAAAAACCAATAAGCCAGAAGTTGGATGCTTATTTTCATTGGTCAGCTATAGTACAAAATTATCCAATACGGATTTTCCTACCCACACAATAACGTGAAAGAAGGTTGATAACAGAGTGTTGATTTCAGTTTAGGCCACTTCCTATCACTCTTCCTTGTATTTACTTGCCAGATATAAAGGATGTCAGTAATAACAAAAGTCAAGGTTAAAATCATATAGTGCTGAAGTATATGCTGACTATGAAGTGTTTTAACTTTTAATGGGAAGGCTGTTTTGATTTCGGTTCAATAGTTTAGGGAGATGATTATCAACCAATGCGTCACTAGTTTGAACCCTACTCCACCTACATAGGTTTGGACAGCCAGGCTTACTGCCTCAATGTGCACACTGTTGCTGAATACGTTTTATTCGCTTCTTAGGTACGTCAAATCTATTTGTATCTTACATGAAAATGTTGACTGATTCTGAGGAAATTACCTCCTATAAACTAACCAATTCCACTCTAGAAATATTACCCTTCATGTTGAGTAAATCATAATCGAGTTTCTAATATTTTGATGACCAAAAGAAGTCAAGGATGCAAAAACAGTGAACGAGAAATCAAACCTTAAGTAACCTCAATTCAAACAATAAGAATCTACTGAAATATACACAACTGAATGGATCAATCGAATTAAAATAGATACATATCCACAGAGAACTCATCACACATATTTTTCAACTAACACTGAAAAACATAACTGGTATGGTATTGAAAGTTTTATTACCCTTTGACTACATACATCTTAAGGAACACTTGTATAAGTAGACAAGAACAAAACTTACCATTATGTAATTGTTTATTGACTTAGATTGCTTTTGTAAATGCTTCAAGAAAAAGAAATCTATCATAGATTGGACAGTGATGCAAGTTTTTTTTTCCCGCCAATATTGTTCAATAATTCAATCTGTCAAATATGTTTAAAATCTTTCATGTAGTTAATATGTTTTAAGTTTTTTATTATGTATATAGACTATCTACAGACTGTTGGTCATTATTTTCTTGTTGAGAGTTTTGCTTTGATTGTTGATTATTTAAAGTGGATAATAAATTACTACTTTCATCTATTTCTCTATTCAACAATAATGGAGCATCAATATAACCCATTGAATAGTCATAATAGATTGTACCTTCAGTTGGGGTAATTTTTGAACCACCAATAAAATCAAAATCATATAATTTTTGATTAAAATGTATAATTGTTTTATTATAATATACTGGATCAGTAAATAATACTAGTTTATATGATGGTAATTGTGGTATTTTTAAATAGATTAACTGAATTAGCATACTTCCTGTATAATCTAAATGTATTAATTGTTTAAATGATGTTGGCATATCTAATCGATTATATGTGGATTGTTTAAATGTCATCATAATCCATTTTTCAGTATCTTCAAGATTCATTTCATATATCTCATCTTCAATATCTTCTGTATAGTATTTAACTAATACTCGACAGAATACTTCATATAGTCTAATATATTCAACTAAACCAGTATTTTCAGGATCTAACCATTTATAAATCATGTGTAATTGAACATTATTCAATGGTATATTTAAATCTTTCAATGCTAATTTAAATTCAACTTTTGTTATAAACTCACGATTGTATATTGATAAGTATTGTATATATTTTCTTTCATTTTTATGATACCATTGTTCAAAAAATTGGAAAAATTCACTATACATTAATTTATTTGATTGATAAGTATTAACCTGTGAATCTAAATATTTATCATCAGATTTTGTTATTTTTTCAATTTTATTCAAGAATAATTTTGATAATTTTCTCTTTTTTTCCGGTGTTTTAGTTACTAGAAAAAGGTAAAGTCATCATCATCATCATTATCAACATAGGACCTGGCATTACTGCGTAACGGTCCGAGTTGCCACACCTCATATCAGCACATCAAGTAAAAAGGTAGTGAGGTGTAGGATGAAGATAATTGAATGCAGTCAAAAGAAATATAAAGTACGAGAAGAAAGGAAAGAGGAGTGACAAAATGGTGAGATTCGGTATAGCGTTGTTGAGATGAGGATAATGTGTGTATACATCTGCGCCACTGACTTCGGTTCTGAGCCATGTGATCACCTAGGGTCTCCAACCACTGGTTCCTCTTGTCCCGTGTAGACTAGGTGGTTGGGGTCCACGGGACAAGAGGAACCAGTGGTTGGAGACCCTAGGTGATCACATGGCTCAGAACCGAAGTCAGTGGCGCAGATGTATACACACATTATCCTCATCTTAACAACGCTATACCGAATCTCACTATTTTGAAAAAGTTAGAGTAAAATTACTTTAATAATTTATAATGTGTTAATGAATTAACTAGTTTATTGATGCATCAACTATATTACTTCAGATTGATAAACTGTAAATCCAGACATTTCCTACGAATCCTCCTTATGATGTTTAAAAGTGTGAATTGTGGTAACCTATCAGTGATAAATTCGTTGTTGAGATTTATTCATACAACTGAACACGTTATCCACTCATTTTAAGCTACTGTACATGTTAGCTGAAGTTGTTAAAGGTAACCAAACTGAGTTAAGGTATCAGTTGATGAAACTTTTGTCTGTTGGTGTGAGCCAGGTAAGAAAATATAGACTTTCGGATCACGTCCTACATGACAATATAAATCGGTGTTTGGAGATCTCAGTCGCGATGGTGCATCCACAGATCACTTTTATCCTATTTTTTGATTTATTGGATTTATCACATAGTATAACAGTATTGTTGACTAAATTACATTTCGGATATAATTTAAGTTGTCGATAGTCATATCAAGATAACTATACAACTCTGCGATATCCTTTATGTAGTTCTAATTTCTTCGTCTCCTTTGTGATATAAGGTAGTAAAATATTCCATATGTCCGGAAGAGGTGTTCAGTCATTTTTGTTGCATCTATTAAGTGTCAGTTGATTTGATAAACACAGATTCAGTTTTCAACCTCTCCCTCCACCCTATTGTATTAGTTTTAAGGATTCTCACCCTGTCCTATCCTATTGTGTGGTTATTTGTAATTCCCTGCATAGCTATATCTGAGCTTTTTTCTAAATTCCTTACTTTACTAGGACCTATCAGTTTTGACTTAGCTAGGTTTTTGTGCTCGGATAGCCTAATTGACCCTGGTCGACTGCTTTGACCCATGTATTTGACCTCTCACTGGTTGCAAGGGATTTGGTTAACTAAGTTATTTTGCTCAATTGGATCAGTTGGATCTTTTAACCTACAAAGCTTATTTCGAAGTGAGTTTGTAGGCTTAGGTGCCACTCTAATCCCAGCCAGCCTTATTGAAAATCCTACATGATGTCTTTGTGGTAGCTTCTTTGTATGGTAATGCTGTTGAAGTTTTGAATTCTCTGTTCACAATATTGCCACGACTATTATTAACATTATTATTACAACTGCTGTTCCCGCCTCTGTTACTAATATTTTTCTTACGGTCCCTAAGGAACTTATCAATTAATTTGGGAGAGTAACTATTGATCAGCAAGGTGACTTTAATATATCTGGTTTCTTTTCTTAGATCTGTTTTTTAGTGAGCTCTTTTGGCGCAGTTACTTGGACACTTTAGTAAGCTAACTTAAGGAAATGAGACCCACATAAAGGATATCTCAAAGTTGTGTAGTGATCTTGATATGACTATGGACAATAAATTATCTCTAAAACGTAATCCAGTAGACAATACTGTTACACTGTACGATTAATCTAATAAATGCATAAAATGGAATTACATTCTACCACGGTGCACAAGTTTTACTCTTATATTTTCATCCTAACCATGATATCAAATTTCCCTACCTATTTTAATCGTTTTCACTCTATTCCTATGATTTTCTATTACTTTCGACTACATTTTCACCCACTTCTCCATCCATCCCTTTGCTGCCATGTATTCTGATGTAGCTAATATGCTTTGTTTTGAAAATGGCGCCGTTACGCAGTAATTCCAGGTCCAGCATTATGAGTGACTGACCTGAGAATTTCCCCAAGTATATAATTTATTGTAGACTAGACCTTAGCACTCACTGTCAAGCTGTCGTAATCACAATAGGTGAAGGGCAGGATATCTATTAATTGCACTTTCAGTTACTTATAGCAATTCGGATGTGTTTAAATAAGTAACCGCATAGGTTATATGCAGAGCCACTTGTTTGCTCATAGGTGAACAACTACTCAAGTGGTCAAAAAAATCCTGAAATGAAGAATCTAAGAGATTGACTGATAAGGCATTCTCCAGACTGTTTGTAATGATATCAAAGCTTTCAGACTGTTCAAAGTAGTCAGTGCTTGTCATCTTAGAAGCCTACGCGATCTAAGTTGATAAACCAGATCTCTATGTGCAGAAGAAAATGTTGGTTACTTTGTATCCATCGCAGTAGGATTTTCAGTGCTCTGTGACTTAACTAATCATTTACTTTATTTTTAAAATCACCTAAAATAATAAAAGTAATATTAGTTATTGAATTTGTTATTTTGTCTTACTACGCTTTATTCGTTCCGTTAGTTTGTCATAGGTTTTCATCTATCTTTATATTATACACTCAAGTGTATTGAGTACTTAACTGAGGAGTTCGACTTAAATTTATGAAGCCACTCAATCCTGCTTATTTCACTATCGTTTCTTATCTGAAATTCAGTATCAGGAAAGTAGTGTTTTCAAGTAGTTAGTGATGAAGTTAGCAGTAAAGTCAATATCCAGCTTCTTACAGCTAATTAAAATTCTCTAGAAAAAGTAATAGGTGTTACTAGTAAGCATCATTCATAGAATTTACTCAAAGTTGGAATCCATAAAATCATTTCATTAACCATTTGGTTAACAATTCCTCATATTTATGAATGCTTTTGAACAATAACGAACCAGTGTTACACATGGCCATTGAAAGTGGAGGATACAAAAAGGCTTCAGGTGTTTGACCACCGTTGCCTTCGTAATATAGGACGTATTCCGTGGTGTCACCATGTGAGTAATGCAGAAGTTAGGTGTAGAGTTCTGGGGAGAAGAGGTAAGTCAGTCGATGAGGTTGTGAACCTTCATCGACTGAGATGGTTGGGACACGTACTACGTATGCCTAGTCACCGATTGCCTCGTCACACAATGTTGGCTGAGGTGGGTCCAGGTTGGAAAAAGGCCTGAGGTGGCCAGACTAAAACATGGCACCAATGTATGAAGTCTCTGACTGTTGGTTCAAGCCATGTAGGACGATGCAGACTAGGTGGTTGGGGTCGGTGGGACAAGAGGAACCAGTGGTTGGAGACTCTAGGTGATCGCACGGCTCAGAACCGATGTTAATGGCACAGATGTATACACACATTATCGTCATCTTAACACCATACGGATTCTCACCATTTTGTCCTTTCTTTCTTCTCCTGTTTTATATTTCTTTTGACTGCATTCACTTATCTTCATCCTTCACCTCACTACCTTTTATTTGATGTGCTGATATGAGGTGTGGCAACTCGGACCGTTACTCAGTAATGCCTGGTCCTATATTGATAATGATGATGATGATGAGTGTTACACAGATAAAAACTGCAAATTTGGGGTTTGTTCATACTAAAAAATGTTTCGTCATTTATACAACAGTTTCCTTTTAAATATTTCTAAGTTTCTCTAAGCTACTGATTTCAAATTTCAATGGTCATTTCTTTCCCAGACTTAATCGGCTTATCAAACAAGTGTTGGAAAATTGTAAAGATAATTCAGGATCTGTTATAAATATGTAATGATCCAAATTGCCACACTTCATATTAGTTTATCGAAGTGAAAACCAGCAAGAGGAAAGATGAAGTACTGAAAACAGTGGTACCATTAATCGAGTAAAGCCATCTAATAAAGACTAGAAATGATAAACCGAACTGAGATGTATTATTTGGATAGTGATATGGCTTGTAGATATCTGCATAACTGATGCATTTTCTGGGTTTTAGTACCTAGAAAACCTATTTGTCATACTAGCTTCATCAAGAAAGTCTATATTTTCATATACAGCTCAGGCAATTCATCGGAGATGGTTCATTCTGACCTGACCACTCTCAGTTTATTTTTTAAGTTGATTCTACTTCAGTTGGTGGACTGACTGGCAAAATCAACGTAGAACCTCACACACAGCTGAATCAGCTCAAGTTACTATAATTCACAGTAGTATACAAAGAACAGGTTGACAGAACAAGAATGATATCAAAGTAGACGAAGTTCCATATGTGAAATAACAATTTGGTGCAGATATTCAAGCTTTAGAAGGTATTAAGGAGTGAATACATCTGCACCAGTGTCACTGATTTTCAACCATGTCACAAGGAATCCCCAGCCACTGATTCATTTCGTCTCGGAGGCCCCAACTAAGCCGTCTAAATCTCTCCACATGGTTCAAACCAACAGTCAGAGACTTCATAGACTGGTACCACGTTGTAGTCTAGCGACCTAGAACCCTCTTCCAACCCGATGCAACTTCCCCCAGCATGGCACGTCAGCTGACGGAAGGTAGGATAGATTATGGTTTAGAATGTGTCACACGTGGCCCTGTCACTTCATTTCACCAGCTGATATCTCGTAACTTAATAATGCGATATTAGTCCGTGGATGGCTCCTGTAGTGACTGCCAGAATTTCAGTAATTTCAAGGAGATTAAGGGATCAATAATCTCTATTCCCTTCATGTCCTCCAACTAAGATGGTCATGTTTCACAGCAACTCAGTAGGATAAAGTGTTCTAATTTGAAGAACAACTACCTTATAATAGATATTCTGATATATTGCCGGAACCACCAAAGTTGTGTGTTTAGTGAAAGAGAATCGAGATTTCTGTATACCTGCTGAAATTTTGTTGGTTACCAATCCACCGTGGTTGATGGCAACTTTGAGATGAATGAAGTAATGAGTATGTTCAACCATTTTGATCACTACTGCCGAACTGGGAATCAGTGTATATCAATCCTAGAGTAACAACTTCTACTTGTAAAGTGAGGAACGTATACCAAACTCTTTTAGTAATAATGAAGAAAGGAGGGAAGTTCACTTATCTCTACTTAAGTGTTGAATGACCACTAACCCCAGGATATTGGAAACCGTTAATCAAGCTAATTCTTCTTTAATGTTGGTGCTTGTATTATCCCATCGTTGATCGTACCGAAGTGATCAGTCTGTTGGTGTATAGGCTCTTGTGCTGATCCATAGATATTGCCTGAGTTTAAGTTATATATTAATGATGGGTTGTGGCTAGGCACTTTTATTTGGGAACATGCGTACTATCTGAATAACTGGGATAACGCAAAAACTACACTAAATAGGGAAACCATGAGGAAGACTTTATCAGATTGTACCAATTGCATCTCTTTACACTTGTTTTTCATCATCGATACCAAAAAGTAGTCAGTCAGTTAGAATCAGTGTGGAACCTGGCATTGTTGTGTAACGAGGCAAGTCGTCACACTTCACATCAGAAAATCAAGATAAAAAGCAGGGAGAAGAAAGAAAGAAAAAAAGAAGTGATCGAATAAAAGTTCACAGAAAGTTACAAAATAGAAAAGGAAGGTTTAAGGCGGATAACGAAACATTAGATACGATGATGATGTGTAGATGCATGTGCATCATTGTGACTGATCCCGACTATCTTGTATGTAATCCGCAACCACTGATTTTGACTCTGTAGGAAATCTAAACCAGAATATCCACACCGTTCAATCCGGCTTTGATCAACACTCAGAAACTTCGTTGATTGATGTTGTATCTGACCACTCCTAGTTTTCTTTTCTCAACCTAATGTTACATCAGCTGACACACTGGATAATGATGTAACGTCCACAACACATGTCCCAAATACATCGGTAGAACGTTGACAACCTCACCAATAGACTTTTTACCGTTATCCAATATTCTATACCTAACGCACTAATTTGATTGTTACACACCGTGGTATCTATGCTTCTAAGGGAACGGTTGTTGAACCCCTGAAGGTATTTTGTGTCTCCTTAATTAGCAAAATAATATACATTTTGAAAGAACTTTTAGTGCACCTTCTTCGGACAAAGTGTCAACTAGAACCAAAATAAATAAGCGTCTTGATCCCCACTAGAGGCTTAAGGTGTTTTTAATTTGTTTTATCATTAAAGGCATCCGCCTATTAACATGTGGTATTTTTGATTTCTTTTTGTGCTGGTTAACACGCACATTCTTAGAGTCCGTAGTTCAGCCATAAGTTGGACAAACGTTTTTCCTAAAATCACCTTAGTGTTTATTTTACTTAAACGTATAGCTTTTTCAAGCATCTTCCTAATTAACTCAGTCTTTCCCATTTGTGTTTTATTATCAGTACTTACACGTTAGGTAAGGTACTAATTCAGTGGATAGTAGAGCACATCGAGTTAGGTAAGGCTGATTAAGTGTTACGTAGTAATAACACATTCCGTCTCATACAAACTGACCCAATACATAAATACACATTTAATAGAATGCTTGCAGTATGATCATTTTGATAACGGGTAAACAAATAATGATATAAATAATACATGTCATACTTCATCTTTTGAAACTGTTTTCAAATGTGACCGTTTGAATTGCTATACTTTTGTTAGAGGTTTTGTGTTATGCTATTTTTCTGTCTCTGTTCGTTCGATAAAGAATCACGTTTAGTAATATCACTCTAGTGTTGCCTAATAACATGTTATATCAAGATTTCAAATCCTTGTTTAGGTGAGACTGTGACTTATTGGTTTAAGGCAACGGCTTTTAATCAGTGGGTTGGGAGACGGCTCCATCTACCGAGATTTGGACAGTCAGGTAGTATCATTACTCACTGTCAGTCATATGGTTATTAAAAGACAGCCTGAAATAAACTTGAGGTTGTTATCGTAAAAGTGAAATGTACTACAGAGAAATGTACGAAGACGAATACTTCTCAGAGATAGGCAGACATAAGCTACGGAAACCAACTTATTTCTAAGTGAAGTTAACAAATATGATAGAGTTCTACTATGATAGTCCAAGTTACCTGTCAATCCTGCGCTTAATAATTAGAAAACGTTTCATATTGGTGATGTATTTCATAAAAACCTATCTAAGCTCTTAGTTCAACAGTCATAGCACATTTTTGGAGGTACATAAGGCAGGGAAATGTTAGCTGATTCATCGTAGATCAAAACCACTCTAATTAGTGAGACTTTCTGTGCCACTCACGATCTACCTACAAATGCATGCATTAACAGTAGCAAGACAGAAAGATTCGCTTCATTTCTATTGTTTGTAATGTGTCATGGATATGTGCCAGCTCAAATAGTTGCATTTGTGATACCACCAACGTCTCCCGCAAACGTAGAAGTTTTAATTACAGCTCAGTGCTCCTGATTTCACCAGACCTGATGATTAAACGTCCACAACCAAATATCAACACTCAAATGTGCCTAGTTCAGTCCTGCAGGAGATCACAACCCTAATAGATCAACGGTAACATCTCTGATTGCAGAGCTGGGTGGCCGGGGTTTGAGTCTCAGATGGGACATTAGTTCTGTAGAGGTTGTGGATGCACCTTGTTGACGAGTGCCAACAGGTACGAAATGTAGGTCGAATGGGGCTTCCTGTTGATTGCCTGTATGGAATTAACAACATCGAACCATTACACCCCTATAAGGAATGAATTGACGGTGTATATTCGTATGATTGTACTGAAAGCTATTCCACCCATTTCCTGATTTGACAAACATAACAAGTACATTAAGGTCAAGAGTGAAAATGTATACCATATGTCCTTCATTTAGGACCAATACCACGTAAAAAGTGACTTGGCAACATTTAGAGCATCCGTTATTTTCCATCATACCGGTGTTATGCTATGGAATCTTTGATGAATCTGTTGGTATTTCACTGAGGCAAGCCGATAAATACCCTACCACTTCATTTCTAATTTTTCCAAGGTCACTAAAGATAAGAAATGTGAAAAGTCTTTATCCCTTCCATAAAAGATTATGATTTATGTAATGCTTAACCGGAAAATACCTGATCGAGTGCTAATTTTATCATAATGACTGTCCATTGCTTCTATCATTTTAATGTGATTAATGAAGTCTGCTATTCATATTGGAATTATAACCATCAATTTCTTCAAAATTGTACATTCTGTTAAGCACAATTAATGAGATGTCTGACAGTCATTAGAAACGTTACTTTGAAAAAATAACTATACACTTAAAACACGGGTGACCTTGGTTGACTTTAAAGGTCATCCAAGCAACTGCTGGGATAACCAATTAGGCTTCTCTATATTTTAATGAAAACTCCTTTCCTAGCTGGAATACCAAAACCTGATTGGTTAATTCAGCAGTCTCCAAAGTGGCCTTTAAAGTCACCCTAGCTATCCTAGCAACTGAAGAAACTGCCGATTAGATGAGTGACTTCAAAGGCCACCCTAGCAACAACTGAAGTGACCGACCAGGCTTCTCTATTTTGTGAAAATCTAGCTTCCCAGCAAAAAGGAATAAACCTAATTGTTTATTTCGACTATTGCTAGGCTGGCCTTTATCATTAATCTGAAACCAGCGTGGAGATCTATTACATTCAGCACAAAGACCAAGATCCGGATTTTCAACACTAATGTCAGTCAAGTCAGTGCTTCTATATGGTTCAGAAACTTGGCGTGTCACGAAAAGCATTTCCAACAAACTGCAGACATACATCATCAACAGCTGCTGCCTACGCTAGCTCGATACTGAAGATCAGATGGCCAGAATAATAAGAATAAGCAACGAGAAGCTGGCTGGCTCGCAACAAACCAATCAAGAAGGTATCACCCAACACATATGCAGAAGGAGTTGGAGATGGATTAGGCATAGACTGAGAAGACCGTTTAGGGACATCACGCGCCAGGCCAGGCCGTCGAGTGGAATCAAAAGGGGTAGTGACGAGTAAGACGTCCGAAAGTGATATGCAGGAGATGGTGTGAGGAAGAAATAAAAGCTTCTGGGGAGACGGAGCCAGGTTGGAAAGACTGTAGAGAAGAGAGTGAGATGGTGACATGCTAGTGAAGCCGTATGTTCCACTAGGAACCCATGGGACAAATAATAATAATAGGGTGACCTTTAAAGTCATCCCAATTACATTTCTTTATTTTATGGAAAAGTACTTTCCAGGGCGAAACATTAAAGCCTGTTTGGTTATTTCTGCAGTTGCTAAGATGGCCTTTAAAGCTAGCCTAAAATACAAATGAACAATACCTCAGTTTTATACAGCAAATATTCAACTAACCTTCCTGTAAGTAATCAGTCATGATTCTTGCACACGAAATACAATATTGATCAAAATTATTGATTTCTCCGCATATTTTAATTCATTAACCTATCTAATAGTATAGGAAAGGTTCTGGTTGAAGTGAAGAAAATGCAAGATTCGAACGTATCTTGCCTTCAAGTCACTTGACTAAAAATGAATCAGAAATCTCTATCGAACAAAATACACTAGATACAGATTTCCCATGGTTATGGAAATCAAGACATAAACTTACTGGATTATTAGATCAAGGTGGAACATGCCACCTTAATACACTACTGCAAACATTACTTCATACACCAGAATTCACGTGTAAGTCAGTTCTAAATCCTACCTTAGAGACTAATTGTGTTAATTTATACATATCATACATAAATTGACAATGTCCGCTTGTTAGTATGATTACAATGAGGTGAATTGGTTACTCAGTGCATAACCGATGTAGTTGTCTAGTCCTACATACTCAGCACTAATTAAAGTCTATTGAACAAGTTGGCGATGTGACCAATGCTGGAGTGCTCTGTAGTGAATTGCCAGGAAGCCTTGGATCTAAGTACCATTCTTGTTAGCAGTCATCATTAAGGTGTGGGTTCAGAATGTCTTGAGTTAAAACATACCTCTTAAGTTTTATCATAGCCACACGTTATTAATCTAGTTGGGAGGGGTATTTTTATAAATAAAAGTTCAGGGTTTCAAAGACACGGCGCAATTACAGGTTTTTATCACAGTTATCTTCATAGCATTTCACTCTCCTTGTGGAATCACCGCGAGAACAATGTTGAGGTAAGGCAAAGGGTACTAAGTAAGAGAGAAAAGTCGATCAATGAAGTTGTGAACCTTATTCGACTGAGATGGCTATGAAATGTACTGCCCATGATGATTAGCCGCCTACTTCTACGTGCCGTGATTCCTAAAGTCATATTAGGTTGGAATAGGTTTCAAGGTGACCAGACCACAACGTGGCATCAGTCAATTAGGCCCTTAACTGTTGATCTAAGCTATGTGTAAAGATGTAGACTCCCTGGATGTGGTCTCCGAGATTATAGGAATGAGTGGTTGAGGACTGTTGGTAATATGACTGAAAATCGATCACTCTTTGACTTGTTCTAAAGCTTCGATATTTACACTTACCTTTATCTTCATGTTGTCTCACACAACTTTGTCTACTTTGATATCGCTCTTTTTCCATCCACCTATGAATTATGGCAACTTGAACCGACGGACGTGTTTGTTACTGAAGTAACCAATTTTATGAATGTACAGACAAAAGTTACAAGTTAGAAGTTTGCGCAAAACTGTTTTGTATCAAGCTAATATACTTTATCAAGGTGCAGAGAAAGATAATTAATTATAATAATCAGAGAAAAATGAACAGAAAGAAGAAGATGAGTAAAGACAGAAAAAAATCAAACGAAAACTAAGAAAACCTTTAAGTCGAGAGACTGCTAAAGTATGAACACGTCATAGTCATCTCTATCGATTTGCATCCGGATTACGAAGAGTTTCTGATCATTTATGCAAAGCATTTCTAGGAGTCCAACCATAATAACCTACAATGTTCTAAAAAAATACGCCACTAATCTTACTGTCGGTTAAATCGCTTCCTATTTGGTGTGTCCCAGTTAATTGTTGCTGAAACACCTCACTGCCATTGCAAGTTATCAGATACGACACTTGGGAGTATTCTCAAACTGTATAGCGTTACGCAACAGCACGCTAATCTGGATAATATGGATTACGGTGTAGCTTGTGAAATCCATGAATAAATAGTATTGACTCTAGGTATACAGATTAAGCGTAGAAAAATTGATCCGTTGATAAGACTGTGGTCATGAATTGATTGATGTGACTACGAAATGTTTTATACATGTTGAATAAGCATTTAGCTTGTAATGAACTTTTGATTAGACTAGTCATAGAGGAGATGCATCATGTCAGAATACGGTTGCAACTTATGAAATCATTGACAACTTGTCATGAGTAGGAGAAAACCTTTAGACTTTTTGGACGAAGTATAATGGCTAGTGAAAATTGGCGGCTAGGACTGTAACATGGGGTATAACCTTTAACAGTGAAGCGGATTTATTTTTCTTTTATTTTACTGTCAATAATAGACAACTTGTCACTTCTTTTCCATTTTCTTCTCTATTCCTGTTTGGTTTTACTTGTTTTCTAGTTATTTTTATGATTATCATACTATGAGGCCTAAAACTTTTGGTCTGAACCGTAAAAGGGGAAATAAGCTTTCAAGTCGAGGTTGACAAGAAGACCAAGGTTGGTGATCAACGATTTTAAGCCATAGGATCCAGAATTTATGACACAGATGTGGATATAAACACACCACATCTAAGCCTAAGTCTTGAGAACCTTACTAGAATAAAACTTCATACACTCTATCATAATTTCTTATTGTCTTGTAGTTTTCAGCCTCAGATATAAAATATGATTTACTTCTTTGATACAGTTCTACTAATTTTCGAAAATCACTATTCACATGAGCTATGAATCCCTATATGTATGAAGCTACTAAGCGGGTAATAAAAGTCAGCAACCAGAGAGGTTTGAACTACAAAATCTCTTTCCAGATGATTTACGAATTGTGTGGTCTGTGTTGACATTCTCTACAGTTGAGTAGTTTTTCAACTACCCACCTATAGTATCTACAGGGTTTCCGTTGGAAACCACTGAACCAAGACTATATGGTGTGACCTCTCACAAGAACACGTTATGAAATGACGAAATATACTACTGAACAACATAAGTAGCTAAAAACCAATCAGGCTGATCTGTAGATTTTACCAGCCAGATCAAAGTGATCTACATACCGGATGGCTGTTGTTCAGTAGTATATTTCAGAATCTCTCTTCCGTTAGGCTTATTGGCCCATCTACTCCTATTATTATTATTATATCATTACTAGTCCCTTGGGTTCCTAATGGAACATAGGGATTCAGTAGCACGTCTCCAGTGAACTCTGTTCTCTGAAATCTTTTGAACCTGGCTCCACGACAGCCCAGAAGCTCTCATTTCTTCCTCACACAATCTTCTCCATGTCACTCTCGGACGTCCAACTCGTCGCTTCCCATGGGTGTTCCACTCGACGGCCTGACGCGTAATGTCCTAAGTCGGCCTATTACTAGAAGCAGATATTCGAAAAGTGTTACAATGACAGTACATGCTGTTTCAAACTAGAACTAACTATGAAAGATCAAGAAGCAGATGCAATCTAACTGCTAGACACTGAATTCTCCTGTATTTAAACTCAGTTTTCACTAATAAGAGAAACGCACCGACCAAATGCTCAAGGTTACACCAACTTGGGATAAGCCATTATGTGTAGCACCTATCAAAATTAGTTCAGTTGAAGAGTGTTTATAATTCCTTTTTTCACTGAATACTTTACAATAAAACAACATACTAAAGATACAATAGTTCTGTCACACATGAATGTTACTCAGAAGATAACAACGATAAAATAATAAAGCTCTCTTGTTGTAATGCTCTAATTCTGTTGACAATTTGGTCCTGTATAGCAACAGGAAATTACAAGTATCATAACAATATCAGGTACCTATTGGCATACTAGATAACGCTCTATCCTTTAAAGCGATGGGTACTGGGATCGTTCATCAATGGAAACAACATCACTTACTAGGGTACAGGTACATCCAGCTGACGAATCTCAAATAGAACAAGACGCGCTTCCACGGTTCCTCTGCTAGTCATCAAGATCAACATAACAAAGCCCTTTTAGTTCCTTCACATTTCCATCACAAAAGCGTACTAACTTTGAAAAGAACGGTTAACAATGTATTTAGTTGTGTTTTCAATAATGTTTCTGAGTGTGTTTAGCGGTAAACTTTAGTGAGCAATACAGTATTAGCAATCTGATGACGACGAAACCTGAGGTCTACTACTTAAAAGTAGATTGCGAATGAGCGTGGAAATAGAAGATGAGTTTCTTGTAAAAGTTTTCCAAAATCAATCTATTAGTGCTGATCTCAAGTAGAAGCGGAAACAAGAAGAACGGTAACAGCAAATCACTATATATTCCCACACAACCGACACTAGTTACAAAAGTGATATTCTTAGGAAATTGGGTAGTACAAATAAACAATCTCTCGTCTTTACATATGTTAAGAGAAAGGTACAGAATATAGGAAATAATGTGAAGAAACAATTTTCAATTTAGGGATTCTTGGAAAAGGTACTTACACAGTCTTCACAAACCTGAGGAGTATTTTTTCAGTAAAATAAGACATAAAATAAAGGTCCAAACAGTAGAAGTTTCTGTCTGGAATCCGGATTACATGACCTGGATAAAAAGGCTTGGTTCAGATGCCATAGTTAATGAACCGTCATGATAACCAGTGCGAATTTATGACCCAAGAGGTGTCTTCTCAGAGGCAGAAAGAAAAAGTTCTTGTTGGTTGCTTGAAGGTAGTCAGTAAGATATCCTAAGCCTAGGTTTCGTGCTTGTTGGCATAGGTGCAACACTGTGGTGATTCCTCTATCTTCATGACCACCGTGAAAATGAACCACAGAATATTGTCAGCACTTAAGACTAAATCACATAAAATTGGTAGCTGCCAAGTAACCAATGTACACAACAAACAGGACAGACAGATAAGTCCTGGCACAGAAGTGTCAGTGGTATATTAAGAACAACTAGACACGAAAGAAGTTTATAGGTAAGACAGAGTGTATCTCACAAGGGGGAGACGAAACAAACGGAGCTTCATGAGAAGGCACAAACTCTCGAAGATATTTAAGAGTGAATACAACTTCGTCAATATAACCACTTTTCAACTATGTCATCAAAAGTCTCCAACCATAGATTAGTGTCATTTCTAGGGCCACAGTTGAACAGAATAAACCTACCTGCACAGCTCGGACTAACAGTTATACATTTCACGGTCCTGTGATCTGTCTTGTTCTTGTTCTTACCACCATGAGCCATCTTCCGACAGAATTCTAGTTAAGTTAACATTACATGTCGAAGTAGAACATGACTTGCTTTACTCGTGCACAGTATATCCAAACCATTTCAGTCGATGAAGGTTTTCAATATCGTCGACTGAATTACTTATCGGGCCTAATGCTACATACCAAACTATGTCTATACTCACGAGGTGAATCCACTAAATGCGAATATGGTTGCGAAGGTACGAGACAACAGAACTTGTTATTTTTTAGTATCTTACTCACTCGACGACTATACATGACAGCCGTATAATAGGAGAGAAAGAAATGTTGTTCAGTAAACTCATCCAATAATAAGTTGGGGAATATCTTGTAGACGATAAGTATAAGGTACGTTTCTTCCTGTCCGAAATGAGATTAAATCAGTAACCTGCCTATTCTAACTGAAGTAACTCTGCAAGTAAGTGAAGTGGTCAATAGGCATCACCACTCAACTTCCGTTCCTCAAATCACCAGCCGGTGCAAACCACCCAGCAAGCATCATCTTACATTCCACATATACCAAAAATATGTCAAAAAAGCTCAGATTTATCCTCAAGCTGTTCAGAAAACTCCATCTGACATCACTGTGCCAGCTGAGTATGTCAAGTCAACCATGGAGTGAATCAATCTTCGAAAGGCTCAATGTACAGAAGATCATATCCACTGGGACATCCATAACAAAACCGAATGGCTTTAGTGACAATAGAAATGTTTTCAGACATTACTACCTGTTAGTACCTCAGACAACAATACTCCATGAGCTGTTATTTACCTATCTGAATCTTAGTCGAGAGCCTTGACTAGCACTGGATATTTGCTATGTGCCACATTGTATTTACAGTCCAACATATGTCGGATGACGGAGTCGAATATTACTACCAGTCCAAGGAATCTGGTTAGTTTCGGGGGACTGGTAAGCGAACTTGTTCTCAGAAAACTTATCGAAGGGTGAAGATGTTGTTGATGGATCCCTATTGAGGTGTGAAACCTACCTACACTCAGTAGTGCATATAAAAATCGTATTGTCGTCAAAGTTTTTAAGTTACGAACTGCCATTCCTTTTAAACAAAGCAAGTGATTTATGAGTAGAACTTGGGATCTATTTCAATCACCATGGTATGACTAAAGATAATAAATTGTGCCCAAAACTTAGTTCAGTAAATTATACTATTTCATTGTATGGTGCATTCAATAACGTAACTGCAATGAAAACCTGATGATACCTAATTCATGAAACAAAGATTTTACAGCAACAATTTTAAATGTTAACATTCCCCCCGTTTCATCTGTGCTTCAAAGTCAAGACTAGTTATGTTTATATTCTGCAAGATCGTAACAATGTTTTGATGAAAACGGTTTGTATTATACAAAACATATTCAAAGTAGCGCATATTTTTCATCTCATGATCTGAGGTTGATCAAAGTGTGATAGCTTATACTTGAGATAGGTAATATTTGAACCGTATTTTCTCAGAAGAATTCCAGAGTTAGATGCAAGTTGGGATAGGCTTGAATTGGAACACAGATAAAAGTGATCCAGTCTTAACACGACAGCAATGAAATTATTTACTGTTGATTTCAACTGTTTTCAAAAATCCCGGTTACCTGGTCGTAACTAATGACATGTTAGAAATAAATAAATGGAAAACTCCAAGATCAAAAATTATTACACTTCTAATCCCTTTCTTTTTTCAGTCATCACTGATATCGAAAACATCTTATAATTCTAAGCATTTCTTCTCAAAGGGGCGAGTCATAAGTTTTCATTTCAGACGGAAAATGCCAGAAGAATATTAGTCAATGATATTACTGACCGCTATAAACTTATTAGTAGGTTATATCAAACTTATTTAGGGCATCTTTATCATGAGAAGGTGAATCAGTTGAATAAAAAACAATTACAAGATGTGTTGTTCATGCTAAGTCGTCGGCGACTGTGATAAAATAACTTCACCTAAACTGGAAGAAGTGTCAGATCCGTTAGACTAAACCATGACATCTTATCATGAATCTAGACAAACACATAATACTCTATAAGACCTGATAAAGACAGGTTAGCTATCCAAGTTCTGATCACTGATGAAAACAACATAGAATAGTATCATGAGAAGTAGAAATGAATGAAAATGAATATAAAGGGTTTGAAAGTTGGGGTTGTAAATAAATGATACTTAAACTCTGACACATAAAGAATGAATGAGTTAGTGTAACTGTGATAGGTCTCCAACCAAGTAGATGATAGTTTCTGATTAGGATGCCTAACATTCCAAGAACTGTAAACCAGTAGCTTAAATGTGCCAATATAATACATCAAGATGACAATCAAGGGCTTCATCAATTAATGGCAACTCTAAGTTTGACCGCCTTTGGCTTTCTTTGCGGTTATTTTCACTTCAGTTAAAACTGCGCATTGACAAAGACTGACACGGTATGTCCAGCAAACATCATCTACTAACGAATCCAGCTTCACCAGAACTCGCTAAATGATCCCATCATAGAATAAGCTCTGGACGTATTTGACTGCAATCTTAATGATGGATTTAAGAAATTGCCGTGTTATAGTGTGTAGAAAGATTACCAAAATCTTCATAAGAACCCGTATATGCCTAAAAAATTACTCAACCAATCGCTTTGATTTGAAGTTTCAGAAAACGACAAGTGTATCAACGCGTAAGTATCAGGTTGATTGAAGAGACGAAAAATCAAAAGAAAGGCCTTGAAGTAGCCAAGATCACTGTATTTCGTTTATACATTGTGGACTTTGCCACTGATGTTGAAAATACACGCTTTTTGTTCTATTACCACTTTTTTTTCATTGCGAAGGAACTGAGAAACTATTAAGCGTGAAATCTGAAGGTTATTTCTCAACCATCTTCAGATATATTAGTCGCCCTTCTGTACCACTCACGAGAGCTCAAATGTTGTAGATTTCTCTAAAATTATCCATTTGATATCGCCTGTAAACCGGCTTCTTTCATGTTAAATTCATATTTTGAGAATAAAATATTCAAAAGTTGTATTCATCATGGACTGACATGAGTTGGGGAACCATTGAAAATCTCCATTCATCTCAAAAATATATTGCTGTATAGTGCTCATTAGTGACTTGCTTCCAGATGGATATCACAAAGTTCTAATGAGAAGCCGTGACCTGTGAGATCAACCAGTCGTAAGTGAAGCGGATGCTAACTGAAGACCTTGGGTGATAGTCACACTATGTCGTAAACTGACAGAAGTTGGAAATTGTGAACCACTGGAAACCGACCCAGTGGCTGAATGGTTAACGCGTTCGTCGTAGAACCTGAAGATCCTGACTTCGACCTCTAGCCGGGTCGTGGGTACGTACTCCTGAGCAGTCCCATACTAGGACGAAACAGCTGTCCAGTGCTCTCAGATTTTCAATGGTTTCCCAACCGATTTCAATCCATGATGAATAATACATCTAAATTAAAAATCCCCACTTATCTCAAAAATAAAATATTCATTTATTTATGGTAACAAGTGACAATACAGGAGTTATACAAAAGAGACAACCAGAGTATATAAAAAGTGGTGACAGATAAAAAAAGGCAACTCTTTCTTTTAAAGAATTTCAAGCATTTTACAACGCTATAATTAAATCATGGAAGCAGAATCATCGAGGATTTTTGACAAATTCAGTAAAATACTGGATGACATACAGATAGAATCCACATCTATAAGCCCTCAGATTTTGAAACAGACTCTCAGTAAATACTTCAATAATGGAAACATTAGAGATAAAAATGAGCTTAAGGAGCCTGATAATTTTTTTCATGTTATGGTGACGAATGAAGACGATAATAATCCCTTCACTAACGACCCTGAAATAATAAATGATACTGTTATTTAATCAGTTCTTGTTAGTGAAAACCAAGAAGTATTTGCAGAAGGTTTGCAAAATGATGCACCATATTCACTTCCATCCAGTCTTTCTACAGCTATACCTCACAATAAACATCTACATGCAGTTATTAAGGAGTACCAGTGCAAGCCCAATCATCAGCATCAAAAATTACACAGATACACAAGGGGGTTCGAAGCTTCTGCACACATATCAAACGAGATAGTTGTTTTGCACAATAGAAGTTTACTATGTCAAAAACAATACATGTTCAAACGAGATAGTGGATACAGAGACCACCCATCTACAAGACAGCTCCACTTCAGACACCACATCCACTAACCAGTAGGCAGCTACAAAATCCCGAATCCACCCAAGTCACAGATCGCTTACAGTGCATCGGGCAGTCAGACGCAAGTCGCCAGGGTAGTATACTGTGGTGTTGACTATGGCGATTCATCGCATGGCGGAGTACCTTAATATTCCGACCAAGTACATCTAGATTACTCTGGCTCGGACCGGACAGACGATCTCAGGCTGTCATCTAAAAAACTGAGACTTGCTGCCAAACAGAACCAAAACAGTATGACAACACTGCCTTCTAAAAGTTCCCAAGTTATTTTGGTTTATTAAAGGTTGGCAACCATTTCACTGTTAAAATTCCTATAGCAACGCTCAAATCCACGTAGCTGCTTGGTATGAACTTAAAGCATTTTGGCGAATTCAGTGCCGTACAGCATCGGAAGTACACATTTAAAGCTGAGAGGAATTTTTTTGCAAATAGTTATCAGTGTATTTTATTAAAAGAAGAGGAAAACGTTCGTCAAATAACCTTCTTCAAATTGTTAATAAGTCATCCCCCTCATTTTCAACCGCAATTCAGTTACTTCAGATTACGCTACAGCACAGATTGATCAGAAGAGTATTAAAGAATAATTTGTCACAATCCAGAGTAACCTCACTAGTCAATTAAAAGACGTCATTGTACTATCGATTTCTGTTTCAAGGGGTAAGTGTTATAGTGTGTAGAAAAATTATCAAAGTTTTCATTAGTAGACGTAAACCATTGAAGCCTTTTCCAACCAATCGCCTTGATTCTAAGTTTCGGAAAAAGACATGTGTATCAACGTGTAAGTATTAGGTTCGTTAAAGAGAAGAAAAATCAATAGAATCTGAGTCTAGAGAGGTCTTGGAATAGCCAAGGCCACTGTATTTCGTTTATATATTGTAGACTTTGCCGTTGACGTTGCAAATACACCTTTTTGTTCTACTATCACCTTTCAGTTTGTCGAGAAATTGACCGAGCAACAAGAGGTGGAACCTTAAGACCAAATCAAGTCACTGTAAAGATATAAAATGTTGAAAGTTCAATGGAATGTGAACCATTAGCAAAATGTTTAGTTCACGTATAATATTTTACTTCAAGAATTGATTATCACCATATTTTGCCTATTTTAAGAAATAATTTCACTCTGTTGATTTTCTTTTTTTCTCATTACAGTTCATTTATTCAGTTTAGCCTGAATAATTGGCAAAGAAAATTTGAAAAGAGTAAAATACTTAAAAACAGTTCATTACAAAATTATCCCTTTCTCTGTCTCCCTCTCTAAATATATCTGAAAAGATGATACAAGAAATACTCCTTCTTTGATGACAAATAACGGTGGTGCAATATCATCTAAACTCTTGACAGATAGCTTTGGTTGGACAGAAGATGAAGTAAGCTTTGCAAATTACAGATTAGACAATAATAAAAAAGACTTTAATTTCTTTTTTCCTCTTTGAATAGGTCTGTGTACATCAAGATATATAAGAATTAAATCGTTTATTGTTTGAACAAATTGAAATTGCATTGAAAGATACACCAGAGATGAATTTAATAAATGACCTATTTCGAGGGATTCAGTCTACTCAGGTAATTTATTATAATTACATTTCTGTTATTTAGTAATTACAATCATTAGAAAATAACATGAATTGGCAGATTATATGTACTGTAGATCTTAATTTATCACTGTTAGAAAATTGTCCTGTAACGCAAAAAATGTTACACAAATGTCAACTGTCACACACTAACACTCTACAACTTCTTATTTGATTTCTCGACCCAGTTACTTAGTGAAGAAGATACACTGAGATGTGTGGAAGATGTACTCATGTAGAAGTGTTAAGGAAAATATATTGAAAATGTACAAATTCTTGTAAGCCTAGGTGACATTATTAAAGTGTCAATAAATGAAAACATAATGGATATTCGTAATTGATTATCGGTTGTCTATCAGTCTAGTTATATTTGTAATTAGTACAAAATCAAATTTTAACTAATCCATTTTTGGACTATTAGCTTGATTCACTTGTCAATATGAGGATGAGGATAACTGTAAGCTAATTTGTAAGTGAGCCTGAAATGTAGCCGCGTGACTGCTACTTATCAATCATATTAGCTATTCAGTAAGGATTTCTATTTGTAGTCGAAACCAACTTCAACCAATTTAAGCTCCACACCTTGAAGATAATAATAACATACTAGCCAAGATTTGAGAGTTTCTAGATATTCAGTGCCTAAATAGACTTTAAGTAAAGAAATTCAAGGAAAAAGGAGAGGTATTACATCTTGATGATGGTGCATCCATCACATCATCACCCTCCTACAAGTTTCAGAGAACAAGTTCGCTAACCAAACCCCCGAAACTTGACATTTCTAGGACTGATAGTTGTATTCGACTCCATCAACCAGCATATGTTGCAGTTGTATCTGATCATGAATGCAATGTAGCGTACAGCAAATATCCGGTGCTAGTCAAAGATATCCACCAACATTCACACAGCCATATACTAGCTTATTGAATGTTGCCATCTGAGGCACTAACAAGGAGTAGTGTCTATGGAACATTTCGATTGTCACAAACGCTATTTAGTTTTGTTATGGACGTCCTAATGCACATAATCCTATGAAGGTTTAACCTTTCGAATATTGACTGATTCACTGCGTAGAAGATATCTGGTTGACTTGACGTAGTCAGTTGGCATATTGGTGTTTGGGGAGATGATAAACAGAGTAGAGTTTTCTGAACAGCTTGAGGAGTGGTTTGCAGTGGCTGATGATTTGAGGGTAGGAAGTTGAGTGGTTGACTCTGTTGGCCACTACACTTGCTTGAAGAGTTGCCTGAGTCAGAGTTGGTAGGTTTCTGATAAAATCTCATTTCGCATCGGAAGTACATGTTTGGCGTTTTCTGTTGTATCTGATGTATTTTGCCCGAGAGGTACCCAAATTAACTAGTTGTATTAGCTAAAACTCCGCTCTATGCTGCTGTTGAGGTGTAAGACACTACCATTGACAGTAGAAGACGAGAAGTTACAGATTTCTAATCAAAGTTGTTTTCATAGCATTTCTCTTGTCTAGTGGATGCACTGTGAGAATAATGTTGAGAGTAGTAAGCAAGCAAGCTAATTCAGTCAATGGGGCTGTGAATCTTTACTGTTTGAGTTTATTTGGTTCTTTTTTGCAACCGCTGACACACCTTCTACCTTCACGTTCTATGTTAGCTAAATCATGAACAGGCTGAAAGAAGGTTGAGGATGAGCAAACCAAGATAATATGATCAACCCATGAAGTTTTTGTTGGCTTAAGCTGTGCAGTGAGGTGTAGGCTGCCTAAACCTGAAAAATTTGGTAATCTTTAATTATTTATTCCAGTTGCTTGCTTGTGGTTTGTCTACTTTAATATCATTCTTTACTAACACTTTCTATTCACCTGCTGGTTCACGGTGTAGCATCTTTTACTGATGCTCTTCGCGTATGTTTCCACTTCGTTTTTCCTAACTTTTTTCTGAACACATGAATTACAATTTGTATCTTGATTGGCAATATGCATCTGCTGTCCATTTTGTAATTGAAAATGTCTGAAGTATTATCCCTATCAATTGTTAATGTATTGGTCTACTTAAGTGAGTCCTAAGGTTCTCAGTGATTATTCTCGAAACTGAGTTACCCAGCCTCAATTCATATTACAGGTTAACTAAACAGGGTGGTGGGTGATTACTTAATATACATAATTCACTTCTAGATTGCGTCAGGTATGTCTTTAACAGTTGGGTTGTAAAGTATTTGACGTTAGCTAGGAGTAGTGTAATTTGAAGTTTCTGGGAGAACATGATTTTTCGCAAGACTGTGATAAGTATCATCATATCAGAAACTCATATCAAGTAGGTGGCCTACCGACAGACTTTCATTATTTGAGACCGAACCCATCATATCAGTCGCTTTATTGGCCGTATTATGAATACGATTCATACTGAAATCTCAGAAGCTAATTAGGCTACCTTTTTATGTTATTATCTGTGGCCCAGAGGATAACTCTTTGGCATTTGAAGTGATCAGTTCTGGGTTGGATTCTTAGTAAGAATAACATCAACCACTGAGACCCAGGTATATGCAACTGACGAGTCTCAAATAGGACGAAATGCGTGTCCACTGCTAGCCATTATGCATCGTCACTTAGGTTACCACCTAACAATAAACCTCAGTGAGTTATTCATCTTTATTCTAGTTAAAAGGTTTATCCCTTCTTAATTCCTGATATTTACTTCATTTCTTCCATACAGATTCAGTGTTTAAAATGTGGTCGAATTAGTGAACGGAATGTAGATAAGTTTTCAATGAACAGAAAAATTTTAATGCAATAACCTTCTTCTTTCTTCCTCATCTTCCTACTCCTTCTTTTCTTGTTGCTTTGTATTCTCTCCATCTCCCTCTCTCTCTCCATCTTCTTCCTCTCTCAACAATAAAAAACATGTCAAACATATTAGGATAAATTTCAAGACATTAATCTATCTATGATGGATAATGATTCTGTTGAAGATTCATTCATACTCGAATGGAACAGTTAGCTGGTGATAATCAATACTTTTGTGATGGATGTTAAACCAAAGTTGATGCAATCAAGGTAGGTAATGAGAAGAATTTATTTTGTACTTTCAGTCTTTATTTTTCATTTTTAAAATTAATACTTTTAACGAAGTAATACACAGAAATGATTAGGAATAAATGGTGATTGAACATTTATTTTATTGTAGTTTAAAACTACTCTTCAATACATAATTTTATATCATTAGATGAATAAAACTAAGGTTTTTAGGTCAGATATAAAGCATATTATGGCTAATTAACTGTCTTGTAATTCATACAATAATAAGGAACCTTTCACGTAAATGCATCAGTGCAATCTGCTATAAACCTTAGGAGAATAGAAAAAAACAGAGATTGGTAGAAATAGAAAGATGTTGAAAACAGGAATGCCGTAAATATGTGATACTACTTGCCACTGTAAACGATGTTACCTACATTCCTCAGTACCTGGTGCTTACCACCTTGAGGACATCAGACAACTCATCACTTTTAAAGGTTCTTATTATGAAAATGATCCTATTAGATAATAGAAAATTAGTAAAAGATAACTCATCGAAAAAATTTTCTTTCTGACGAATCATTTCAAAAGTTGTACAATTGTAATCATACTGTGAAACAAAATATATGTGTCCATCAGTGGTAAATGGGCCGATTCAAGATCATCAGAATTAAATCAATATAGTCAAAAGGTGGATTTGGTTGGAAGGTCAGATCAAGGTCATCAAAAGAAATGAATAAACTATCTTAGGGAAGTTACGATCAAGGCAAAATAAGAGATTCAATATATCTGTTTGAACACAAATCAATGTTTCATAGATGGATTGTCAAAGACTTTGCAATGGAGTCACTTCGAGAGGTAGATCAAGTTAGAAGCTTTCACAGAGGTGTTTACTTCAAGTTGCCTCTAAATGCTTGATGTTTCTCTTCAGAAACATACAAATAAGCTATACTATATATACATATATGTTGTAAGGTAGTTAGTTTCAGAAGCATTTGAGGTTTTAAGATTATATCCTGTTTCCTTCAAGTGCTGACGAATAGAGATTGACAGGTTCATATAGTTTGTCATCCATCTAGGATGACATAACTCGTCTTAACTCATAACCCATCTTTGTGTTATTGTCTTACCAGTGTACATTCTCCAGTAGTTGAATGTAAGTTCATACATAGAGTTGAACGTGACATGAACTACTGTTAAAATAGCGTTATATAACTAGTTTTCGGAGCGATTCATGCATTAAGTCAACTAAATCATTATCTGATTTTTACCATTAAAAAAAATTTACGACTTAACACGAAGACAATGAACAGTTATAGAAGAATAAGCTAATTCCTATGATAAACTTGACTAAACTTTGAAACGACAGTAACAACAACTCTATGATCCCATGATATATTGAAAGCATTTCCTAATCTTTTTTTTAACAGATGACACGGTTCGAAGAATTACCACCAATCCTAACACTTTCTTTATCAAGATTCTATTTCGACTAGGAAATAATGCAACCGGTTAAATTACAAAAAATATGTAGTTTTCCATTCATTTTGGATATGACTAATTTTCTAAGTCGTAAACCAAAACAGGTACCGTTTTCTTGTACAATATAATATTACATATATATATATGTATATGTATATATATATATATATATATATATATATATATATATATAATAACATAGTAATAATAATGATTATTACTTGTCCCTTGGGTTCCTAGTGGAACATAGGGCTTCAGTAGCACACCTCCATTCCACACTGCACTCTCTCTGCAATATTTCGAACCTAGTACCACGACTGCTCACAAGCTCTCATTTCTTTCTCAGACCATCTCCTCAATGTCATCCTCGCCTAGGATGCCCAACTCACCGTTTCCCATCTGGGTTCGTCCCAAGGACTGGCCTGAAGCGTGATGTCCCCAAATAGTCTTCTCAGTGCATGCCCAATCCATCTCCACTTCCTTCCACTGCATATTTGTTGAGCGATAGGTTCTTGCTTCATTGGTTCGTTGCCAGCCAACCAGAGTTGCTTGTTGCTTATTCTTATTATTCTGGCCATCTGATCTTCAGTAACGAGTCAGAGTAGGCAGTTGTTGATGTATGATGTCTGTAGTTTGTTGGAAATGCTTTTCGTAACGCGTCGCCAAGTCTCTCGACCATCACATAGAAGCACTGACTTACTTGACTGATGTTAGTGTTGAAAATCCGGATCTTGTTGTTTATGGTGTGTGCAGTAGATCTCCACACTGGTTTCAGGTTAATGAACACCTATCTTGCGCCTCTGATCCTGGCTTTGACGTCCTCGTCTGTACCACCAGCTGTAGTTGAAACGATGTTGCCTTGTTTAGTTGGGTGAAAGAGGCTACTTTCTGTAAGTTTCTCCCGTTGATGGTGATTGAAGCTTGTTGTTGTTGGTGGCGTTGGTTGCATATCATCATTACCTCTATCTTCTCTATGTTCACTTGAAGGAAGTCTCGTCTTCGCTGCCTCTTCTGTCAACAATAATAACTTGTGTAAAAAAACAAATTATCCCAGTAACCAAGAACACTTTGGTTTACCAAATTGGGTTATACTTAATATCTACAAACTGATGATGGTGTACTCGTTTGTTGTCCAAAACACGCTAAGCTGAGGAGAACTGGAATCCGTGAACTAATAGTTTAAATTCTTTTTTCTGTTTCACCTAAAACAATAATATAACTCTGAAGTGCATATATGGACGGGCAGTGTGAAAATAATTTACAAACTTTACTAACATTTCTTAAAGTTGATTAGTTTTTTTTTAACTAACCAAATTGTCCTGTTAACAGTGTTTCTTGATCATTATGACCATCTAAGATAACCATAGTTTGACAAACCTGCATTACTGAAACTGGGTGACGACTGAAGCTGAAATGAATATTTTGCTAATACTCAGATTTTCATTTCACCTTCATTCATTACCCAGTATCAAAGTTAGACCTGAGAAACAGAAATGTCATTAAAGAATGAAATATACAAATCAAAATCAAAATTATTATTCATATTTATCAGCTGTGTTATCATAATGATGCATATATCACGATTACTTCTTAAATTTGTAATTGGTAATTCAAATGAAAAGTACATCAGCATTCTTGAATACACTATAAACGTATAGCATAGTGACTGGAATGTAGCCTAACATAGGCCAGTGAGGAGGCCAACTGAAACTATCCGAATCAAGTTAAAGTATACTTACACCAACTATAACTTGTCTACGATACAGCCTGAACCTGAATAAGACGTGAGTGTTGGTCCTTCAACTCTCCTTCAAGTTGCCAATGACTGTTCCAAATCTAAAAAGAAGCGGAGCAGCTGGATCTAACGATTTGTCACCTAAAATACTTTCAAGGTTGAAGGTATGAGGTTACTGAGCAAAGTAACCAAAGTGCTGCGTAGTTTGTGGGAATCAGAGGTAATCCCGTTGGTCTGATCTGCTTTACTTATCATTTCAGTCAATAAGAGAGGAAAGAAGTCTTCTTTTGACAACCATGGGGGACCTAGTTTGACTAATATCCTGTTTAAGATGCTATGCTGTGTAGTTATCCAATGCCCAGCTGGAGGTCGAGAACAAAATCCTCAAGAAGACCAGGTAGATTTCAAACCTTAAAGGGGGTGTATCGATCGTATATTCTCCCTTCGACAGGTCCTGGAACACAGGCTTACCTACCAGCCAGTGGCAGACAATTGTCATACATGTTGACCTGAATGCGGTATTCGAATGACTTTTTCTACCTTGACGTGTTGTAGCGGCGTCTTACTGTGAAAGGAGTACCGTGAAAGCATATAACACCGATCAAAGCTCTCTCCTCGAACTCGCACAGCAACGCCAAGGCTCATGGAGAGTTGTTACGTGAACTGACGATAACTGGTGGTGTTCTCCAGGTATACCCATTGCCACTGTTCCTATTTAATTTAGTCTTAGTCGCAAGAATGAGCATAAGCTTAAGTACATGTGACTTCCCTGAAATTGACCTACTTCTTGCAAACCATGTGGTTGGTTCGAAGCATACAGACGACCTTGTCCTGTCAGAGGAAGATAATGAGAAAACCCCAGGTCACCTGAACACTTTGAGAAGAATTACGAGTATGTTTGGCATGCTCTAGGACTGGTCTGCCACTACGCGCAGTTTAATGTTAGGAAGTTGAGTAGTGAAATGTTTCGACTACTTTGCTTACTTGAGGATCTACATCACCTCGAACGGGCTGATCGGTGACACAGTCTCAGCTGGGACAGAGAGAGCCCGTCTGGCATTTGCCAACTTGCGTCATCTTTGGCATGGGCCAGTGAGATACCGACTACCTATCAAAGAACTATCCTGCACCATCAGAGACTAACTGATCCCGTTTTCGAAATTCAACTGCGTGAAACATTAAGTGTCGATGAAAATAAAACTAGGTAAGTTATCAGCGTAGCTCACTAGTCTGGTGCACAGTACTCAGGTTTTTTGAAGCAATGAATTAGTAATTTTTTCCTCAGTGAGAACACCATCAGTGACCAAGATACAGATTCATTTAGCTGACGAATTTCGCGTAGAATGGAAAGTAAGTTTCAGATTACATTACTAGCCTTTATGATGCATAACTAATGTGACAATTATATATTGCCAACAGACTAGGTTTACCCGGTCCACTGATTCATGTTTACCTGTTCTTAATGAACCCTGAATACTTTTATTTTGTTTCATTTTTATTTTAGAAAGTAGAATATGAACTATTCTCAGCTGTAATCCACGTTGGTGGGAGTACGAGTGGTGGGCATTATCATGTATTCATCAAGGATCTTTATGGTACTATATGCAGTCAGTCTGCAAATGATCTTAATGCGGTGAGATAAAAATGACTCTTCATTGATAATATATAATAGAGAAAACACAACTAACGCTAATAAGTTCTAATTTATGTAGACAAATATTTATTCTATTTTTCAGATGTTGTTAAATATTACCAAGGTTTCGGAATTAGACTCCATGCATTGTATCAATAAAACAAAAAGTTGGTGATATGCTTCAGCTTGACAACTGAACATTTACCTAACAAGCTAGAAATCATTATCAGTGAAATTTTGTAAAGACTCTTGCATCATTGTAAAGTTTAACATTCAAGTTCTGTGTCTATCAATGTAGTCTGTCAAAGGAGTCAAACAGAATCACTTACGTTATCGAAGAACAAATCAAAGTTGGTTGATACTAGTCAGATAAGGAATTTATAAAAAAGCTCGGTCATAGCTATGCATACAATTGCATACAACCATGTAAGAGGATGTGACAGAGTGAAAATCCTTAGAACTGACATAGTGAGGTGGAAACAGATGTTGATTACCGTATCTTTGCTTATCCAATTAACACTTAATACAGGCAACAGGAATGACTGAACGCCTGGTCCAGATCTACGAAAAATCTTTGTCATAATAAGTGGCTTAAGCATGCAAGTGGTCTGACTGGCTCGCACTGTGTCACAGCACTGCATACGTATGGCATGGTATGTTGTACTGTATTACAATGCTTTCTTATTATTCTTAGGTTCGATAAATAATAGACATCAATTTAGACTGTGATCAGTCAGTATGGCATCCATTGTTCTAATGTATTCAGATTGGTTGACTAGATAGTGACTATGAATGGTATTAAAATGTCTCTAGAGGATGTTTCGATATTACGACGGATATTTCAGTTAATTTATTAGATGTATCACACAATGGAACAGTATTATTTACTGGATTACATTTCGAACACAGTTTATTGTTCATAGACATATAAAGATAGCTCCACAGCTTTGAGACAGTTAACATAGCTCTAATCTTATCGACTCCTTTGTACCACTCGAGCGAATACGCACTTTTCTTTAACGTAAGTGGATTAGTAATAAGTTGGTTGTTGGGATGTATTCTAGCTGACCTTCTCGTGTCCAAGTTGAAAAACAGAAGTCCTAAGGAGTACATACACCCCTATGATATGTACTACCGTTATATAGACGATACTACTATTTTGGTGTAGTAAGAACGTTAGGTTAGATGACCTAATCCAGAATATTGAAAGAGTGCATCCAAGGTCAAGTTTTGTATGGGAAGTTGAAAATTCCAAAAAAAATCCCTTCATGGATTTCCTTCTTATCATGTTCGATAAATAATTTGTAACATATTTGTTAGAAGCGAATACTGAAAATCATCTTCAAGAGCAAAAGTACACATATTTCAAAAGTTTCAATCCCTTGTTGTAGAAAAGAAGTTTGATTAGATGTTTGGCAGACAGAAATAGTTCAATGCATCCAGTTAATACAACCGAAGTGCAGCTAAAAAGCTGCACGGATATCAGGAATAATTCATTAGGAAGATAATGGTAGCAAAAACGAATACAGGAGTGACTTCCACTAGTGAGAAGGTATTTCTAAGCCTGAAATCCTCACTAATAGACTAAGACGATCTCTGACACTTTCCCAACACTACGAGTAAGGCTAACTTTTATTGCTGAATATCTTTTGTCACCATGATTGAAAAACTGACTTCATATCTCCACTTCAATGGGCATTCATAAATTCATTTACTTCTGTCGAGTAAGATGCTTGTCACAAAAAGTTAGTGAACACTTACCTGTGTGTCTGACAAAACAAGAAAAAAAAACTGTTGCTAGTTCCATACAGACATGTCTAGTCGGAACCAGTCATTTAGTCTGCAAAACAACGATTGTCTGAGGGGTTTGCAAGGTACCAAACTGTGTATCAGAGTCTTAAAAATTCATCTTCTGCAGTCTACTGAATCTGTTACTGCTAAAATACTGGATAGAATTTTGTTTCCTGCAGAAACTTTCACGTTACAGTGTTTTTCTATGACCCCTCAGGTAACTGGATTTCATGTAACTCAAGAAAAAGAAGAATACTACCTTAAAAATAAAAATAAAATGCGCATTAACCTAAAAATGAATTGCTGTATAGTGCTCATTGGTGAAACCTATCAAGATGGATATTCTGAAGTTCTAATTAGAAACCGTGACCTGTAGGGTTAGCCAGTCGGTAGTAAAATGGATGTCAACTGAACAACTTGGTGGATAGTCGTACTGTATCACGAACTGACAGGAGTACGAAACTGTAATAGATGAAATACGACCCGGTGACCGGATGATCAGTGAGTCTGTCGTGAGATCTGAAGGTCCTGAATTCGGTCTCCAGCCGGCTTATAGGTGCGTACTGCTGCAGCGTCACATAATAAGACGAAAGAGATGCCCAGTGCCCCCAGGTTTTTAATGGTTCCCCAAATGATAGTCTATGATGAATAATAGCTTTGAAATAAAATCTCCACTGACCTCAAACTGCTTCAAAATAAGTGCCACCCAAAAATTCTTTAACCACTTGATGCGTGTATTTTTTTTCATGCTAGAAATTATGGTATTTAAAGGTTGAGTCTGATAAAACCTTTTAAAACAAAAAACAAAAGTAGTTGCTCGAATGTTTTCGTGTTTTCAATGATGCAGTCAGTGTCTTGCGTGTTCACTATTACAACTTTGCACTCAAAGATTTGATTACATAAAGTATTAGGCAAGACAGACAAGTAGACTGATGAGATTGTAGACCTTAGTCGATTGAGATGACTTCAACAAGCGCTGTGCATGCCAAGCTACCTCAGCGTGGCATACTACAGGAAGCTGGATTAGGTTGGAAGAGCATTCAGCGTGGCCAGACAAAGACGTAGCACCAGCCAGAGAAGTCCCTTACAGTCTTGATGAGTCGTGTAGAGGGAAATGTAGAATGCCTGACTAGGGTCTTCAAGACAAAAGGAATCAGTGGTTGAGGTCTCTTGATAATATGGTTGGAAATCAGTCTCAGTGATGTAGATGTATTCACTCCTTCACATCATCTAAAGCTTGAATATTTACACTAACCTTCATCTTCGGATTGTTTCTTGTTTCATACAACTTTGTCTAGTTTAATATCACTCTTCTTCGACCCACCCGTTCTTTTTATTCTACTGTGAAGTGTGAAAAGTTGGGCCAATGCACCTGCGTGTGAGGTTCTGTGTTAATTTTGACTGTAGGTCTTACTTAGACCGCTTTGAAGTAAATATGAAGATGACCAAGTTTCTGGTTAAAACTCTTCACTTGTCTCAACAAAAAATCGACAAAATCCCAACCGTAAGTTAACTTTTTTGTTTTATCACATAAATACTAAATAAGATTGACTATAAAGACCAGCTGACTAACTGGTCGGATAGGCTATTCAACTACTCGAATTCGACTAGAAAAATAATTTTTCATAAAATAAAGAACCGAACTGGTAATTTAAGTAGTTCTAAGACTAGCTGATAGAGTAAGTCATTCAATTATTTATTTATACTCATTTTCAAACTCTTAACTGATGATAAAGGTGAAGGCAAACGACGAAAGGTGAGTCTCAAAAGGGATATTCATTACGACAACTTGCACGGTACTGAAATATAAATTTGCACATTATGTTTAAGTTCCTCTTCTCCTATCTCATCTTGCTATTGCTATGGCCACATCATTGTTTACGCTTCTCTAGGGCAGAATATTTATCCATTGCTCCTAATTGCTTACGACTTCTTCTAACCTCTTAAAATATACTAATTATATGCTTTCTTATCAGTAGCACCCACTACAAAGGTACCTACTACACCTATAAACATCTTTACTACTCCTAAAGACTTAAACCCAGTTAACAGGAACAACAAAAATTGAAAGTTAACTTCAGGAATAGATGTACACCACTGAAATTCGTTCACCGGACTAGCAGTATTCTCTAGTCTCTGGAATGATTAGGAAATGTTGCCAATATTCATAACAAGCCAAGTAGTGGATTAGTCCTACGAGGCGTATGGGAAGATTTACACGGTCCTCAATAAAAGGATCATAAAATATTCATAGTTCTGGGTATTTGTTCGGTACTTGTAGTCTTCCGTTGTTATGCAGGGTGTAACTGGTCAACCTCTGTTGGCAGATGGACTGATACGTAGATGCCTCCTACTGCTGAATATTCATGATGTATCCATCTTGGTGACTAGTAGTGGAATCCAGGATGTAGGTACTTTATTTGTTTGAGACTCGCCAGCTGCATTTATCCGTACCCTTGTAGATGATGTAGTCCTACTGAGACTCGAACACAGCAACTATCGCTTCAAACACCAAAGTAATTCCGCCCTGTATAGCAACAGGTGATTGCAAGAACCGAGCAAAAACTGATACTCACTACACAGGATATGGCTGTCGTGCTCAAGTGGCCTAGTGGATAACACTGCTGTTTGGAGAAATGACTGATAGGTTTAAGTTTCAGTGCGGACGACATCACTCACTGGGTTGCAGTTACATCCAGCTGATGAGTCTTGCCCATTCTGGTTTTCAGTTCTATTCCCCAAAATGAAAATAGTTCTGAGTTGTTTATTTTCGTAGAGAATTTTCAATATATTTCCAATACTTACATAAGCATTGATATTTACTACTATGATTCATATCATCACATTTTGTATTTTTGTATTTAACTAACAGAATCATAAACATCACAATCCGCTTGATTCCACATTAACAGCTACATACAGAATTAAATTAGACAGTAAAAATCCTGGAAAAAAGCCATTCATAACCCATGATCATTTCGCTTTAAATAACCATCTATTTGCTTATATAGATAATAATACTAACGTCAGTGATGCTGATATGAATCTGAATAAAGATAAAAATCAACTGGTGATTGGTGACGATGACAAGAATGTTGACAGTGATGTGGACGATAAGAACGACAAGGAAGATGAAAAAATGAATGATGAAGGCAAAGTTAACGATACTGAAAATTCATTGGATAAACAATATCTACAAACAAATCTCCATGATTCTCTTGAGTCCTTACAATCAATTCATTTAAACGAAAAATCTTCACTATCTGAAATTAGTTTATCAATTAATAAAAAGGTAATAAATAAACAAGTGGAATTAAATGATAAAAATTGCGCGCACAATTTAAAATTTGATTCAACCGGTAGATGATGTATTTAAACAAACTTTGGAGGGCAAACAAAAGTTATCAATAAACACTTTTGATCACAATGGTATTACTACTTTTAATGAAGAAAATGAGAAATTGTGCAAAGATATATTCCATCGAAAAATTAATAAAAAGGAGATGGAACAAAATTATTTAAAGAATTTGTATAAGAATGAAAATGACTTCAAATATTTACAAATTAGGTAAGTTTAAAACGATTCTATTTTCAAACATCTTAAGATTCCCATAATATTAATAAAAAGCAACAATCTGAACAAAGAATATTCCTGTAGAATCCATTTGCATAGAGTAAAATCAAGAAAAATAAGTGGCAAATAAATTTTCAAAATGGAGTGAGATTTAAGGGCTATGAAGAGATTGATTTTTCGTTATAAAATTTGTGAATATTGGGATTATATATATTTAGATGAATTATGTGATGGCGAACGAAAAGACAACAAACAGGAGTGTCTTTGAGTTTATACAAAGGAGCAATAAAGCTTGAAAATGATCTTTCTGTATGAGTAGTTCAAGTTTAATCAGTTTTATTGCGATAGCATCAGTTATATTTAGCAGATTTTGGTGAGCCACATGTGGTATTGTTTTTAGAATACGATGAACGATGCCCTATGTCTGCTAGGTGTGCTAGGACCGAACTTTTCATCACTTCACTCCGTTCTTTCTAAATCAAGCTGGTAAATGCTCCCATATCCGGAGATGCATGTACTTAATCATGCATCCTATGTAACTAGTTCTATAGGAAGGCTAGCTTTTAGTCTCAGATTAAGCATTGACTGACTACTGAAATATATACAAATCTGACCCACATAAAACATCCTATTAAGTGCTTTAGCTAGGCACTTCGACTGAATTTCAATTGCAGCGCCTCCCCTGAAACGAAGGCTTCTTCTTCACTGTCACCAGATCTCATTTAGGATCAATGTAATTAATGTTTACTTTGATGAACTTATCTGAATATCCATTTTCGCTTAGAGCATCATGGGTACACAGTAGTTCTTTTTGTACACACTCCTTGGAACATATATACCTTACTCTAAATGCTAGACTTCTGATTATATTACCTTTGTACTTCATTAGTAGGAGGCCGAAAAAGTGTATACAGTAGCTTCAACATCAGTTTTCTATATATACTTCTTAGCACAGAGACATATTTTCTTGTCATATATATGTATCAAATCATTGATTTCATTTTCCTATGTAAAATAAATTGATGGGTGAACGCAGTTGAAACCGTTCAGAATAGAACTAATATATACGCCCTTATTAAAGACTAGAAAAGTATCATCTATGTACTGACAATACAACTTCATATTGGCAGTCTGAGTTTTCATAGGACCATTTTCTAATTTCGCCTAAAATATGTCTGCAGATATTAGGCTTAATAGAGATCCTATAAGCACTCCGTCAACTTCTCTGTAAAGATTACTAGTGACGATGAATTTGACATTCATTGTGCATCTTAGTAATAGTTCCTTCAAATTTGTTACATAATGTTTTGTTATGATGAACTTACTGACTATTGGTCTGAGTCATGAATGAATATGTTAACTTTTTTTAACCAACACTTTCCGATAACTTCCTCTTTAGGCTCTATATTTTTATATTCATATTATTCAGATATAAGAATGCATACATGGTAACATAATACATAAATAAGTAGTGCCATAGCAGTCATACCTGACATAAGAAATTCAATGTACGATACTACTGCGAATGCCTAGTTACTGTTTTCAAACTTTTACAAAAGTATATAATAGGACATACTATTAAGAGCCTGTTTAAATTCATAGATTGACTGGAAGATGGTTAAAACATTGGAAAAAGCAATGATCATGGTTGTACTGCGTTCTCTGAGCTAGGTTGTTTAATCGTGAAGCTTTCATCACCTTGCTAGACGACATCATCAGCACTAACTTCAGTATGAAGTGAGCTGTCAATATCTCTCCGTGAGTGACTTAGTAGCTTGCTCTGACGATATGGTCTGTGACTGGTCGTTTTCTTCGATTGTTGTGCCATTGATTGTATAGACATTCCTGTTGGCTGTCCCTCTGCTTCATCTTTGACCTTTCTGTCGTTTATCATCTCTCTTATTGGTTGATAGATTGGGTCTTTGTCTATACATCTATTGATTGCTGACTGACCTGAATGCCAAGCTTCCAGAAATTCTCTGAAATTCTTTGTGTTTCCTCTGTCCAAAATCTCTATATCGTCGAAAGTGAATCATGTCCATAGTTGTTATCCACATGCATTGAAATGAAGGACGAAATGTCGTGCTGCTTAATAGCCAATTGGTGTTCATGTAGAAGAAGGCGAAGAGGGCGGCCGATTTGACTGATGTAGTATTGACTACAGTTATTGCAGTTGATTTTGTAAATGATATTTGGTTTGTCTTCTCTGGTTGTCACATCCTTTGGTCTGCATTATAGTGTTTGGAGGGAATTTTTCAGTTTATGAGCCACAACAATTCCCAGTAGTCTCAGAAATCTTGTCGTGATTTCTGATACATTCTTTGCGTATGGTAGGGTGATGCGTTTTTTGATTTCTGTCGATGACTTTGTAGTTGTTGATGCACGGGACAGGCATCTTCTGATAAAGTTTCGTGGATAGCAGTTCTTCTTTAGGGTGGACATCAAGAAAGAGCCAAACAACCAACTACCATTCCCGGATGTTTTAGTCAGTAGGACAAAAACGGGGAAGCTGGAAACCCAAGTATAAAGGAAGACAACACACACTGACCAAATCTTCAACTACAATGGCAACAACCCAACAACACACAAAATCAGTTGCGTATAGACTCTATTCAAAAGAGCGAGAACACACTGCAGCACAACAACCTCACGGAGAGACGAAGAAAATTACTTGATGTCCACCCTAAAGAAGAACGGCTACCCAGGAAACTTTGTGAATTACGTTAATCCATTTTATGAAAGACTATCTACTCAACTAAAATACCGAAACGTGATCGGTTACTTCAGATGGCTGGTAAAGTCGTTTCAGATTTCTTAAGAATACATAGGCCTTATTTGTTACTTCCGTTGTTATAGCGAGCTTTCAAGACACTCGGGATGTTTCTACATTCACTCAGATCTACATGATGATACTTTCATGGAGTGGCTTTAAAGACCACATTACCAACTGATGAAATAATCAGTCAAGTTCTATTATTTTAGCTAAAAGGTAACTGATTATCTCATCAGTTGATGAGTTTCCCTTAAAAGTCGCTCTTTTTCCTTCTAATTCTAGAGTGATTTTAAAGATCAACCTTGCAACCGCTGTGATAACTAATCAGGCCTCGGTATTCTAGCTAGAAAGGTAGTTTTTCACTAAATATAGAAGCCTGGTTAGTTTTCTCAGTAGTTGTCATGTGACCTCTAAATTAGTCCACGAATTAGGAAGACTTTAAAGGCTACCCAAGCAACTACTAAAATAACCAGTTACGGTTCTTTATTTTATTGGAAACTGACATTGCTACCGGAACACAGAAACCTAATTAGTTATTTCGATTGTTGGTAAGGTGACCTTTTAGTTGATCGTAAAGACCTCCAATACTAAAGGTCACCCCAGCAACAATCGAAATAACCAATTAAACTTTTCTATTTTATGAAAATCTGCTTTTCAAGGCGAAATGAAGAAACCTAATTGGCTATTCCGATTGTTGTCTATGCAAGAACTTGTGAGGAATCATGCTCCACACTTGTCCACCACAAACAAAATATTAACCCGCATCATCCTGGAGAGACTAAAACATGCACTCGATTACAAGCTACGACCGAAACACGCTGGCTGAATTCAAGAAGAACAATTCCTGTATGCATCAAATTGCAATGCTACGATACGCTACGCTTCATCATAGAACAGAGTATAGAATGGCAGTTAACCCTGTACCTAAACTCAACTTCGTCCACTTTGAAAAGGCCTTCGACAGTGTCAACTGAGAAGTATTTTGGCAGCCGATTCAACACTATGGAATATCATAAACCCTTATCAATCTCATTCAACAGCTACACGCTAAATGTTGTCACATACCAAGTGATTGACAATGGAAATCTCAGTGACACCTTTGAAGTGAAGACAGGGGACAGAAGTAAGACAAGGCTACCTACTATCACCGATCATCTTGCAGGTTGGGATGGAGTGGATCATGCAGCAAACAGTGAGGAGTGAGAAGATGGGTATACGCTAGCTGGACAGAATCTAGGAGATTTGGATTTCGCCGATGATGACTTATGTCTAATATCTTGTCGCACAAACTCGAAGGCGAAAACTAGCAAGTTGACAGGAGAGTCAAGGCAGCGAAGATGGGACTTCAAGTGAACATAGAGAAGATAGAGATGATGGAGATATTCAACCAACAACAAACACCAGTCACCATCGTTGGGGGAAATCTGAAGAAAGTTGTTTCTTTCACCTACCTAAGCAGCATCGTCTCAACTACATGCGCGGCACAGATGAAGATGTCAAAGCCAGGATCGGTAGAACGGCAAGACATGCCTTCATTAATCTTAAATAATCAGTGTGGAGATCTACTGCACTCCGAGCAAAGAACAAGATCCGGATTTTCAACACTAATGTCAAGTAAGTCAGTGCTTCTATGTGGTTCAGAAACTTGGCGCGTAACGAAAAGCATTTCCAATAAACTACAGACATCATACACCAACAACTGCGCACTCTGACTCGTTACTGAAGATCAGATGGCCAGAATAATAAGAATACACAACAAGGAACGGTGGGAACGAACCAACCAAGTAGGTGTGACCCAGCAAATCTGCAGAAGAAAGTGGAGATGGATTAGATATACACTGAGAAGGTCGACTGTGGACATCACTTGCCAGGCCAGTCCCTGGAGTTGAAGCCAGATGGGAAACGACGAGTTTGGCGTTTGAGCCGAGGGCAATATGGAAGAGATGGTATGAGGAATAAATGAAAGCTTGTGGGCAGTCGTGGCGCCAGGTTGGAAAGACTTCAGAGAGTTGAATGAAGCGTGCTACTGAAGTCCTATGTCCCACTAGGAACCGGAGGGAAAAATAATAATAGAATAATAATTTGTGCAATACATTTTGAACATTCCAATCACACATATACAGACTAGATTGGGTGAATATATGTATCTAAATGGCTTGAAAAACAGTTTAATACACAAACTTTGATAAGTATAGGTGACAGATATTCATCTTCATCTATAGCAGAAAACATCATTGAAATGAATCATAAGGTTTATATGAAAACAGCATTCAAGATATTATCTAGGAATAGTCAGGGGCGAATACTGAAAGTTTCCGAAGTGTTAGCCATTCGTAAACTCAAGCCACCGTTATGTGTACAAAAACAATTTGTTATTTCACTTAATTTGCCTTGGTAATCTGATTATATTACTAAGACTAGTGTCATAACCTTCTAACATTCATTATATTTTGACTTTTCATTTTCATATATAAATTGACTTGATAAGTAAATGTGTGATCTAATTGTTCGAAATGTATTGCGTAGATACATTACACATTGTTCAGATAATCTTTGTCTTCTAATAATGTTATCCAAATTTAAGTTCTGTGCTTCGCATGTTGTGAATGTCCACCGACATTTAGTTGTACTTTCTTTGTCTTTTTGTCTTTCTGTTTATTGCCTTGTATCTTGATGTGGCGATGCAGGTTGTAACAGTGTCAACTGTCACACGCACACAGTAATATGAGATTCCAGATTGATTAATTTGTTTGAATAATTAATCCGTACATATCTCATAATCATAAAACAGTACCGTTAAGACTGAAATAAATCATTGTTGATAAGTGTCTTTTTTTTATAGGTGGAGCTTCGGCTCGATGGTTTAGGGAGGTCCTATTTTATCAAGCAAATAATACTATTTCACTGTTTGGTTTAGGGAGATGACTTTCAACCATTGGGTTGGAGATTTGGTTTAGGCGGACAGCCATCACACAATAAGTATGGCTCATTGCCTATTCCACGAACGTGAACAAGGTTGTTAAATATGTTTCTTTTCTTTTTACTTCCTTCTTCATAGTGTTACATGTTGGGAGAAAACCGACAGAAAGTAGTAGACCCAGGTCTGATGCTTGTTAACAAGGTATATCTGCAACAGTAATGACACAGTGTAAACAGTAAATTAGTTGGTGTTACTGAAATGTTTAGTTCCTAGGTTAATTGTATTCTATGTCTGTCCTTTTCACACCTTGAGAGAGATATTTTTCAGGTGGTCATTCACCATTAGTCATTCTTATTAAACAGAAAAACTTCCCTTTGAAATATTGAACGAAAACAGGTTGCAAAAGTGTTTGTCATTGAGAAAATTAGATCCTGATTTCTGGATCCTTGCCAATATACCTAATTTTTTCAATAAAACAGTATAAGAATAGGTACTCTGATAGTGAATGATCGGTTGATGTAAAGTTGATATATTTTTCTAAGTTGGTTTCTTCATCATGGACTGACTTCACTTGCAGAACTATTGAAAACCTTGAAGTACTGGAATACCGTTACATCAGCAGTGTGCACTCATGACATAACCAGAGGTCGAACTCAGTACCTTCTGGTCCCGCTGCAAGTGCGCTACCATTGATTCATTAGATCGGAGTCCACTGATCTACATATTTCTACTTCTATCAATTCACAGTCTTGATCCAAAGCTATCGTTGTTTTACTATCCTCACGTCCAACTTGCTTTCCTTCACCAATTAAAGCCAATCCGTGTAGAATACCAACGTGTAAGCAAGAAATCTCCACAAACCTCCAAAATTGAATAATGTTTGTTTGTTAGTAATTTCTCCTTTTACAATCACTTAATCAAAATGGTTAGGTAATTTTGAAAACCGTATCATATTTTATCAATTAGATGTTGGTAGAATTTGTTTTTCTTACTTGTTCCTTTCATTTTCGTTTCAATATTCAATCGTTCAAGTAACCTTGACCAATCATCTTTTAAATCAGTTCATGAAGAAATTTCAAATAATGCAATAGGATCAAATTTATTTGATCGATTAAAACCTACTCTAAATAATAATCAGGAAAAGCTGTCAACTATAAGCAACTATTCTAAACTAATGAACAACAAAGATTATGTTACAGTAGACACAAGTTTACAAAACAGGTATCAACAAGTTTATCATCGATCAAAATCTAATCATTATAAACAAATTGTTGAAGAGACACCGAATTCATCAAATAAATCACTTCTAGATGTAAGAGAACCAATCATATATTTAGATGGTATTTCAGTGCATCCTTCATTGATAAAACCAATCAACAGTAGATTAAGAAATGATTCCAATCATGAAGAGATTCCACGACAACTTAAAACGTATCTAAATATACTAGATAATAACAAAAAATCTGTGAATCGAATGAATTCACTGCGTCATTCAACAATCCGAATGCGAAGTATATCACCGCAAAGAAAAGTAGATAAGAGTATGTCAAAATTTTCATATAGTAATCCTTACAAAACTCAATTAAGTCAACACAATAACACTTTGACAAACCGAATCAATTCAGCAGATAATCGTAACGCCAAGGTTACAAATCAAATCTATGAACCAATGACAAATGAAACAGCAACAAGAATACAAATATCTTTTAACGCTAATGAATTTAGACGTTGTTCACTTCATTCGTCAATAAACTCGATGAGATGGAAGTCACGACTATTTAATGTTAGTAAGATGGATGAAAAGTTGAAAAGTCGTTACAGTCTGACAGAAGATTATCTAAACCATTGTGAAATCAATGACTTCTTAGCCAGAGTTAGTCAAAACAAAAGTAGTCCTAGTTATCATTGTGAATTAATGAATACTGTCAACGATTCATTAGAATATAATAGCACCTATTTACCTAATATAAAGCGTACTAAAGCTAAAATGGCATCATAATGTTCATATGATAGTAATCTAAGGAATGAAGTTACGCACTCTAGGCCGACGGATTCCAGTTATCTTTCAAAGTGTAGTTTATCCACAGAATTTCAATACCAGCAACAGAATGATGATGTCAGTGATGAGAGACAGGAAACCTTATCATTTTGTAATCAAGCTGACAAGCAACTTACTTCTCACCATTATAGCCATAACTATCAAGACAAAACTCATAAGAGCAACAGTTGTATAAAAACTATTTCAGACAGAACAAATAATTATTCTGAATCATTATACGGTAGATAGTTTGATGTGAATGATGATTATATTATTGAAATTGATCCAATGATATTCGATAGTTTTTCAAGGTCCTGAATGTGCATATATGCTATTCCATTGTTCGCTTAGTCTAACAACGCCAATTTCATAGCGTCAGTTAATCAACCATAACAAACAGTGACACTTATTGTTACTAGATCCCCCCACCCCTACCTCCACAGACACATATATCCACACACAAACTTTAAGAAGCATCGAAAGAGGTATTTAAGACAATTAATGTTAGAAATCATAGGCTTCATAGGATTCAACGCATTTTCTCAACACGTCTTTGACCGTTCTTAAATTTACCTGTCAACGGTGTTATAGGAAGTAGTTTAAGATGAAATTAGTTTTTCATTAATAATTTACCTGAATTTTAATTGTTTTATAGAAAGTGTTGACCTTGAGGTTTATATGAAACGTTAATTTCTTTGTTCTCTTTTCATCTGTTTCTTGTTTTATTTTCGATTAACAGTCGTATATGAATTAAATAACTACTGACTAGGCATAATAATAAATAAAGTTTCCGCTCATTTGTATTCAGCATAACTTTATATGGATTTGAAGTAGCTCGGGAAACTGGAATATGTGTTCTGCATGCTTAGCTACCATCTACTCCGCCGCACAGTATTAACTGTAGTTAGGTTCAAGTTAGAAGAATGTTATAGACAGTCGGACTAAGACGTGATATTAGTCCATGAAGTGAAATGTGTATCCGTGTGACACGCAAAATAGATGATTAAAGACTCTATGTGGTATGGTCTAGAATAGATCTCACACTTGTAGATACATCCATATATTGCCTTCATCTTAATTGTCACATCAAAGTTCATTAGTTGTTCTTACGATTTTCTATGACTATCGATTATTTTCTTCTTTATTCTTTCTTTTCTCATCTTCTTGCTTTCAGCCTTCATGTTCTGATATAAGATGTGGCTGCTTCTATCGTTGCTTGGTATTTTCTCGTCTCATACAGATAATCACTGACTGTAAAGGTCATGATATCTTTTTCATAATGCTAGTCATCTGTGCTAAATCAAACAATCAGAAATTAGATGAGTGTAGAATCTCACATTAAAGTGTACTGCTTTTTGTACTATTATAAAGTGTGGTAAGTTGGATTTATACACTTTCTTATGAGTAACTACATCGAACTTAACATAAATATTCTTCAGTATCAGTTCACATTGCCAGTCTTAGCAATAGTACAAAAAGAGGAACTCAACAAAAATGAAGGGTAATAAAGTCAGTGAAAAGCAAATGAACGTAAAAGGAATTATTAACAATAGAGTGATAAGTTGCTTGGTACTTGTAATCTCCTGTTGTTATACTGGGTTGGGCATTTCATTACACAAGAGCTGCCTCTGGTGACCCAGTGACCTGTTGGATAACGCCTTAGCATTTGAAGCGATTGATACTGGGTTCTAGTCTCATAAAGGAACAACATTACTCACTGGGGTGCAGGTATATCCAGTCGACAAGTCCTAAATAGGACGAAATGCGCCACCTGGACTCCACTGCTGGTCACCAAGCAGTTTACAACATAAAGAATAATAAATTTTCCATTGTTTTGCGGGAAAAAGGAACGATAAATGAGAACGCACCAGTCTGATCAACTCATTTCATATAGGTTCTATCCTCAACAACGCCTGTTATCTTCTGAACCTATCAGATCGTTATTAACTTTCTCATATTTGAGAAAAATAGTTTCTTAACTAGTAGTATGTTTCTGTGTGGTCAGCATTAACCTTTTTCAACGCAGTTCTAATCCAGATACCATTGCGCTTCGGAAAAACGTTGGTGGTTTGGACTACTTAGCATACATTCCAAAACTTCAAAAGTTTGGAAACTGATCTGTTATTTTCTTCTAAGATATCGCCCGGAAAATCAGAACTGCTCACAAAATAGTTTTTTTTAAAATCAACAAATGTTCAAAATTTTGACAATAATCCATTTCCGAATTCTGATAGTTAGAGTTTCATCGGTAATTTTTAGAAGTAGATTGATTTCGAGATGGTTTTCATCAACAAGTGACATTAGTTGGAAAGGTTTTAAAAACTTGGAAGCATCGGACAGCTATTCCGTGCTAGTTCGGAACTCTTCAGCAGTGTAAACCTAGGAGTGTGTAAGAGATGGTACTCAGGGCTGTCAAATCTCATTGTAAACAGGTTACCACTCAGTCACGTGGTTAAAATCCCGCACCTATAGCATGACCATCCTCGTATGTCGTCGGTGGGCATCTGTTCTCACTGCTGACTCGGTTAACTTCAGAATGCACAATGTTTTGTCAGAAGTTCGAGAAGTTTATTTCTGAGCTAATTGCTAATGAACAGTAAGTATTAGTTAAATCTTTGGCTTGTACAGACTGTTCTAAAATGGAAACAAATCAATTATATAGAAATTTTATAAAGATTACCTCTGGGGAGACCCATACGAGGGCAAAACAGCTGTCCAGTGCTCTCAGGTTTTCAGTGGTTCTCCAACTAATGTCAGTCCGTGATAGATAAACCTTAAAATCCCATATCTATTTGATTATCATAGCTAAATCTGGATCTTGTTACATCGTATAAATAAGGGCAGATCCAACGATGAAAAACTGATTGAAACGAAATAGGTTTCTGTCGTCTTTTTTTATCTAGACGACGTATTTCTCCACGGGAAGTAAATTTAGGATTATAGGTAGATACTGAAAACATTTTCACAAAAATGCATTTTTAATTCAAGAGAGAATACAAGTCGAATCAGACTCATAGGAATACTCCATTTTCGTAGATCATGAGAATGAAGAATTGAAGGCAGGCCAGTCAATAAAGATGAGAAGGTTCAAGAACAGGGAGATGAGATCATATTTAGGATATGCCTACTCATCACATCTCTAAACCTCATAGCAGTTAAGACAAATATGGTGATGGTTCATGAATTGTTTAACTCTTGATCTCATAGGTTAGAGTAGGACTACTGGATTGAATCTATATGGAAATTAAAATCGATTTCAGGTGATACGGTTCAAAATCGGTCGCAGTGGTGTAGACGCATTCCACACTCCATCTTCATTGAAATGCAAGTGACAACATCCTAATATAAAAAAGTGACACACACTGAAGTGACTTACAGAACAGTACGAAATACGAGAGCGCTATTCACTCAGTGAGACACTTAGATTGCACAGAAATAACAACTTTTCTCCCACAAAAATCAGAGGACAAAAACTGGCCTTTGACTGTAAGGAAGACATTTTATTTAACAAAAACACATTGATATACAGTTTTCCCCAGCATATAAAGTCACTAGGTCAGAAGTTGGATACTCATTTTGATTGGTCAGCTGTAAGATAAAATTGTTCAATAGGGTTTTTCCTGCCCACACAATTACATGAAATCAGGACCAAAATAGAAAATTCCTACCTCAGCGGTTGATAACTTGAAATGCTGATATCGACTTAGGCCGCTTCCTATCACTCATGATCTTTAGTAATCTAACTTAACAATATGGATGTTATTTTTGAATACTATAAAGACAACCTCCGATTACGATATTTTTGTAAGGAAAGGCAACCAAACTTATAATGACATTCGAAAGTTAAGACAAACAAGACTTAGAGATAAACAAGCTAGGAAGCTGATCATAAAAGTATGATGTAAACATGATCCTCGTTTGCTAACAAAATGTTTTAGTGCAAAACAGTGGACAAAAGTGTGCAACTTCATTTTGAAAGTGGGAAACAATAAACAATTGCAAAAAATGGTCATAGGTATCCATTAAAAATCACTGTAAGTTTGACTGTTATTCATATAGTTATAATCAATATAATTCATCATGCCATACGCGCATAAAATAAACTCGAGAGAAATTATCGAAAATTAATTCCTTTTCAATGCAATCACTTTTTCCAGAAATTATTGTTCATTAAGAATAAATGAAAATTTTATCAGAATTTAAGTTTTCAAGAAGAAAAGCTCATTTTTAGAAATACATTACTTTTTGAGTTCCATCTGTTGGAGGCATAACTGAAGTAAAGATTAACTAAGACTGTCAGAAGATGTGCTGCATACGCCAAGTTATCACCTACATCAGCGTAGTATGTTGTTAGAAGCAAGATCAAGTTAGAAGAAAACCTAATTTCGCTATACTAATATGTAACACCATTCCAAGATGTCTCTGACTATGGTTCTGAGACATATGTGGCTGGTGTCCTCGAGATGATGGAATTCTTGGTTGCAGATACTTGGTGATATGACTAATGGCCTAGATGTATATGCTCTGTTCCACCTAAAAGGTCATAAAGCTTTTTCATCAACTTGTATCATTTTATTCCCCCTAACCTTATACTCTTTTTTTACTTGGTTATCGTTCTCTTGCTATCTTTCTTGTCTTTAGTTTTTGCTCCAAAGTTTAGTCACTTGCTCTTCTGTAAAAGGTTCTGCATCGATTCCATATTACATTATTTCCGTGATACACCCAGAACACAGTGACAGTATAATTTACTGGATGACGTTTCGAGCGCAACTTATTGCTCATATTCGTATCAGACCAATCATACGACTTTCATACTTTCTTTATAAAGTCCAACAGTTCATTAATTTATTTTAATACTCTAGAAGATTAGGATTTCGCCCATGATGGTTTAAATCTAATGTCTTGTCGCATAAACTCAAAGATCTACAGGCGAAAACCAACAAGTTGGCAGAAGAGGCGAAGAAGACAGAGTTGATGAAGATACACAACCAACAACAACAAGTACTAATCACCATGAACGGCAGAAACCTAATAGAAGTTTTCTCTTCCACCCACCCACCCACCTACCTACCTACCTAAGCAGCATCGTCTCAACTACATGCGCGGCACAGATGAAGATGTCAAAGCCAGGATTGGTAGGACAGCAAGACATGCCTTCATTAATCTGAAATGATCAGTGTGGAGATCCAATGAACTGCACTGCACGGCACTTCACTCCACTCAGCATAAACCATGAACAACATCCGAATTTACAGCACTAACATCAGTCAAGTAAGTCAGTGCTTCTATCTGATGGTTGAGAGACTTGGCGGCGCGTTACCAAAAGTATTTGCAACAAACTACAGACATACATCACCAGCAGCTGCTGCCTACGTTCACTCGATATTGAAGACCAGATAGATGGCGAGAAAGAATAAGCAAGGAGGAACTCTGGCTGGCTGACTGGCTGGCTGGCTTGTTGGCTGACTGACTGACTGACTGACTGACTGACTGACTGACAACGAACCAACCAAGAACATATTGCTCGCTCAACAAATATGCAGTGGAAGGAAGTGGAGATGGATTGGATTGGATTGAATTGGATTGGACATGCACTGAGAAAGAAGACCGGTTGGGGACATCACACGTCAGGCCAGGCTGCCGAGTTGAACCCAAATGGTAAACGACGAGTTGGGTGTCTCCGAAGAGCGTGACATGGAGGAGATGGTGTGAGGAAGAAATGACAGTATGTGGGTATTTGTGGAGTCAGGTTGGAAAGACTGCCGAGAAGAGAGTGAAATGGTGACGTGCTACTGAAGCCCTATGTTCCACTAGAAACCCGAGGGACAAATAATAATAAATATAATGATGAAAGAGGTATGTGAAGGCATAACCTGCCTGTTTATATCGTCAGAAAAATCACGTATTTACCACTGAACAGTCTGAAGATAGAAGGAATAAATGATTGATGATTTTTGTTTACACAGGTGATAATGGATGTGATTAGTGAAGCTGATTCAGTTATTTGACTTCTTCCGTCACATTATTCATTCACTTTTAAAGCTGAATACTAGTTAACTTCAGTGGATATTTTCCAGTTTGTGGGTTTTGGGGGGACTGATTGATTTCAAGGTGATATTTATCCTAGACTGATGTCACTGACCTGTGGGATGCCACTGAATGATGGTCACCCTATATCGCGAATTATCATAAAATATAGGTCGTTGGATCGTGACCCAGTGATTGAATGGCTAACGGGCTTGCGACGAGACATGAGGATGCTGCTGTTGACCTTTGAGAGGTCGTGGGTGCACACTCCTGAGGAGTCACATACTCAGGCGAAACAGCACTCCCAGGTTTTCAGTGGTTCTCCAAGTGGTGCCATTCAGTGGTGAATACTACCTTGAACTGGTCTCCATATCGCACTTCACTAGTGGTTTAGTGTTCAGAATTAGAAAACACGGTAACAAGACTTAAGGCTTTATCTCCTGGCAATAAGATAAAAGGAAATTATTTATATCACTGAAAAACGGATACAGTTCATCATACCTATCAATAAATGAAGCGATGGGATAAAACGGTATAGATCGCTTCCCTGATGAAGGTAAAAAGTGTATTTATCGAGTGATGATCACAATGGAATGATACCGTATATACTACAGAACTAACAAGGGTAGCTGCAGACCACTCAAACTGATCAATAGTTCTCATCAAACATATCTTAAGTCACTCAGCTATGTACCTGAATTAAATCCCTTGAAACAATTAAATCTTTTAAACCACTGGAATTATCACTAGCTAACTAGGTAGATCGATGGCAAACAGAATGGAATTCGCTGTCTGAAAAATATGATTTGATAACCAAGTCACTTGAATCCATGGAATAAGTGTAACTGTTTAACCCCATAGTTCAGGCAGAGTTACAGCATAATATATACTACTGAAACATTACAAGAGTACAATTACTGCTCATTATTAAATAACTGATACAAAGATTTGTTTATAAATTAAATGATTGGCATGTATGTAGTTCATCGTTAGATAACTGAATCTGTCAGGAATAATGCGTTTTAAAATCTTTGTGTACGGATTAGGAATTTCGAAATGTTTAGTTACTTCAACAATAATCAGAATTCTTTAGAATCTTCATTGTCTTCAATAGATTTTATGTATTTGACAAAAATACAATCTTCTGTCTATTTTCTAGCTTACATAGGTCCGCCATATCCAGGATTAGAACGTCCTACACTGTTTGATATATTCATATTCCCTGGAGCTGTTTGATATGATGATGGTAAGTCCATTGGTCTTGGAGCAAATGCGCCAAATGCACCACCCATATTTGGTGGTATCATTCCATATCTTGCATATATAGGATGTCTTGCAGCTACTGCAGCAGCGGCGGCTTGTTGTTGTTGTTCAGCTTCTGCAGCAGCTGTAGCCGCAGCTTCTTTTGCTGTCTTTTCAGCTAATTCTTGAGCAAGTGCTGCTTCTCTTTCACGTCGTTTACTACTACGTGATTTACAAAGCATCAATTTTTCATGATTAATTACACAGAATGCAATAATTATCCCAATAGTCAATAATAAGACAACTATCAGTAAACAAGCGGATAAAACAGATGGTGGTACATTTAATTCATCACCTATGCTGGTATTACTTTTTCTTCGTTTTTGTTGTGGCTTTTTCTTTGTTAATCGACGAAATGGACAACGTTCTAAAGCTTGATCTGAACTAACCTTATCTGATGTAGTTGGTAGACCCTATTGAGAAATAAAAGGAGAGATTGAAAAGAATTATTGTGAATAGAAATAAAGTTCTATCAGATTCTGACTTAATCTGTAAAAAGGCCTAAATTTGATATTAGTGGTGCATAGTAGCTAGAAGTGGAATCCAAGACGTGCATTTTGTTCTGTTTGATACTCGTCAGCTGGATGCATCTGTCTTTCAGTGGATGATTTTGCCTCCAGTACGACTCGAACCTGGAACCAATCGCTTTCAATGCCTAAAAGTTATCCACTAGGCCACTGAGTAGGATTAGTCAATGTAGAAAGAAAGTCAACAGGGAGTAGTGAGAATATTTATTTCTGCTCCAGTTGACAATAACAATGAGTGTTTCTGTTGAAAATGATGTCTTATAAAGTGACAGATCATTAAGCAGGCAACCACTGGTTAATACGCCTTTATAATTCATGTTATTTGTTAATTCAGTTATCGAATTTTTATACCAAACAAAGTTAACCCTTAATGAGTGGGATAAAACTTGAGAAACAATTAGTTGGTGATGTTTCAGTTTGGCAGATAGCTTTTAAACTTTAGTTAGGTAGTTTCGAGTTTAGGCTCATTCCAACTGCTTTATTCTGAATTACCCGATCTTAATAAATCAATTAACATGTGATTATTATTAGTCCCTTGGGTTCCTAGTGGAACATAGGGCTTCAGTAGCACGTCTCCATTTCATCCTGTTCTCTGAGATCTTTTGAACCTGGTTCCACGACAGCCCAGAAGCTCTCATTTCCTCCTCGCACGATCTCCTCCATGACACCCTCGGACGTCCAACTCGTCGATTCCCATAGGGATTCCACTCCAGCGACTGGCCTGACGCGTAATGTCCTCAGTCGGCCTTCTCAGTGCATGCCCAATCCATCTCCACTTCCTTCCACTGCATATTTGTTGACCGATAGGTTCTTGCTTCGTTGGTTCGTTCCCAGAGCTCCTTGTTGCTTATTCTTATTATTCTGGCCATCTGATCTTCAGTAACGAGTCAGCGTGGGCAGTTGTTGATGTATGATGTCTGTAGTTTATTGGAAATCCCTTTCCTAACGCGCCAAGTCTCTGAACCATACAGAAGAACTGACTTGACGTTGGTGTTGAAAATCCGGATCTTGTTCCGCATGCTGAGTGCAGAAGATGTTCACACTGGTTTCAGGCTAATGAAGGCCTGTCTTGCTTTTCCGATTCTGACTTTGACATCCTCGTCTGTCCCGCCTGTAGTTGACCAAGCACTTCAATGTGATACCTTCTCATCTCTTTTGCAATCTGGGCTGCCTTGCTGGGTTCAAACATCGTGCGGACATTCCATGTCCCCATGTTTACTTTCGCTTTCATCGAGAGAAGACACATCGGCCAATTGGCTTCCCTAAGGCTTTCACCAACTGGCGTCATTTCGTCTCTCCGATTCCAGCGAGGAATAAGTTTGTTTTCATTTTTTATATTTTGTTTGTGCTTTGAAGTTTCTTTAGCGGTTAGATTTGTTTTACGGGGTAGGGTTGCTAGCCCTATGCCCAACCTTCCCTCTTTACCCGGGCTTAGGACCGGCTAGTAACTAGTGAACTAGTTAATCTTGTTATCGAACTTAAATATCCGATATCAGACAAAAACAAAGCGTCAGTGTCATTGGTTATATCATTTTAATTATGACCTAACTGGTAAGACTATTGTGTAGCTCGGTTTAAAAGCCTTGAATTGACCTCTCACCCGTTTCTATATGGCTTATATTTCGGAGATAAGTACATGTCAAGTGAAGCCCATTGCTATCCACTATCCAATGTACTGTGCTTCAAATCAAGTATTTCATTTTTATCTTGAGGTTTGTGGAGGTTTCGTAATTTATTTTAGGTTGGAATTCATCATGGACTGACATCAGTTGGAAACCTGCCAGCAGTGGACAGCTGTTCCGTCCTAGTATGTGACTCCTCAGCAGAATGAACACATGACCCCACCAGGGATCAAACCCAGGACCATGAAGTTCCGTGGCCAGCACGTTACCATTGAGCCACTTTTTTATAAGCTTTTTTTATTTATAAATTATGATGTTTCATGATAAAGTAATTCAGTTACGTATCCCCATGAATCCGGTAGCCTGATATACTGGGACAATAAACACCAGACTTTGTGTTCTGTTGTAAACGATTAGGAGGATAGATTAACGTGACGCCTTCAAAACAAATCACGTTCAAGCTCAGCATCAATATTAAATACGCCGAATCATGTGTATAAGTAGGGTGAGGCTAAAAGTTATCCCAAGGTGTTGTTGTGCTTGTTATGGGATATAGCATTCTGTGCGCCATTTCATATATTTTCTGTAAGTTGTATGCATATTTCACCTATTTGTATAGTACCTAAAATGTCATGTGTTACTGAATCATGTTTCATGCAGTTTATTCATATGTAAAGTATTAGTTACACTTCCCATTCTTAGATGGGATGTGAGTACACTTATTTATGAAGATTGGTTCTAGCAAATCAAATCAAATTAATTGAGCCTTCAAATTTCAATAAAAAGGATCTATGATTTCAGTTTATACTTCTAAATATATACTTACAAAACTAATAAAATACGTATTTTCGCATATAACACTATAAACTTTGGGGGATAACTTTTAGCCTCATCCAATTCCTGTTATGGTTTGATATGCTTTCAGCTTATAAAATTCTTCGCTTTATCGTTGACTGGAATTCATGTAATTGATAAATCTGTCAGTTTATTTTCAGATCACTACTGGATAAATTTCCAAAGCTTTTAATCTACTAAAGTCAAAATGAATAGTATTTTAGCTTCCTATCTGTTAATCATGAATTCGTACATATTCAAATGGTCTAACTACAACATAATATCAGTTACCTACAAACAAATAACAAAGAGAGTTGAGCGGGAAAGTCAAATGATAAATTTTTCAATAAAATAATTACCGTTTTCTAATGGTAAGTGAAATAATGATAAAATAAGAAGTCAGATTAGAATTTGTAAACATGATTTCGTACCAGTACAGTCAAAAAAAAACTGTTTTTGATAAAAGTTTATTCTAGGAATAAATTCAAAAATAACCAGACTAAGTATACACATTATCTAAGGACGGGATGAAAGCTGTTGAAACGAAAACCTCGATGGCAATAGAATTCAAACCTAGCGGTTGCTGGTTCAAATTTCAATGGGATATTTATTCATTTCATCTCAAGTCACCACCATCCCATTACAAACATGAATCAAGATTAGTTTATCAAACTAAGACTATTTCAGGTGGTTTCACTTTTAAAATATGATTTTCCAAGTCCGGTGACTTTTTCTGTGGTATCTTCTAAACAATTATCATTATTTATTTATTATTTGTCCCTTGGGTTCCTAGTGGAACATAGGGCTTCAGTAGCACATCTCCATTCCACTCTGTACTCTGCAATATTTCGAACCCGGTACCACGACTGCCCACAAGCTCTCATTTCTTTCTCAGACCATCTCCTCAATGTCATCCTCGCCTAAGATGCCCAACTGACCGTTTCCCATCTGGGTTCATCTCAAGGACTGGCCTGAAGCGTGATGTCCCCAAATAGTCTTCTCAGTGCATGCCCAATCCATCTCCACTTCCTTCCACTGCATATTTGTTGAGCGATAGGTTCTTGCTTCGTTGGTTCGTTGCCAGCCAACCAGAGTTCCTTGTTGCTTATTCATATTATTCTGGCCATCTGATTTTCAGTAACGAGTCAGCGTAGGCAGTTGTTGATGTATGATGTCTGTAGTTTGTTGGAAATACTTTTCGTAACGCGTCGCCAAGTCTCTCGACCATCACATAGAAGCACTGACTTACTTGACATTGGTGTTGCAAATCCGGATCTTGTTGTTTATGGTGTGTGCAGTAGATCTCCACACTGGTTTCAGGTTAATGAACACCTATCTTGCGCCTCTGATCCTGGTTTTGACGTCCTCGTCTGTGCCACCAGCTGTAGTTGAAACGATGTTGCCTTGCTTAGGTGGGTGAAAGAGGCTACTTTCTGTAAGTTTCTCCCGTTGATGGTGATGTTGGTTGGAATCTTCTAAACACTGATAAGTGGATATTGCAATTTCATTGTTCGTTCATGTGTTTACCATCTAATAACATGACGCATTCCCAGTTTCACTAGATTAAATGCTAATTGACTGAGGATAATTACTAGGTTTGAGCAACCCATTTCAACGTTTACAACCTAGTGGTGTTTAGATAGATAGATAAACAAGCACTTTAGAACTTATCACCTCCAGTATTATGACATTATCTGAGAGAATTTCTAGTCCATATCATCAATCTTTTGACTGAAATGATTAATCATACGTTGTGATTAACGATAGTGTTCAACGATTAGTCATGACGAATTGGTTGCTGACGAAATATCATGAGTCTTTTCTGGGGTTTTCTGTGATTGAGGCATGAAAAGACATGGAAGAATCACAAGTATTTGATAATAGTTATCTTTGAAGCACTGCTGATTTTCTGTGAAATTAGAGAATAGATAAACTTGTGACTGGAATATGCTATATATACTATGAAGCACCGTGTCGTTTAATACACAGTGTTACGTTAAGTAGAATCAGGCTGGAAAAAAGATAAGAATGATTAAACTGGGTCATGTTGCCAAGTAGTAAAGTCAGTAACTGATGTGTGTCTTTTAGGACAGTGTAAGTAGTGTTTCGGGGTCCTAAAATAGGTAGGAAATCGATGGCTAAAGACTACCTGTGACACGACTCGAAATCGATTACAGTAATGCAAATGGATTAATTGTTCTTCCTCAATATATTATTAACCTTAATTATTACCTCTGCTATCATATCACTGCCACTGATCCATTCTTCTCATGTCGAATCTCTCCTTGTGCTCCAGAATCAATATATTTACACTTTCACCTATCTCCGTATGCTAACACAATCAGAAGAGAGACGTTGTGGTTTTTGATTGGAGAACCACTAAAATTCTTGCATCGCTGAAAAGCTGTTTCCTTTTATTTTGGGGCTCCTCATCAGTACACAGCAGTAAACCTGCGAAGGATCAAGCCCAGGGCTGTTAAGTCTTGTGGTAATCACGTTAGTACTCAACCAATGGGTTGAAATTCAGTTGTCCACTTTTTCCTACTCTTGCCAATTCACGATCATCATCCAGCGCCATCAGCGCGTATCTGTCCTCCAAACCTGTTGATCAACGCCGCTTGGCACAAAACTTCTCAATTGAACTTCCGGAAATTCATCTGGAAGCATGTTATGAATGAGGACTGGGAATAATTCGATTGGTGGTTTGTCGGGATCTAGCTGTTTCAAGGTAGTTATTACGATGAACTGATATTGGTTGGATAAACAATGAATACCTGATAGTATTGAACAGAAATCATAAAATCAAAGTTTTTGTCATTAGATCTACTTACACCAGGTGAAAATTGACAATCTGCGTTCGGTGTTATATTAGCTGGTCTATGTTGAACAATGAATGGACAAGCTTGAATTTCTTCATCACTTTGAAACTCAGTTGTATGATGACTGTCTAATGCTTTCGGTGGAAGACGTTCTCTTTTCAGTGATGTAGACGTACGAAATACAACTTGAGTTAATTTATTACTTGCAAAACGTTCTGTATCTTCAAATGGAAAGGAATTATTTGTTAAACTTGATCCGTCAATACAAATATATTGTGTTGGCTGAAAGAAAAGAAATACATAATAAAATAGATAACTTTGTAGTTATTTTTATGACTTTGGTTTTGAAGACGCCAGTTTCCACTTTGGTAGTAATAAATATGAAATGCCTATCGTTTAAATATACTATGAGTTCTGATTTCGGGTCTTAATGGCGACAAAAGCATTTGAAGAGAGGTACCTTCACCTTATGAGCTCCAAACAGAATTGTTTTTCTTGGTTGTATTGTATTCTCTGAGCTGGGTTATTTAATCGTGAGGCTTTCATCGTCTTTCTACACGACAGCATCAGCACTAACTTCATTATGGAGTTAGTGCTGATGATGTCGTCTAATTTCATTTTCAACCACACAATCATTATTGTGATGTCATATCTAGAATCGGTATCCCAATATCCATGCTTCAAACACTTTTAGTGTGTTTTATTCCAGTGCGGCAACTTAATTACCTTCTGTATTCTCTAGGAAGCTGTGCAGTTTTCAGCATTGAAGCATAGTAACCTTCATTCGTCTTAGTCAATAATCCCCTTTCTCCTGTATGCCACTGAGTAGAAACCAGTCAGACAAGACTGACAGTGCATCGATTCATGTTACCACACTTGGCAGAAGTATACAAATAATAAATGGATAGGAAAAACTGATATCTAAACGAACAAAGGTGTATGAGAAGAAAGGGGATTTAAAAACGAAGGTTAGTTAAAACATTCAAACTTTCGAATGCATCAAAGAGTGAGTACATCTACAACATTGTAACCAGTTTTCTGCCGTGTCATCGACAGTCCTCAACCGCTGATTACCTTTTTCTCTGGCACCTCATTCAGAGCATCTGCAACTTCCTATACGACTCAGGCTACCAGTCAGGGATTTCACAGACTGGTGCCACGTTCTAGTCTAGCCACCTTGAACCTATTTTCCATTTTTAGTTCAACTTTTTCCAGCATTGCACGTCAAGGTAAGTAGTGGCTTGGCGTGCAGTGAGATATTGTCCATTGGCCATAGTCTACAAAGTTTGTACGGGTGGAGAGGAGGATTGCTTTTGCGGGGACCACATAAGTTAAATACAGTTCCTGTCAAAGGATATGACCAACTGAAAACGCATCTAAACCAAACGGCACAGAACAGTTGTTTTCGCTTACCTTGGGACCCCTGAGTAGTATGCCGAGTCACTACCTCATTGTAGATCAAGTAAAGGACCACTTGCTATTCGGTGCTCCCAGTTTTCTTAGTAGTTATCCAGTTGATGCCAGTCCTTGATACAAAAATATGATATTAGTAACTATCTAGTAACGAAATGTTATACCAGCACTAAAATACTTCAACAGAAATGCCAGCAACAGTATTACTCAGTGAACTGAGTTCATAATTGTCGAAATTTCTTCACTGAAAAACGGAATGAAACACAAAATCTACGACTAGCCTGGCTTTCCGACTACTGTTCCTAAGCATCCAATATCAGTTAGCTTGCACACTGGTCATACTGTAGACTTTGTTAACAGCCTTTGATCATCAACAATAGCTTGATAAATAAATTGGTTGCAATCCGGTGACGTATTCATATGCAAAAGGAAGTCTGACAGAGGGTCAGTGGTAAGGTCAGTGGCTTCATCACTGAGTGACACAGGATACAATCTCCAATCGAAACACATCAGTAGGTTCTTGGCACATATCAATTCAGTAGTGAATGCAATCCAATTTACTTGTAACTTAGAAAGTGATGAAGGTGAGCTAACAATGTTCGATTGCAAGATTAAACGAACATAAGACGTGAGTTTAGAGATAAGTATCTATAGGAAACCTTCCTATTCTAGTCGCTACTTAGACATCAAATCATCTCATCCCATCTCAGTTAAAGTAGGTTTAGTTAAGTGCCTAGGTGATAGGGCGTAAAAACTTATTGGTAGACCAGAAAATCTACGACAAGAAATTAGACTTATCAAGAATACCTTGCGTCTCAATAATTACCCACCAAAAGTTTTAAAAAAAATTCATGAGAAGTCGAAAGAAAAATGTTAGCAGTAGTAGTAATAGTAAAACATGTGTTAATAATAATAATAATTCCACAACTAATAATATTAATGGTGATAAGATTGAGAGAGAATTCAAGGTCTCTGCTGTGTTACCATACAAGAAAGACACCTCAATAAACTATGTCTAAAACTTTATCGAGTAAATGATACTGTTCATTCACTGTGGAATTTCTAATAGATAGACTAAAATGGAATTACAATCTACCACAGTATCCAAGTTTTACTCGTCTATTAGTCATTAACTGTAAAGCGTAAATTAATCTATCAACTGATTGGAGATACATACATCTGTCAAGAAATATAGTTGATAACTGTGTTCAGTCACTTAGATGAGTAACCATAGTAGAACATCTGGACAATAAAATTCGGTGAGCAATAAAGAAACAGAGACTTATTACTAAGCTTTTTAACATTATTTATAAACTATAGTCATGATAAGTGAAAATTTGTTGTAGCTGGCAAAAATCACAATAAAAAATATGTTATGAAATAAACAATTACATTTAAATATAATAATCTACATTATTTTACCTGCATTATACGTTGATGATAACGAAATAGAAATGGTGGTATCGTTCTCATTCGAAATCCTAACTCTAAGCCTAATAGTTCACTTCCATTTTTAATCCAAGCTAAAAAATCAGCATCTACACAATCAACTGTTGGTAAAGGGGTCTCTTGAAATCTTGGTTCATAAATAAATAAATAGAATTGATTTTATGACCAATCATAACACAATCTAAATAACTGACAATATCTGATGGTGATGGAAGTTGATCCCAATGATCACATGACATATACAAAACATCATGAGTAATTGGATCAGTTGATGTTGTATTCATCTGTTCTTGAGTTTCATTTAAATCCATTCCTCCTGTTACATTATTCACAGAGGTTAAATCCATTTCAGTTAAAGTTGTTGACATTGGTGGTGATGTTGTTGTTGTTGTCGTCACAGTGCTGGATGGTGGCTGTGTTGTTTTGCCTACATTTGATGATCGAGTCTTTTTTGTTTCTATTGTTGGTATCCGTACAATGAAACAGCCTACATTTGGACAGAATTGACATATTGGCTCATTAGCATCCGGAATGTAAGGTAGTTCAAATGTTCTATCAGTTTTATACAGACCTCCACTTATGTTAACTTTTGCTGGCCAATAACCACTTGGGCATAACATATTAGGCGGAGAATAATCTTCATCACTGCGTACAAAATGATTAGTATAAATTATTATTCCAAATATAATGAAATAAACAGACATTTTGTTCAATATTATTAGTAATATTCGAAATTCTGTGAATTAATTCAACTTTTATGACAAATCACTATTTAACACTACTTTCAGCTTCTTTCATTTTCAATGAACCAATCAAAATAACAAAAAGTTAACCTTGATCCAATCCTAATCGATCAATCGATAACACCTTTCTTTAAATGAGAGGAAAATAAAATGAACACCAATTTGTGTTTATGATGAAAGGGATGAGATTCTAGAATGTACAGCTTCTTCATTGCTTTTATTGGCTGTTAAACGGATAACATGGATTGGTTGTAAACAGGAAAAGATAACGATCATCTGAATATAAAGATAGTGTAGTTGGTGCTACTGATAGGAATGGATACAAATAGTATTATGTTGACAGGTTGACAGAAGTCATAGGCAATTACCAGTGTTGGGTAAATATTCTGTCCACAGAAACGCAAGAGACAATGTAGGCGTATAAAGAGCAAATTGATATAGGAGAAGAAGAGAAAATGAAACAAAGTGCAAACGACTTTTTCAATACAAAGTATGCAATATTTCATCAGTACTGTACAAAATCTCATAATAAACATTCTGTCCTGCGTCTCAGTGTTTTTTATTTTTACAACACCATCCTTACTTCTATCTAATGTGAACTGAATGATTCGCTAGCATCCTCCTGGAAGATATCAGATATTTCTGTCTTCAACAAATTGGCGAATTATATTACTACTATCATTTGTCCCTTGGGTTTCTAGTGGAACATAGGGCTTCAGTAGCACGTCACCATTTCACTCTCTTCGCTGCAGTCTTTCCAACCTGACTCCACAAATACCCATCAACTGTCATTTCTTCCTCACACCATCTCCTCCATGTCACGCTCTTCTGAGACACCCAACTCGTCGTTTACCATTTGGGTTCCACTTGGCAGCCTGGCCTGACGTGTGATGTCCCCAACCGGTCTTCTTTCTCAGTGCATGTCCAATCCAATTCAATCCAATCCAATCCATCTCCACTTCCTTCCACTGCATATTTGTTGAGCGAGCAATATGTTCTTGGTTGGTTCGTTGTCAGTCAGTCAGTCAGTCAGTCAGTCAGTCAGTCAGTCAGTCAGTCAGTCAGTCAGTCAGTCAGTCAGTCAGTCAGCCAACCAGCCAGCCAGCCAGTCAGCCAGCCAGAGTTCCTCCTTGCTTATTCTTTCTCGCCATCTATCTGGTCTTCAATATCGAGTGAACGTAGGCAGCAGCTGCTGGTGATGTATGTCTGTAGTTTGTTGCAAATACTTTTGGTAACGCGCCGCCAAGTCTCTCAACCATCAGATAGAAGCACTGACTTACTTGACTGATGTTAGTGCTGTAAATTCGGATGTTGTTCATGGTTTATGCTGAGTGGAGTGAAGTTCCATGTAGTGTAGTGTAGTGCAGTGCAGTGCATTGGATCTCCACACTGATCATTTCAGATTAATGAAGGCATGTCTTGCTGTTCTACCGATCCTGGCTTTGACATCTTCATCTGTGCCGCGCATGTAGTTGAGACGATGCTGCTTAGGTAGGTAGGTAGGTGGGTGGGTGGGTGGAAGAGAAAACTTCTATTAGGTTTCTGCCGTTCATGGTGATTAGTACTTGTTGTTGGTTGTGTATCTCCATCACCTCTATCTTCTCTATGTTCACTTGAAGTCCCATCTTCGCTGCCTTGCCTATCCTGTCAACTTGTTAGTTTTCGCCTTCGAGTTTGTGCGACAAGATATTAGACATAAGTCATCATCGGCGAAATCCAAATTTCCTAGATTCTGTCCAGCTAGCGTATACCCATCTTCTCACTCCTCACTGTTTGCTGCATGATCCACTCCATCCCAACCTGCAAGATGATCGGTGATAGTAGGTAGCCTTGTCTTACTTCTGTCCCCTGTCTTCACTTCAGAGGTGTCACTGAGATTTCCATTGTCAATCACTTGGTATGTGACAACATTTAGCGTGTAGCTGTTGAATGAGATTGATAAAGGTTTGTGGTATTCCATAGTGTTGAATCGGCTGCCAAAATACTTCTCAGTTGACGCTGTCGAAGGCCTTTTCAAAGTGGATGAAGTTGAGTTGAGATAGAGGGTTGACTGCCATTCTATACTCTGTTCTATGATGAAGCGTAGCGTATCGTAGCATTGCAATTTGATGCATACAGGAATTGTTCTTCTTGAATTCAGCCAGCGTGTTTCGGTCGTAGCTTGTAATCGAGTGCATGTTTTAGTCTCTCCAGGATGATGCGGGTTAATATTTTGTTTGTGGTGGACAAGTGTGGAGCATGATTCCTCTACAGTTCTTGTGAAGGCTTAATACTCCCTTCTTTGGAAGTTTGACAAGGTGTCCCTTCTTCCAACCAATCTGCAGGTACCTTTCCTTCCTCCCTTGCAAACCTTATGCAGTAGCGATTTGAGCATGTCCGCCGTTGTCTCTGCGTCTGTTTTCAGTGCTTCTGGTGGATTTCCATCTGGTCCCGCTGCTTTCCCGAAGTTCAGCAACTTTATGGTTTTAAGGATTTCACTTCTGCTCTTGTCGGAGGGCCTGTGTCCACTGTTAATTCTGTGGCTGGGCTGCAGGTAGTATTTCTGGACGAAGTGCAGGTGGTGGCCAACTCATGAGTTTTTTGAAATGGTCAGCTCATCACTTTCTTTGTTTCTGTTCTTTGATGGCAACTAGGTTTCTTTCATTATCTTACATTGGTTTCATTTGTGTTTATCTCTTCCTAGGCAGTAAGTAACCTGGTTATTTGACATAATGTTGTCAGGTCTTTCCTACCAGCTGGCAACCTGTTATGCTTCACTTGCAAGTGTGTCGTTGAAGTGTCTTTTGTCTTTGCACGCACTCTTCTTCATTTCTTTGTCCAGTGTAGTGTTTTATACATTGTACTCAGTTCCTCTTTTCGCTGTTCATCCTTGCACTGTACTGGTCCATCTTCTGTTTCACCATCTTCTTCTCCCCGCTCTACCAGTTTCCACGAGTTCGTCAAGTTCCATTCCTTGTCCTGTTTTTTCTTCCTTCCTAATACATTTATGCAGGTTTCCTCCCATGTCTCTTTCAAAAAGTTCCAGTGTTCTTCCACGCAGGTTTCTTCAGCGATGTTACTTAACATCTCCCGTTTTGTCCTGATGACTGCCTGACGTGAAGATGTCCTTTGACGATTCGTCCTTCAGTTTCTGTTCTGGGTGTTGAACTTGAACTGTGGTATCCCACCAGCCTTCAACTCTAATCTCGTGGAGGTTCCTTGCACTAGATGGTAATGTGAACCTATTTACATCTGCTCCCCTTCTTTATCTTGTGTCCAATAAGCTGCTTCTTTACGTTCTTCACATTGAGATGAAGTCAATCCGATTTTCAATGTAGTGTGCCCTGGTGTCTGGTGAAATCAGTGTCGCTTTGTAAATATTATTGTGTTTGTACACACTGCCTCCAATCACCAAATCGTTGAATGCGAAGAAATCTACAAACAGTTCTTCATTCTCATTCATCATTTCACCAATTGCCTCTCGACCCATGATCACTTCTCTTCCTGTGTTGTCCGCTCCCACTTTGGCATTCATCTCACTCCACCCATTAAAACTTGGATGTCGTCAACTGGGATGAGGTCTTGTCCATTGCTGATTGCAGTCGCCTATAGAATTCCTCCTTCTTTTCTTCATCTGCATTATTTGTAGGTGCATAGCCTAGCATTGTATGATTGTGACTTTCCTCCCTTTTGAGTTGAATCCATCTTGCTGTCATGATCCTACAGGAGGAGATTGGCTCCCACTACATGAGACCCTTCGATGCTGTTGGGGACATGATGATAGCCACTTCAAAACTCAATGTGCTCGTGGTTGTCATCTGGGTGACAATATCGGAGTAGATTATTGACTCTCCAGTTGACAATTTGAAGAGTCCACTTCCATTCCATCTGCTTTCGCATATTGCTAGCACTTCTATGCTATATCTCCTCATTTCTTTGGCAATGTTGGCAGCCTTCCTGGCTAGTTTCATACATGGTGCGGACATTCCATGTCTCCATGTTTACTTTTGCTTCCATCGAGAGAGAGGAAGAGAAGACACATCGGCCAATTGGTTTCTCGAAGGCTTTCACCAACTGGCGTCATTTCGCCTCTTCGATTCCAGCGAGGAATAAGTTTATTTTTATTTTTCATAGCTTTTAGGGCTTTCTAGTGTCTTTATCGATTGTATTGGTTTTCCGGGGTGAGGTTGCTAGGCCTATGCCCAACCTTTCCTCTTTTTCCGGACTTAGGACCGGCTAGTAACTAGTGTACTAGTTAACCAGGCGAGGTTAAATTGTCGAATACATACGTGTATTAACGTATCATCTGATTGATTTTCGATCATTGTTTTTGGCAAGTTAATGGCTACGGTTCTTAGCAATCACTAATGACATTTGGGCATTGTAAGGTAGTTAAAGTTGCTTTATAACAGTAATGAATAAATATAATCTTCTAAAACTTTTGTGTTTGTTATTAAGAAGGTCGATTGACTGTCTCTTGGAAGACCGTCAATATAATCATATCCAGGTACACAACTGACGCTCCCAACTCTGAATACACTAAACTGTTGTCCGAAGTCTATACTGGTGATATTTTTGTCACTACTGGATATCGCTAATCAATCTCAGTGGTACCCAACTCATGAATATTTCTTATATAGAATATTCCATAGTTAGTCCATCGTTCTTCCTTTCAATATGATGTTTAATATTAATTAGTGTTATTCAAGGGAATTGCGTGTTCACTATGAAATCAAGTTACGCCATACAGGTTTTAACTGAATAAACTGGTTAAGTAGAGAGAATATGTGCATGACATATACAAAGCAAACTTTTCTTTTCGGTATACGAATGAGACCAAAAGATCTATAGTATTGGCTTGGAAGAAACTTTAGTGTTTCATCACTGATAACAAGCGTTTTGGTTGACCAGTTAAGAGAACTTCCTGGTGTTAAAATGTACTGAGGAAAAATCTATCTTTTGACCTACAAGTCGAATCTTAAAGCAGTACGACTTCAATTCTATGGATTGACAAAAATAGCTGGAAACTATTCATCAGTGGATGACAAGAGTAGAATTCGGGTACTTTTTTAGTGTTATTCCACTTTTGTTCTTTAATAATGTGCGTAACGCAGTGAAACACCACTGTTTCCTGCAAATATAGCATAAGAATAGGTTACTAGTAGGTACCTGATGTAACTGTCTAGTTCCTGGGGCCCAACGATGACCGAAGTCGGTCGAATAATTTTGGGCTATGGCTAATAAACTAAGTGAGGCGGAACTTCGGTGTACCGTATCTTGGTGCTAGAGTTAGAGAATAAACAGACAGGAAACTTGGTTTCTCTATATGATGAATATAATATAATTAAAAAAACACTAAAATGGAATTAGCATCTAATAGTTTAAGCGATCTAAATGCTCAACCGCCATTTAGTTTCGAGTTTACCAGTGATTCATCCAGTTTGAAAAGTAATGCAACTATTTTCCAGTGTTTAGATTATGTCAACTGTCCCATGAGCACTGTTGATTACAGTTATCAGTTTGCCTAGTAGCGGTCAACTTAATACAATGTGAAAAGGTGGACTGAAATTCTTGACCCTATCAATAGTATTACATAGTTGTGTTGTTTCCGATAAGAATTATGAATCATACGATGCCTGACAGTTTTATTATTTCCTCAGAAGCTTGATAATGAATTAAAATTCAAAATATGACCAGGCTGGAACCGTCGATCTACAAACTTCCGATCTGTAACGACCAGATGCGTTGTTAGGTTTTCATTTAGCTTGTAGGTATTTCGTTGCAAAATAATGCATAGTTAAGTGGTGATTGTCTACTCGGTTAGCATACGTATGTGAAAGGGCAAAGAAGAAGAGTAAAGTATGTGCCAACTTCTGAAATAAAGCTATCTGAAAATCGAAAGTGGATGAGTAAAGTTTAAAATGCCTTCAAATTCCGAAGAACTCCTACAAAACAATGATTTCTGTAAGTTCTTGATTCAATCTTCGATTAATTTGGGAGCCCCAAATTAAGAGAAATAACGTATTACATATTGATGTCCGTTATCTTCTGATGACTTTACAGACAATATGTAGAATTAAGGGTGACAATGATCATAAAATGAGTACTAAAATTAACCTGAGAAAACTTGAAGTTGAAAAAAAGTAACAATGTTAAGGTAGTAACAGATACAAAGACTGTTCATACTTCTTTGGCGTACAAGATCAGTTTTCGGTTCATGCCTCTGTTGGTTGGATCAGGTGAATAGTCGAAATAAACCAAGTGGCAGCTATAAAAGATTTATATGATGAAGATTTCAATCTCGACGACTTCCTCAGTAATTATCATTCGACCTTAGAGTTTATTCTGAAGAAAGAATCGAAATAAATGATTTGTTTTCTAGATATGTTTCGTACAAGACGCAGCAGTTTTGTCACTGAGAGGACCCATCTACAAAACGTCCATGTGGAGTGGACAGCTAACTAATATATATATATATATATATATATATATATATATATATATATATATATATATATATATATATATATATATATATATTGGTTACAGACAAAGATTGCTGTCAAGACAAATACAAGACCACGCTTCAGGTGGTTTTCATAAGGGGAAATTGAGTGAATCAGAAGTTTTGTTCTTGAACCCACGATGAATTCCAATCATTCATTTGATCCTAATAATGACTAAGATTGTTTATCTAATTCGTTCAAATATTCCATTTTTTGGTTTTCAACTAATGGCATAAGAAGAGGCATTGGTTATTCATGAACTGAAACTTGATTCTTGTATCCAAAAGAAGTGTGTACAGTCTTTGTAATTGTTACGGACTTAGCATTGATTTGTTTCGTTTTTTCCACTTTCGTTCTTCATGAAATTACTCTTCCTACTTTTGCATCATCCTTATATTAATATTTAATAATTTTTAGTGTCACCGCCCCACTGATTGTTCACCGGAAAGCGACCAATTTCATGATGTGTAGTCCTGGATGAACACCAAATGCTATCGATCGATCATATTTGCATTGTGCCCACCAAGCTATGATCGAAAGGATTCGGGCTGCACTCAGAACTGGACGACATGAAACTGATTGCTCCCCCATGACCAATCAACGTATGTAAACCAGTCCTATAGGAGATCACCCGAAGCTCGGACAGCTCACTAGTAACGTCGCTGACTACAACATTGTGTGACATGAGTTCGAATCCCAAGTGGAACATCACTTCTGTCAAGGTAGAAGATACACCCTGCTGACGGGTGCCAACAAGTACGAAACCTAGGTGCATGGCTTTCTGTCAATTGCCTCTAACCAACTAAGATAGTGCAATGAAATGAAGTGATCATTCTTTAAACTTAACAACGATAATAGTTTCTACTTCCTACATACATATCAATGCATGAATCAAGGAGATATGTTTAGTGACTTCAAAAACCATACTCACAACTTCTGAAATAGTTCCATATTAGATTAGGCTATTTGAAGTAGCATACAGTGATATAGTATAAATCTGTTAGGTTTATTGTTTCCCCGAAAAAAACTATCGTTATAGCCAAAATAAAGAAACTTAATTGGTTATTTCAGTCACTAGTAACAGCCTGTAATATCACTCAATATATCTGCCTGTCTAACTAAATTTGCTATCAGTACTTTAGTGAGTGTAACATAAGTGTGTCTTTTTAACTCGATTTGTTACTTAAATGTAAATTTTGATAACTTCATCTGTCCTCTATAAAGAGTGTCACTTAAGGCTATAAAAACAACTTACGAAATAGCTAAAAATAGGTTTCTTTGGTTGGTTGGGAAGGTAGTTACTTTGTATAAAACAGATAAACCTGATTGGTTATTTCAGGGACTGACTGACACTGACAAAGTCAACGTAGAATATCGCACACAGGTGCATCGGCTCAAGTTGCTACAGTTCACAGAAGTACATAAAGAAAAAGTGGATAGAAAAAGAGTGAGAGAACAAACAGTTTGAAGATAATGATTAGTGTAAATGTATTCAAGCTGTAGAAGACGTCAGAGAGTGAATACATCTGCGCTATTGTGACCAGTTTTCAGCCATGGTAAACACCAAACCAGGCAATTTTCATCTCCTGATATGGCTCAGGCCAACAGCAACAGACTTCGTCGACTGGTGTCAGGTCTTGGTCTGGTCAACTTAAATCTTCTTCCAACATGATCCAACCTTCCCTGGCATTGCAAGTCAAGGCGGACGGTGGCGCGGCTTGTACAGTGCATGTCCATGACATCTCAGCAGATGAAGATTCACAACCTCATCAGTCGACTAGCCCGTCTTACTCAGCACCCTTCGCCTGACATCAACATTGTTCACACGGTGATTCCAACAAACGCGAGGAATGCTGCGAAGACACCTATCATCAAAACCCAGTAATTGCTTCATGGCTTGTAGTTCTAACGGCCATATCTCACAGCCGTACAACAGGACAGAACGGACAATATACTCGTCTTTTGATAAATAGTCGGACATATCTCTGGACAACAACAAAAATGACACAAATTCGCAAATGCTGAATGGCCACTCTGTATCCGAGCTGAGATCGCATCGGCAACCAGGCCTTTCGGGCAGATGCAACTCCTCAAGTAAGTGAAGTGGTTAACACATCCCACCACTTCACTACCCATCCTTAAACTGGGAGTGCTTGCAGCAGACCATTCGTGAGGCTTCATCTTACATTTCAAGACAGGTGCCGATGAAACGCATGCCAAACATACTCAGGTTTCTGTTCAACGTGTTCACAAGACGCTGCACTAATTCAGTGTCTTCACTTAACAGGACAGTATCATCTTCATACTGGAAGTCAACCATATGACCCACATGGAGTAGGTCAATTCCAGTGAAGCCAGACGTAACTAAGTTTATGTCTATTCGTTGCTTTCGCTCTTCATCGTAATGAGAGCCTGCTGGAGTCAGTCTTCTCTCATCAATCAGTCGGGATGATGTTGCAGAAATCCAGTGACGTTTGCTAACCTACACCAGACTAAATATCAGGCCAGGTTTCCTCACGACAAGTACTTCAGTAACGTGTAGGTGAATGCTTAGCAAACTCCTCTCTAAATATGTACTTGGCGTCATCATCTTAGGAATAGACAGGTACATCAGTTACCCACTGGTGACTGATCTGTGGACATAATCCTATTCTACAGTCATTTGCTGCATACCTTAGTGGTTAAATCTCTGGCGTCAGCACTCGATGAAGGTTTAGATCGCTGAAATAACACCCGCCTTATCATGGTTGTAGACACGGCATAACGATGACCATGAGACCGTAGCCTTTTACCGATTAACTTCCGACACCACAGTGTGAGGTAACAGTTAATCAATGTCGATGCTTGAATTAAGTCATACTTTAATATTTTGTTGAAACACTAAGTAACTATACCTAAGCATAAACGTTTTATCCAACTACGCACAAAGCCTATATTTTAGTCATTAAATAACTTGTTTTGTAAGGTGAGAGATTCTCCGTATATTTAGTGATTGTGAGTAATATCACCTACCACTTTTAGTCGACTAGAAAATATTTCTGTCGTAACACTGATCATGTGCACTTCGAGATGAGGTAAAAGGACAGCAAGAAGCTGACAAAACTTCAACACTAGCTTGTTTAGTATTTGGTGAATATGTAGCACTACACTGGTGAAAGTTTCACTTTTATAATTGCATACAGGTTGTTAGTATTATTTCGATTCGAGTTCATACGTCTAAGCTTGATTGGTCATTATAGTAGTCAATCAATCATTATCAACATAGGACCAGGCATTACTGAGTAACGGTCCGAGTTGCCACACCTCAAGTCAGTTCATCAAGTAGAAAGGTAGTGAGGTGAAGGATGAAGATAAGTGAATGCAGTCAAAAGAAATATAAAGTACCAGAAGAAAGGAAAGAGGAGTGACAAAATAGTGAGATTCGGTATAGCGTTGTTAAGATGAGGATAATGTGTGTATACATCTGTGCCACTAACATCGGTTCTGAGCCGTGCGATCACCTAGAGTCTCCAACCACTGGTTCCTCTTGTCCCACCGACCCCAACCACCTAGTCTGCATCGTCCTACATGGCTTAAACCAACAGTCAGAGACTTCATACATTGGTGCCATGTTTTAGTCTGGCCACCTCGAGCCTTTTTCCAGCCTGGACCCACCTCAGCCAACATTGTATGACGAGGCAATCGGTGACTAGGTATACGTAGTACGTGTCCCAACCATCTCAGTCGATGAAGGTTCATTACAGTAGTCGCTAGGGTGGCCTTCAAAGTTATTAGAGAAAATAGTCATCAGCATTCATAGATGGCCCCATAAACACCTGCACATCTGCAGTGCATTCGCGCTGGAAGCACACGGTTAGTCAGTCCTCGTAATGGCCCATCAGGCTTTAGATTATATATACGTTTTGACGGTGTAATTTTTTAAACGTGAACAAATTCTATTCCAAGCGGTTCTCTCAATATGAGACAAATAAGAACGGTGAAAACAGAAACAAAACACTCGCACGTAATGTTCGTAAATAAGTATGTATTTATCATACACGAATTTCAGGTAATTGGTATGTAAAACGTAGGACAGAACAATGAAAGAGAAAAAGTATTACAGTGGAAGTCAAAAGTGACCAATCACAGGAAGCAGTTTAAAGTATTGTAACAAGACTTCTTTAACAAAGGCTAAAACAAATTGGGTGTTTTACAGATAAAAACCCAAACTGCCTACCAATTTACACCTCATCATAGCTGATAAAAATGGTAATGAAGTTAGTTATACTCTACGCATAGCTTTCATCCAGTTTGTAACACACCACTTAATAAAAAATAAGTAGTGGTTTTGAATACATAAATTCTATTTACAAAATGTCAATGAAGTAATAAATTTTCTTGCAGGAAAGTATCTCATATACATTTAGAAGGAACGATATCATTGCAGTTGACTGGAGTTATTAAACCCTTGTTATTTTTGCCTAGTCCATCACCAGGTTTCCACCCAAGTCTTTGTAGTAAACGATGGCCTCTGTTAGTCTGTACAAAATAGGAAGAAAGACATGATGTAATAGGCAGGGAAAGATTAAAGAGTATAACTCAAAATAAGCAAATTTCTTGTAGTATTAATGCTTCATGAGTACACATACTTCAATTTCAAAATAGACAACATAGTTAAAGTGTTATGACGGTGGCTGACGTCCTGATGTGTTAGAGTCGATTCGTTTGGGTGTTAGGTTCGTATCGTTAGTAGACTGTTAGGTCGTACTACCGGTTATAGCAAATTGGCAACGGGTATATTTCGAAATGGACCTATCAGGCTTGGAGAAACCGATGGAGCAGCAGCTTAAAATGATGGAGTTACTTCCTGACTTACGGATATCTTCCCCAGTCGATTCATCTCCAGCCAATGACAACGTCGGTAGCAGTATCTCTGAATTCGTCTGTGACCCAGATTCAAATGTAAAGTTCGATACATGGTTTCGTAGATATGAAAACTTGTTCAAAGAAGACTTTGCAAACAGAGACGACGCATGGAGGATTGGTCGGACTGTCGTCGAGACAGTAAAAAGCTCTCTTCCAACGGTCTGTCTTCTCTTCTTGTCTACCGACTATAACATAATGTCATTTCAGGTGCAAAACACTTTGGAAAGTAGAAATTAAACTTCCCTACTCTGAGACCCCACTTCGACCTTTTATTTTATCTACGGGGTGATGAGAAGCACACAATAAATTCGTTGTAGCCCTGAAGATGAAATAAATCGCTAGAAATATTTAGAACCAATCAGATTTAGTCGTTAGTGTCGAGAAAATCATACTATCATACTTGTAAGTGTATGATTGGACGATTCGATTAAAATTGATAAGGACAAGGTCACTTGTAGATATACAAAGAGATAGGGGCTTTGTACATGGCTAAGGTTGCAATACATCTATTGTTACATAACTCTTTCCATTTCCGTACACTGTGTATCACGGTACCACCATGTCAGTAGCACAGAAGTCAGGTGTACAGTTTTCCGCAAAAGAGGTTTGATAAACAGCGGCTTAAATAAAAATCAATATTTGAAATCATCAGCTGCTAAGGTACGAGCTTTTGCATTTCACGTCACTGTGTGATCACCAAAACCTTATTGCAGGATTCTGTCCTACAGTTGACCAGTCAGAAGTCATTTAACTTCTGACGTAGTAGTTTTATATGTTCATGAAAACAGCATTTCCGTCGAATAAATTGTCTTCCTTACACTCCTTGTCTTCTCATATTTTCATAACTTAGTGAAGTATAAAGTACCGGAGGAGAACAAATGCTATTCGTATCCAGTTTAAGTGTCTCATAATGTATTCACTAGGTCACTTCAAGGTTGTAAGCGTTCATCGACTCGGATGACTGCAACATGTGTTATGCATGCTTAATCACTATCTGTCCTATCGCGCAATATTTCTTGAAGTAGGTTAAGGCTAGTAAAAAGTTAGAGGTAAGCAAACGAAAACATCTCACCAATCCATGAATTCTATGACTGTTGGTCTGATCCATCTGAGGAAATGCAGACTTCATGGTTGTGGTTCGCGGGACAAGTGAAACCAGTGGCTGAAGATTCTAGGCGATATGGCTCAGAATTTATGTCAGTTGCACATATGTATCATCACCGATTTCTTACAGCTTGAAGACCTCAGCCACATAGTATGAATGTCATTACACAGGTCAGATAAACGGTCAGAGATTTCATGGACTGGTGCCACATGTTGGTTTGACTACCCTTACTAGATATGATTATTTGATATAGCACATAGTGATACAGTATTAATTACTTGATGATATTTCCAGCATACGTGATAACGGATCACTGTGTTATATCAGATAAATAAATCTAATATGGAATTACATCCCACCACAGTGCCCAAGCTTTAAACTTGTAATGATTACTCTTAATGCTTTTTCAAACCCAATCCTGATTCGGTTAACATCGCACGTAAAGTTACGCAGTGGCTTGGCATACACAAGTCATGCCAAAGCCATCTAGTTTGGTGAAAATTTACAACTTCATCGATTAACTTGCATTTTTGCCTAGTTCTATACGCCTTACTTCAAAATTGCTCACACGATGATTCTGAAACATGCAGGCGAGGCTACGAAGATATATATGATTAAAACCATATACTTTTCGCATGCTTTTCGTTTAGTAGTTGTGCTACACAACCGTACAATGAAACAGAAGTAGACGGACACTTCGTCCACGTCAGAGATATATTAATTTGGTAAGTGAGAAATGGGGATTTTGTAGGTGAATTGAGATTTCATTAGAAACTGACCCATTTAAGCTGATCCCACTTCCTAGGTGATCAGACGACAACTATGCAATCCCTCACCTTTCCAATTACGCAAAGTAGTCGACGCATCCCACTACTTCACTGTTGATCCTTAAGTTAGGAGTCAGTGAAAACCATTCTTGAACCATCATCTTACATTGACAAGTGCAAAAAACACGAGACAAACAAACTCAGATTTATGTTCAAGCCATTCTGAGAATATACTTTACCAGAGTTTTCGTTTAACAAGAATATGGTCATCTACGTACTTTGAGTCAGTAAATTTTCCTTCTTGGAGTAAGTCAATCTCTGAAAAATTGGAGGTAAGTAGGTTTATACTCATCAACAAAACCCATAACAAAGTTGAATATAATAGTGGACACCATTGATGGATACCACCTAGTTGCTACATGTTTGAGGATGTTATTATTTCCGGTCGGGTTTTAAAGTGAATTTTTGTGTAGAACACAAGTATTTAATGGATACGTTTGTAATTCTCCGTTGTTTTATTAGATCGAATTATTCGCCTTCTATTGGCACATGAGCTATTGCCTGAATGTTAATTATGGTAATCCATGTTACGAATCCCAACTAGGACGAAACGCGCATCTTGCTTTATTCTGCTTAACCACAACCAAGTAAAATCAAATTAGTTAAAACTCACCTCAGTTAACGGTGCAGCATTTGACAGTTCAGGTTTCCAATTATCAATACATGGACGTTGATTACTATTATTATTATTGTTATTATTATTATTCACGGTTGATTTGGTCACTTTTCTATTCAGATCAGAATCAAATTCATCAGAGTCCCTCAATGACTCATTATCACTATTCATCCAGGGCGGAGTGGGCATTTGATGATACGGCTTATCAGACTGGAAATATAAGTAAGTTAAAAAATAGGATGAACCTCGAATATAACAGAATTAGGATAGAAAACGCATGGATGCAGATATCTCTATTATTGAAAAAGATATTAGTATGAACTAGAAATTTCGAAACCACAACTGTAGGATACATGGACTCAAGTTACTATGGAAAGGCTAGATAGAACTTTCCATAGGTACTCACTTATATAAAGAGAGATATGGATAACTGCTCTTTTCTCTCCTGCCAAACTTGACCAATAAGCTATTGCAAGAGATCTTACACTGTAGTTATAGTCTCTGTTTGTAAGCATATATTTCAGTAAACATACGAAAAGTCAAAAACTAATAAGCAGAGGGAACTAAATGTGCGGTTTTGTTGCACCATAGGCAAAGAACAGACTAAAATTATTCTTAAGTGAAAATATCCAATGTATTACATTAATGAGGTTGCGAACCGTAGTTAACTGAGACGGCTTGAACATGTACTGTGCATGCGGAGCTACCGTCAATCTCAAAGTCTCATGCTAGGGGAAGTTGGATTAGGTTGGAAAAGAGTTCAGGATGGTCAGGCCAAGACATGACACTAGTCAACCAAGTCCCTGACTGTTGGTTTGAGTTGTGTGAAGAGATATAGACTGTCTGATTGGGGCCCTCCAGACGAAAAGAATCATCAGTGATTGAGGACTCTTGGTGACATGACCAAAAATCGGTCACAGTAGGATGGATGTATTCACTGCTTGATATCTTCTGAAGTTTGAATAGTCGCACTAGTCTTTATCTTTAGATTGTTTATTCTTTTACACAACTTTGTCTTTGTCTACTTTGACATCAGGCCTTTTCTACCCATCTGTTCTTTGTAAACTACTGTGAAGTGTGGCTACTTGAGCTGAAGCACTCGTACGCGAGGTTCTACATAGACTTTGTCAGTCAGTATTAAACTTTTAGAGATGAACTTATCGACTGGACCATAACCAACATCATAAAAACCGATTCTTAGTGCTGGATCAGATTCCATCAATTAAATTGGATACATTACCACTAAGCTAAGTGATACAACACGCTCGATTGTGACGCTATTGAGTTGAAGGTAATTGACAAGAAGCTATGTCTACTCAAGTATGAACCACTCACTAGTGAGCTATGCGGAAAGTTTTGAAAGTTTTAAAAATCACCTCAGAAAGGAAGAAATGTGGGTCAAAATGAGGCTTCTTCTTCTTATCTCTAACTATTCTATTTAACACCAATGACTGTGTATGCAGTACTTAATTAGTAAGCAATGCAAATTAAGATACGTGTTATTTTAAAATCCAATCTAGTATGTTACAATGACTATTTTCATTCATCACTTCTAACTGCTTTCAAGCATTAGTTATAATATAGGAATCGACCAGTTTAACATATGAATGCATTTACAGTGAAAATGGCATCAAACTGCTAATATAACTAGCTCGAAAAAGTAGATATCACATTTTCACTCATATGCAATACAGTGTACAGTTGCTTTTATCTCTATGTATTTTACTAGAGCTGTGGTGTAGTGGTTTAAGGAAGTAACTATTAGCCAGTGGGTCGCAGGTTCACATCCTGCTCCGCCTACCGAGATTCAGGCAGCTACGCAGTATGATTAACCCTTACATAATAAGAGTGGTTCATTGCCTACTACACGGATGTGCACAACGTGACTGAATGCGTTCCGTTCTGTTTCCGTACGTACTTGAAGTAATAAGTATTGCTTTTCATATCACAATAGCTGGATATTCCACCACTACCACTTATTATCTTTTTATTGAGAAACATGCTAGAAATAAATAAATGATAAAATTACTTTTCCATATGAATCCTTCTTTCCTTCATCTTGTGTATAAACATGTTCTAGTTTTGAGGGTACAAATTGTATTGACCGGTTATTAGTCACCTTTGAATCTTCCTTATTCTTAAGATTGGGTGGATTTTTTTTTTGTGAATTAGGGTATCGTTTGGAATTCGATGCATTCATAGCCTTTGCATAACCTAGTTTCGCTCGACCGCTTAACAACGGCCATGTTCCCTGAAAGTAGAAAGATAAATTATTACTCAACATAATTAATCTAAAGTATTCGTTTTACCATATATTCTTAGTACATTACAACACTTGAAAGTAAGGAGTTCGAGCATCCATTTCAAGCAATATCATGGAGACTTGAACGATCTGAATATGAACCAACGAAATTACACGTTTAAGTTAGCACGTTTTACTAATTTGAGATAGCACTGATGACAACCCTATGTGCATAGTACAGTTATTCAGGTTTAATTAATACACTCATTGAAGGAGGTAGTATACAAAAAGTATATTAAAAGCGCAGATAAAACGAACCGGTGAACAAAGTCACGATGAAAGAAAAGATATATCACTGTACAGACGTTATGCAAAAAACATGAATTCAGATGTTGTGAAGCGATGCACAAAAGTCTTGAGAGATTGCGGTGATACCTAGACACTAGATATTTCTAAAACTTTCCCCTTTGAAAAGATGATGAACTCATCATCAACAATCTCCTGCATTAGCGATAATGGGGCTCAATTTGCGGTAATACGATTTTAACAGCGCTTGCAAAAAGCTTATTACTGGAAACGAGGACTAATCCTGAGGCGTGACAATGGACTAGAGATCCTATCACCAGTCGACTTGGTAGTGTCATTCATCAAATAGCTACTGGACAACAAATAACCACCTATGAGAAGACAAATAAATAGTTTTAAGGGTTTGACTATACTTGGAGTCACTAAATACTTGTAAAATAGTCGATGAACACCAGGTGGGACTGCGGCTCAAGTGTATAGGTATTCGACTTCTAAACAGTGTCACGAGTTCAAACGCTATTCCGACTACTGAGGTCTAAACAGGCAGATACTATCACAATCCCTTAATTTGTATGGCTCATCACCAGTGCACTTCGTTGTTGAGTGAAGTCCTAGTTTTTTCCAGTTGACCAAAGTGGATAAGTGTGAAAAATCATGAAGTATGCAGGCAGTTGACCCTTTTCGGCTGCCCACACCATGGAAGGCTAGTTCTTCAGGTACATGAAACATAAAAATATTTGTGTGACCGCGGAGCCCATGGGACAGGTCACACGCGGCCTTCTGGCAAGTTTGCGATTTTAGCCTCTTGCCTTCGAATCCGACTACAAATCTCTGTTGCAAGGATCGAGATGCTGCAAGATGGCATCAGTGTGGCACTACTGATCATCCAAGTGAAACACACTGCTGTCACACCCCTGTCCAGTCACCAGTACGACTTTGCCCTCAGACTCCCATTATAGCGTAGCAATTTACACCGTAATGGTAACTGCTTTTTGTCTAACCCCTATCCAATAGACCTTTCTGGCACAGTGGCATCTTGAGGGGACAAGTGTTCTACCGGCGTAACTCGTTGGGTCATTGTGATATGCAAGCCTGACCATCACGTCATGATAGCAGCTATCGGTCGGGACAGAAAAGTCCTTTCTGACACAAATTTCTTATTTCTTAACAATTCTGATTTTAAGTGATACCAGCTGATTCGTATGTGGATGATGATATGATCTGAGAACTAAGATCTATACTCTGAGAAAATAGCAATCTCATGTTATTACTTTTGAGTTAACAACATCTCAGGTATGCAACAGATATAGAAACTCGCTAACAAATGCATTTGCTTCTAGTTGCTAAAATTTGTATCAGCAAAGAGGAAGTGAAGCGAGATATAGTGATGCTAAAATAGACCAAAAGAACATGAAAGAGTAATTAAATACAAACAAGATATTCAGATACATCAACTAGTTTACTGGCTCACTAGTTTATTAGCCGGTCCTAAGTCCGGAAAAAGAGGAAAGGTTGGGCATAGGCCTAGCAACCTCACCCCGGAAAACCAATACAATCGATAAAGACACTAGAAAGCCCTAAAAGCTATGAAAAATAAAAATAAACTTATTCCTCGCTGGAATCGAAGAGGCGAAATGACGCCAGTTGGTGAAAGCCTTCGAGAAACCAATTGGCCGATGTGTCTTCTCTTCCTCTCTCTCGATGGAAGCAAAAGTAAACATGGAGACATGGAATGTCCGCACCATGTATGAAACTAGCCAGGAAGGCTGCCAACATTGCCAAAGAAATGAGGAGATATAGCATAGAAGTGCTAGCAATATGCGAAAGCAGATGGAATGGAAGTGGACTCTTCAAATTGTCAACTGGAGAGTCAATAATCTACTCCGATATTGTCACCCAGATGACAACCACGAGCACATTGAGTTTTGAAGTGGCTATCATCATGTCCCCAACAGCATCGAAGGGTCTCATGTAGTGGGAGCCAATCTCCTCCTGTAGGATCATGACAGCAAGATGGATTCAACTCAAAAGGGAGGAAAGTCACAATCATACAATGCTAGGCTATGCACCTACAAATAATGCAGATGAAGAAAAGAAGGAGGAATTCTATAGGCGACTGCAATCAGCAATGGACAAGACCTCATCCCAGTTGACGACATCCAAGTTTTAATGGGTGGAGTGAGATGAATGCCAAAGTGGGAGCGGACAACACAGGAAGAGAAGTGATCATGGGTCGAGAGGCAATTGGTGAAATGATGAATGAGAATGGAGAACTCTTTGCAGACTTCTGTGCCGATGATCTTCCTGATTGTGGTCGACTGGACTGGATCATGTAACAAATTGTGAGCAGCGAGAAGATAGGCATACATTAGCTGCACCGACAAAAAGAGCCTAGAAGATTTGGATTTCGCCGATGATTGATGTCTAATGTCGCACAAACTGGAAGGTCTATAGGTGAAAATCAACAAGTTGGCAGAAGAGGCAGGGCAGCGAAGGAAGACGGGACTTCATTGAAGTGAACGTAGAGAAGCTAGAGGTGATGAAGATACCCAAGCAACAATAACAAACGCCAATCACCATCAACGGGAGAAATCTAAGGGAAGTTGTCTCTTTCACCTACCTACCTGGGCAGCAACGTTTAGACTACAGGCGGTGGCACAGATGAAGACGTCAAAGTCAGGATCGGAAAGGTAAAACAAACCTTCCTGCATCTGAAATGATCAGTGTGAAGATATACTGCACAGCACTGCACTAAGCATAAAGCCTGAACAACATCCGAATTTTAAACGCTAATATCAGTCAAGTCAGTGCTTCTGTGTGATGGTTGAGAGACTTGGCGCCTTACGAAAAGCATTTCCAACAAACTACAGACACACATCACATCAACAGCTACTGCCTATGCCCACTCGATACTGACGCTACAGATCAGATGGCCAGAATAATACTAAGCAACAATGAACTCTTGCCTAGCAACGAACCAACCGAGAAACCAACGCCCAACAAATACACAGAAGAAGAAAGTGGAGATGGATTGGATTGGATTGGACATACACTGAGAAGACTGTTTCGAGACATCACGCACCAGGTCCTCAAGTGGAACCTAGATGGGTGACGACGAGTTGGGCGTCCGAGGGCGACATGGAGAGGTTGGTCGTGTGAGGAAGAAATGAAGGCTTATGGGCAATCGTGGGGTCAGGTTAAAAAGACTGCAGAGAAGAGAGTGAAGTGGTGACGTGCTACTGAAGCCCAGTGTTCTACTAAGAACCCAAGGGACAAATGATAATAATAATAAAAGACATCCGGAATTTTCAAGATGATTAAGAGTGATCACATCTAATCTACAGTGTCATCAGGAACATGTAACACCAGTGATTCTTCACATTTTGATGACTCCACAAATAGATAATGTCATCGAAATGAAGAAGTGAGGAATAAAAGACTGAACTGCATGAGAGTCTATTTCCCCGAGAAGAATAGTCAATTAATCCTGAAAACCACATGTATGTATAAACACGATATATGGCCTTGTCAAGAACTTGAAACATTAACACAGTAAAAGCAAGCACTAAACAATCAGCGAATTGCCTTGAAAATAGGGGGGCGGGGCGGAGGGGGAATGAACTACTGGTCATGCCGTAAAAAAGTGTTTAATAAGCAATGATTTATGCAAATCTGAGGACTTCCAACATAAACATCACAATGTGTAAAGAATAAATACTTTGTCATCTTACGTGTAAGAGATTATCCAATTCAGGATCAACTGGTTCATCCAAGGTAGAATTATATGGATCAACTGGTCGGTATTGCAATTTCGCTTGAGGAAGAACTGATTGTTTACTACTGTTATTATCATTAGCTGTATTGACAGAAGACTTGGAACATTTCTTGGGAAATTTCGTATTATCACAGGCAGTCACTTTTTTATCGCCATCATAGTTCTTATGACATTCAGGTATGGAAGTGTAACGATGTTTATGCATATTGAAACCTTGAATAGAAAATTATGATTGAAACGATTTACTAAAATATATGCTGATAATTATAATGTTGGACAACTAAAATAATTAGAAATATAAACAACGTGCACCATCTTATTATTTGACTGTGAAATATGATCATCAAAATTGGATGATGGATGAAGGTTGCCAGTATTCACTTTCATAGGAGAAGTGAAAATTTGGGCTGCGGTCGGATTCGAGCCAGCAGCCACCGGATTTCCGACCTAATGCTCTACCAACTGAGATACGAGATCCGACTGCTGACATTTTTATTTCACTTCAATCACCAAGGGGTATTGCCCAACTACTATGTGAATCCGTGATGCGTTACTACCGCCTGATCGCATTCACGCTGGTTGCCTAGTCAGGACTTTACACCCAATCCAAACCTGAATTAGGGAGAGGGAGCATCATACTGGTTGTCAGTATTGCTTATGTTGGAGCATTTGGAAGACTTAACTAGGAATACCAAATAAAATAAAGGAACGGAAGTAGCTCATGAGATTGAGAGTCTTCTCTGCCCCAAAATGATTGAACTCAAATGTATATAGAAACCTAAGGTCCGCTGATTCAATTTGAACGACAACCGAAGGTGACGGTTAAAGACTCAAGGCAATATGATAATAGAATGAACCACAACAGTAAAAACGAAACCATACCTACTCTTTATTCAAGTTATTATAAACTGATCATTACAAGCTTCTATTTCAAAATAATGGAAAAGATTTGTAGCTCAGGATGAGGATAATAGTGATTTGATGTTCTCTGAGCTTTGATACTTTATCGTTAACGTTTCATCATCGGGTTTTGTGACATCTTCAACACTAACTTCATGAAGAAATCTTTATGAAGTGGTGATGAAATGTTTAGAGGATACCGAACCACTACTCAACTTCAGTTTCCTTTAAAGCATTTACAACTTTGCGCATCATAACGTATCTTTGTCCCTCCTTTGATTTGTTGATGTGAGATACAGCATTGTACGTTCATTTTCAGTTATACTTAAACCCTATTTTACTCATTTTTTACCTGCCTACGTAGAAATTTTAACTGACTGGATAACAGAAAAGGGGAAGAAATTCAGGAGGAGCAGCTAACCTGTTTGAGTTTATGACTTATTCCCGAATACACAAAAGAAACGAAGTGGATGCAGTTTCAAGAGTTTTGACAAACTGTGGGCTGTAGATTAACATTCTTTACATCTCAGTAGTTTACCGACCATGTAACTGCAGTATTAGTAGAGTTTTAGTTAGAGACCAACCCATTCAGACCATAGGTCTCTCAATCTAATATGAACTATATTTACCTAACTTTCCATTGAACAGCCCAGTGCCGAAAAAGTTAAATAGGCCACAGAGTATTTAGACTTGACCTCTGCAGGTTAGAGTGAATGGTTTCTAACTAGCTATGCCGATCACTGTTAGAAAAAAAAGGAAATCAGCAGAACGAAAAACACGGAAATATATATGGGTATTGTAATAGTAGGATGCCTGCCACCCAAACCCTGACAATGGAAGTAAAGTGTTGCAGTCACTTTTGAACCTCGTTATCTAACTTCTCTTTTCAATAAATTTCGCTAAACTGCAGTTCATCCCATTTAATAGGTCTGATATTCTTCGCATGATGAAACCACAGATTAATGTCACATTTTGTTGAGACCACTATCACATCTATCACTATGGTTACTGCTATCATTACACAACCTTAGGAATGAAGCTAAACAGTTTTGGAATGCATACAATACAGATAAATTCGCTAATTAAAACTACAAGTTCAGTGTTAATATGATTCATTTAACGAACAGATCCATCAATCCCACATACACACAAGTCATCGTGGAAGATTACAAGCGGTATTTAAAGTAAAACTCAATATTGTACATCTTTTCATAGACTCAGTTTTAATGAGTTGAAAAAGTGAATTTCAAAGGTAAGTGAGAAGAGAAGGATACTGGACGAAAAGATATTATTTATTGGAAATTTATAACCACAAGTAGTACACGATACTGAACCATACAATAAAGTCACAAATTACAAACGACATTCTTCTGCAGTTTAACGTATTTTACTATCCTCCCTGTATATTCGTATTCTAACCCATTATATTTATACCCAACCTTAAGTATTTTCTTCTCCACAATCTCCATCAGTTACCCGTTATCACTACTTGCGTTTACCAGTGTCGCCGTGTATACTACTTATATACATTCTTATAAGTAGCTTCCATCACGTTTGTTTGAATAATCCATAGTTAGCATACAAACGATCAACCTGGCTACTGTACGAATCTTAAATGTTTACTAGACCATCTTAGCCGGAGTTTAGCAACGACGTCGTCCTTATTAATAAACAGTAACAACCCGTGACAAATTCGTGTTTACTAGACTATAAATCAAACCATTTGTTATTCAAGCCGAAGTAAAATGGTGTTTGAAACTGTAATCGAATGGCTGGTAAGTGAATTCTTAGACCAGTAAATTACAGCCATACACCATGTGCAGTAATAAAAGACTAAAATAATTTTCAGTGATTAACTACCTACTCACTCAATAAGCAAGAGATAAAGACAGTTTATCTGAGTAGATGAAATGTAACCTCAGCAACGATGTATAAACTTCTTCTCTGCATACTGTGAACTACAACTGTTATTTGAAGGCAACTGATACAATCTATCTAGCAAAATCGATATAGATATAATAGGGAAATAACACATAATCCATTTATAACAGAAAATTGTATATCTCAGTAAACGGGTTGCAATACTCTTTTGCACATAAAGCTAACATCTACTCATCAATATCGCTAAGAGTTAGGTGAACTATCAAGTAAACTAACGAAGTAGCGCAAAATATTGTTTGACATTCAATGCAAGTGGTTGTGTTATCACAGATTATATATATTTGTGATGAAAAAGCATTTAATAAGAAATGTTATATTAAATTTTCCAACATAAAAAGTTTTTCAGAGAACTTATTGGGTGAACAGAGTAGATAGATAGATCTAGATAAATACTTAAAATGCAAATATTACTCAGATAGACGCATATATTTTAAGAAAAACAAAAACACTCCTCATTTACAGGATCAACTTAAGTGTTCGAATGTCAATTGTTATATTTTAAAATCTTAATTCCCTGGAAATATTTGGTTCACAAGTTTAATAAACCTGGACATTATACGACAACTCAGTCGGTAGCTGCTAACTAGATAGGCTGATTCTCTTTTCATATCATAATGAACCAAGTTATGATGAATGAAGTGATTATTTCTTGAGGTTTAATTACGCAGGTAAATCTGTTAGATAGTGATAGTACAGAAAGCAGCTACTGTTATCGTGAAGATAATTTGCAATATCGTAGGAATCTGAAGAGGTAGAATTAAAAGTCTCACTAAAAAAACCAAACATGACCATGGAGATTAGGCAACAAGCAATATTTATTGTGTGAGAGCTTAGATAGCTTAGCTCCTCGAACAGGTAAACAGAAGCATCAAAAAGTGTTTTTAAAATGAAACTCAGCCCCCCCCCCCTCACCACACACACACACACACACACACGGGTTTGTACACACGGAGCAGTGAACTGTGCCCATTTTGTGAGAAATAATGATGCAATCTGACTAGCAAAACTCTAACAGGTAGAAAGGAGTTCGAATCTATCGCCTAGGCCAATGAGCAACAATCCCATACTCCTAACTAAGAATTTCGAGATGTAAAGAATCAATAGCTGAAAACTATCGATGAAATAGCTTGAAAATGATTACGGTGATACAGATGTAATCTCTGTTTATCATTATTAAAATTTCGAATATCTTGCCGAATTGCATTAATTTATTTTCTCTCTTTACACATTACTTATCGTTCGCTTTAATAGAATTCTATGTCTATTCAAATCCTCTACGCATGACAACTTGAATCTATAAACTTCTGTGCAAGATTTCATATTGATCTGTATGTTGTGTTTGATTAGAGCTAAATTTGTTCACTTTCCTCATCTTCAATTTATTTTGGATATAGAAATGAAAGAGTGCAATTTATAACAAACAGTTTAATTAGAAATGTAAAACAACAGAGACTGATCAATTTGGTCCAATCAACGATGGTGCAATACAAGCAGATAACACTATCCACAATCAATTTGTTTGAACTTTGGGTTATCAATGAAATTTTCCACAAGACATACAACATCAAATTCCTCCCTTTCTGCTTGTTTTAATCTACTAAATATGTCCTTCAAACGTATCACGTACTCCTGCGGGTTTTTAAAATGTTCTGAACTAGTCATTTTTCGAAGTAATGACAAAACGGGAGTAGAAGGTTATATCAGACGGGAATGGACTTCTGAATACACAAAAATACATCATATTTCTATTCTTCGGTTACCTATCTCTAATACCACATTATTCTACTGGTTGAATGAACCACCACCACCACTACTACTAACCGCTGGGCGCTAATCCAGTACCAGCTGGCTACTTCACACTATTACCTTTGATGCTGTTTATTATAAACATCAATAATCAGTTTGTTTGGAAATATTGTTTTGGGAGTGAATTTATTAATGTATTATATGCTAAGAATTCCATACTCTATCAAACATATTGTTTGGAATAAGGTTATTAGGAAGAAAGTAAAATTTTTTGCTCTATACTTCAGTGAACATCCACACTAAACATGATGGAGGATCTTGTGGTGGTAGAAGGCTGCTTATTTCACCTTCAGTTCTACAATATATAATCGAAACTAATCAAGGAGTTACTCGCGTTGATAATGTTCAACGTATCTAGGTCAGAACCAAACTCATCAGTGTTTTACATTGACCGAATAGTTTTCTATCAGCATTCTAACCTCTCCCCCTAAAACACCTATCACTTTGACAAAATAATAAGACGTAAATTTTCCGGAGTGTGTAACGTATATGCGCAAAACATTTCCAACTGCTTGATCCCACATGTACTTGTCACAGGTATTTATATGAAAATTCATGAAGATAAGGGATGAGAATATGAAAAGAGGTTAAGTAAGAAGGCTGAATTAAAGGTAGAATAACAATGAAAATCAATAGAGCAAAAATAATAGTACATCGAACTTGGTTTTCATACCTGAATTCACCAAGGGAGGTTAAATGTGATAACAAATTGTTTTTGAACATGCAAAGGTGGTTTCAACTTTCTAGTAGCTAGGGCCTTCACAAATTTAAGGATTCGTTCCCAATACGTTTTGTAAATAGGTCTAAAAGAATTACCCACGTTAGTCCTGTGACCTGTCTCAACGATATCCTTCGAGATCGAAGAACTTGGACGTCTGCTACTAACGTTTATGGATTCAGGTGATTTAATTTCCATCTGAAGTGACTTTGGACTATCTTCCGAGGTCCTTACTTGGATGGATCTATGAGTTCTCCTTATGTATCACCACACGTACATCTGAATTGGTAGATGCAATAGGATGTGACAGTGTCGTTCACATGCTGTAGGGGTTTGGGAGAATATACGGACCTGGTGGTTTCTATTAATCGAACCCTAGCTGCATAGTAAGTTGTCACTTTGAAATGCAAGGTTAAGCAAACCAAAATCTTTAGATCTATACAAGGAGTTAATATATAATATCACCAGCTCTTCTTTAAACGCAGAAGGTGTAACCATCTACTCGCTGGAGTTATCTAATCATAGAGAGTAAACTACAAGTTTTGAATGTCTTGATTAACATACCTTCAAATCAACTCATATGACTCAACATAGGTGGTAAAAAACTGTAGCCGTTCAAGATGATGAATAAACTGTAACAGTGCAGATGAACCTATCCTATTTTGTTGAGATCGAAACATTTCGGGATTCCTTTACTATCTCCGAATATCTTTTACTTTTTTCATTCTTTTCTTTGATTTAATTTTAATACATAAACTTTTTCAAAATGTATGAACATAAAGAGAAGAATTTTTGAGCGAGGAAGAAAAATTCTTTCAATGACGTTGGAATAAAGATCTTTTAAATTGTTTGCAAAAAGGAACTGAAACTAGTTTTATCAAAATTTACCTTTTGAGTAAGTCTGATCCGAGGATTCTTCAGTTGATATAGTAGATGAACTAGACGAAGAGCGTGAACCACTTTTGACACAACCTTTATGACAATTATGGCTAGGGAAAAATAAATGATGACATATAAATTAAAACACACAGTTAAAGTGGGATTATAACTGTACTGATGGGAACTGTTAGCGACCCACTTAACTCCTACCTGCAGTACATCCAGTATGCTTTTAATTGCGTGCATATCTAGTAAGATTACGGGGAAAAAATTATACCTTACGTCATGTGGATGGTTTTTCGCAAACTGAAGCTACAAATGGTAATGGTTGGCAATGGCTGATAAGCTGTTCTTGATTAGGATTTCGTAACTGTTGACACTTGTCAGTAAGATATTTCGTCAATCTCGATGAAATCCGTGTTTCATTAGAAAATCGGGCCTCACTTAGTGATATATATATATATATATATATATATATATATATATATATATATGACACGTGTTATATTTGAAGTTGCGATTTCGTTCAACTATGGGATTTTGGGCAGTGTCCATCACGCAGAAAAATTGTACGCAGAGGACAAATTTCGCAGATGAAAACCAGCGGAGCTTACAGGGACAAACGAATTCCAAGAAACCGATTCTTTATGTATCCAACGGAAAATAATTCAAGTCAGTTGTAGCATCAACGTGGGACCTGGCATTACCACATAACGGTCTAAGTTGCAACACCTCAAACGAGTACATTAAGTTGACAAAAAGGTGAAGGCCACAGAAATAAGGAAGAATGTAATCAAAAGTAGTAGAAAGTCATAAAAAGGGAACTTTATGGGGTAAAACAATTATGAAATTCAATATGATGATTGAAATGAAGATAATTTGTGGACACATTTGGACAATTGATATAAATTCTGAGCCATATAGCCTAGTGTAATGCCACCGATTTCAAATGTTATGCCGACCCCAACCAGGAAGCCCATGTTTTCATAGACGGGTCAGACCAACGGTTAGAGACTTTATGGAGTGATGGAGTGTTTAAGTCTGGGTCTCTAACCATTTGGCAACTTAAATCTACTTCAGTTAACATTGTGCATTGGAACAGACGGTGATTAGGCTTGCGTAACACATATCTCATTCATCTGAGTCGATGAATACTTACAACCTCATCAACCCATGTCACTTCTGTCTAAAACTCTACGCATGACTTTTTTTCTTAATAACGTGTTGGCTCCATGACACGCTCCGTGCTACGAATGTAACGGTGGTCGGACACCAGAGCCTCCGAATGCTGCCCTCCACGTTTAATGGTTGTTTCAGATTGACGGAGTAGAACGCAGTCTTTAACTCCGTGTTCCGCGGATTATTATAGTCGTCTTTCCTGTAAGTGAATCGTGGACCCATCTTCATCAGCTATGGTCTCATTACCGATTGACCTTTCTATTCCAGTTTTCTTGATCAGTGCAAATAACTGTATATCGTCATTTATCTTCGCTGACTTATTCACCTCCAGTTTTCACTAACCACCACTGCTCACAGTCATTGCGTATACTCAGTTTTCAGTCTACATTTGAGTTAACTCCATCCCTCATTGTGCTTGGGTCAGTTACAGTCTTTACCGCTGTTTTCGCAACACGCTTTTGCATTACAAATCTTTAAAACGCGTAATGTTATCTTGTTTCGATAACTATCTAATCAGATCCTCGTTGAAAACGACTTTAGTATTTTCACTATAGAGCTGCACTTTAGAGGTCTTGTAGTTGTATTTCTTCTATGTCCATTTAGGTACGAACATGGACGTGCTCGATCCAACACATGCCCCATACCATACCATACCGTGGAAGTCTACTTCTTGAGGTACCTGAAGAGAACTTGCATTAGTAATGGTGGTGTATGACCGCAGAGGTCAAGAAACATCTGCTTAAGGCTGGTTACACACGGTCTTCAGATTTACTGGAGATTATCTTAAACTCAGCTAAAGAACTGATACCGCCAGCACTAGAAAACCACAGGGCAAGGGGGAACATGCTATTTTTGTGACCAACCTTTTCTGAACCCTCTTCCCATAGGGAAGACAGCAGCTATGAGTCACTTGGTGGTCATCCGCGGTAAATGCCTTTCTGTTGCTATACCTTGTATAGTCAGCATTGACTTTGCCCTTGGACTTCCATCATAGCGTAGTTATACGTATTATAACGGTAACTGCTGTTTAACTTACCGCTAACTAAAAGGCTTCGGTGGTATGGCGGGACCTCAACGAAAAAATGTTCTCACCAGCATAGCTCATCAGGTCATTATATTAGCAGACGCAAACACTACATCAAGATATTAGCTATGAGTTGAGAAAAAATCACTCAACAGAATCGACAAAAAGTGTTAGCAAATCGAATAGCAAAAGTGTGTACTAAACTATTTATGAGAATTTGTGAATATTTCTGAAGTTAAACGTGACAAGAATATTGTTGAGGAACGGAGTATGGAGAATGAAATTCGTAACTATTTACAACTAAGTAGATCTCAAGGTAATGATAGCATCAAACTTTAGGAAACGAAGATTTCAGGGACTCAAAAGCATTTAAAAACACTGCTGAAACGTTCAGACAGGTTCAGGGATTTGTACAGCTATTACTGTTGTACAAAACAAAAACCACGTCGAAAACACAGAGCTATAGCGATGCGAAAAACGTACTACGTAATCCAAAGCAGAAAAAACGAAAGTTCTAAATGTATTCATCTGAGTTACGAGTTTAAACACGTCAGAAATCTGAACCACTGGACGGTTGCTTCATTTCGCTTCGAAAGTCTGTAAGGAACACATTTGCTTTTTTTAATATATAATCCAGAATCAAATGACGCGTATTAGTATTGTTTACAAGTAATATCACAACAATACGAAAGAAGTATCTAGTTCATCTTGGATATATTAAGTTCATTATAAAACTGACTTCAAGATTAGTAAGATCACCGGAATCTATCTTAAATACTTCTTCGAATTCAAATTTACTTTCAACATCGAACTCAGAACACCGTTTCGGTAAGAATATATGAACCTGGAACAATCGTCCTTTAAATAAGTAGCAAATAATAACTATACACTCAAAAAAAACCTTAATATCTCAGTAAAATATAAACTTACTCTCCATTTTTATGATTATTATGAACAGAATCGTTTTTAATGTTTCGTAGTTTACATTTACATTTATCTTTTCGAGGACGATTTGTATCAGACGATGAAGAGGCTAACATATTATGAACACATCTTTTGGTGGAATGATGACTTGATATGGGTGATAATGTAGATGAGTAATCAGATATTCCTGTTGAAGTACCGTGTAAGTGCATAGAACTTAATCTCGGAATTTTAATATTAATCGACAAGCCATCTGATGAATCACCACCACCGTTACAGACATTATCATCAAATGGCTTCCATATTTCATAGAATTGTTTATCAAATAATGTTTTTCGTTTTGAAATTCTTGATAATGAGGATCTACCACCTTTTAGATAAGTTAAATCATTATGATCTTCATCTTCAACATCTGCATCATGTGAAGAAGCATCACTTTCACAATTATTATCTGATGAAGCAGTTACTGAAAGCATAGATGATCCTGAAGAATAACGTCCAACTGTTTCAATGTTATCTGAACTCATTGACTTATGCAGGACAGGATTTGAACAGGAAAATGGTGTAAGCAGTTTAGTTTGCAGATTAAGAGCATCTATAGAAACTGATACATGGTGTAGAAATTCTGTACTTGAATGAGGTAAATTGACGCATGGTGATGCTGTTTGTTTTAAATTAATTGTAGGGTGCTCAAGTTCCATGATAGTGTCCAACTCAATTTTATCTGGTTGCCATTTCCGTTTTGATCCTGCGGTGATACATTGACTAAAGCGAACAAAAAGTGATAGATCGAAGAAAAAACCAGTGATAAAATACACATATCTTCACTACAGTTGTTTAAACTTATCGACAATTAGTTCAACAATTTACAGAGTATTCAAAAATTAGGCCTTATCACTTTGTACTGACATCTAACGTGGAATATAAGAAAATAGTGCATAACCATTTGGTCCCAATTTAGAAATTCTCCTTTTAACAAGTAGGCTATGGGTTCGAACCCAGCTCCACTTGTTGAGGTTTGAGCAGCTAAATAGGTCACACACACCATAGGTGTGATTCATTGTTTCAGTGCTATAACCTGCAGATGGTTGCTGAGAAAGAGAGGGAGAAACAAGTATTGTATTTGGAACTCTTCATGATCTTCAACGATCTCTTTCTGTGCTTCTGCAAAGTGTGACAACTTGTACTGTTACAGTGATTTTTTTGTCTTTGAGTACTGTGATGAGTATACTGACACTAAGTCAGTAAGATAAATAATAAGGTAACTCGGCGGTTACGTGGTTTGTGCACGATGCAATGGACTCACTTATTGTGTGAGGGCTTATGATGCCAAAACCTCATCAGATGGAACATGGTTTGAACTTGTGATCAATTAGTTTAAATCAGTGAACCTCAGTTTCTCAAAAGACAGTTTGTAGGTCGTCACTTTACTTTCAGCCTTAACATATATGGTACGACAACTCTACGGTAAAATCAACCACTTGATATTGGTTAAGGTGAGGGATTTGACTGAAGATATAGCTGAAAGGATGAGGCTTCTACATTACAATGAATGATTTGCATTGAGAGACGGTCTGCATGATATTCCAAACTTGACATCAGCTTACTTTGCTACCCCATATGCAACAACTGCTTAGAAACCAAAAGTCAAGCAGTTACAACCTTATTATACACAATTTTCGCACTGGTTGGATTTCTTATATATATATATATATATATATATATATATATATATATATATATATATATATATATATATATATATATATATATATATATATATATGTCAGTGGTACAACTAACGAATAATTGGCAACCTCATCAGAACCTCACAAAGTGTCTTCTTGATTTGTAGTGAGGTATCTCAGTACTTCCACCATTTACGAAAATAAAGTGAGTGCAACACAGTAACCTAACATACATACAAGTATCACAAGCTACACATTGAAGACTGGTGATACTACATGCTAATAAAACCTCTTTAGATGGAGTAGAATTCGAAACCATGACCCTCGGGTTGGAAATGCAAACCAATAGATCAAAACTCTGTAAGGAAGACAGAGAGTGCAGATACTGAAGGTGAAATACTTAATATATTTGATCAAAATACTGTGATATTAAAGGTTTGCACAAGTCCCATACAATAAATTGGGTGCGAAAATTTAAGCGAACAAAATAGTCTCCAAGTAATTTTATTCGGCGAATAGTTTAGAGTGATTAATTCTTCACAATTTCAAACGATCATTAAGAAGCCTTAACTAGTTAGAACTATTAGTTGAGTGAAAATACGAAAGCAAACACAATAAACACAAAATGAATTTCATAGGTAATAGAGCATCAGTAGGTGCATGGTGAAATTTCACGAACAGATGAGACCAAATTCAATCTAAATTAAATTGATTTATAAACTGTATTAATACAACCAATCATCAGACGGTATGGTGATAGGTCTGAAAACCCCTCTGTTTTGATTTACGTGTGAAATGTGAATCCGCGCATGAACAGTAACATAGATGTCCTTCTGAGTGTCATGTATGCCTTAAGTTCTGTCAGTGGGTTACGTGAAACAAATTTCTCAACAAGGTGCAGCATACTGCACAACAATAGTACTAGGAGGCATATTTCATTTTCTTGAGTCTTTGCCCATGAAAAATGCTATCTTAAGAAATATCACAGTATGGAAAGAAATAATAATCAAAGCTTTAGCACTCTTGTGAGTTAACACAATGAACGATTCGGAGACGTGCACCTCACTAGCTCAAGCACTCGATTTCCATGCAATCGGTCTTAATAAGACCCTCCTACATATAATTTGGTCTGAGACATTGAGTAGTATCGTAGACCCCTTACACACTAAGTACGGCTTATTCAAATTGATAAACTTGTACCATCCTACTGAGTTGCATCTTAAGTGGAGATGAAAAAGATAAGGCATCCATATTAAGTTATTCATAATTATGTGGTCTAAGAAATTATTAGTTTTGAGGCAACCTTAATGGATACAAATATGCACAACCAGTTACATTAATCTGAACAACAGATGATTTTTATCAGTTAACGAGGATGTTAGTATCGCTGGACTACATCTAAAAAGTGAAACTAAGAAACCAAATCTTTCAACCTTTGGTTTCTGCATAAATCCTGACACAGTTTGACAGTGAAACTAAAAATGATCGTCATTTTCGTAGCATTATCGTTAAACATAATCGTATGTAGTCACATTTTAACGGTAAAAAAAACAACTAACCTATCTGTTGATAGAGATTCCGACACAATTCTGTTACGCGATTTTGCATGTCGAGCACGAAAATGTCGATATTGACTTTCAGGATTGAGACTTGCAGTTAAACGAGCAACTCCATGACTTAGACGTGAAATTGCACGGGCAGTAACGGGATCATGGCGAAGCAAGGGATAGTGACCAGAAACAGAAGGATTCATGGATACAGATTATGAATTCATGTTTGATCTAGTGTTATGTAAAAATAAAATGCGATTAGAAAACTGGACATTTTCTTTTGTATCAAAATACCGAAAAACATGTAAAGCACAACCAACTGCATTTCATAAAGATAATGGGATTAAAAATGAGAGTTAAAAATTGTAGTCATCAAAATAATATGCATGTACCACACTAAGGCTACGCCAGGAATTCTATACGCATGCCTGTGTACGAAGCTAGAAAAAATAATGATGGCTATTCAGCTCAAAAGCGAAATGACTTCATTTGTTGATAAACTAGTTAATCATTGAAGCATGACATCAATTTGTCTGTTACTACAGCAGAATGAATATTATGTAGGGTCTCATCAAGAAGAGAATTACTGCCATGTTCAAGTATGTTCCGATATAACAACCCCACCCCACCCCCGCGTCCTTAAATACACACTTGAGGTTTTATCTTCTAGTACAACCGAGGTTTCGTGCTGTCTGCTTCCTGCGACCATTACAGCACAAACATGTATATGCTCGTACTAACATGTGATCCCAGTTCAAGTGGGTACTCCTGAAAGAGACAGAGAAGGCAGCATCACCACAGTACAAGCAAAACAGTGTTGTACTTCGCCCTCGAACCACACACTGGGACGAAACTATTCATATTGTAACATTAACTGCTTTTTACCTTGCAATTATCCGATAGACCTTCCTGGCACACATATATGACAACTTTCCGTAAGCCCTTACAAGGCTGAGTGAATTCGGATAGGGAGTTCGTTTACTCGGTACTCAACAGAGTCCAATGCCACCTTCAGGTCAACAAATATGGCAAATGCCGCCCACTGGTCAGTATGCCTGTGTCCCAAAACCTATTGGAGGGTGGAAATATGGTCGGTGCACCCTCGTCCGTGTCTGATATCTGCCTGGTTTTCTCAAGTTTGCCGTTCTCGAGCTCCAGTTAAGCGTCGAATAACTATGGACTTTATGATCTTGGACACGATATTAGTCAAACTAATTCCCCGATGGTTGCCACAAGATTTCTCTCTCTTCTTATAAACTGGAATGATTACAGAAGCAGGAGAATCTGATGGCACTACCTCTGATTCCCTTACACTACCCAGTAAGTCCATCACTTCAATCAGCATTTTTTAAATCCCATCCTTCAGAACTTTGGTTGGCAAAACGTCAGGCCCTGCTGCTTTGTATCGCAACCTTCCCAACTTTATGGAGTTGGTGAACGAACATCTACGCCCCGTTCAGGTTCAGGATGGATGTTGGGTAACTGAAGCGTTTCTGCGAGCCAGTTGAACTGTGCTTTAAAGTGTTCCATTTAACGTTCTGTTCTCGGAGTTTATCAGCGTCCCATTCTTTGTGGTGATGATTTTACTCACCATCATAGAAAAAGGTTATGGAATCTTTACATATTTACTGATTACGAGCAGTTTGTATCCAAATACTGCTACTCTGGGAAATAAAACGAAAAGCTTATTGATGATTCTCTGATATATCGAGAGACTTTTGTTTTACACCAACGGAACTCAGAAAAGCGATTTCATGCCAACAGTATACGCTGATGATGGTTTAATAAAACGGCAGAATATGACTTGCCTGAAGCTAAGGTATTATCACATTACTTTAGTCAAGTATTCGTGGAAGACTGTTGAATACCCACAAATGTGGCCCAAGGATGGAACAATGCACATTGAGTGTGCCAGAACTATTTCGGAGCCCCAACTCAGGCAAGTCCAGCGGCTCAAATGAGATGTTTCATCAGGACTCGTTGATACTACCACCGAACCGTTGTCGATGCATCATCATCAATATCAACATAGGACCAGGCATCACTGCTTGATGGTCCGAGTTGTCACACCTCATATCACTACATCAAGTAGAAAGGTAATGAGGTGAAAGATGAAGATAAGAAAATTCAGTCAAAAGAAATATAAAGTAGGAGAAGAAAGAAAGGAAGAATGACAAAATGGTGAGATTCAGTATGGTGTTAAGATGAGGATAATGTGTGTATACATCTGTGCCACTAACATCGGTTCTGAGCCGTGCGATCACCTAGAGTCTCCAACCACTGGTTCCTCTTGTCCCACCGACCCCAACCACCTAGTCTGCATCGTCCTACATGGCTTAAACCAACAGTCAGAGACTTCATACGTTGGTGCCATGTTTTAGTCTGGCCACCTCGAGCCTTTTTCCAACCTGGACCCACCTCAGCCAACATTGTGTGACGAGGCAATCGGTGACTAGGCATACGTAGTACGTGTCCCAACCATCTCAATCGATGGAAACTCATAACCTCATCAACTGATTTACCTCTTCTCCCAAAAACTCTACTCCTGGCTTCTGCGTTACTCACATGGTGACACCACGGAATACGGCCTATACTATGAAGGCAATGGTGGTCAAACACTTGAAGCCTTCTCATGCCTCCCACTTTCAATGGCCATGTTTCACAGCCATACAGTAGAACAGAACAGACTGCTGTGCAGTACACGCGACCCTTAGTAGACAAACGGATATCACGGCGGCCCCATAGGTGGCGCAAATTGGCGAAAGCCAATCGGGCCTTTTGTATCCGTTCAGAGATCTCATCGGCAACTAACCTACCAGGGTTGATCCTACTTCCCAGGTAAGTGAAGTGGTCAACACACTCAACCACTTCACTCTCTATTGTTAGCCGCGGTACCGCTGAAGACCAATCCTGGAGCAAAAATTTGCATTTGGGTGGTGAAAATCGCATCCCAAACATTCTCGAATTCCCACTCAAAGTGTTCAGAAGACTCTGCATCTTGTCAGTGTCTTCACCTAACAGGACTATGTCACTTGCATATTCTAGGTCTAACGAAAATTCTCCACTGATTAGGTCAACGTCTGTGTAATTAGGTGACGAGAGGTTGACCTCCATAAGAACATCTATGATGAAATTGAATAAAAATGGAAATAGTGGGCATCCTTGACGGACACCACTTGATGAGTATAGCTCCCTGGACATCTCACCATAGGCTCTAACATGCCCACAAGTGTTCGAGTAGAGAGCCTTTAATAAGGTGATGTACTTACTAGGCATGCCTTTCAGTGAGAGACATTGACATAAGACTTCTTGATCAACGGAGTCAAACGCCGTCTTCAGGTCGAGAAATACAGCTATTGTCGGGTGTCCGTAAGCGCGTCTATGTTCCAGGACCTAGCACAGTGTGAATATTTGGTCAATACACCCGCGACCGGGTCTAAAGCCTGCTTGGTTTTCTCGAGCTTGCTGTTCCCGAGCTCCACTCAGACGTCGGAGGATTACAGAACCTAGCATCTTAGACAATATGTTCGTCAGGCTGATTCCTCTGTGGTTATCACAAGAGGACTTTTCACCTTTCTTGAAGACTGAAATAATCAGTGATTCAGACCAGTCAGAGAGGATAGTATTTGGTTCCCATATACTAGCTAACACTTCCGTTAACCTGACTAAGAGCACTCTACCACCATTCTTGTATACCTCAGCAGGTAGTCCGTCTGGTCCTGCTGCCCTTCCCCGTCTCAGGCTACCTACCGCTTTCTCAACTTCTTCTAGTGTTGGGGGGCCTATCTCTATGTCCCATTCAGGATTCGACTGGATAGCGGGCAACGCAATCGTGGCTGGAGGCCAGTTAAACTGTTCCTCGAAGTGTTCTGCCCATCTTTTCATTCGTCTCTCCTGCGAGTGAATCGCAGATCCGTCCTTCTCCGTTATAGCCTCACTAACTGTTGTTGACCTTTTCCCCCAGTCTCCTTAATAAGTCTAAATAACTGTCTACTAATACCGATCGCCGCTGCCTTTTCCATATCTTTAGCCTTCGCTGCCCACCCCTGTTCGCGGTTATTGCGTAGACTTTTTCTCAATCCATTTCCAAGTTGCGCTCGCTCTTCATTGCACTCAGAGCCTGCAGGGATGCATTCACGTGCATCCATTAGTTCGGAAGAAGCTGCTGATATCCAATGGCTCTTTTTAGCCATTATTTTGGAGTCGGTTAGTCTTCAACAGTTCTTTTACAGCAGACTGAAGATGGCATCATGCTTCTTCTGGATGAGTGATGGTCTCTTGTCCCGATAACTGCTAGCCAACTCCCTGAACACGGCTTTGATATTTTCGTTGTTCTGTTGTCGATGCAGTTTAATGTGTACTTGAACCAGTTGAAATCACTGGGGAAGTGGAAGGACGCTACTACCAGTCCGGTCTACAAAACTAGACTAAGGTATATGATCGAAAACTACCATACGTAAGCTAGGCATGCATTAATCAAGAAACTTGAAAGGAACATTAGTGCAAAGTAACCCAATCAAACCACATTGCAGAAATATTGCAACCGAATGTGTAATTAATCGCATACATAGCGTTAATATTGCGAGCGAGGCATTAGTAATAGGAATTGTGTCCAAACGTTTCCATGAACCGCTGAAACAATGCGGATAGTGCTGAAATAAGGCTGGAGTTGTGAGTAAATAAAGCTGTGTTTACGCATGCACGCCTAAATTATTCTGCAAGTGCATAAATTATGTGGGTAGTCCGTTAAACTCAGCTTAAATGTTGCATTTCAGCATTATTTCACCATTTGTGTTTGACTGGGAACCCCCTCCCAATGAGGGGGTCGAAAGATGTCGAAAACCGATTTCCGGCAGCTGAGTATGATTTCGGGACTGACCACGATTGCCTGATGAACCTTTTCATTTAAAGGTAAGGCTGGATCATGAATGTAGTCAGTGTGAATGTAGTATTCATGAATCTCAGTGAAGCTTTCGGTCAAGTCTAACAACTAGGGCTTCTAACAAAGTTGGAGTTTCAAGTCCACAATAAAGTGAAGGGACGGACTAACAAATTTCGTACCGATAGAAACCACCGTGAGGTGCGACAGTTTACTGAGGAAACTAGTAAAGAGTGATGTACCGCAGAATCCAACGTTAGCGCTTCTTCTCAATTAACTATCAATAAAAACTTGTGTCATGAATGTTTGCATATGAAACTAGAATATGTTGAGTTATGCACAACACATAGGGCAGATTACTCCTGCACGAAGACTCCCAGGCACTAGCTCAATTGTCCAGTAGGTGGTTACCGGAGCTCAACACTTAAAAGAGTATAGTCATGTGTATCGGTTGTAACTGTCAGCATGATTTAGTGACAAATAATATGCCATAACCCTAAGTTTCCGCGGAAACTCTAAGGAGACTTCTCCTACACTAACAGCAAACGTCCCTTTCTATCCATCATGGTAAACATGGACAAAAGCCCTAAGGAATATAAAGCATGAAAGTTACGTTTTTGAAGCTTAATAGACAAAGCATGGACAACCAATAGCATAGCAAAGGGGGCTAAGTTATGGGGAGTGTGCATTTAAAAACAGACCTGGTATTCTTGCTCATTTTCTCCACTTGCACCTTTACTCTTATTTCTCTTTGTAAAAGGATGTATTGGTTTTAAATGCTGGCCTAGCTGCAACTGAAAAAATTCTTGACTACAAAAACCTGTGCTGAGACTACCAGCTATTAGTTTAGGCGTTACCAAATTCACAATGGATGGCTAAAAAGTTCAGAAACCAATCATGTTCTTCGGGCTACAACGTTCTCCTTATTAAAATGATCAGGAAAGTGCCAATCTAAAAGTCGGCACGATCGGTGAAAATGGCAGATAAGGTGTTCTTGACATCCACTGGGTGTTTCAACCGATCTAATACATTTCGTCACTGGACTTAGAAACTGCTGATATTTGCTAACAGCCACAATATTCAGTAGGATTATGATTCTCTGATGTGAACTAAACCGAGAACACATGGAAATCATAGTTCCACTCACTCCACATGCATATATTCATTCAAGAACTTTTTATCATCACTCCTAAGTATTAGAAGTATAAGCTTTGAGCTTCATCCCTCCGGAAATACACGTAATGCTTGAATGACTACCATGGTCCTTTGTTAATGGAAAAACTATGCTCTCACTAGTCCATCCTGTCAGTATGCACATATTTAGTCTGCAGTCATGCTTCATCTTACCACAATGTAACACTAAAATCTTCTAGTAACTGAATGGATGAGGATTAGGGTTACCTATGCCAGAGAAACATGTAATTTATGCAGAAACTTATTCATACCTGCAAAAATGGTGTGCGCTTGTGTACTCAGCAGCAAACATAACCATTATTGTCCTCCGATTTGATCGGTGACTATCCCCATGGCTGAGCTGACTGACTCTTCATGTCTTGGTCTCGTACGGCAATGAGACTCTCATTTAGACGTCAGTTGGTAGGAGAAGTTATTTGTGCCAAGGATCTTGTGGACACTTGATTGGTTTGAAATCATCCACCATGAGTCCGCCTCAACTCGACAGGAAGCCAAGCACTCACAGGTCAATTTTCAACCACTTTCTCATCGGTCTTTACATTTTTATCCTTCTAAGCGTTCTATAACAACTTTTTTACACAGATAATCTTTTGTGCCCTGATATCTGACTCCAAACTTATATATGCTCCCCGATATACTATCTCCTGCCCATTACCCCCGAAACCACTGATCCACCTACGACAGACAGTGTAAGTATCAGGAGGTAACACGGAGTATACGGCAGGATATTGTATTTGTCAAAGAGCAGACAAAACTTTGAAGCCAGTACAGTTAAACGAATGTTTGATTATGAGCTACTAAATAAGTCAACAAGATACTGTGCAATAAATGCTACATATGTCCCTCTGCAGAATATAGGTGCAAGAAGGAATATTTGCTTTCGATATAAAATGTTATCTGATAAAGGTACATCCATTTCGAAGATATTCAAAGCACAGGATGCAAACTAGTTGGGGGGTATTCATATAAACATGACGTGCTGATAGTCGAAACACCAAAATAACCTCTCAAAAGTAACAATATGTCTTGAGGCGAAAAAACCAGAATGGTAATGCCCCGGAATTGTCATCATTATCTGTCATTTTGGCTCCTAGTGGGACATAGGGCTTCAATAGCACGTCACCGCTTCACTCTCTTCTATGCAGTCTTTTTAACCTGACCCCACGATTGCCCATAAGCCTTCATTTCTTCCTCACACGACCAACCTCTCCATGTCGCCCTCGGACGCCCAACTCGTCGTCACCCATCTAGGTTCCACTTGAGGATCTGGCACGTGATGTCTCGAAACAGTCTTCTCAGTGTATGTCCAATCCAATCCAATCCATCTCCACTTTCTTCTTCTGTGTATTTGTTGGGCGACAGGTTGTTGGTTGGTTCTTCGTCAGCTTGCCAGACTTCCTTGTTGCTCTTTCTCATTATTGTAGCCGTCTGATCTGTAGCGTCAGTATCGAGTGGGCGTGGGCGGTAGCTGTTGATGTGATGTGTGTCTGTAGTTTGTTGGAAATGCTTTTCGAAACGAGCCAAGTTTCTCAACCATCACACAGAAGCACTGACTTGACTGATATTAGCGTTGAAAATTCGGATGTTGTTCAGGCTCTATGCTTAGTGCAGTGCGGTGCAGTATATCTCCACACTGATCATTTCAGATGCAGGAAGGTTTGTTTTACCCTTCCGATCCTGGCTCTGACATCTTCGTCTGTGCCACCTCCTGTAGTTTAAACGATGCTGCCTTTAGGCTGCTCCCGCTCATGATGATCGGTGCTTATTGTTGTTGGTTGGGTATCTGCATCACCTTCAACTTCTGCACATCCGCTTGCAGTCCTATCTTCGCCGCTTCTTCCGATGGTTTTTTCGTTTGTAGATGTTCGAGCTTGTGCGACATGAGACATTCGACATCACTCATTGGTGAATTCCAAATCTTCTAGGCTCTCTTCGTCGGTCCAGCCACCTTGTGCCCATCATCTCGCTCCTCACAGTTTGCTGTATGACCCAGTCTACCACAATCAGGGAGATGATGGGTGACAGTAGGCAGCCTTGTCTTACTCCCCTCTTCACTCCAAAGGCATCACTAGGCTTTCCATTGTTAGTCGCCCGGCATATATCTGTTGAATGAGATTGATAAAGGTTTGTGGCAACAAAGCCGTAGCGTTGAAGCAGTTGCCAGATTACTTCTCGGTCGACGCTGTCGAAGGCCTTTTCAGAGTCGGTGGAGGTGATGCAGAGAGTTGGCTGGCACTCTATGCTCTGTTCTGAGTGGTACATTCGTAACCAGCGAACTTGATAAATGCTGTTTTCCTCTTAAGGCCACAACGGTCCCCCCCCTAATTATAGAAAATTCTAAGAATTTTATGATGGAAAAACTGTGTTGCTGACTTCATGAAAATACATGAAAGTGTACATGAAGTCCGAATAAGTCAAAAACAATAGGGACCTCTCTGCTCTCCAAATTTGATAGCGTGGTAATTTCCTTTTCCATATCTGCTTGTACTTCCTCTTTCTTTTCCCATTTGCAGAAGCAGCTCCATGTCTACTTTTGATGCCCAAATTCAATCTGAACATAATTACTTCGTGGAACTAATGCCTGCTCACTGACGCCAAAAACTATAGAACTGCTGCCATTCTTGCGCGAGTTCTGGACCACCTTCATGATTGCCCAACCTATTGGTCACGATTTTTGTCTGCGACGAACTGATTAAGCCTTCCCAACAGTATTAGTAGAAGAGACATGCAGAACAGATGATTAAACCAGCGACCAATTTACCTATTGGCCCGGAATGCCACTTACCTGCGGCGGCTCCATACTACATATTTTCTGGTACTCTGTATCAAGTGATCTCATATTGAAGTTAATATGCAACAAACATACCCCTTGAATGATGCTGCCTACGCTAATACAAGAGGTACCTGAAGTCCACGTGTAAACACTGCCATCTGGACTACTGATTATCTCAGCGTTTAAATCAATCCAATATAACAAATGTTCTCGATGGAATTGATTTGTATTACCTTTAAACGTAACATGGTGACCCGGGAATGCACTGATTTGGACATACACCTTGGTTATACAACTGAGGATACCATATTGGTACTCAATATTGTACAAATGGGTCTTTTGCAGTTAGCATAGCTAAACACTGGAGATCATTCTGGGGAATAAACTGTTATATTACTTATTAGCAAACTGTGTGGATGAACTAACAGCGTTGGTCGGTCATAACGCAAACTTTGAACACTGCGCGCCTTTGTTATTGGTAGTGGAACTTGTCCGTGTGATAGGAAATGAAAATCCATGCCCATGCCATGAATTTCAGCATATTTTAATAAGATTATGCACACTAATGACTTGGTATGGGAATTATTTAGTACTAACTAACAGTTTGCAAACTTTCGAAAATTACGAATCTGACTGTGCTTGTAAACTGATATCCCTCATGTTAAACCCTTTATGTGAGGGTATTATTTACTTTTATCTAGGCACGTCGTAAAGTAGTATTTCCTTGTTCATTTCATAACTAGCAGGATCTCTGGCAGTTTCTAACTGAGTTTAGTGACATTCCGTTCGTACCACTCAGGTCTCGTAGTCTTGTAGATATCTTAAGACGTATCAACTTGATGACGCGTGTAAACTGGCTTCCCTCATGTTAAACTTTTTGGTGTTAGAATAAAACGCTTATTTATTTATTTACATTCTTGTAGCTATTCTCACTTTGTTGCTTCTTTGTTTTTCGCTGTTGTTTTACACCCTTGTTCACCAGTAGTGCTCACATAGCACAGAATTTCACATATCTGTGCTTTTGAATCGTCCTTGTAGCCCGAGCAAACTGTTGTACGGGCGTTCATAACTTGCCACCGGCACCAATCTTTCCCGCGCCGCTTACCGTATCCAGCCGATCGCAGTTCTCTTACCTCACCCAAACGGAAAGAAATACCGTTAAACTATGGGTCGAAGCTCAAATAAATGTGCTCGTAAAAGCCCCAGCGAAATCCATGGTAGAAAGAAAACTACTCTTAACCTGCTTTCGTTATCGAATGAGACTAAGTTGAGTTCTAACAATGATTACATCGATGCGAAATTAAGCACAACACTGACGTTAAAACTGGCAAGCGTTTTGACGAGCAGCCCGATGGCTGGTCCAACAACTGAAGACTATCTATGTTTTAAAACAACCGTAGATAGCAGTAGTGCACAGATGAAGGCTGTGATAGATATTCCGGACGTTGCACTGACGGGTAAAGCTAAATTGGTTATTCTCAGCAGGGAACTCTCAACTGTTTCTGAACTTAAAGAAACCATCCATGACCCGCAGCTGCAAGTGAACGAAGTCCGCTCTAAGATTCTCCGGGTTGATGCGATTCCAGGCAACATAGCGGAAATAGTACGAGATAAGCAGGGCGTTGCACCTTTAAAGCTGCTGACCACCAAATTTAGTACGACCCCCACAGATACTGGAAGCAGAGTTTAGACCGAGTCTAATGCCACGCTAAAGGCGGAGAATACAATCTATTTAGTCTCCTCCGAAGTCAAAGCGCATAGCAGCTGGCCAGGGGAAATTGTACACAATGTCTCAGATAGAATGTCGATAAATACCGTAAAGAAAGTACTTTTTAGCTCTGCTAGCATGTTGCATGTTCCATGCAGTTGTTTTGGGCTCTCGAAGAAACGCCAGAAATACTGCTGCCCAGTCCTATTTCGTTTTCACAGTCAACAAAGGGTTACCCGGTTTATCAGTTCTTGTGACACTGTCATTCTCACTACTGAACTTAAGAACGCCAAGAGAGTACCAGACAAGACTTGATCAACGGCAAATCTACAAAAGTAATGTAGGCTCACATTACGCACCACCTAAAAACAGATGTTCTACGGCTACCGATTGGCCAAATGCCTTGAACGCTAAAATGATCCGGTCTCAAATCATTTTGCTAACACCTGCTGGTTCTACTGCTGGCTGCATAAGTAGTGGTGATAAAACTGTAGACTTTGACAAGTCTAGCTCTCCACCTGTTATGCAACAGCAGCCATCTTTAAAACTGAAAACCGAATGTCGCAAAAAACCTCCGCGCAGGTAGAGCATCGGGTTTAAGTTATTCTGAAGCTCAGATGTCGAATGCCTCCAAGACAAAACACAAGGAATTCCGTTCACATGGTGGATTTAAGCGAGCTCACAACCCCGGCTATCCCAGGCATGCAGAAGGCAAGCGAAATAGAATGCGGCCATGTCAGCGTATGAAAGGCAGGAAAATTCTCCAGAGAACCTCTGCCGCAGAAGACGCACGTTCCAAGCCTATATCTGGAAATCCAAATTACCGAGCAGGTAGCTTTCCAAGCACACATCCAAAACCGTACATAAAAGAGCACATGGCATACTACTCACTAAATCACCCTTCTCAAGTGCGCCATTCCCCATACACGCTGAATACCAACGTCTGCGGTCCGAATACTTACGACCAACCATACATATCTAACCTGTATGATTACAATTTATGGGACACAGGAACTACGATGGGGGCTGTATTAGTTGCGGTGGCCCACTAAATTACAGTAAACTGTGAGAACGCCACATCTCAGACAATATTTTCGCTCCCGGATTACTATATTTTCTGCCTACTAATGGGTCACTGAATAACCGATCATACGACAACCGTTTTTTCCAGCCTGATCCAGCTCATATACCCTACTTACAATAATAGGCGCAAAGGCTCCTGGCAATATCTCTCGTTGGCACCTTAAACACAGGCCTAGCCAAGCTGAGCCCAACTAACTCGCCGACGTATAAAAAGACACCGCTCATCTGACATACCCGTCCCCAGACGCAGGTGAAGCTCCAAAACAACCCTCTACCCCACTTTCAAGGTGAACTAAGTGACTCACCTGACTCCACCCCTTCATTACTAGAATCGTCCTCCGCCTTAACCACTGAAAATGCGATTAATGGTAACCCGCGTGGTATGGTGTCAAATCATTCTCAAATATGGGCTCCTGACATACTTCTGGCCCTCTTCACCGATCTTGAAGCATTCACGCATTTCTACCATTCATACCTTTCTGTTACCCCTATTAACACCGGGTTTGTCGTAGGCAAACTACTAATACTAAGAGCAATATTGCTTTCGTTCTAACCGCCCAATATAACAACCATGGAATCATGGTGTCACCCTCGCATACCAGATGATGAAATTAGTATCGACATGTACACATATTTTAGATGTGGTCGGAGCAATAAAGGGGAGGTGGGTGCTTAATATACTTTCTAAACATCTTAAATGCAATCAGGCCGGAAAATGTGGCTCTGAGTAAAATAAAAGACTCTTAAGGAATTGTACTCGTGTGAACTTAACAGACACAGAAGCCAATCACTAACTATTCGAACTTGTTATGTGCTGACGAAAACGAGACCAAGGAAGAACACAAAAGCGTGGTCGGATGGAATAGTATATTTGGGTGGTTGTACCAAGATACCTATGTGTTCCAACTAACTGGCCTGAGGGTCGATTATGAGCAGTTCAACGTAACTCCACAGCTTGCCAAATGCGAGAATGCTTGACCGGGTGCATTCAGTTTAAAAAGTCCAGCAAAACTTTGAAGATCGGCATCAGTGCTGAATTTCGTCGAACCCTAGGCTATTGATTCTGGATAAGTAAGTGGTGATACACTTGTATTCTCAAACAACAAATCTGAATCCGAACCGCCCACTGGGGATGCAGGGGCTACAGTAGGTGGGTGGGTAGACCTACCGTATCGGAATTCACCAAGGACCTGGGACAGTTCTGCGAGAGCAGGAGGAGAGCGCCAAAATACCAAGTGATTTGCACAAGCTTTTAAGAAGATATTAGATTTTGAAATGTCAGTACTTTCGTTTGAATAATCAGTTTTATCACATTTTCAAAATATGGATGTGTTATCAAAAATTGAAACAGTTGCCTTTCAAGTATTGAAATTTTTGGAATCTGATGCCCAAGCTGGAGTTCAGGAAGCGTAAATGTTATATTTTCTAATACTTTAAGGTACCCTTTGAGATTATTACTGAAGAAACCTGTTGAATTTAGTAAGTTTTCTTAAGAACTGTCTTGATGATTGTTTAGAACTTTACGTTACGTTTTACACCTTTTGAATAAAAGTGGCATAGTCTGCTCATGTCTGCCAAAAGAGCTTCTTTATTTAGGAAGTGGTTAGGCCTTTTGAGGTTTCTTTTCAAGGAATATTCTTGAAATATGTCGGCTTGTGATGTTTGAGAGACGCCTTTAGATGTAGGTACCTTTTGACCTACATGTAACATTAAAATATTTCATGTGGTCGCCGTGGGGACGTTTTTCATATGGAATTTAATATGATAACAAAATGATCATTGTTATGATTATTTTGACAGTAGGAAGAAAAATGGATTCATGGACTGGTTAGGGAAAAAGTGATTTGGAAATTTCAGACATCTGAATATACCCATGGCTTTAATAAAAAAATCTGGGCGAAGACTGTTCTTTTCAATATATTCCCATCAGGTCCTGCATTTATACATTGCACATGTACAGCGGAGAAACAAGTCAAGTGAAAGTGGTAACGGGACTTAAGTTCCATCCTAGCGCACTTAGTAAATACAGGGCATTGCATGGATGCTAGTTAAACTTTCAGTTTCATACATCGTGTATTGAAAAAAATGTCATGTGTAGCGCTTCACCACCTTCTGAACATAACTGAGGCTTTCGCAATAAGACTGGACAAACCTGAGACGACAGATATCATATTCAAACGTTTTTCTTCCTTTGGCCCATAGCAAACTAAAGAGCACTCCCATCTTCGTTATTGATCTGCCATCGGATGATTCATTTGTAAAAATATCATCCTGGTATCGAAAAATTGAAAAAGGGAAAATTGATTCACTTGCGGTCCTTGATTTTCGCTCGAGTTTGAAAATATATTTGCCTCTAGCTTGGGTATTTTTTACCTTGTGAAGGTGCATTTTATAATAGTATAACCTGATGGGAATTTATTGAAAGGGATGTTATTCGTTCATACTATTATCTTTTATTATTCTGTGAACATTTTCGGTTAGGTGCTGTTGTGTTTTCCGAGTTTACGTTTGCTCTCTATTTGTCTTGTTCATGCTATAAGTGCAGAAGCAACAGGGTGGCCATTAAATCTGAGTTATTTTCAGTAATCTACATTTCTTGATGGTTAAATATCCACTAATTATTTTAGGTTTTGGGGTTGAGGATGGCAGGCTATGATCTTAAGCTATCTTTTTGTAACAGAACATTTTGATGGCTACTTAGTGAAAGGCTAAATAATACACTGCGTCTGGAAACAAAATGATCTCTCGGCTATCATAAATTCCAACCTACAGAAAACGGTTAATTGTAGTGCTTTTGCGGCCAAAACTTTTGACATGCTCTGATCGCTTTGTAGATCATTCAAATGCTTTGATGAAGTGATATTTAAGATCAGAAACCCCACCTAAGTAGGGTTCCATTTAGAGAATTGTGTTCGGGCGGGTATTCCATGCTTCTGAAATCTGACTGATCCAACGGTTGCCATTATATTAATGACAGGTACTGACCACTATGCTTGCAAAAGGCGGTTTGCTTAGCTTAACCTTCTTCCTTTATCTTATCTAGAAGAACAGATGGCCTAATGTTAACCCCTCACATTTTGAATAATAACTTAGGTATCTATTTATCAAACTCTTTCACTCCTGGGATGGATCATCTTAGAGGATATCAAGAACAGGCCTAGAAGCCACAGTATAATCATACTGGAGCGGAGTTCTGGTTGTCTCATATACTGGTCAGTGACTTGAACTCGTTATCGGAACAACTGTTGGTAGCGCCTTTGGTGATTGCATTCAGGGAAAAAACTGGACATTGATAACGATAATTACTGCAAGGATTAGCACATGCTAATGGCCTCCTGTTCTTTTAACAGGGGACTGTTTTTGTCCATTCCACTCTTCAGTGGTTTATTTGATGACGTGTACACCACTTCTTCTTGAAGTTGGTGTCAAGAGATGAAAGTCAGTAGTCTGGAGTAACGACGTTCATCTCTAACTTTTATACTCTAGTATTTTGAAGTGAAGACAGGAGTAAAACAAGGCTGTCTACTATCCCCCATGATATTCCTGATTGTGGTTGACTGGACTGGATCATGCAACAAACAGTGAGGAGGGAGAAGAGGGGGATACGCTGGCGGGACTGGGGAAAAAAACCTAGAAGACTTGGATTTCGCCGATGACTTGTGTCTGATGTCACTTAAAGTTGAAGATCTATAGGCGAAAACTAACAAGTTGGCAGAAGAGGCGAGGCAGCAAGGATGGGACTTCAAGTGAATATAGAGAAGACAGAGGTAATGAAGATACCCGACCAACAACAACAGCAAGAACAAGCTCCGATCACCATCAACAAGAGAAACTTAAATGAAGTTGCCTCTTTCACCTATCTAGGCAGCACTGTTTCAACTACAGGTGGGACAGACGAGGATGTCAAAGTCAGAATCGAAAAAGCAAGACAGGCCTTCGTTCATTAGCCTGAAACTAGTGTGGAGATCTTCTGCACTCAGCATGTGGAACAAGATCCGGATTTTCAACACCAACGTCAAGTCTCTGCTTCTGTATGGTTCAGAGACTTGGCGCGTTATGAAAGGGATTTCCAACAAACTACAGACATTCATCAACAACTGTTTACGCTCGCTACTGAAGATCAGATGGCCAGAAAGAATAAGCAACAAGGAGCTCTGGCTGGTGACGAACCAACCAGGAACCTATCACGCAACAAATATGCAGAAGGAAGTGGAGGTGAATTGGGCATACACTGAGAATGCCGACTGGGGACATCACGCGTCAGGCCAGTCGCTCAAGTGGAAGCCAGATGGGAAGCGACGAGTTGAACGTCAGTGCCGAGGGTGACATGGAGGAGACCGTGCGATGAGGAAACAAGAGCTTGTGAGCTGTCGTGGAGCCAGGTTCAAAAGATTTCAGAGGACAGAGTTCACTGGAAATGTGCTACTGAAGCCCTATGTTCCATTAGGAACCCAAGGGACAAATAATAATGATAATAATAAATTATATCCTCTGAGATAGTTTTGCACATAGCTATTAAGTCCCCTCCGTGTCTTTAGTGTAATACAGAATAGAGATCTAGCTACTTAATTCGGTTTTCACAGGTCACACCAGCTATTATAGGGATTACGCGAGTAGAAGTCTTCTGGAACTCTTTCCACTAGGTGTGGGTCACAAGTTAAACAAAGGATTGCCACTTTCGCAGTCTCCCCTTTTGCCTCTAACTAAGGTCATATATTAGGTCGTGAATTTGTCACCACTGATCCCAGTTCCGAGTATTACTCGGAATGTCTTGAAAATTCGAACTGCAGCTGATCAACAGAACATTACGGACTTCAAATCATAATATAATAGAACTCTTAATTCATTGCCAGTACTGATCGTAGAAGGGTCTCAACAACATCGTAGGTATTGCCATCTTTAGGCCTATAAAAGCATGGGTACACAATTACCTGCGTTAGAAGTAATAAGCCATTTTTTGACCAGGCTAAAAACTGTTTACGTCTACCAAACATCTACGTACATCATCGTCATTCCATAACTTTAGTTGGATTTTTATATTGTCGGTGCTTAGAACTGTCGGAGATTTAGCGATGCTCGGTAGTTCTTTTATGTATGGGAGAAACAGCAGCGAACCCAAGTCTGTATAATTCAGCACTCCACTCCGTACTAAGTTAAAAGAGGAAAGGTAGGACTTGATTCTCATCCTTTATATTTTGCTAACAAGAATTTCTTTGGTTCATACAAGTAGACTGTTAGTCATTTGTAGACTTTCCGGTTTTACGACCAACCTAGGGTGATAAATCTCATCAAACTCTATACGAAAAATATCTGCAAGTATTTCATCGCCTATAGAATTAACCCAACGTTTACTGACTGTGAGAAGGCATGTTAGGATCAAAAAACTTCTACAAAAGCCATATTGGGAACTTGAAATTAGATTTTTGCTTTACAAGTGAACCGTAATATCTTTATTGGCAAGTTTTCCTCAAATTTTAACTGAATTTCATAATAGCTTATCGGTTTATGATTTGATGAGTGATTTCTAGAATTCGGTTTGTGAATGTAGATGTAGATGTAGATGTGAATGTAAATGTAGATACAGTGTCTTTCCAATCATATAACAGTATGTATTGTCTGAAGTACAGTGTAAATATATTTGTCATTGGACAAGCTGTGTAAAATGCAAGCTTTCTGAGTACTTTTTGGTACAGCTTATCTGGCTTCGTTGACTTTCTCACATCAAGATTAGTTAAAGTCCTAAATATTTCGTCGCGGTCGACGCCAGTAGAGTTTATTTTGCTGAGCATCAATATTTCTATCACTGAAATTATATCCTTTGAATGTTACTGAATACAAGACTCGGAAAAATACCCTATTATAGCTCCTGCTTTCTCTAAATGGTCTTCAGTCACCTGAGTAGTTTCTAATTTTACAATTAAGGCGGAGATACAATAGTATATTCCACTCCTATCATCTTTGTGGGGAACAGCTTCTTTAGTTGTCTTACTGAGAATATTGGAAGATGCGGTTTGAGGTATATTCGAGAGTGGTGAATCGAGGTAGTAAGCTTCTTCCGGGCTGGCTCATACCATTTCTTTACCTCGAGAATACCAAGTTTAATGATAAGACTCCAGAACTTCTTCCGTCATAGGAAACTATGAATTTTACAATCAATCTATGAAAAACAGTAATCTTCTCCCTTTGGGACAGCCTTCGAAACAAACGGTTAATTCACTCTAGAGTGAGACTTTTTGAGGGGAGCAGCAAGCGATCTCACCCTAAGGTTACGGACTAGCTGTTCAGTCCTCAGAAAGGACTGCTAAGTTATTCACTGCAATATTCACCATCGACACTTTGGGTCAAACTAGAGTGTCGTCCTGGAGGGACACTGGAGCTGTTAGTCTGGAGATGATTACAGTGTAGTTCCTTTTGCCAAGGGGTACAATGTACCGTTTGAAATTTATGTTATCTTCGTGACCAAATATTAGGTCTAGAACCAACATAGCATGTTGATAATCGAACAGATTAGTTGCTATAATGTGTTATGTAGCAACTAAGGAAATTGATGAGTCGACAAATCTGTAATTAAAGGAATTACTTGATAGTTTTGTTGTTAGGCTGTTCCAGCCAACCATCTGAAGAGTAAGGGTTTTGAAGAAGACGTCTTTAATCCTACACTCAGAACCACAATATAATATGAGTTAGATGACCTTTAGATCCTTGCATTTCAGTTGGTAATGTAGCATTTCATATGTTCCACTTCAGTGTGCGACCATTACTTTGGTCCTTACAGATAAGGTATTCTTCAACTCAAGGATAAAACCGCCACTTCTGTGTGTCAGTCTCTCACTTCAAAAAAGTGAACCATTTAAACTGTAGGTTGCCGTCACTGATCTCATAGGAGATCCACGTTCTTCAAATAGCGATTATGGCACGGTCTTCTGTGACTATTACACTATTTAGCTCAGTTCATTTACTCGGAAGACAACGAGAATCTGTGCACAGGACTATCAAACAGCATAAATGAGCACCTTCGTGTTCATAGATACTTTAGTATCACTTGTTTCCAAAGGCTCACTACCTTAAGATATTTCTCGTCTGGTGTTCACCGAGAATTCAGTTTTTTTCTGCTTCTTTTCTTGATACTGTAAAGAAGAAACAGATCCGCACGCACAAACAATTCAGTTCCTCAAATTTTATGACCATTCTTTAGAAAGAAATCAGTCTCTTCTGTTAACATGCGCATGGCTTCATATATTCGGAGTTTATTTTCGGCAGGAACTGCCTCTTTCTCTTCAACCGTATCTTGATCACGGTGACCAACATTGTTTTCTAATAGTAAGTTATTCACAAAACTTTGGGCCTAACCACTGTCGTGTTGAAAATGGTCTCTTGGTTATAAGTCGCTATCTTCTTGAACTCTGTGTGAGATTACGAACATTTCACTGGGTTACCGTTTGTTTTGCGCTGCTGACTGATAAAAGTTGGCTCTAAGACCACATTTAGCTTCTTAGAGTGACTCCTGTTTTCAGGTAATTGCCATTCCTCAAGGTCGTCTGATTTGAAAGGCTGACCAAAGTCTGATACACTAGCTTTATCCTGGATAGACTTAGATTTTTATTCCTCCCTATTTTCGTCCTCATATTCACTAGCTAATTGGTTGAACTGGATCGGGTCTACAGATCATATGCCTACTTAAATGGCGCTAGTAGGGATCGACCTCCATCCCTTTCATTGCAGGCTGACATGATCTGATAACTAGTAGCTCTTAAAACCAGGACTGCTAGTTCTTGGGATGCGAGAACCTGAACACGGTCGCTTTACTTTGCTTTGTGTAGCGTATTGTAAATCACTAACATCATATCCTGTATGTAGATTCCTAACCTAACTTTAAGTCTTCTGTAGGACATTATTAGAGTCCTTCACAGCAACCCGTGTCACTAGAAGCAGTATCATCACCACTTTCACATTCAATAGTCTTTCGTTTGAATGCTAACTTCTTCATAATGGTGTTCAGAAGTGAATTAGCTTCTTCGACTAATTTAATGGTGTCCAAGCAGCCCCAGTGATGCAGCTAGGTACTTGATAACTTGCTGTGCTCTTTGAGGGGCTGTAGGCGTAAGATCCATATAGTTGACTTGGTATCACCCTTAACATTCATTTAACTGCGTATCAAAGGCCACTACACAGGCGTTTTTACTACGACTGGAGCTAAAGACTTTGGAGAACTTTGAGTTGGACATGAAGTGAGCGAAAAAAGAATTCAGACGGGACTTTCAGGAGGTTATAGGTGATCTATTCAAAAGGAATTGTGTTTTACTTTAACTAAAAATTAGTTCAAATCGAGCAAAAGCACAATACGCTTCGATGTGTAAACACAAAGAGGTCAAAGACTTGACTAAACTCAGACTAATCACTGTTTTTCCAAAGTACACACGATTATTACCCAACCGCCCAGTAGGAGATGAGGTAGCCGAACATGTACCGAAAGGCAAGCTAACTTTTGACAGCCTCCTCTTCCTTGAGCTGCAGCTATGAGCTAAGTAAAAGGATAAAAGAATGTAGGAGTTCGTTCACTTAAGTCACGGAATATTTTTTTGTCATCGACATAAGCATTAGTCTTAGATTTCAAACAGAAGAGAATAGGTATAGTTTACTGCATTTAGTGGAAATCAGAAAGAAATCAATATTATATATATATATATATATATATATATATATATATATATATATATATATATATATATTTAAAATAAGTAACAAAGGAGAAATTCTGGGAGTGTGTATTGTTGTAGCCAGTGAAAATTAAGAGATCGATAACGTTGTATTATCTGAATGAAATAAATTTACTGAAGTGAATAGGGTGAAAGAAAACATCAAAGTGAAGTTAAAAACGAGATAAAAAGTTTTTAGTCATTATAACTTACAAACACAAATATTTAGGACCAATAAATTCGAATAGGTAATAAAACTAGAAGTAGTTACAACATTCGATGTAGATGAACAGGCCTGAATGAAAATTAAAAAGATTTAGGTGAACATAAAGGAGAAATATGTGTGAGCCATTGGTGCTCATATAAACTAGGACTACATTATCAATAATCTTTAGCCATTGATTTTCGAATACCTTAATGTGTTTATATACACATTCTTTCTTGACTACAATAAGCATTCAGTTAGTGATGCCATGCTTTCGCCTGTCCTATTCACAGCTGGAAGCTGAAGTGATCAAATGAGAGAACAAATATACATATGGATGTATGACTGTGTTCATGATATCATGTCCGTCAAATCATTAGTTAATGAATACATAAACCCTTCTATAACACTACGGTGTTTTTTCTTTGCAGAGACAACACAATAAATTAAATATTATACGTAAAAAAGGTTCAAAAACGCAGAACTATTAGATCAAACAAAATTACTTGTGAATAGTGAAATGACCTTGAGAAAGAACGATTAATCAAATGTAAATTGTGATAACTTGTGATTATTCACACAGACATTTGACATATGCTTCAATCGATGAGTGATGTCTTATAGCGTTATAAGAAGTGCTTTCGTGTGTAATGACATTTGAATTGACTACTGTAAATATTAGGAATTATTATTGTGTAACTGAGCCTCTTTGAAATGTTTCATAAAACTGCTTAAAAACTGTTGCACTATTGAAGCTGTCCAAGATATACTTATCACTATTACAATACTTGTTCTTATGGAATCATTGTGAATTATTACTTCTGGTGAATACTACATGGTTATATTAGTCCACAATTCGTCTTTCAAAAACAGTAGAGAAAGGATTTACTAAGATGACAGTTGCGAGATCATATTCTGAGATTTTTAATTCATTACAGAATGATCGTAGCTAATCAGTAATAGAAATCAGTTAAGTCTTATTCTTTTTTTCACCATTATTTAAGTGGATCTTGTATAACAGTTAGGATTAAGATGTAGCAAAATTTCACCAAAATGACCGCATACGGTATCATATTGCCTAGAGTGATAAGTAATGGCCGTTGTGGCAAATGAAAAATGTTTATTTATGAAGATGATTTTTCGAACATTTATTATTTTTTTTACCGTATTCAAATCCACGTTTTTGTACACATATATTCAGCTCGCCTAATGGTTATCTTGAAAATGATTCATGAAGCCATACGTGAAAAAAAATTATCACAAAAGGTAAAAAAAAGCATTCAATTAATGCTTGATATATGTATAGGTCTATATATTACTCAAATCCAAATTTATTTAAACGACAGTCGACCATAGATCCAATCTTGTCAAAGATTTGTCATAATTTTGATCTTCCTCGTTGCGCACTTAACATAGTAAGTATCTACTTTAATTCGACTTTCTCCTCTTAGAATGCTTCTTCTAAACTGGTTGTCTACGGTGATATTGTTTTAAAAACAAAAAGTGAAAATGGTCTTGTGAGTATTTTGCTGATTTATTTAATTTTATTTTCTTATCAAGATGAAATTACGCCAAAATTATTGTGTAATATCTCAAAGTTACTATTGGTTTTATTTACGTCCTACAAAGGTGTCTATATTCAACATTTTGCAAAATATTCATGGTTGAAACTTCTTTGAGAATATTTTAATCACTATTTCTCAAAATAATTATTAGAGGTTTATTGCAACTGAAATTAAAATTTATGTAAACAAGTACTAGTGGAATGTATATTTCAGTCAAAATATACGATGAACTACTCTAACATGGAAAGTAGTCAAGATTACACCAAGTTTTAATCTTACACTGCTTAGTTTTTTTGAATGATGACTTTTGAATTCCTTTGATTGATTGAGAAATAGTGCTAAATAGGCCTCATTTCTCAAGTTTTCGCCTTATTAACCTTACTGGAAAGTAGTATTAATGTTTTCATAGATTTTATGAGCACAGATCATAAGTATAAACTTCTAGTAATGATGTACAGTTGCTAGCAGTGGAATCCAGGATGCAAGGAATAATACTAGTATAAACTTCTGTTAGATTGCAGAGAGTGCTTTCTACGTCTCCTGAATGAAATACTGTAAAAGCAGTCATAAAAAGTAAGTATGAAAGTGTGAACAAATTTGGTGTCTTTAGCCTTGATGATATAGTCAGTACAACAAACAAATATGTAATAGATCAACTGAGTCCTGTGGTTAATAAGAAGAAGCTAAACTTTATTGGTATTTTGTGTGAGCTGGCGAGAGAGGTGTTATAATTGGAAAGAAATGGTTAGTGTATTAGAACTCTGCTGTATCTAAAACTTCTATGTAGGATTGGAAACTACTGCAGTGATAATGTATCAGTGAAGATTAGGTGTCTGAATATGATATATCAGCCTAAGACCTGATAAACTTTGTTCACTGTGATCACAGTGTAAATATTTCATGATGCGAATGAATTAATATCAAGAAACTTACCTACTAGTTAACCTTTTTTGTGAAGGTATTCAATAGTAACTCAGAACCAAGAAGCAGAACAAGAAAAAATAAGGTTGTAAACTTTATTTCACGTTGTGAATAGCTGGTCAACACCACTACTACTGCTACTACTACTGATTATAATAATAATAATAATAATAATGTTGGTAAGCTGTCGAAAATTCTTATCAAAGGGTGAAATTGTGTTTTTCTATCTACAACGACAGCCTAACAAATTAGGATATGAAATAAAAAGCACCAATGTCCAATGTGAAGCAAAAAATTAATCAGAGGGGTTACTTTTTAGATTTTAATTTTCTTTCTAAGTGTATGATACACTACTAGTAAGTGGTGTAGACTCATGAAAAGGCATTAAATTGAAAAAAACTTCCAATGTAACCGGAAAGTTGCAGGTACTAATGGTATGACTAAAATTCATCACTTAGGTTATTTATTTGCACATGAAGAGACAAAGATGCAACTGGACTGAAGTCTCTCTTATAAATGAAATGTAAAACGGTGTTTTATGAATTTACAATCATAACTCTTTTACATTTAGTTACTTAGCATAAAAAATGTTCCTTATTTCATGCTGAAATTATATTGTTTGTTGCAAACTGTAAAACTGTCAAGGAACTGGAAAATTCAAACAGTTATAAAATGAACTAGTCAACTCTGTAATCTGTAATTTATTTTTGTCACAAGAATTTTATTACTTTGTGGGAATTTAAATGGATTGTTAATTAATTATTATTGATCATTGATTATTTCTAATTACCAAAGATCTTTTAAAATGGTTGTAGCATTCATCCTGTTTATCTTCTTTATCAAGATTATCTACTTGATGAATTTCTCCAATAACATTTATAATGGAAAATAATATAAGCTTACTAAAAAAACGTAGTAGACTATTCTCATAATTTTACTTTTCACCTATAGGCTATAACAGAAACTATATTCAGGACGGGATTGGATATCAGTCTATCAAGTGATTGATCAAATCAGAAATTTATAACTTATATCAAATTTGTTGATTAGGCATAGATTGTTCAGCTCAGTTTGTTTTGGTGGTAGAAAAGGACACAATTTTTCAAAAACTCTTAAATGAAAGCTTTTATGAAAAGTTCAAACCATGTTTATTGGTCACGGTAGGTTGATAACTTCACATTTTGGTTTCATCAGGTTTGGCTATTTTTACAAGGCTAAGGGCTATCCAGATTTAATGAGTAGAAAATTTCTTGCTCAACTAAATCATGTTTATCCAAATATACCTATGCTTGGACTATTTGATGCTGATCCACATGGTAAGATTTTGAAAATGTTTTGATGAAATCCATTCTAATTTACAGGTATAAATGTGTTCTGTACATACAAATATGGAACTATGGTAAGCTTGAAATCAATGGTCGTTTAATTGCCCGATTATTACATTTGTCAAAGTGGTGAACTGCTTGAAAGTCAAGACTTGATAAGCATTTGCTTTCAGTTTATAACATCTGTTGAGATAGTTACCTTTTTTTGTAAGAATCTCAGGCTTGTCACGAATCTCCTCAGAAGTGATATTCAGATATAAACAATAACTAGTCGTTGCGGGATTTCAAAGTCCATAAATATGCATTTTCTTCTGTGGAGTAGTAGTGTAATAAACAAAAATATTTACACATGGACATTCTGAATAAATATGAAAATTTTGTTAGTTATACTTCGATTCATAACAACAATTTGTCTCTGTAAGCCTAAACTATATGGTAATAACCCCTTTAAATAACTTCATAATACAAGATCATTGAATTACAGCATATTTTTACGTTTTCTTAAAGAGGAAATACAGAAAGCCTCTGTGATCTACGTTCATGTGTGATTTCAACGAACTCCACTTGTATGTTAATAGACAGAGAAACTTCAAAGTTTTCTTGGAAAACAATTATTTTGAAACGATATGGTAAATTATTCAACTGAATTCCATATTAGATTGTTTATTTGATGTAGCGCACAGTGATACAGTATAATTTACATGACGACCTTTCGAGCAGAGTTTATTGTTCACCTTCATATCCCTTACATGATTCATATGAATTTTTGATATGATTGAAATAGTCTGTGCTTGTAGGATTTTGAGACGATGGAGAATATTTGTAGCTCGGGAGAATAAATTTGATGGGGTTGTGTTCTTTGAGCTGGATTGTTTAATCTTGGAGGTTTCGTTGTCATTCTAGATAACATCATTAGGATAAAGTTCTGAAGTTTGTGCGCTTCTATACTAATAAAAATAGTACTATAGCCAAGGTCATCTATAAACAGAGAAAAGTCAGTCTGACATTTCTGGATGAAAAAGAAAATCTTAGAGCCAAACATGGCTTATTTTCTTTAAGTTGGAAATCGTAAACACTATAGTTCATTTTCACTTTTGACTTTGTGTTTACCAGATCTTCCCCTTGTTTTACAATTCAGTTGTATTGAGAAATCGAAAGGGAAACAGAATACCACCGAACCGCATACAAAATTGAACCATTCCGACAGTATACATTGAGTAGGTGAAAAATAGTGAAAACAGGGAGATAGGTGAATAAGGATTCAGTAATCTGACATCAAGTATATTGTTATAATTCGGAGAAAAATAATAAGTGTGTTCGTCGAAAATACTGTGGTGGATTTTTAGCCACGGCATCTACATACTACTTCATTATTAAATGTTTTGAGTAGCTTACTTAATTTCTTTTTATTCATATACTTGAGCTATACATACAAATGATTCCTTGAAGGCAGTGCACTGTTGTCAAATAATATGTCATGAAGAATGTGAGTCAACTAATAAATTGATATGTGTGGCAATCATTAGTTCAACTTTTTGTCCTAACAGAAATATGAGAAGTTTAACATCGTGTATTTGGCTCTTCAAAAGCAAATTGTGACCTGCACTGGTTTACGTGGGTGTCTGAGCTGACTATCAAACATTATGTACCTCACTGGCCCAGTAGATAAAGCTCTTGCTTTTGAAGCTATGGGTACTGGGTCCGAGTCTCACTGGAAACACCATTACTAATTAGAATGCAGGTACACTCAGATGACAAGACCTTAACAGGACGAAATACGCGTCACAGACTCCACTGCTAACAACTCTCCGTCACTACTACTAAACGAAATTACTAGTCATACGGAGGCATCGGTGCAGGAACCCATATACCAATTGTAACCAATCGATTCAGTCCAATCAACTATGAGAAACTACAAGCTATACCGTCAATAGCGTAAGAAATCAGACAAAACTTTAATCTAGAGATCGAGAGAATAGTCGTTTGTTGTTGTTTGATCGCTTACATTTCATCGTGAATGCTTTTTTAGGAGTAGCAACAACAAAACATTTGCTATCAAATATCAAATCTTATAAGAAACGAAACCAGTATCACAGTCAGTAATGCTCATAATGAAGCAGCTTTATTCATTATTACAATGTTTATGTAAATTTAAATGATGAGCTATAATTGTGTCATACTCCATAGAGTCCCAAATAAAATTACGTAATCAGAGAATATATAAATGTAATATCTTAGGAAAAGCCATTCAGCTTGAAATCCTCATCCATTTCGAAAATGCGACGTTGTACAATAAAATGACCAAGAAATCTTACCAAAGTCAAGTTTGTAGTGAATCAAAGCAACTGGTATAAATACTGCGTCTCTAACCTTGACCTCATAACTTCTTTGAGCTGAATGTAGCTTATGGCCTGTTGTCAGAATCGACCAAGTACTGGTTGAATTGTATGTAAATGAAGATTTCAAACACTTCCAGAGCTCTGAGATAATAGAGACATATTGCTCAGGATAAGGATGACAGTGGTTTGGTGTTGGCTAAGCTATTGTATTTGATCGTGATACTTCATTATCAGACTTCTCAGCACTATTAGTACTAATTCTATGAAGAATTATACTACAGGTTATTTGCTAAAGAGAGAAGTTAGGCAAAGATATCAATCCATAGAATGGCATCACAGAGTTTGGAATATTTATTTTCTACACAAACACTAGAGTAATATCGAGAATGGTGCAAACTGAGTGACTCTAAAAATCACTAGAGTAATAATTAAAATAAGCAAATAGGTTTATTTATTTCGGCTGACGTGGTAAATTTCTATCAGACAAACAAAAGTAATTAGCTATTTCCAAAGTTTCTTGGGTGGACTTAAAAGCCAATCAGTATATTTCTTCGAATATTTCAGTCTTCCTGACAGTATATATCGGATAACTTTATACGAGGTATTTCCTCGTGCTTTTGATACAGCAAAATTTTGCTTTTAAAAACAATAACAATAATAATGACAATAATTCTATTCGTAAAGATATGAAAAATAAAAGACAGAATAATAACCACATAGCAAAGTAGCAGAACTCAAGTTCTTACATCAAGCTAACAGACAGTACATTTTTGTTATTCAAATAGAAGTTAGTGAAATAGAGAACAAGCCAGTGAGCTGGTTGTGACCAGTCAACTCTTACACCGATGAGTCACAGACACCTGATTACATAATTTTGTGATAAAGACTTATACACTATTCTGTAATGTAGAATCCAACGATGCAGGATGCAGAAGGAACTCCGGTCAGAATACCGAATTTGCGACTCTGTGGGTTATTACCGAGTGAATTATCATCGTAAGTTATTTTAATATTCTAAAAAGTATTCCATTTTAGTCTTCAAATTAAAGAGACAGAACTTTTACCGTTAACAAATAATGATAAATCCCTATTAGAAACAATGCGTAAACGAACATACGTTCAACAAGAATGGGAATTATCAAAGCAAGTATGTAATGTAAGCTATTGACTCATGTTATTTTCATCAACAGGTTAAATATTTTCTGTCAGCAGAAAAGAAAGCAGAATTAGAATCTTTGAATTCGATCAGTACACGATTTTTGACAGATGAATATCTTCCAACAAAATTAGAGTTGTGGGGAATTTTACCTAATAAATGATGGAGATACATCATATTACTAAAATTTAGTTAGTAGGACAGTTTTGGAATCATATTTTTATGAAAATTAAGTTCAGAGCTCAGAGTGAAAAAATATGGGTTCATTTATTATCAATATTATAATGTTACGAACCTTTTTCAACTAATAATTTGTTTCTCTACAGTTTGGTTTCTGTTGGAAGATTTGTAAACAAATCTTGTGAGAGGTACTTCTTTTTAACGCAACAAATTAGAGTTAAAATGATGATCTTTTTTCTAAACACAAATCAAAATAACAGGAATCGTCACATTTCGTTACATTAGATTTTCATCAATAATTTCCTTCTTATTCAAATATAAAAACATAGTCAGAGTGTAACCACTTTATTTGGTTGAAGGTGGACAGCAGTATTTTGTCCTATTTGAGGAACGTCAGCTAGTTGAAGTTGCACATGCTTAGGTGCTGTTGTGCCCACTGAAACTGGAACCAGGAACCCACCAACCCACCAAGCCAATGAGACACAAGAGCCATATCTTGTACAACGGATATCGATAGTTATACTTTCCCGTTGGTTGTTATTTTCAATCGAACTGATCAGTCTGTGTTGGGATATGGGCTGTTTTGCGGATACTTTATTATTTTCTTAAGATTGGTTATAACGTCATTTGAAGCAGTGGGTCCTGGGTACGAGTCTCGGGGGAAACGTTCCTACTCACTAGGTTACAGGTAAATCCAACTGATGTGTAAAAAGGGATGAAATGCACGTCTCGGAATCGACTACTAGTCACTACTAGACACCACAATAGATCTTCAAAAGCTACTGAGGTATCTGCGTGGGAGACCATATACCAACACAGACCGATAAATTCTGTCCACAATAGCTATCAACGGGAAGGTATGAGGAAAAATTAGATTATTAATTAGTTCGGATTATTAAAGAAGTGTCCTTTTCAGTTGTTTAGGTATAGTGAATGAAAAAAAATTTAAATGAACTAAAAACCCTGATAAAGTTGTGCTAACATGCTAGAAAAGCGAAAATTTAGGAGAGAGGAAATTGTATGTCAGAGGAAATAAAATGTTAGTTATCCATGAGACTTTTCTAGCAAATTTTTAACCACTTTGTTTTACCACTTTCATCAATTTCTTCACCCCCTTCTGAGTTATATACATATATTACGTAACCTACTCTGTTATCAATCACACTTCAGTTGTTATCATAATCACAAATGCCTATGTCATCATCCACTCTGTTATTATTGTCATCATCATCATGTAGTGTTTAGTTTTCCTCAAAGGATATAATTTTTCAAATATCATGTGTATACGATTGTATCGCTTGAAAATAAATTTGTTGAAAAAGCGCCTCTTCGCTTGATATTTGGTTCTTAAATTTTTAAGCTGACGGCTTTTCAATATCTACCTTAAATAGTAGTGTGAGTGAAATTGTAAACAAAAGTATAAGCAAGTCACTAATAAGAAAATATTCTGAAACCGATTAGACAGACTCTCCTTGGGTTCATCCTAAAATGCCAAACTTTTTTACCTAAAGAAAATGAGATAAAAAGTCTGACTTCGATTTACAGATGTATTCTCAAAACTGTCTAACTTAAGAAACAAAATATTTTTTGTTATTAAATAGTTACTCACCGGTTTGTACACTGAAATTTATCGAAACAACTTACGAACAAAATAATTGGATTCTTCTTTCCAATGTAATGAAAGTACTACGATTAAACACCTGAAACCTGATTTACGTTCATCACAGTTTTACGTATGACTTCACAACAATAAGTCTTGTATTGCTCCTCAACTGGTTTCTAGTAGACAACTGTTTGTACGCTGTTTGGCTGAATGGATCTGTAAACAATAGGAAGGATCATGAGACCAACCAATATATATCCGTAATCACCCACGCACGCAACAATTCCAGTTCAGATGATGCAAAGGATGAATTCTGTCAGAAGCTATCAATTTTGCTACAGAAAGCAAAACCTTCAGTTGTAATCATAATGGTGGGTGATTTTAACGCTCACGTAGGGAAGCTAAGCTGAGTCAATCGGAAAGGCACCTCGGAGGTATTCACAGCAGCTCATACCAACGAACTGACAATGGTGATCATCTGTTGCAATTTTTGGTTTGACAATCACTTGTTTGTGGCCAGCACTCACTTTAGACATAAGGAGATATTGATATCTGACATGGTCTTACATGGCTTTCGATGACATCAAACCAACGATGAACACAGATCGCATTGCTGTAAGCCATTGTTGGAGAAGATCGATGGAGGATTGCCGCTCTTTCTCGAGTACCAGTTTGGACTTTGATCATACGCTAGTATGAGCCCGTGTATGTTTGCGTCCCACTGGTCACAGGAAACAAGCGATAGTAAGGCCTATACATGATCGACTGGAAGGTGAAAACGTCAAGTCTGCATTTAGGAAAGACGTACTCAAGTATTAATCTGAACATTATAGAAATGCTCTTCTTGAGGAAACCTGGGACGGCATTAAATCTGAGGTAGAAACAGCGGTCCAGCCAATTAGTAACCTACACCTGAAGGTTAATAAAAGTCACGGGATTTCCGCATTGTCATCCAAACTGACTGATAGGAGAAGACTGGTTCCAACTAGCTCTTGCCACGACGAAAAGAAAAGGGAACTTAAACTTAATATGACCAAGAGTATTCGCGTCGATCACAAGAGGTGGTGGGTAGCTAAAGTGAGAGAGATAGAGAAGGCATCAACATTTTGTAACACTTAGCAACCATTAAAGCTTATTAAGGATACCGGAATGAAAAAAATGATGGCGTGTGAAGTCATCGCCGGAAAGCATGAAACACTGATAACTACTTTGGAAAGGTGGCTAGAACATTGAGCAGAACACGTTGAGGCACAGTTTAATTGAACCTCAGCAACGATTAAGTTGCCGATCATCTAGCCTGAACCTGAATAGGACGTAGATACTAGTCCTCCAACTCTCTTTGAAGTTGAGAAAGGTATATCGAACTTGAATTGATACAAAGCAACAGGGCTTGAAAGTTTGCGACCCGAAGTTATCAAGGACAGATGTGGAAAATTGCTGATTAAAGTGATGGTAATTAGTGGTAGTGCTGTCAAACTCGTCTGGTGCACCGATCATGCCAGTTTATAAGAAGGGGCAGAAATCTTCTTTTGACGACCTAAGGGGAATTAGCCTGAATAATATTGTGTCTAATATCCTAAGGTCCATAGTTATACGACGCTTAACTGGAGCTCGAGAACAGCAAACTCGAGAAAATCAGGGAAACTTCGGACCTTTACGAGGGTTCTTGGATCATATTTTCACCCTCAGACAGATTTGGAACATAAGCATGCCTGCCTACCTACCGGCGCTTGCTGTATTTGTTGACCTGCAGGTGGTATTTGACTCAGTCAGTCGTGAGATGTTGTAGCAGTGTCTGACTGTGAAAGGTGTACCAAACAAGTATGTATCACTCATCAAGGCTCTCTACTAGAACTTGCATGCCCGTGTCAGGGCTTAGTGAGAGTTGTCAAATGAGTTGACAACAACTAGCGGTGTCCGACAGGAATGCTCACTATCATCGTTCTCATTTAACTTCGTCATGGACGTATAAATAGACATAATATTATGTACGTCTGACTTCATAGGGATTGACTTACTTCCTGAAGGTCATCTGGCTGACTTGGAGTATGTAGACGGTATTATCCTGCTAGATGAAGACAATAACAAAATGCAGGGTATTGTAAACGTGTTGAGCAGAAATATGAGTGTGTTTAGCATGTATTTCGCTGGCACCCTTAAAATGTGAGATGATGCTCTAGGACTGGTGTGCAACGACTCCCTGATTAATGATAAGGAGTCAAGTGGCAGTATGTATCGACCATTTCACTTAGTTGGGGAGTTGCATTAGCCCAAACGGGTTAGTTGCTGATGCAATCTCAGCTCGGATACAGAAGGCCCTTTTTGGTATTTGCCAACTTACATCACCTGTGAGGTCGGTAAAATTTTCAACTACTTAATAAAGGTTGAGTATACTGCGCTTAAGTCCTTTCTTTTCTTTGATACTGCCGAAAGACATGGCCTTTAAATGTAGACGGCATGAAGCTTGTGGAAGGATTTGATCATTAGTGTCTTCGTAACGTCGCTGACGTTTGGTGGGATCATCGTGTAAGTAGTGTTGAGGTCAGAGACAATGGGTACTAGACAAGGCAGGCAAATCGACTAATGAGGTTGTGAGCGTTAGTCGACTGAGCTGGCTTGAACATATAGTGTGCATGCCCAGTTACAGCCTATCTCGATATGCCATGCTAAGGAAAGTTCGATTAGGTTGGAAAAGGGTTCAGAGTGGCCAAACCAAGACGTGACACCAGTCGATGAAATCCCTAAGTGTTGTCCTGAGTGCTGTGGGAAATGTAGACTGCCTGACTAGGGTTACCGAGAAGAAAGGAATCAGTAGTTGAGAACACTTGGTGACATGCCTAAAATTTGTTCACAATGGTGCAGATGTAGTCACTCCTTTACATCTAAATATTCACGCTAACCGTTATCTTCAGACTGTTTATTCTCTCATTCAACTTTTTATACTTCTGTGAAATATGTCAACTTGAGCCGATATACTGTGCGACGTTTTACGTTGGTGTTGTCAGTCAGTAAGTTTGGGTACATCATCTTTTAGTTAAACTCTGATTTTTATTTCATGACAGTATTCTGTTTTTCCATCAAATATGTTCATTTCTTATTGCCACATTATGTCTTAAAGGTTATCAAATTGTCAAGAAGTTGATGAATCTGTTGTTTTTAGTTTCAAAATGCTTTTATTTCTATTCTTAACTAGCTTTCCAAAATATTCGGCTGAAAAAGATCTATAAATTTCCAACATGTTAGTGTAACCTGACTAGTGAATTATGTTTTTAAAATTTCTTTCATTTTATAATTTTCGTAGGGATTCACCCAAATACCAACAATTTGTCTTTGGGCTTACACAGTGAAAAATCCAAATAAACTGTTTTTTGATATTCTAAGCACTCTGAAATTGTATTAAAATTAGACTAGGCTATCAGCTTGTTCCAGTAAATCCATAACAACTATAGTCTATGTTTATTTCACTTATGGGTCACTTATCGATCAGTATTTATGAAGCTATCAACAACTGATAAGAACCTGATGAAATAAAATGAGCTTATATTATTGAACTAATACTGATGTTTGCTTTATTTCGACAAAAAACAACAGTATAATCTTTCATATAAAAGGTGTGTCCGTTCAAGTAACTGACTTCTACTGTTATATGTACAGTTAATCCATTTATGATATAAGTTCTTTGAAAGTTTTCAGATAAAAACAAACTAGTATGAACTGCAAATGCAAGCGAATATTTTGTAAAGTATTTAATCAGAGTAGTAGCTATTGAAAATCAATTCAAGAAATACTGTTTCATCCTCTCTTATGTCAATGCAGTATTGTAAACGTGTACTATTTCGAAGATTTGAAACAGCATAATAACAACGATGGATAGTGGAAAGCAGTGGAATCCAGGATGCTCATTTCTTCGTGTTTGGGACTCATCAGCTGGATGTACCTACCTGAAGCGGGTATTGTGGCTCTATCGTTTGAAGCGATCTCTCCTGAGTCCGAATCCCGGTGGGAACAACATCACTCACTGGGAGGCAGGTACACCCAACTGACGAGCCCCAAATAGGACGAACTACATATCCTGGATTCCACTGCTAGCCACTATCCATCATTACTATATAGTTAAGGACACAGGCAGTATTGAGGCATCCTCATAGGAGCCCATATGCCAATAGAGACCGATCAATTCAGTTCAACCAACGACCGTGGAATACAAGCAGTAACACTTGCATAATAACATTTTCCTTCTTGGCATGGAGGCAAACGGCTTGAATTTATTCTAGGTAAGGTTTAAGACCATTTTATCAGTGAGAGATGTAAGATATCTGAGTTGCTATAGATGAAGTTCATACTTCAAAGTTTGGCTAAATATTATGATTATCAATATAATTTATTACGATGCATGTATGGTGTTAGACGGTTTATTTGGAAACGATAATGCAGTCACTCAAATAAGCACATGTTGATGGAAAGTTTAAAAGTGTTATGATCATGGTTTTTAAAAGTATTCCTGGACCTAATTTGAAGCTGAAATGTACGCTGTCAAATTAATGTAATCTACAGAGTAGGCAGTTTATGGGACGCTTTTAAATGGTGGGTGGCCGGAATTTGTGCACTTATTCCAGGGAAATCAATTTTCCAAAACATCAGTGTATCATATAAACCACTAATGATCAAATAATGTTAGTGAATAATGATACAAATTTAAGGCATTAACCAATCTTGTAGATTTGAAGATTTTCTGAACGCCTCCCGGAGTTGTAATCGAATCAAAATGACCAAATTTCGTGGTCAACCCGAGCTCTTCAAGGCGGTTTTGTGCGTTTCTTATTAGACCAAGTATTGTATGAAGCATAGGATATTTTTTGTGAAAAATCTAGCTCGGTGTTTACATGTGTTGTGAATATGGTTACAACTGTGGAATATTAGCTTTAAGTGTCACGAAATACATCGCGAAATGGGGATGAATTACCTCAGTATGCTTCGCAGTTGAAGGATACTTGGAATGTAGAATAAGACGGATTATTATTTTCCAGCGTCAAAAAATTGACTTCTTTTATGGCCTCTGTTTTTAGTAGACACTTACATTAAACAGTTTCCCTTCTGGTTTGAACATGTAATTGACATCAATAATCGAATTGACAAACCTGTCAAAAGTAATGCGGATGAGAAATAACGGAACAAGTAATTCTGGGAGATTTTCGGTTTAAAATAAACATTTTCTTTTTGTGTTTTGTATTTTCTGAGTTCTTTTCATAATATTATTACCAAAAGAAATATAGTAATATACTAAATGCACTCAGTAGGGTTGTGCACGTTCCTGCACTGAGCAACAAACCATGTCTGTTGTGTGAAAGCTAATTATACTACATGACTGTCCAAAATTTGGTAGGTGGAGTGGTGTTCGAACCAGTGACATAATGAGTACTGGGTTCCAGTCCAAGTGAAAACAACATCACTCACTGGGGTGGATGTACATCCAGCTGATAAGTCCCAACCAGGACGAAACGCACATCCTAGATTCCACTGTTAGCCCTCAAATAAACTACTAAATACTCAACGCTTAAACATTACTAGCAATTTCATTCAATTTTATCAACCTACATCTATGTTATCACCGTTATCGATTTAGTTTCTTGCTTGTCACACACCTTTGTCTACCTCAGTATCATTCTTCTTCTTACCACTTCTTTACGTGATGTTACTAATTGTGGCAATTTGAAATGATGCACATCTACTTCAAATTCTACGTTGAATGATCTGTCTGTCTCAATCAATACGTAGTTCTCATAAATAGTCCTCGAAATAGGAAAATTATTCCAACTCTGATTCAACGGCTGTCATCTTTGTGTTGGAGTATGTAGATAGGATGAATAACAACTTTTGGTTTTACTTTCTTGATTTAAAAATCACCCTCATAAATTATATTGACATGAGGTGTTCTGTATCAATACTGTAGCCATACGTTTTAACTCTCCGTCTATATGGATGCACATAAATAAACAAAGAACATTCATTGGATGAATTTTTTCTACAGCTCTACGATTCTATATCCATAATAATTCGAGTGAAGGAATTTGTATATGTTGCTAATAGGCAGTAATTGAAACGGTTGATTGAACCTGATAAAATTCGTTTCAGGATAGATTTATATGAATAACAATCTCAAATGTTCCTAAAATTCCGTTTAAAATGCATGACGATGATAGGAATTTCTAAAGAAAAGTGGGGAATTGCATTTAAGGTAATAGGTTACAGATAACTGTAGGTATATCACAATGATGGATGACTTCAGTGGAAATCTTCATGAATTCTATTACTTTCGATCACGAAATTCAGGAGAAAACACCAATTCGAGTATGAAGATGAGTGATATTGATGAAATTAGATGGTCATTCTAAATCAGCTGAATTTTGAGGGTATGAACCACTGAATTGAAACCTAATGGTTGGACTGTAATCCAGTCACTGTTATGCACGGAGGTCATGAACTTGGGTCCTACACCGAGACGTGTTTTTCTGGAAAGTCACATTCATTTCGAGTGCTTAATGCTTTTCTGGTTAATATAAATTTATATACTAGGGTGTTTATAGGATGATTAGTTCTAAGGTCCGTCAAAGAAGTAGTAGTGGCTGCAATAACCTACAAAACAATTTGGATTCGAGTTTCAACATTTTGGAACAATGTAGCATCATAAGTGATAGATTGATTGGTTTGTAAAACACCAACTTACATTTGACATGAAGGCTGTTTATTCCTTCGTATGAATTAGCATTTCAAACACACTCCTAGTGGTATGAAATAAAATACATCGAATAATATTCTGTCAGTCAAATATTCATATTTTAAAGTAAAAAAGAAGAGAAGAAAACCATATGTTTGTGAATTAACTGAGAATATATAGTACTTGCCATTCTAGGATATATTTTTTTTGCTTTGTAAATTACGAGGGTCTTTTATTTGTGAATGACTGAGATATCGCACAGCCGGTCAATTAGTCTTGAATCAACATTTTGGAAATGTATTGAATTTAAGTGTAAACAACTTAACGTAGACAAATGTGACTAATCTCTATAAAATATTTTGAAGTAATGGTGTTGATATGGTAAATGAACAGAGGAACAACTCTGAATGATTACAAATCACCCTTTTACTATTAGGTCACGCAGCCAAAGACAATAAGCAAGAGTGAACATAAAATAAAAAAGGATAAACAGTACTTCAGAATATGAAGGTCAACCGTGATAGGTCGGTGACCGACGAAATCTCGGTGTGTTCAAAAATAGATGGATTGAGTTTCACGATTCTACACTACTTATGATACAAGTGAAATATCGGACTGCTACTAAGAGTTGACTTAACTGTGTAGCAGTTCGCTCCCTCTTACTCTGTAACTGTGAAACGTGCTAATTAAAGGTGAAGAATATGAGAAGACTCTGAGTGCTGGACTACTGGCGTATTCGTACCAGTGACCGCGTGTCGTGGCACCACCAAGTTACCAATGCAAAAGTCGGGTGTACAGTCTCGAGGAAAAGATATGGGTGAGTTGATGAGGTTCTGAATCGTCACAGACTCACTTTGGTGGAATATGTGCCACACATTTCCAGTCACCGTCTACTTCATCGCACAAAATTTGCTGGGGTAGATTTAGGCCATTGACAGGGTAAAGTTGGGCAGACTAAAATGACATTAGTCCATGAAGCCTCAGAATTTACTTCTGGGCCGTGTAGGTAAAAGTAGACTTTCAGGTTGGTAAGTATTGACAATTGCGTTACTTAACATCAGGATCTTACCCAAATCGTTTACAGTTGATTGAGTGATTCACAGACATTCTAAATATTTATTAAAACTGGAAAATATTCACCTAGTAAAGTCGTAAGCCGGTTTACTAAGGAGGTCACGCACCTAGTGGTGCTGTTTTCAACACAATTTCTACATTAAACTTGGTGTTAACCAATAAAACTTCAAAAGTAAGTTTGTGGTGGAGTAAGGAAGAAGGAAAAGTCTATTAGTTTCTAGGGGCCACTGTTCGTTTCCTTTCTCTATCATAACTCAACACTATCTTGCTCACAGTAATGCAGTATCACGCACAAGTGATTTCAGCGTACATGATATTCTTCAGTGTTAAACATAATTAGAGAGTTAAACACTTAGAAAGATTAGAAATAAACTTCCGACTGGGAAATATTAAAAGATAGTACTTTAAGGATAAATAGCGGCTAGCAGTGGAATCCAGGACCCTCGTTCTGTTCTATTTGGAACTTGTCAGATGGATTTACTTACATGATGATGTTCTCACTGAGACTGTTTCAGAAGGCAATGGTGAGCAGAGATAAAGCCGCCAGCAGTACAGTTGAGTATTGTTACGAGTTTTGCACTACACCAATGCGCCTGAGAGTAACACAGAAAAAGTGCAACCGTATTTGAAAGTTTTAATTGGTTTTTCGCGTTCAGTATTGCATGGTGAGTACTCCGTATGACTGTTAAAAATAAGGTTTTTGAAAATATGGTGTTGCATTGGTCACGTGTAGGTTTAAATTCTAAGCTATCGGGCATGCCTAATGTTCAAGGACCTCGAATTCTAGCCAGTTTCTTATTGCTAAAGTACGTTGACTGTGGTTCGAACGGTGGAGCGATTTAGGAGAGTATGTCAGTGACTACTATAGACAGATGAAAACCTTAATTACCTACTACATCAGAGTATGAGCTATCGGTCGGAAGTTATGACTCACTCAACTACATAGTTGACTATGAATTAGCCAGTTACGGGTTCGAATCTCATTCTGCCTACAGACAAACAAAATTAACATAGAACCTAGCACAGAAGTGCATCAGTGCAAGTTGCCACAATCTATAGCTGCATACAAATAACAAGTGGAGAGAAAAATATGATATAAAAGTAGAAAAACGTGATTGAGAAGAGAAACAGTTTGGAGATGAACGTTAACGATCATATCCAAGCTTTAGAAAACGTTAAAGAGTGAATAAGTCTGCACCACTGTGACCTATTTTTAGCCATATCACCAAGAATTCTCGAATCTTGATTCCTGTCATTTCAGGGACCCAAGCAAGATAGCCTACACCTCGGTACACGGCTCAGACCAAGTCATGGGCTCTATCGCGCTGGTGCCACGTCCTGGTTTGGCCATCCTAGTCCAACTTTCCCTAGCATCAAAGGTCAAGATAGGCGGTGTCTCAGCATGCGCAACACATGTCCAAGTCAACGAAGGTTAAGAGCTTCACCGACTTGCCTAGTACCCTTCACCTAACTTCGTTGTTACATAGTGGCTGCATCTTACTTGATCAGTGCTGTGAAGTCACAGACCTGTAATCTTTCCATGTTTTCTACTTTCAATGGCTATGTATCACAGCCGCAAAATGGGATAAAGCGAACAGCAGCACAGTACACTCATTCTTTAGTAGGCAGTCAGATATCTCACCAGAGATGGTGCAGGCTGGCAAATGCAAAACAGGCCTTCTGTATTCGAGCTGATATTTCATTGAAAACCAATCCGTTCAAGGTGATGCAACTGTCCAAGTAGGTGTAGTGGTCAACATATCCCAAAAATTCATTGCCTATTCTTAAACAAAGATTAGTAGCAGAAGAATCCTAAAGTATCACTTTCTGACATTTGACAGGTGCTAAACCGGTGTCGAACATATTCAACGCGTTTAAAAGACCTAGTGTCTCCACCTTAGAGAACAATATCATATGAGCACTCCAAGTAAACCACATGCCATCGAGTGAATAAATAAATCCCTATGAATTCAGAGGTACCTAAGACTACGTCCAATGTTACAACCATGGCGGACACCACTGGTTGTTGTCGGTTCAGGTGATAACTCTCTATAAGCTCTTACATGGCATGGACTGAAGTTACATAAGCGCTAGGTACTCCCTTCACAGTCAGACACTTCACGTTCGATAGAGTCCAATGCCGCCTTCAGGTCAAGAAATTTGGCGTGTCAGTCACCAGTAAGTACGCTTGCGTTCCAGAACCTGCCTGAGGGTAAAAATATGATCGACACACCCTCATCCTGGTCTGAAACCTGTCTCGTTTTCTCCTCTCAAGCTCCAGTTAGGTATCAGACAACTATGAACCCCAAGAACTCGAATGCGATTTGCTAAACTGATTACCCTATGGTTGTCACCAGAAGACTTATCTCCCCTCTTATACACTGGTTGGTTGGTGGTTTGTTCCCAGCCACAGTTCCTTGTTGCTTATTCTTCCTAATCTGGCTATCTGAGCTTCAGTATCGAGCCAGCGTAGGCAGTTGTTGATGAATATCTTTAGTTTGTTGGAAATCCTTTTAGTAACGCGTCAAGTCTCTCAACCATATAGAAGCATCGACTTGAATGACTTCTTGCTGAAAATCCAGATGTTGTTCACGCCTTGTGCTGAGTGCAGATCTCTACACTGGCTTCAGGTTAATGAACGAAGACCTGTCTTGTTTTCCGATCCTGGCTTTAACGTCCTCGTCGGTGCCACCTGTAGTTGAAACAGTCCTTCCTAGATAGGTGAAGGAGGTTACTTCCTTTAGGTTTTTCCCGTTGATGGGGATTGGAGATTGTTGTTGCTGTTAATTGGGTATCTTTATCACCTCTGTCTTTGCTACGTTCACTTGAAGTTCCGTCTTCGCTGCCCTGCCTCTTCTGTCAACTTGTTAGTTTTCGCCTGTAGATCTTCAAGTTTGTGACATCAGACACAAGTCATCGGCAAAATCCAAATCTTCTAGGTCCTTTTCCGCAGTCCAGCGTATCCCCCTCTTCTCGCTCCTCACAGTTTGTTGCATGATCCAGTCCAGTCAACCACAATCAGGAATATCATGGGTGGTAGTAGACAGCCTTATTTCACTACAAAAGCATCACTGAGCTTCCCAATGTGAATTACTTGACATGCGGCGTCTTCATATAGTTGTTGAATGAGGCGGATAAAGGTTTGCGGTATTCCGTAGTGTTGAAGCAGTTTCCAAATTACTTCTCGGTCGACACTGTCAAAGGTCTTCTTAAAGTCGATGAAGTCGAGGCAGAGGGTTGACTGCCATTCTATACTCTGTTCTATGATGATGCGAAGCGTTGCAATTTGGTCTGCACACGATTTGTACTTCCTGAATCCACCCAGCCTGTTCCGGTAGTAGTTTTGAAACCAGCGCGTCCTTTAGTCTCATCAGGATTATGCGGCTTAATATTTTGCTTGCTCTGGGTGGACAGGAGAGTGATTCCTCGCCAGTTCTTGCAAAGACTTAGGTCCCCCTTTATCTTCGAGAGTTTGACAAGGTAACCCTTCTTCCAGTCGCCAGGTACCTTCCCTTCCTTCCAGACCTTCTGCAATAGTGGTGTGAGCATGTCCGCTGTTGTCCCTGAGTTTGTTCTCAGTGCTTCTGGTGAAATTCCATCTGGTCCTGCTGCTTTCCCACATTTCAGTAGCTTTATGGAGCTCAGGACTTCTGTTTTTGTTGGAGGACCTGTGTTCTCTGGTAGTTCTGTCGTTACTAGTGGTATTTCTGGAAGAGTTGCAGGTGGTAGTTGATTCAAGAGCCTTTTGAAGTGGTCAGCCCATTGTTTCCTTTGTATCTCTTCCTTGGTAATTAGATCGCTTCCATCATGTTTTATTAGTTTCATCTTAGTTGATCTCTTCCCAGATAGTGACCTGGTTATTTGATACGGTGATGTCAGGTCTCTCCTACCAGCCAGCAGCCTGTTCTGCTTCACTTCCCAGTGTGTCGTAGAAGTGTCTTTTATCTTTGCGTGCACTCTTCTTCACTTCTTTGTCCAGTGTAGTGGTTTATAGGTTGTGTTCAGTTCCTCTTTTCGTTGTTCATCCTTGCACCGCACTGGTCCACCTTCTGCTTTACTATCTTCTTCTCCCTGCTCTATCAGTTCCCATGTGTCCGTCGAGGTCCATTCCTTGTCATGTTTTTTTTTGTTTCCTAACACGGTTATGCAGTTTTCTTTCCACATCTCTTTCAAAGAGTTCCAGTGCTCATCCGCACAGGTTTCTTCAGAGATGTTGCTCGATATCTCCCATTTTGTCTGATGGCTGACGTGAAGACGTCCTTTGTAGTTTCGTCCTTCAGTTTGTGTTCTGGGTGTTGAACTTGAACTGCGTTCTATCACCAACTTCTTGAAGGTTTTCAACTTGATTTGGAAGGTTCCTTGCACTAGATAGTGTTCGGAACCTACGTCTGCTCCCCTTCTTGATCTTGTGTCAAGTAGACTGCGTCTCCACTTTCTTAAGATTGAGATGAAGTCAATCTGATTTTTAGTGTGTCCTGGTGTCTGCTGAAATCCATGTCGCTTGCTTTGTGGATATCCAAATCGTTGGATGCGCAAAATTCTGCAAACAGTTCTCCATTCTCATTCATTTCACTGAGTGCTTCTCGACCCACGGTTAGTTCTCTTCCGGTGTTGTCCCCTCTCAGTTTGGCATTCACGTCACCCATTAGAATTTTGATGTCGCCATCTGGAATCTTGTCCAGTGTTGATTGTAGTTGTCTGTAGAATTCCTCCTTTTTCTCTTGATCTACATTATTTGTAGGTGCGTAGCATTGTACGGCGTATATACGTTACTAATATTTACATTGCTTTTGATACAACAAAGAAACTTAAACATGGTTGAAAGTGTTCCTATCTATCACGTATACTTCAGATGATCAGTATTCAATGAGTAGTGAAGTTGGTTCAATATCTATTATTTGTCTCAGCTGCACACTACGAAATACAAGAAATCATTATTTGCTTGAAAAATCGAAATGAACCATATGGGTATGTTTATAGGAAGATAGATAAACTAGTCACTACATTCAGTTCCATCAAATAAGCCACGATATACTTCTGTTTACTATACATCTGCTCAGTAAAAATATCCTTCTATGAAGTAAGCGCATTATTTCACTGATGGGAAGTTTGCACATCTCAATTCAAAAGTTGTATGGAAGGTTTTAAGATATTTCATTTCTGTTATCAGTTTAAAGATAATGATAATGATACAGGGAGTTATTACAAACAAATTAAAGTAGAACGAGTCAAGCATAACAATTTAAATTTTGTTGAATAAACTATCTTTTATTAGTTGACCAGTTAAAGCATGCAATTGTTCCATAGCCAGTTTTGTTGCATCTTTACTACATTTTGCAAGTCGATCTTCCAATCGATCATTATCCCAGTTCATACGAGACATCTATTGTGATTAATTTTCAGGGAAAAAGAAAAGATTTTCAAAGAAATGCAAACTATGAAGTGATCAATGTAAGAAAACAGACAAATAAACAGGAAATCATTTAACTAAAACATTAAGGTGTAAACATCTATGCTTCCTTTTCAATAAATCTCTTAAACCATACAGTACACACAATCAGTTAACTAGCCGGATTGAGTTACCTATCTGTCTGAATTTACAACTTTATGTGAACAAAGTCCAAAGTCCAAATAACAAGTTATTGATGAATGTTTACAGTTTCCCGATGAATATTGTAGTAGACTGGAGTGACTGGCCTTTGTCAGCAAATGGACACATGAGAAATACCACCATTCACCTGCAATATAGGTAGGTAGATCCATCTGATGGGTTTCAAACAGGAAGAAAAGAGCATCCTGGATCTCACTGTTAGCCACTACCAAGTAAACAATATCAAAATGCAACTTGACGAGATATCAAGGCATCCATCCGAACACATACACCGATCAACTAGGTACACTATTCTAATCACTGGGATATTAAAACTTTTTAATAAAATGAAAAATGAGACGTTTCCAACAAAAGGTGGCGGTTTCGACTCAGTAACCTAGCAGATAACGCTCTGGTGTTTAAGGTGATATGTTCTTGGCTCGAGTCCCAGTGGGCACACCATCACTTACTACAAAGTAGATACATACAGCCAAAGAGTTCCAAATAGGCAGAAAAGTGCATCCCAAACCCCAATGAGAGCTACTACTTGGTTTTGAGCTAATTTGAGTGTATATATTCGAGTAAGAATTCAGTGGAAATATAAGTCCATCTTTTTACTTGAACTGTTACACTTTAATATGTGGTTTGACTTCATTCTGTTTGTCTAATTATTATCTAAAATAAACAGGAAATAAATTTCTTAGAAGATTAATAGTTAGTAATGGTAGGAGTAGGGACTGTAAGCAAAAATCATATTCACTATATTACATCATATCTATAGTAAAAATTTAACTTACTGAAGCGGCTGCATGTTCAATTTTCTCAGCAAGATCTTTGTTAAACCAGCTAAATAATCTGGTTGAGCTAATATACTCAATGAACTTAATGTATTCACCCAATATTTATTCCATAATGAATCCAATAATCGTTTATCCAAAACAGATTTAAAGTGTGAAACTTCTAAAGAATAATAATGTTTACAATGTACTCCAAAATCTTCAATTTTATCCATTGGTATTGACTGATATTCTGAAGGTCCATCATCTGGAGGTCGATAACCAACTGGATAGGTACGAAATGCCCCTAGATTAACTTATGAAAAAGAAAGAATAGAAAAAAAAAGAGAAAAATAATTCTCATAACTATTTCATCATTACTTAGCCTGATGAATGAATAGAAGTAAAATTTCTGATGTAATAAAACTTATAGAAAACTAAAAAACTGTAAAATAGGAACATATATAGTTTAGAATTTAGTAAAGAAAAACCTTGATATGACTACTTCGTAAGTGTACTTAATGAATAAAGAGCTAGGTAGGTCAAAGGCCTGACTAACTTAGCATAAGAACAAAACTCAGATAAGAATAAGGGAGATAGTATATAAGATATAAAAGGATATATCTCGTAAAAGTTTATAAAGGTTTACTTTTTAGATGTAAAATTCGAATATATTACCAAATGCAGATGGAATGTGTATACATGATTATTTATGACTTTTGAATAGGATATTTATGTTGTGTTGTAACAGGGTATGTAAAAATAAGACAAAAGTTCAAAACGAATAAGCAAGTATATATGACATTCAGATAACATGAAAATAAAATGATGGTGAATTCATTCACTATTCATTTAAAAAAAAAAAACAACTTGAGGTAGTATGTGCACCAAGAAATGAGTCATACAAAGGAAAACAAAATTGATATACAGGGAAAAAAGTATAGGACAGAAGAGAAAGTAGGAATATGCTATTCAATAAGCAAGATCAAAGATACATTGAATGAAGCATTAACTATTTCTGTTTGAGCTTTGATAATAGATGAAACCAGAGAACTGTGGTATGATTACCACTGGTTTCGATTTTCAGACATAGAAAGACACTCAAAACAACGTAGTACCTCGGACACAAATGCATCAGTTCAAGTTACTAATCTCCTCAGTAGTATACAAAGAACAACTGGATAGAATATGAGTGATATCAAAAAAGATGAGGTTGTGTGAGAGAATAAACAATCTGAAAGTAAAGGTAAGTTCAAATATTCAAGTTATAAAAGACGTTAAACGGTGAATACATCTGCACCGGTGTGACTGATTTTCAGCTATCACCAAGAATCCTCAACCACTGATTCCTTTCGTTTTGGTAACCCTAACCAGGAAGTATACATCTCACCATACGACTCACAACACCAGTCAGTGACTTCGTGAACCAGTGTAACGTCTTGGTCTGGTCACCCTAAACCCTCTTTCTCCAACCAGATTCATCTTCTCCCACTATGGTACGTCGAGGTAGGCGGTGGATCGGCATGTACAGTATGTGACCAAGCCATCTTAGCCGACTAAGATTCTAAACCTCAACAACCGACTTGCCTTTCTTGTCTAGTACCCTTCGTCTGACCTCAACATTGCTTACATGGTGATTCCGACAAACGCAAGGAATGCCATAAAGACATCTAAGACCAAATCTCTGTAATCGCTTCACGTTTTCTACTTTTAACAGCCATGGTTCACAGCTGTATAATAGGACAGAATGAACTGCAGTTTAGTACACATCCTTTGATAGGCACTTAGATATCTCGCCAGTCAGCGACATAGATGACGCAAGTTGGCAAATGCAAACGGGACTTCTGTACCCCAGCTGAGATTTCTTCAGGAACCAGTTCGCTTGGACTAGTGAAATTACCCAAGTGAATGAAGAGACCGACATATTCCACCACTCCACTCCATATGCTTAAACTGGGGGTATTTGTAGACCAGTCCTAGAGCATCATTTTACATTTGGCAGCTGCGAAATGTATGTCAGCCAAACATACTCAGACTTCTGCTCAAGATGTTCAGAAAACTCTGCATTTTGCCAGCGTCTTCACCTAGCAGGACAATATCAACTGCATACTCCAAGTCAACCATATGACCTCCACGGAGTAGGCCAGTCCCTGTAAAGTCAGACGTACCTAAGGTTACGTCTATTAATACACATATATTGAAGTTAAATAAGAAGCATGACAGTGGGCATTCAAATATATATCTGCAATAGTTAGAAGACATTTAACTGCACGTTCATTAGAACCCGTCCTAATGAATTGCAATACACTGATAGATGCTCACCAAACATAAGTATCTTCAATGCGATGGTGATAAACAGGCCATCTCTCCGCTTTTTCTAACCAGTCCTAGAGTAAGTGAACAATAAGGAACTGCTACAACGATATTCGTACCACACTATTCTACCTACAATTGGGGACGGTAAGGTTTCCGGTTCGGCAGAATTATTGTATACATATGTTTTATTTTTCTCCAGTGAACGGTTACTGTGACAGAACCGTAGAAAGTCACTTCAGATGTGCAACGAAAACCTAGCAGCATAGTTACTTAAAATGAAAGTTAAGACAATCACTAATTCTTTATAGGCATATTGGATTTATAAATATCAGTCAGTCAATATAAATATATCGATTTCCATTTCAAACCATAGCCAGTTATCGATTAAGTCTCAAATCGACAACAAAGTGAAGCTAATCTTTGCCGTTTTCTCAATATCGAAACTATTATCGTGATAAATGAGGTCACAATGTGTGACCTTATAGTGACCTAATTATACTGGATTGTGAGTACATGATGGTTATTCATTTTTCTTTCAGTTTTCAGAAAAAATATACATTTGCATTTATTCCTTATTATAACGATCTTGGTGACTAGCACGAGAATCCAGGATGTGCACAGGGGCTCATCTGCCAACACAAGTCGAGCGGTTCGGCCCTGTATATCGACGGAAAATTACAAATATAACAACAGCTACTGATACCAATTGCACGACAGGTGGATATCGTGCACAAGTAGCCTAGTGGATAAGGCCACCGTGTTTGGAGAGATGGGTTCGAGTCTCAGTGGGAGCAACATCATTCACTGAGTCGCAGGTACATCCAGCTGATGAGTCCCAAATAGGACGAAACGCGCGTCTCGGATTCCTCTGCTAGTCATCAAGATTAATATAACATCATGAATGTCCAGGAGTACCAAGGCATCGGGATAGGAGCCCATCTGCCAACAGAGGTTAAACAATTCGGCCTGATTATATTCTATTTGTAGAATTCACTAATCCAATATGATAGTCTTCGAGTATAAATATACATTTTATTGATAAGATGTAAGAAGCATGAAACCCAAGTTTATTGGTAACAGTTTTCATGTTTTTATTATTCTACATAATTAACAGTAAAAGTTTTCAACGACAAAATAAACGTTAACATCCTTTAAAAAAACCCTGTTGAATATAATTATTAGTAAGTTTTTAAGATTTAGGCTAATTTACAAGAAAGTTAAAAATAATATTACCTTTTCCTGAAGATATTGTTCTGATTGGATCAATTACGATTGCAACGAAAGGTTCTTGATAAGTTTGATTTGTCAATTGAGTACTGACATCAATACCAGAAAGCCAACATCCATATCCTGGATGAGAATGATACCACCCAAGTACATTTTCTGTACGACCTACTCGAGCAACCACTTCTTTATAAGTTGTCATATATTCGTATGCTTCTGCCTATCAGACCAGAAAGGTGTTTCATGACAAAAAAACAGATTGACAGCAGATTACTCAATGTATAGTACGTAAAACTTTGTAAGATAGGAAAGAGAATTTTATCAAATGGATACATATCTAAAGTGTGAAACTTTCTTTTTTGTGACGAATGCAGCATTACTGTGCATTGTTTAAAGTTGCCATAACTCACATCACTATATGGAAAAAGCCAGCAAGAAAAAGGTAAGAGCGGGTGAAATCAATGATCAGATGTGAAACAACGGTTAAGACGAGGATAGTATGTGGTTGTGTTTACATCATTGAGATAGATCTCAAACCATATCACAATGAGTTTACAACCATCTGTTTCAATTTTTATGCCAACCCCTCTCTGAAAGCTTTTTGAAATGGTTCAAAGTCAGAGACTTCACGGACTAATTTCTTTTTTTATTCTGACCACTCTTAGTCCTCTTCTTATCTAAGTCTACTTAAGTTAATACAGTACATCAGGGTAAACAGTGACTAGATATGTGTAACACGCGGTTTTTGTCAGTCTGCAGCACGTGTGGATGTGTAGAAGAAACGCACTCAGCCACCTTATAAACATCAATACAGTAGGCAATAAGCCACACCTATTATATGTGATAGCAAACCACTGAGCCACAGCTCCTGTGATCATGACCAGGTATCTGATGAAGGTTGAAGAGCTAATAAATCAATCCAAATAATTCATTATCTGACTAGTCTCGTTAGAGATTATTTTAAAAAGGTGAAGTAGTTGTAAATGTTGACGCTGGAGACAAATAGACAAACAGACAGAATCGATGTAAAGCCTCGAACACAAGTGGAGCAGCTCAAGTTGCCACACTTCACAGTAGCATAGAAGAAAACTGATATCAAAGAAGACAAAGTTGTGTGAGAGAATAAGCAATTTGAAAATAAAGGTTAGTGCAAATATTCAATCTTTAGAAGAAACCAAGGAGTAAATACATTTGTGATCAATTTTCAGCCACGTCACCAAGAGATCTCAACTACTGACTCCTATCGTCCCGGAGACCCCAACCAAGCAGTCTAGATCTCCCCACACGACTCAGACCAACAGTCAGGGATTTCGTCAACTGATGCCACGTCTTGGGTTTAGTCACCCTGAACCCTCTTCCTTCAACCTAATAGAACCCCCCCCCCCCTAGCATTGCATGCCGGCATGTGCAGTATATATCCAAGTAATCTCAGTCGACTAAGGTTCACAACCTCATCACCAATCGACTTGCTTTTCTTGCCTAGTACCCTTCGCCTGACCTCAACATTGATCTCTTGGTGATTTCAACAGACGTGAGTAGTGCTACGAAGAAATCTGTAGTCGAAACTCAGCAACTGCTTCATGTCCTCTACTTTTAACGACTATGTCTCACAGCTTTATAATGAGATAGAACGAGCCGCAGTGCAGTATACTCGTCGTTTGATAGATAATCAAATATGTTGCTAGTCGGTGCCACAGATGACGCGAGTTGGCAAATGCAAATGGGCCTTCTGTATCCGAGCTGAGACATATGACATTCAAAGGTATAACAATTACACTGAAATGAGATTTGGAGAAGATATTTGTAGACTGCAAAGTAAACAGATACAATACATAGAATAAATAATAATAATATTTTATTCATGAACACGAGAAACCAGCTTTTTGACTTTATCAAGATTATATGCACAAATAATATAGTGCGACAAAAAGTGTTGCAAAGGTTCGTTTTCTATGTCATGGCGTATCGAAGAGAAACCTTTTGAGTGAATATGAGATAGCAAGAACACAGATATGCAATCGCAAACATTTACGTTATAAAAACTATATGATAAGTAGAAAAATAAAGTTAGACGCAGTAAAAGTAAATAAGCTTAAGAAAGTAGGTGACAGTTAAACGCATACCGTTATCCATTAAAGTATAATAGTTGAAAAAAAGTATCAGACAAGAATTGTGCAAGATCAGCTCTACAAATGCAACGGAAATTTAGGCAAAACATTATTTTACTACAGTTAATATAAAAATAAAAACGGAGTCTACAGTTTGAAAGTTGAAAATCTTCCAAGGAAATGAGGAAGTAGTGCAAAGGTATGAAGAAATGACTGAACTAGATTGAAGCCTGTTAAACTACGGCTTTCAATTGTATTATCAATATAAATAACCAATTAAGTGAAATAAAATAAATATAAATATTTACCTGTGCATTTACACGTGTTTCTGTTCCTTCAACAGGTAATGGTGAACTGTCGACAACAATCATTGTTTGATGAGCCACTTTACCGATTAACAAACCCATAACCTGTAATAAAAATCCATATTTTTAGGAGGTTAACGTACTTGATTATCTTTGTAATGCTAGTGAGTTTGTACAAAAATACTTTGAGAGTTGTTAACTGAAAGTTCACACGACTGATAGCTGGTACCTTGATGTGGTGGTTAGCCTTGCATAGCGCATTGGGCCAACGAGCTATGCTGGTGCAGTGCTTGTTCCCTTAAAATCCTACCATATCAGAAATATCAGTTAGATAGTGGGGAGAAAAAAAAGAAGTTACCCTTAAGTATAAATTTTTACGCTATGATCGAGGTTCGAGGAACATGTCATACTCCTAACTACACTCTGTCAGAGCTCAACTTCCTTTAGAGCATTATCAACTTTTCAATGCCCGCACCCTACGTCAAGTAGGCCAAAAAGCTTTGCTAGCCAAAACTATGACATCTTCAGTCATGGATGTATGCCGTGTTTGCGAGACATGCATATGGGATCCAAGTGTGGTACTGAATTAACCTCATCTGGTAGATTCGTTTTATATACGTAATTTATTCTTCAGGTTCCTGGAAATACTATGGCTAGTTCTTACTACCTTGCAGATGTGGGTATAGTATCGGGTTACAGGACACAGACATATTTGCCGGCGGCTGGCACTTACCATGTTTATTGACATGAAGGCTGCATTTGACCCAGTCAACCATGAGGTGCACTGGCACTATCTGACTGTGAAAGGGTTAACGAACAAGTATATAACGCAAATCAGTGCTCTCTATTTGAACTCACACAGCCGTGTAAGGGCTTATGGAGAGCTGTCATGTGAAATGACGATGGTGTTCGTTAGAGATGCCCAATGTCACTGTTAATATTTAATTTCGTTATAGATGTACTAATGGATATAACCTTAGGTAGCTCTGAATTCGTAGGGATTGATATATTCCCTGGAGGTCGTCTACTTGACCTAGAGTACGTGAACGACATTGTCCTGTTAGGCAAGGACGCTGAAAAAAGCAGTCTTCCGAACGCGTTGAGCAGAAATATGAGTATGTCTGGCATGCGATTCCCATCTGTCAAACGTGAGATGATGCTTCAGGACTGGTCTGCAGTGAATCTTAGTCTGAGGACAGACAGCGAAGTAGCTGAATGCATTAACCACCTCATTTAATTGGAAAGTCACATCAACTGAGGGAGTCTCAGCTCGAATATAGAAGGCCTGCTTGACATTTGTCAAGTTGCATCGTCTCTGGTGCCAGCTGGCAAGATATCTAAGTGCCTATCAAAGGATGAGTGCACTGCGCTGCAGTTCGTTCTGTCTTATTCTACGCTTGTGAGACATGGTCGTTAAAAGTTTTTGAAGACAGGTATCTCAGTAGCATTGCTCGCGTAAGGTGGAGTCACTGCGTAAGTAATGTCGAGTTTAGTCGAAGGTTGTGAACCTTCACTGACTCAGGTGGTTTGGACATATATTGCATATGCTGAAGCATATCCTACCCTGGCGTACGCTGTTAGTTGAAGTAGGTTCACATTGGAAAAAGGTTGGAGGTGGTCAGACCACTACATGACATCATTTCATGAAGTCTTTAACTGTTGGCCTGAGCCATGTACGTAAATGTAGACTTCTTGGTTTAAGTCTATATGACAAGGTGATTGAGTAGTCTAGGTGCGACAGTTAAGAGTCGATCTTAGTGGCGAAGATGATTCTACATATTATCTTCGTCGCAAATTATCATAGTGACTTCAGGACTCTCTCGCATATCCTTTTTATTTTTTAATGACGTTTTACCACTTTGAATGCCTAGTTCTTTATTTCCCATTTTGGCGTATTCTCGCTTTGTGCTGATATGAAGTGGGGCAACTTGGACTGTTAAGCAGTAATGTCACATCCTATGTGTGTCATTGTCTATCTACTAAAAATTCAAGTGTAGATTAAAACAAAGAAGTATGAAGGTGGTTGTTAGTAAAACAATTACCACTCAGAAACTAAGTGCACGTTAATACCTGAACCTGTTGTGTAAGCGATGATAACACTAGACGGCGATCCGAATGAACCAACTACTGAACCCAAAAGCATACTCGAAAATCAAACAAATTAGTTTGAACTAATCGTTTCCTTCTACACCTAGTAAAAAAAGCGTCAATCAAACTATGAAGTAATGCACTGTTCCTCAAATAATTAGGTAGAAATTCAGAAGGTAGAGGGTTTTATGAAAACCTGGGACAAATATTCCCTGATCAGTAGTTAGTCAAGGAGGTCCAGAATTCCTTTCGCATCAACAGAGTAAGTTGGCAAGCATATTAAGTCATAACCAAGTTACAGCTGTTTAAAACCTGACAGTACCATAAAGCTGTCTAATTCTTTTTTCAAGTAGTTCAGCAGTTTGCTCCTATTCAAATTGGAACGAGTTTTTTTATGATTCATCAATATACACTGCAGTATAACAGAAATAGTACGTCTTAGCAGCCATATGCATATCCGACTGTGGGCTATAGCTGTGACGGATAGTGACAATGTTTATCTACCTAAGTGGAGTTGTGGTTCATTAGTTTAGGGAGGTGACTACCAATCAGTGTGTCACGGGTTCGATTCCCTTTCCATCTCCCGAGGTTTGGGCAGCAAGATAGTATCACTAACTCTTAAACAATACGTGTGACTAATTGCCTACTGCACGAATGTGAACAAGGTAGTTGAATACGTTACCTAAACGCCAGTAAATACAACAGGGTTCAAACTCATGACCCACTGATTGGAAGTTGGGTTTCTGAACTAGCAATTTATAGTTTAGATTTTTTGGGTAGTAAAAATAAAAACAAAGCAAAAATAATGACAATTATTATTTTTATCGCTTACTTCTAGGTTACCGCCTGATTTGGCGTGTATTAACATTTTCAATAATGCTACAGCTGATATCTTAATCCACTTAAAATAATGTGGATCTTTCTCCCATGGTTTAGCATTCACAATAGACTGATGAACTTTTACATCATATTTAAAGTATTCATCAGCTGGACCTAAAATTGATTCGATATTATTGTCAGTTTCAAATGCCTCTTGTGCAATTGTCGATGCATTCAGTGGAGGATCTTTCGATGAGCATTGTTGACTACTGCTAGAATGTGAAGTTGATTTTTTGGGTGCCATGGCTATAATCAATTTAAAAGAAGAAGAGATTTTTCCAGTTAAGTAATAGTGTCCAGAAAACGAGAAAATAAAGTAAAAAATATGTAAATCAAAAGACATTCTGTCACAACGCCTACCCAGAGTAGTCAATAGAACGTTTTATGCAGGTCGGCTTTGTAGTCGGTCAATGCTCAATCCGAGACTAAAGAATAGTCTACTTAATCTTAGCTCTTCATTTTGCATATATCAGTTTAACTGTTCCTGTGGAACTAGTTACATAAGACGTATGATAAGGCAGGTGCGTCTCCGGATACGAGCGCATTTAATAGCTTGGTTGGGAAAAGGCGAAGTAAAAGTGGTAAAAAGTTCAGTCCTAGCGCACCTAGTTGACACAGGGCATGACATAGATGCTAATAAAGGTTTCAATGTCATTCATCGTGTTCGAAAAAACGATATCATATGTAGCTCGCCAACGCCTGCTCAACATAGCAGAGACTGTTGCAATAAGATTGACCAAGCTTGAACTCTGCATTCAGAAAGAACATATCCAAGTATTACTTCTCCCTTGGCCTTCAGCTAATTAAGGGCAACTCCCGCCATCTTATTCGTTATCTTTTTGTTCACCATCATATCATTCTTCTGTATATCAATCATCCCAATATTGACTGATTCAAAAAAGACAAATGGATTTCCTTATGTTTCCTAAATCTCACTCCATTTTGAAAATGCACCTGCTCCAAACATGGCTTGTTTTAACGCTGCACAAATGCATTTTATAACTCTATAGAACTTCAAGACAGTTTATTGGAAAGAATATCCTTCGTTCAGATTGTTGCCTTTCATAAAAGATATATTCATTCCATGTGGGTAATTTAGTATTGGACGCTAACTAGTGAAGTAATACAACTCAGGAACTATGTTGTAAAGGTTCATGTAATAGACTTGCGGATACATCGACAGTTTAAAAGTTGGTTTTCTGAACCATATGACGTGGAGTAAGGTTTGTATTCTTGACTCCGTGGTAGAAAGCCATATATCTAAGGAAGTTAGCAATAACTCCGAAGGTAGTAGAGTACTTCCCTTTGAATTAGGCGAGAGAAAAATAACTACAATCATCACATCAGGATAAACGACATCGCGATTCCATCGTCATACTTCATTCAACCCCACTTCAAACCATTCATGAAGTAACACTTTAGCACAATAACAGTTTTGTCATAGGGAGCAAAAGGAAAATCTTACATACATTGTAGTAGAAAGTTATTAGCTTTCAATTTACACTTCGTTAAGTGTGCCTTATAAGTTGTGCTATTTCAGTGTATATATAAGCAACAATTTTATTTGATGAAATGATACGATACAACTAAATTGTCAGTCTTTTTGATTACCAATCAGTTTGGCAATAGTCATAAATACAGTGTAATCAAACAATCAATCATTTCGTCTTGTGAGTACATATCACTCGACAGTGCTGTGTCATATATTATTATTACCATGAGACCATTTAATCAATGATGCACAGTAAGAAAAACTCATTCAGATATTCACCGGAACTATAAGAAAATATGGATTATCATGCTTTTGGCCCCTTAGAAATGCACCACGGAAACGTGCGTAGAAGAACACTGGAACTCTGTGAAAGCGACGTGGAAAGACATCTGCACAACCGTGTTAGGAAGAAAGAAGAAGCAAAACAAGGAATGGATACCCATGGACATGTGGAATCTGATAGGGGAAGGAGAGGAAGATGGTGAAACAAAAGATGAACCAGTGCACGCACGGATGAACAACGAAAAGAGGAACTAAATACAACATATAAAACACTGAACAAACAAGTAAAGAATACTGCACGCAAAGACAAAAGACACTTCAACGACACACTTGCAACTGAAGCAGAACAGGCTGCGGGTAAGAGGGACCTGAAAACATATCAAATAACCAGATTACTTACTATATGGGAAGAGATCAAAATGGATGAAGTCAATGAAAGATAGTAAAGTAGACCTAGTTAGCAAAGAAGAGAAACAAAGGAAACGATGGGCTGACCACTTCAAAAAGGCTCTTGAACCGACCACCACCACCTGGAACTCGTCCAGAAATACCACCAGCAGCCCAGCCACATACCTACCAGTGAACACAATCCTTCCGACATAAGCAGAAGTGAAGTCCTGAACGCCATAAAGTTACTGACACCCGGAAAAGTAGCAGGACCAGGTGGAATTCCTCCAGAAGGACTGAAAACAGACGCAGAGACATCAGTGGACATGCTCACACCACCACTGCAGAAGGTTTGGAAGGAAAGGTACCTATCAGTCGGTTAGAAGAAGGGCAGCCTTGTCAAACTGCTAAAGGATGGAGACCTAAGTCTTTATAAGAACAAGAACTAGTGCGGAATCATGCTCCTGTCCACCCCAAGCAAAATATTAAGCCGCATCACCATTCAAAACTGAGACAGGAACAGACTGGCTGGACTCATGAGAAACAAATCATGTGCGAATCAAATTGCAACACTACGCTACGCATCATCATAGAATAGATGACAGAATGGCAGTCAACTCTTCGCCTCGACTTCATCGATTTTGAAAAGGCCTTCGACAGCGTCGACTGAGGGATTTGGCAGCTGCTGCTTCAACATTACGGTTTTAGTGCCACAAACCTTTATCAACCTTATTCAACAACTATATGACGATGCCACTTGCCAATTAATTCACAATGGGAAGCTCAGTGATACCTTTGAAGTGAAGACAGGAATGAGTATGACAAAATTGCCGCCTACTATTACCGATGATCGTCCTGATTGTGGTCTACTGGACTAAATTGGACCATGGAGCAAACTGTGCATGGAGAGAAGAGGGGGATACGCTGGCTGGGCCGATGAAAGGACCCTGGAAGATTTATATTTCCCCGATGACTTGTGTCTAATGTCGCACAAACCTGAAGATCTATAGGCGAAAACTAGCAAGTCGACAGAAGAGGCAGGGCAGCGAAAACGGGACTTCAAGTGAATGTAGAGAAGACAGAAGTGATGATGATACCCAAACAACGCCACCACTAACAACAACAAGCTCCAATCGCCATCAATGGGAGAAACTTAAAGGAAGTAGCCTCCTTCACCTATCTAGGCAGAACTGTTTCAACTACAGGCGGTGGCACAGATGAAGACGTCAAAGCCAGGATCGGTAAAGCAAAACAGATGTTCATCAACTTGGAACCAGTGTGGAGATCTGCACTCAGCATGCGGAACAGGATCCGGATTTTCAACACTAACTCAGGCGAGTCAGTGCTTCTATGTGGTGGTTGAGAGACTTGGCGCGTTACGAAAAGCATTTCCAATAAATTACAGGCATACATCAACAGCTACCTACGCTTGCTCGATACTGAAGATCAGATGGCCATAAGGAATAAGCAACAAGGAACTGTGGCTGGCAACGAACCAACCAAGAACCTATCGCCCAACAAATATGTAGAAGAAGGAAGTGGAGATGGATTGGAGTGGAGTGGACATATACTGAGAAAGGCCGTTTGGAGACATCATGCACTAGGCCGTCAAGTGGAACGTAAAGGGGAAACAACGAGCTGGGCGTCCGAGGAGATCGTATGAGGAAGATATGAAGGCTTCTGAACAATCGCAGAGCAAGGTTAAAAAAATTGCAGAGAAAAGAGTGAAATGGCGACGTGCTACTATGCTCCACTAGGAAACCCAAAGGACAAATAATAATAATAATAATAATAATAATAATAATAATAATAATAATAATAAAAGTGCACAATATCAGTCTCGCTTCAGAGTCGAATTAAATAGGATTCCAGTGATCTACATTTCTGATTTCCATTCATTTGATAATACCACCTAGTTGACAACAAGTGTTATTATTAAATAGATGTGTAAACTTCCCACTCTGCTTGACTCCGCTGGACTAGTTTTCGACTAGGAATTATATTTAGATGCATAGGTGATGATTATTTGCCAGTAGAATATGAAGTGTTATCTAACTTATGCTAGTGTAAACGGTTAAATAATGAACATTAATTGGTAAGTAGAAAGTGGACAGTAGAAAATATGTTCGACTATCCTTAGGAACAGTTGTTCCGATAAAAGGTTAAGAGTAACACATGAAAACAACATCACTTAGCATGATATACTGTTAGACGGTAGTACAATCTAGACTCCTTCAAATTGGTAAACTTCCATTCCTAGACATTCTGATCACTGAGAACAACTTAAGAAATCCGGAAATTCGGATTTGTAGAAAACCAACTCGCATTTGGAGACATTTTTAACAACAATAGCAACAACCTAAAATCCTATGAAATAAGTTGTGTACAAAAATTATTCAAAAAAACAATAATGGATAGCACGACATCCACCTTTGGAAGAATAATTATACAGTTAACTTCGTCAAAAAAAATCTGTCAAAATCATTTTCAAACACCAGACAAAATTAACGTAGAACCTCGAACACAATTAGATCAGTTCAAGTTGCCACACTCCTTAGTAGTATACAAAGAACAACTGGATAGAATATGAATGAAATTAAAACAGAAAAGTAGTGTGAGAGAATAAATAATCTGAAGATAAAGGTTAGTGCGAATATTCAAGCTTTGTAAGACGTTGAAGAGTGAATACATGTGCACCAGTGTGACTGATTGTCATCAAGAATCCTCAACCATTGATTCCTTTCCTTTCGGTGACCCTAACTAAACAGTATCCATCTTCCTATATGACTCAGATCAACAGCCAAGGATTTCATCAACTGATACTAGGTCTTGGTCTGGTCACCCTAAATCCTCTTCCCCCAATCTAATCCAGCTTCCCCTAGCACGGCATTTCGAGGTAGGCGGTGGTTTGGCATGGACAATACATGTTCAAATCATTACAGTCGACTAAGGTTCACAACCTCATTATCAATCGACTCTCCTTTTTTGTCTCGTACCGTTCGCCTGACGTCAACATTGCTAACACAATGATTTCACTGAACGCTAGAAAACGAAATGTTAGCATTAAAAAAGTGAACAAGAAAAACATCTCAAAGATTGCAGCCATACTAATGAAGCCTATCCAAAATCCCTCTAACTCATAGGTCTGCACACTTCTTTTATTTATTATGCACTTTTAAGCTATCTAGGTTGTCTTGATGGAAACCAATGGTTGAGAATTCTCGAAGAGATGTCTCGAAATCGAGAGCAATCACATAGTTGTTTATACTTTTTATCAACTTCACAATTTTGAACATTTAGTTATTCTTGATTGATTTTTCCTCTTTCTTTTTAAAACACTTTATCTTCTTCTAAATCATTTTTTTTCTATTCAATTATTGTTACTGAAAAGTGTAGCAACTTGAAGTCATGCATTTCAGTGCAAAGTTTCGTGTTGATGTATCTACCTTACTAAAAGATGTGAAAAAGCAAGACAAATAGATTGTAAAGTAGAGGGCAAACTGGAAGAAAGATTACATCAGAGGGAGTAGATACCCTCTTAATCTACCAGGAAAATTAACTAGCTTTTTAGTGTCACAATCTATCTCCACTAATATTTGTGTGTATAGACGTGAATGGACACGAATCTGACTAGGAAAAAAAAAATGCACAAATCTTATATAGGAGCAACATAAAGAATACCAGGGAAGTTTTAGTAGCTTGTTACTCAATTCAATCACTAATCAATAAGTATATTAACGTCGAAAACATTTATCCACTGATTTAATTAATTAGATAATTCACCAACTGCATTATCTATCCTTAAACTAGCAGTCTTTACAAACAAGTACCGTAGCATAACTCTTCAATTTTATGTACATACAAATGGACATGGTTGAACCGTCAATATACTGTAACAGGAGGATGAAGTGACGTAGTTCAAAATCAAAAACTATAGTACAAAACATAGTCAAACTTATATCTTCCTAAGTCTATTTAACATATTTCTTCATATCGGTTTTTTCCCCGCGTTTTTTTTCACTCGTGACCGACTAATTGTTATATATTTAAATAATCTTCTAGTTCAAGTGATTACCTCTTAGTATATGGCAATGGTCGACATAGTAGTTAAATATTTGGTTGATTTGAGATAAAATTAAATAGTTAGTCAGTGATTTTGCATTACCTTTAAAATCTTTAGTTGATAGTTTTGAGAGATTAGTTTTTATTCTGGATCAGCTTCAGTTGGAAAGGCACTGAAAGCTTGAAAGTGTACTAGACAGCTGTTTTATCCTAGCTTCAGACTGCTGTGGAATTTATATTCATGACCTAGCAAAGGGTGGAGAATCGGACCATCAGCTCTTGAACTTTATCATTTGGTCAGTGTGTTATCATTCAATATTAAGTGAATGAGAGCTACACAAGTGTAGGTTCTCGATAATACTACTTCCCGATGGAGGCTTTTGTATCCAAACTATAATTTTATTGAAGTGGAGGTAGGATAACTATTGATTAGTTGTGTATAATTTGAGCTAACAAAATACTCATGATTAGATCGGTAATTCCGTAAACATATATTCTCATTGCTACAACAAGCGACCTTTCCTTGTAACATAATTAATCATATTCTCAAAAATATAGTTTAGAAAGGAGAAGGATAATGATTGGTTCAAATTTATAAGAACTTATCGTAACAAGTTAATATTGAGTAATCTGTAAACTCATAAATAGGATCATTCACACAGACATACACTTGAAAAACAATAGAAGAAAATATCTTAAGATTAATAGACTTTTATTCAGTATGATTACTACATTAATTCTTTTGATTATATCATCATATACTACTATTATTGTTGTTATGACCAGTATTAATAGTAGTAGTTGTTGTTGTTGTGTTACATTACAAATAGAACTTAAACATAAGGACAAGTCATTTTTATTATTATTATTGAGCTGAAGAAACTATACAAAATCTAGCTGAGCAACGAGATGTGGATAACGCTGGGGTATTAAAGAGAAGAAAGATAACACAACAACAGTAGACAAAGTAATAATTTTACAAGATAAATATTATTTTGATTTTACAGTCTTCCCATAGTTATAGGAACGATGAGGAAATGATACTAATAAAAGAGTTGTGTGTGTATGAAGGGGTGGGGAGTGGGTGGAAGAAGACTATTTGTGTGCACGCACGTAACTTCTAACATCCAAGTTGAAGGGGAAACCAGATGAAATGCTTATTCTATTTTGTATATTTCTTTCACCTTTGCATCTATCTCATCAAAGTATCCAATAGGGATAGAAGACTAACTTTCGTTCAGATGTCTATATCTAGCATGAAAGTGAAGATAATACATGAAATGCTTTTACTTTCTTTACACAAGGAAATAGGAAGAGAATAAAACAGAGAAGTTGAATAACTTCATAGGATTCAAATTAATATTTTAATGGTTGCTTCCATTGTCCACGTGGTTGAGGTCTTGGAAAGTCTGCAGGTGTTGTTCTATTATTGTCTGTTGAATTCACTGTATCTGATAGCATACTGGTGGGATTTATTGTAGCCAAAGGTAAACGAGACCAGTTGACAAATGTTCTTAACGGTCGTGCAGGTATATTGACATTCAGTGCCTTTAGGCGTAAATTACGATCAGAAGTAAGCAGAACCACTTCACGAACAAGTCGTACCGGTTGATCTGTACAATGTACAAATAAAATAATCAAGTCTAAAGTGCTATATTACATTAAAATAGAAATGGTAACAATATTAGCAAAATAAGAAGGACAAAATTTAACTACTTTGTACGCGATTGCGTATCAGAGCATCAGCAACAAGTTGCATGTGAAGACTTATGTCGCTGCATCATGCTTAATGGTTTTCAGTTAAAGACTTATAACACCGACCCATAACTTTTATGGTGTTTCTACACGAGCAGTTTTCCAGTACAAGAATCAGAATAGACGTATGCATGAGTACCATGATTCGTGAAAAATACTCTCGTGTGTGGTCGACATCACATTACTAAAGCAGTGACACAAAACCAACATGACGGAGTCTACAATAATATTATGATAGTGTTAGGGATGCCCTTATCCTTTATATCCCATACTTACAGTTTTGTATATATTTGAACTGGTTTATTCGCGCTCCTTTCCCAAGCATGGATTACATTTCGTATGACCCACTATTGTTCTGATTGGCTCCTGCCTCGTTAAATGTATTAATTATCCCTTGTCTTTTAAGGTTACCGTAAACTCTATAAATACGGTCCGTTTTCACTCATAAACATTTTCAGTCCAATATACTATAAACTCATCTGGTTTCCAGTCTTTTGATTTCTCTTTGCGAATCACTAGGGTTGAATCGTCGCAGCTCTCGACTACCAATCGTTACATATTTCCGTTCGTCCTCATAACTTTCCATCATAACAGATAGGAAATGTGTAATGCATATATAAGCAGAAGTTGACCTGTTTGGAGAAATACAAGGTCTACACAGAACCTAACACAGATGTGTATTAACTCAATGTATCATCACATTCAACAATAAAATAAGAAGAGAAATAAAAAGAAAATAGCTTGATTTCAAAACGAATAAAAAGCCTATGTAAGCAAATGAAAATTTATAAGCTATCCAAATTCTAAAGATAAAATGAGGAACAAATACAACGGTACAGATGTGAAAAATTTCAAGACAAACCATCTAGAGTGCCTACTACAATATTTATAACATCTAGAGGACTCAAACTAGGTGACCTACATCCTCTCCGGACGACCCGAATCCGCAGTCATTAACCTTACAAATCAATACTGTGTCTGGATTTGGTTACTCCCAACTTACTTCTGACCTATCATTGCCTCAGTTTGAAATAGCTAATAAAAACAAGGAACTAATAAAACTTCCTAGTTGCTACTTATTTCTTAGGAGAGGAAAAAAACATCTAAAACGTGGTAGAAACAACAGTGAGTTGAGACCAAAACCCGAAATGCAACTCAACAACTACTTGTTCATTCGTATAGTAGGTAATGAGTCACAATTAGTGTGTGAAGGTTTATGATATTACCTGGCTGGATGCCAAGACCTTGGTAGGTTGAGTTGGTTTCGAACTTGTAACCCACTAGTTTAAAATGCCTAGACTAATAAACCAGAAACTTCCCACCAAACGTATGAATTGATTGAAGGAACATAACTTCTATCACCTTCTTAATTCATCAGTTTTGCGGCGAATGTAAACACCAACGGATTCAATATGATCACTTATATAGATGGTGAAACACCAAACAAGGTGGAATACCGACATTTTCATCGAAGTTGACACAGAGCTATTAGTAACCAATGTAGCATACTTGTCATGATTTATTGACAACATTTTTATGAGTAGGTGTTAATACACGCAAAAACAAAGTTCAAGGATCCTTGATGAATGTTTTCAATAATTAACCTACTGTGGTGGATTTATATACAGACCCATAATTCATCTAAGAACTGTAAATGAAAGAATTTTTAGTCTCAGCTAGATCAACAATTATCGATCATGAAAGGTAAAACCAAGAGAAATAAAAAACTAATCTAAGAAACAACTTACTCGTACTTTTACCGCACCCTTCTATCATCGAAAAAAATTTGTACAATGACCATAATGGATTAATTTATAACTTTCAAGGGTATCTCTACAGTATTTTAATGAGCAGTTAGTGAGATGAAATTATAAAAAATGAGATAACAAATTTGACTATCCTATCTGGAGGTTTTGTAGCGATTTATTAATTGATTTTAGGTTTCCTCCAACTGATGTCAGTCCATGATGAATCCCAACCTAAATTCAATTAATAAATCTTCACAAAACCTTCAGATAGAATTGATCTGGCTTTCATTGATCATTAGCTTCGATAGGTGATTCCCGAAGTTCGAATGAGAAGTCGTGACCGGTGGGGCCAGCCAAGTCGAACATGAGGACAGTTAGTCAACGATGACACTGGATGGAGGTCACGATATATCGTAAACTGACGGAAGTAGGAAATTATGGACGATTGGATTCCGACCCAGTGGCTCAATGGTAATGTGCTGGTCACGGAACCTTAAGGTCCAGGGTTCGATCTCTGGTGGGACGGGGTCATGCGTGTGCACTGCTGAGAACTCCCATACTAGCAGGAAACAGCTGTCCAGTGCCCGCAGGTTTCCAATGTTTCTCCAATTGGTGTTAGTCCATGATGAATTCCAACCTAAAGTCTGACTATTGTTGAAACATGAAATTATGTTTGATCACATTCATAACAATGTCATAAGTAGCGATCTAAGTGACATACAAAGGTAACCACTTGTGAGGAAGGATATTCAGATTTCGAATATTGCTGACTACCCTTTGTTCTAGGTGGAATTTACATCTCCCTTGCATTATGTTGTTATACTACTTAATTGACCGTTTAGATCAACAAGTTCCAAATTCAGGGTTTCAAAGTATCCCTATAGGTATAGCCTTTACATTTTGAAATCACCGTCAGCCATTAACACAGGCAATATGTACGACTCATAGACTAGTATATAAACTAAATTTGATCAAGTTTCTTCTAGAGTGAGTTCACTGACACATTTTCAAAACGTTAGTCAAAACATACAGCCCCTCCCACAAGTTCTGTTCAGATGTGTTTCTGCACAACTGGGAATTTCAGCAGTTTCTGGTGATGGCCCAATGTGGCCAGACTGAAACATGACACCAATGTATGAAGTCTCTGACTGTTGGTTTGAGCCATGTAGGATGATGCAGACTAGGTGGTTGGGGTCAGTGGGACAAGAGGAACCAGTGGTTAGAGACTCTAGGTGATCGCACGGCTCAGAACCGATGTCAGTGGCGCAGATGTATACACACATTATCCTCATCTTAACGACGCTATACCGGATCTCACCATTTTCGCATTCTTCCCTTCTTTCTTCTCTTACTTTGCATTTCTTTTGACTGAATTTCCTTATCTTCATCTTTCATCTCACTACCTTTCTACTTGATGTACTGATATGAGGTGTGTCAACTCGGACCATTACGCAGTAATGCCTGGTCCTATGTTGATATTGATGATGATGGAACCAGTTGGTGGATGTAGGTGATGTCAATTATTAAGACCATCGACGGTTTTCATTTGAACATTTCGACAATAATATGATTGGATAAACCAATGTTGGATTCGAATCGACTATTTTACCCCCTAACAAAGGTTACAATCTCTCTCTCTCTCTTTGGTGCACATGCAACTCACCTCTTTTTGAATATTTTGTAAAGTAAAATAAGAAGATGATTGACTTGAGTTCAACTTACTATTTTGATCTGCTTGAAGGGATAGGTCTATACCTCGAGGAAGATTCCGTGATTGAAATCGATCTGAGTCTTCTTTACAAAAATGTTGACAACAGGTTAAAATGACGTCATCATTAATTTGACCAGGTGCTCTGCCTCCATTGATTTCATTCCTGTAAGCAATTGTCTCCATTAGGCTACCACGTGCAGTCAATGCTCGTAAACGTGAATTTCTATGTTCAAATTCATGTTCTAAGTATGCGATAGCAAGTTTTGCACGCTCTTGAATTAGTCCAGCACGTGTCACTTCACCACCGACTGAATCATAGGGTCGATCAACACCACCACCACCAGAGCTGCTGCTACCATAACGACTTAAAGTATCTAATTCATTGACAACTTGAAAAAATTATTTAGGAAAAGAAGAAAGGATAATTAGTTTAATTCTGTTTTGTTGTTGAGGCTTTTAACTTGAATACTGTTCATTACAAGAGCATCTAATAAAAAGGTAACCGAAAGATAGACTCGAAGGTTACTTCTAATTCTATCTCAAACAATAATCACCCCACAGGACAAAATTGATAAAAAGAAAACGCTTAGCGAAGATTTAGTGTGTACAATCAAACAAATAAATCTAATCTCGATGTTAAACCACATAGATGACAACACTCTGTAACCAATATATCAACTGTTTTTTTCGTTTACCTGTATTTCACACCAACAGCTAAAGATTCTAAAGCTAGTTGGTACACCTCAATTTACAATTTGAGCTCTCAACCGATAGTTTCTACTTTGATGTGATGATCAAACTTGCATATCACAATGACCCAACGAGTTATGCTGGCTGAGAAAAGTTCCTCTTGAGGTTCTACCGTACCACAAAGATCTATTGGATAGCGACAAGACTAACAGAAATTACTGTCATGATGTAAACAGTCTGGAGTATGATGAATGGGGGGGGGGGAGAACTCATACAGTTGGCTGCATTTAGTGTGACTAGCATCCCATGATGATGGTACCTTCTTTATCGGAAATAAAAGATCAAACCTGTTATGAGGTTCTTCTCTACTGGAGGTATAGGATTTCTTCTGGTTCGAACATAACTAGATGTCAGCAAAGCTTACAAGGCAGTAATTACAGAACATCGAAAAGCTATTCATATCTTTCTTACGCAATACCCACATTTCAGTCATACAGCCTAATAGGTTACGGCCAAACACATACACATACACTTTAGATTTATTAGGTAGACAGTTATGCCCATAACTCGACACATTTGTATTTACCGTTTATCATTGAAACTCTGAACACCTAGTCAACCTCATTGTGCAATAACGATAAGTGATTTTTGTAGGTATAAGAGATGAGATTATTTGCGTTAAACAAACAGTAACTTAAAAAAGAACCTCGCCCGGTTAAATAGTTCACTAGTTACTAGCCGGTCCTAAGCCCGGGTAAAGAGGGAAGGTTGGGCATAGGGCTAGCAACCCTACCCCGTAAGACAAATCTAACCGATAAACAAACTTCAAAGCACAAACAAAATATAAAAAATGAAAACAAAATTATTCCCCGATGGAATCGGAGAGGCGAAATGACGCCAGTTGGTGAAAGCCTTCGGGAAGCCAATTGGCCGATGTGTCTTCTCTCGATGAAAGCGAAAGTAAACGTGGGGACATGGAATGTACGCACGATGTTTGAACCCAGTGAGGCAGCCCAGATTGCAAAGGAGATGAGAAGGAATCACATCGAAGTGCTTGGGATTTGCGAAAGCAGATGGAATGGAAGTGGACCCTCCAAACTGTCAACTGGAGAATCAATAATCTACTCCGGTCACCCAGACGCCAACCACGAGCACACTGAGGGAGTGGCTATCATGATGTCCTCAAGAGCATCGAAGGCTCTCATGCAGTGGGAACCAATCTCCTCCAGGATCATGACAGCAAGATTCAACTCAAAAGGAAGGAAGGTCACAATCATACAATGCTACGCCACACACCTACAAATAATCCAGAGCAAGAGAAAAAGGAGGATTTCTACAGACAACTTCAATCAACACTGGACAAGACGCCACCTCAGTTGGCGATATCAAAATTCTAATGGGCGACATGAATGCCAAACTGGGAGGGGACAACACGGGAAGAGAACTAACCATGGGTCGAGAGGCGCTAGGTGAAATGAATGAGAATGGAGAATTGTTTGCAGAATTCTGTGCATTCAACGATTTGGTGATTGGAGGCAGTGTGTTCAGGCACAAGGATATCTACAAAGCGACATGGATTTCACCAGATGGACACACTAAAAACCAAATCGACTTTATCTCAATCTCAAGAAAATGGAGACGCAGTCTACTTAACACAAGGTCAAGAAGAGGAGCAGATGTAGGTTCAGACCACTACCTAGTGCAAGGAACCTTCCAAATCAAGTTAAAAGCCTTCAAGGAAGCTGGTGATAGACCGCAGTTCAAGTACAACACACAGAAAGGAAACTGAAGGATGAAACTACAAAGGAGATCTTCAAGGCAGCCATCAAGACAAAATGGGAGACATCGAGCAACATCCCTGAAGAAACCTGTGTGAAAGAACACTGGAAGTCTTTGAAAGCTATGTGGAAAGAAACCTGCACAGTCGTATTAGGAAGGAAGAAGAAAGAAGACAAGAAATGGATCTCGACGGATACCTGGAAGCTGATAGAGGAGAGGAGGATGGCGAAACAGAAGATAAACCAGTGCAAGGATGCTCAACGACAAGAGGAACTGAGCACAATGTATAAAACACTGAACAAAGAAGTGAAGAAGAGTGCACGGAAAGACAAAAGACACTTCTACGAAACACTGGCAAGTGAAGCAGAACAGGCTGCAGGTAAGAGAGACCTGACAACATTGTATCAAATAACCAGGTTGCTATCTGGCAGGGAAGAGATCAACACAGATGAAACCAATAAAAGATGAAGAAGGAAATTTAATTACAAAAGAAGAGAAACAGAGGAAACGATGGGCCGACCACTTCAAAAAGCTCTTGAATCGACCACCACCTGCACTTCGTCCAGAAATACCACCTGCAGCCCAGGCATAGAACTACAAGTGAACATAAATCCTCCAACGAAAATGGAAGTCCTGAACGCCATAAAGCTACTGAAATAAGGGAAGGCAGCAGGACCACATGGGATACCGCCAGAAGCACTGAGAACAGACGCAGAGACAACAGCAGACATGCTCACACCACTATTGCAGAAGGTGTGGAAGGAAGAGAAAGTACCTGGCCATTGATTGGAAGAAGGGTTACCTTGTCAAACTGCCAAAGAAGGGAGACCTCAGTGCTTGCAAGAACTGGCGTGGAATCACTCTCCTGTCCACCCAGAGCAAGCAAAATATTAAGCCGCATCATCCTGGAGAGGCTTAAAGATGCACTGGATTCAAAACTGCGACCGGAACAAGCAGGCTTCAGGAAGTACAAATCATGTGCTGACCAAATTGCAACGCTTCGTATCATCATAGAACAGAGCGTAGAATGGCAATCAGCTCTATACCTCAACTTCATCGACTTTGAGAAGGCCTTTGACAGCGTCGACCGACAAGTAATTTGGAAACTGCTTCAATACCACGGAGTACCGCAAACCTTTATCCGCCTCATTCAACAACTATATGAAGATGCCACATGCCAAGTAATTCACAATGGGAAGCTCAGTGATGCTTTTGAAGTGAAGACAGGAGTGAAACAAGGTTGCCTACTATCCCCCATGATATTCCTTATTGTGGTGGACTGGATCATGCAGCAAACAGTAGGCAGTGAGAAGAGGGGGATACACTGGACGACGGAAAAGAACCTGGAAGACTTGGATTTCGCCGATGACTTATGCCTAATGTCACACAAACTTGAAGATCTGCAGGCAAAAACTAACAAGTTGATAGAAGAGGCAGCTAAGACGGGACTTCAGGTGAATATAGAGAAGACAGAAGTGATGAAGATACCGCACCACCACCATCAACAACAACAACAAACTCCAATCACCGTCAACGGGAGAAACTTAAAGGAAGTAACCTCCTTCACCTATCTAGGCGGCACTGTTTCAACTACAGGCGAGACAGATGAGGATGTCAAAGTCAGGATCAGAAAAGCAAGACAGGCGTTCATTAGCCTGAAACCAGTGTGGAGATCTTCTGCACTCCACTCAGCATGCGGAACAAGATACGGATTTTCAACACCAACCTCAGTCAAGTCAGTGCTTCTGTATGGTTCAGAGACTTGGCGCGTTACGAAAGAGATTTCCAACAAACTACAGACACTCACCAACAACTGCTTACGCTCGCTACTGAAGATCAGATGGCCAGAAAGAATAAACAACAAGAAGCTCTGGGAACGAACCAACCAAGAACCTATCACCCAACAAATATGCAGGAGGAAGTGGAGATGGATTGGGCATGCACTGAGAAGGCCGACTGAGGACATCACGCGTCAGGCCCTCGAGTGGAATCCCCATGGGAAGCGACGAGTTGGACGTCCGAGGGTGACATGGAGGAGGTCGTGCGAGGAGGAAATGAGAGGTTGTGGGCTGTCGTGGGACCAGGTTCAAAAGATCTCAGAGAACAGAGGTCACTGGAGACGTGCTACTGAAGCCCTATGTTCCACTAGGAACCAAGGGACTAATAATAATAATAATAATAAAACTTAACAAAAGCGATTGCGGCCAGATTCAGTACCGATGTGAAGATGAATCAGAACAAACTGACCGCTGTGCTATTTTGTAAACTCTACAGACTTTGAACATATCTTCCACACACCTCCAGTGAACATATGTAACAAGAAATTATCTTGTTTTGAAGAATATACAGGCTAGATAAATGTTCATAAAGGTATGTTATTGTCAAATATTTATTATCTTTCACTTTTATTTAACTGATAATTAGGATAAATATTAGAACTATAGCCTGCTTGTCAATCGTAATCCTAACAAATATCTCGTCACTTTCTTTAGAAGCGATTTCAAAACTGCAAACAGTTCACCCAGTTTCTTAGAGCTTTGAGATTGAATAACAGATAGAACAATAGAAAAGTGGATATAAAGGTGAATTAATATTAAAAGTTACTAACAGAAAAAAAAATTGACAGATAAGCAAATAAATGGATAGAATATGCATAAGAAAAAGTAAATAATTACTCAAAATTGTAAAATGCTAAACGGTAAATACATTCTAATCATTACTAGAATTGTTTATTCCTTTCTCCCTAACATTTCAATAATTCCAGCCATATGGCTGATAATTGTCTACATGATTCAGACATGTTTTTATTTTGCTTTCTAAGAGGAAATGGCCCAAATGGAAATCAACATTTTAAGTCATCAGCCACTAAGATAGAAGTTTTGAATTTGTGTCACTGTGTGGTCAGAAAAAAACCCTATTGGATAACTCATCCTACAGTTGACCAATCAAAATAAGTCATTTAACTTTTGACCTTACGGTTTCATACATTAGTGACAAACTGTATATAAATGATAGATTTTCGTCGAATAAAGTATCTTCCTTGCAGCCACAGGCAGGTCTTTACACTCTGATTTTCGTGGCTTAGTGAAGTAAGTATAAGGTTCCGAGGAAAAAAGTCCAAGTGTCTCATTGCATGCTGATCGCTCGAGTACTTGTTATTGTTCACTCGATCACTTCACCATTATTGGCCTTTTGTCTATCTATTCCTACATCAATTCACATTACATAACAATGCGCACAGTGACTTGGTAGGCGTGATACATATCATGGTCACCTGTCTCTCATAAGAGCTTCAATAATTCTATAGTGAAATGGTTCCTCATCGATCAAGTAATGCTATGAAAATTAATTACGTTTGAAACACCTGTAAGTTTATCACTTCCATCTGCTTTCAGAAACCACATCTCATAGTCACAGACTAGAATAGATGGGAACATTATCAAGTACAGTTACTTCTTCGTAATTAGTCTGTTACCTTAACAAATGTCATCTGTAGACAGGAAAACCTGTCAAATATCTAATAAGATTTAAATCGCTTACAAGACACAACTTTATCGAAATATTTATTACTTTGTACATTAAGTTCTGAAAAATTCCCATATCTTACATTTTTAAACACTTCTGTGAAACTGTTAGACAAGATAATAAAATAAGTTAGATATGAGTAGAAAGCAGTTCCTTCTTGAATCGTAGAAGTGATTCGATTGCAAGACAAGTTTACAAATTGTGATATGGACTATATAAAAATAACTGTACAGATTGTCTTCTCAAGGCTTGACCTCCTTCGTACTTCCTAATAAAGTAGGTGAGCTCATTATATGCCCATACTGGCATTAAAATCAATCACTTGATAAGGAATTACCAAGTTCTCAAATATTTACATGACTAATCAATATGGATGGTGGACGATCAGTCAAGATTAACATGGGACCTAACAATACTATGTAGTGATGCAAGTTATTAGTTTTTAGATAAGTCAAGATAAAAAGCAGTAAGATGAAAGGGTGAAAAATGGACGGTAAGAATATAACCGAAAGTCATAAAGCATGATACGAGAGGAAAATGGCGTAAAATAATTACGAAATATGATATGACAATTAAGATGGAGATAAGGTGTGGATATATCTGCCCCAATTAAATCGATGATAAGCCATGTCGCCTATCCAGTCAGTCAGCATCACCTAAAACTGAATTCGGTTGCTATGCGCATCCTAAGTCTATATGGTTCACATCAACAGTTGGCAATTTTAAGAATTTGTATCATGCTTCAATTTGACTGCCCTGAATTTTTTGCCAGTTAGCATCTACTTCAGATGACATCGAGCATCAGAGTAGATGGGAACTAGGAACCAGAGATCCCAGTTGGTGAATGCTCACAACCTCATTAACTGACTTCCTTACCCTACCTGGAACTCTATAGCTAACGCTGTGCCATTACGAAACATGGTATATTTTACGAAAGCAAAGGTGGTTGAAGATCTGAAGCAGTCTTATGCCTTCTAAATTTAATGGCCATTTTACACAGTCACAGTGTAAGACAGAAAGAACTGATAAGCAGTACACTAAACTCTTAGTAGGCAAGCGTTTATTTTACTCGTGCTATAGTGTAAGTTAGTAGAAGCCAATCACACATTTTGTATACTTGCAAAGATTTCGTCGGTCATTTAATCACCAGGAATAATACAACTTCTATAGTGAGTGAAGTGGACAACGTATTAATTCACTTCACTCCCTGTTATTGGAGATGGCACCAATGCGGACCAGTTTTGGAATAGCTATTTGTATCTAGGTGGTGAGAAAAGCGTTTCAAGCACTCAAATTGCCAATTAACATGTCCAGAAGGCTGCTTCTTGACAGTTTTCTTACGTACCAGAACTCTCATTCCACTAAGGAGTCTCCAGTGAAAAACATAGCCCCTTTTAACGTTAGATGAGGAGAGTGAGTCCTCAATAAGTAGGTATGTGTAAAACTAAAAAAAGATAGGAAAAATGAGCAACCTTGACGTATAATAAAACCAAGGTTGTACAACTCATGATACTTGTATAAACACAAAGCAAAAGTGTAAACGGAAAAACGAAATTCAATGTTTTAACTGAATAGATGATAGATAAGATTTGTTAGAAACAAACAACATATTAACTTACCCACGATAGGAACTAATACAGTATAATTTGATGATCTTTGAGCTAGTGTTGCAATACCTTCTAACCAATCAATATAACAATTGGTATCCGGTAGTAAATAAATTGGTCTAACTTCAATTTCTACCGCTCTCTGTCCACCGGAGGCTGCTTGCCGAATAGCATTACGGCGCCATGTGGTTAAACGAGCTTCTTCATCTATCTGTTTTTGAAGGAAGGCTCTCTGTCGTTGTAGTGCTGCGATATCATCACCCAAACAAGAGGTGGATTCTGTTGTATGATCCTCTGATCTATCATTTTTATTGTTATTCAACTAAAACGTAAGATGATACGATAAAAAAAAATAGGAGATTCATAGAAAAATTCGTAAATACCACACTTTGAAAGTATAAATGTAGAGACTATGTAGAACATAGTGCCAGCAGCTGCGCAATACTGGAATCGATTCACAAAACGTATCATTAAATAGATATGAATTATCCCAATGGGAACAGATTAATTATTCCACAGAAAAGTGATAAATGTTAATTGACAATATATTTATCAATCTTCAGATTTTGCCATTGATGATCGCTCGATTTCTCGTTATTAGAAGCGCTAAACTACGTAGAGAAATACGATATATATATATATATATATATATATATATATATATATATATATATATATGGGCAGCGTTTGTGGATTGCTCTCCCAACCATTCTGATATTTACGTGTTATTCCGCATATTTTCACGGAGGTTTGGGGTGCGTTTATTGATTAATAAGGTCTAGATGAATTTCCAGCTTCTCTGAAGGGTCGGAATAGAGGTTTACAACATGACAGAAATAACCTCAAGAGAAGTGTGCTTCAAGTAAATTCGTCTCACAGTAAAGTCAAGACTACTACTTGAATCAGGCAATCTATTGAAACCACTACTTTATACTCTAATCAATAATATCAAATCTTTAGGAAAATGCCCTAAAGAACCTTGGTAAGGTAGGCATAAGTCTCAGTGGAAAAGCTCTTCTTCGACCACTCATCAACAGCTCCTGATACAGATGTCCTAGTCGCTGACTTTATTCAGCGTATAAGCGTAAAGGCGAAAGACAGGTAGTTAAAGACGGTCTGTGTATGCATTAAGTCCAGTGCACAGAAAGACAGATAGGAGAAATCAACATGGAACCTCGCACATAGGTGTATCGGCTCAAGTTGCTACAATACGCAGTAGTATACGGGTGGATAGAAAAAGACCGATATCAAAGTAGACGAAATTGTGTGACAGAATAAGCGATTTGTAGATAAAGCTTAGTGAAAATATTCAAGCTTTAGAAGACGTCAAACAGTAAATACATCCGAGTTATTGTGAACAATTTTCAGTCATATCACCAAGAGTTTTCAACCACTGATTCCTATCATTTCGGGGACCACAGCCGAGGAGTCTATATTTCTTTTCACATGGCTCAAACAATCAGTTAGGGACTCCATCGACTGGTGCCACGTCTTGATCTGGCAACACTGAACCCACCTGCGGGGAAAGGGGGCGGGTTAAAAAGAACTCTAATTCTAAACTGATCATGCAAAAATAACTTTCAGGATCTCGAAAGTGACCTGCTCTGGATGTCAGTAGTTATAGAGATGCAACCTTTCACGCTGTTTCACTGCCTTATAAATGATACTTAGTTTGAGTAAACATGTGATCGGTTGACAACACCTTCAGTCTAGGCTATCTGAATTCGAAAAGCACATTTCTCAGTGCCAGAAGAGTTTGCCTTCGAATAAGCAAAAACGTAAGAATGATGCAGAAATTTCGACAACTCAACAATACTGTTCATCAAACGATAAAATAAAGCTAACCGTAGACACTGTATCCATATAAGATCCATCATCATTTTGATAAGTTGAATCTGAAGCATTTAATTGATTCTTAACATCTCCACGCTTATCCTGAACTCGTTCAGATGATTCCCGTTGTACAATGGATTCATATACACCTTGATCAATATTGTAGTTCAGAACTGGTGTTTCAATTCCACACAAATAATCACCAAATAACACTAATTTCTCGATTCGAACAAAGTCAGCAACTGTTTCTGGATCCCAATCTCCAGTGTAATGATACATCTGTAAAGTAATTGAAATATATGGGGTATAATGAAAACCAGTGATCATAGAAACAAAGATTTTTTTCAGTTGATGTTTAACTCTTACGGGACATAAGTGAGCCTTAGTATATCTCATGTCAACTATTTCGAATTCAAACTCGAGAGAGAGAGAGAGAGTACAATTTCTTTCCGAAATCAGAAACAGTGCCATTCAAGTTCACCTTATTCATGATTTACTATGCAGTTATCGTCAGATGGTTAGATAAAGAATTTATGTGTGCTTTTTATCCTCAATTTTGATCCAACTTTATCTATGAAACTATGTAATCGATGTGGCTGGTAAGTGATCAATTGAGTGGAAAGCAAAGGACAACTTTACTACGCTGTAATTCTTTCTGTCCTGTTGTACATCTGTGAGACATGGCCACTGAAAGCAGAAGACGTGAAGCGGTTACAGGCTTTTGATCACAGGTGTCATCGTAGTATTGCTCATGCTTGATGGGATCATTGTGTGATCAATATTGAGGTTAGGCGAAAATCTTACAAGCCTTGTCATCACAACGAAGGAGAGAGAATTAGGACTATATAAACTTTGTCTCAAAGTTGTGCAGTTACCTGATATGACTATAGACAATAAATTATGTCCGAAACGTTATCCAGTTTCAATGTGTGATATTTCTAATAAACACACTAAAATGGAATTACAATCTACCACAGTGCCCAAGGTTTACTCTTATATTAATGACATCATTGTGATCGATTAGGCTATCTAGGATAGCCTTAGTTGATAGATCAGTTTAGAATCAAAGAGACAACGATTCCAGCTGAGAAGCAATTGAAAGAAGTCACTTTCGGGTTATCGATCAGGTTGTACTTGTTATATTTTCTTTCTTATAGGATTAAATACACACGTGACCATCGAGTATAAATCTAACCAAAAGACAATCAATCCTTTACATTTCAAGTCTAACTTACAATAATTCAGTTGGAATGAGTTTCGTAATAAACGGTCTTCAACTAAAATTTTAATTCGTTAGGTTGATTGAGGAGAGCAATATACTCATCCCAAAACTTTAAGTTTCTGAAATTGATCTTTCACTTGGTGAAGAGTTACAAATTAAAAAAGGAAATAGATAGTTCCTTAGTTTATTTCCTATCATAATAAAATTTAATTTTCTTTTCTATCATATATGACAAAAAAATTAGGTGAAACTAATTTACAAAATATACCTTGGGCGTTAAATCAAGCATAGGTTTAAAACCGGCAACAAATACTTCTTCAGCAAGAAAAGTAGCTTTAAATAAATCATCATCTTGGAAAGACTGAAATGAATTCAATTTGTCTAAATCATCATCCAGTCTTTCATCAGAGTTGATTTCACCTTTTAATCGAAGTACCAATGATGTTGTTGGCGTAATTTCTTCATATTTCGGTTTAGCAGAAGAACGTGAAAGCCATACAGCTGCTTGAGTGCATAATTTAGCAACAAGTTGCCAATCGTCTAAATGTGGTCGAAGTGTTGGATCACGATGATTTGGTGGTGGTAGCCAATGTTCTGGATGTAAAATCATCCATTCAGTCCACAAGCAAAGTGCAGATAGAAGAATACGTGCATCTGGTAGAAGCCAACCTGGACCAGCATTCACTGGAGGAGTCTAAATAAAGTTTTGGTAAAAACAGTAGGTTTAACCTTACTTTATTCTTTAAGATAATATTTAATTGAATTCACATCAGTTTTACCACAAAATAGATTGTTGGATTAAGATACCATAGAAGGTTACAAATGCTGAATCAACTTCAGCAAACGTATAATTTACATATTTTGTGAAAGATTATCACCCAACCTTTAAAACGATTCGCCAACATATGGCATATAGCAGACTTCATAGTTAAGATAGTAAAATAATAGCATGTTGATCAGAGTTGTCACCTTGTAACATAGGCTGCATCATGGAACCATTGCGTCAATAACGCAAAAGTCAGACATCCAGTTTTAGGCAAACTAGGTGAAGTTGGTATGGATTGGTGAAGAGTTAAATGCCGCCAAACTCAAACATGGCATCGGTGTACGAAATTGCTGACTGCTGGTTTCAGTCGTGTAAATGGATGAAGACTTTGAGGTTGAGGTCCAGATGAGAAGCGAAATCGGTGGTTAAAGATCGAAGTGACATGGCTTAGAAGGATCTCAATATCAACTTGAATCGTTAGGCAGTATTGCTAAGTACCATATTGGTTTGACTGATTGACTTACTGTCTCAGAAATGCATGTCTATTCCACGCAAAAACTATAAGAAGAATTCATACATTCTACAATGTTATTTTAAAGATAATGGTTTGTAAAAGAGTTGAAAATACATTTTGGAGTCTAGTAGTATGAGTACCGAGTATACTCTACAGATAACAAACTAGTTAATTGTTGGAAATATACAGTTGACTTAACAAGTGTTAAGAGGCAGATGATTGAATACTAGCCAGTATTTCTCATCATAACATCATTGATTAAAAAAGTCAGTGAAAATTGTTCTAAGCACCAGAAATTTGCCAATTTTAACATCTCTAAACGAGCCTTTAGACATATGATCCGACAGATTAGTCAGTTATTCAACAAGGAGCGTAATGCTTCGAACAAATGAAGATGGTACAAATAAACAGTTGTTTAACAATAAGATTATGTTGTCTCTCACCTTTGATGATCAATATTTCTCCTGCTACTACTTCATATGCTACATCTTCTTAATTCCTCGACTCGGATATCAAGTAATGTGAGTCAGTATTCAAGAGACTACACGAATAAAAATGCAGAAAATGTGGCTGATTGGTCTAAGATAAGAGTTTAATCCAAGTGAATGTTTACTAATTCCTGCTTTACTCGGCTACTGAGTTACGCTCGTTTTTATTTAAAAAAACTGTACTTAGTACGTCCATCTCCGTGATTTTTATTAAATCGATCTGAGCAATTCTGCTGAATTTATCCCGTTACACTGATGATGAGCTCGGTTCCAAATAACCAAAACGTTTGTCTGGTATTTAGATCACTCTGATTCGGCTAACGAAATCTACAAATCAACCTGAGTGATTCCTAACTACTCATGTTCTACATTTCAGTAGTATATTTGATAGGTAAGTAGTTTCTAATAGAGATGTCAGAGTTTATGGGCATACAATTTCACCTTTATTGATCCACACACTAGACTTTTCTTGAGATTCATTATGCTAGTAGTTAGGATTAGGTGTAGAAGTTGATCACATCTAAATGACTCCACTTTAGTTAGATTAAAGATGACAAGAGAAATTTATTTACACTTTACAAATCCGTATTGTAAAACATAGTAAGTGGAGGGACCGCCGAATTTAACGGCACTCTATAACTTGAAAAGGGTATTATCAATGCACTTCAAACTTATCTAACAAGAGTTCACTGATAGGGTGAGTAGATGTACGAAAGAATTATTTTTGTGCAGTGTGGTAAACTATAGAAAAAACCGACTCATGGTCACAATAATTTTTAAAGGAACATTTTCATTACCTCTTGAAGTAATTGAGCTGCTCGTCTACATATCAAACTGAATGTATCCAAAGCAAAACGTGCAGCATGATCATGATGAACAGAACGTAGTGTTTCAGTTTCTGTGAGACGTGAATATGGGACAAAACTATCCATTTCAGCATGTGAATTTCGCCTTTTTGATTCATTGGGTATATTATTCTTTAAAGAATTATTAGTTAAACCACTCGTCTGACTTGTCATAGATGCAGCTCGATCCACATTGAACATGTTCACCACTAGTAGTTGGCATAAGCGTTCAGCTGATAATGGACATGGCTTTTGAGCTAATAAACCAGACAGTGCTTGTAAGGTTAATGAAGCAACTTCAGGGAATGTTTCCATGCTGATAATACGTCAAAGAAAACAAGATTATTGTGATGATTTAAGAACAACAACAAAGAGTTACTTTTTTACGGTGGAAATTTGAAATGGTCTCAGAAATTCAAATGATATTACCTATAAGGGTATTTGCTAACCATAAGCAAATTACTGTTTTACGGTGGCTAACAATGGAATCCAGACCACATATTTCATCATATTCAAGACTTATCAGCCAGCTGTACCAGCTGTCCAGCTCTAGTCTCAGTTGGATGAGTTACAAACAGGAAGAAACACAAATTTTGGACCTCATTGGTAGTCAATAGTCGTCATCACTATAAGACCGAAATTACCAACAATATCAAGCCATTTGCATAGGAACCAGTATTCTAATAGTGGCCCATAAATTCGATCCAATCGACGACGACAAACTATCATCCATAATATCGAATTAATGTTTTCTCTTTACAAGAATTTTTAATCGAAGGGTATTTAGAAATAACAGTTAATTTATTTCTTTGAAACCGTAACAGTTGAAGAGAATCGTGGCACAATGAGTGCAATAGGAGAAAGAGTAAACGGTGAGATAATATAGAAATAGAAAAGTTAAGACAGCCGTTGTTACTACTGCTCCATTGGACCTAATGTTAATGGAAACAATGATGTGATAAAAACTGACTAGACCGAACTTTCTCACCAATCACGTGCACATTGATGCACAAGGCATTAAGCGACATTTGTCGAATGTGAGGCAATAATACTACCTAGGCGCATGAGCCACGAAAGGTGGAACGGTACTAGAACCCGTGACCAAATGGATGAAGTCACAATCACGTGATAGAAAATATGGAGAAAAAAGTGATCATGTGATGGTACAAACTTTCCAGATACAATACATTGATGTGTGATCCAACTGTTTCAAATGGGAAATATGACAGAAAAAGAAGCCTTTATTCATGTTAGCTATGAACATATTCATAAATATCTAATCCCAAGTCGAAAATTGGATTCTGTAATAAAGGTTCAAGGAGAAATAACCTTTGCTTCAAACTACATTGAAATCATTTCGAAACAATCACTAGATAACACACACAAACAACTTGACAGCGTACAGAAGACCTCCATATTGAGAATGCATTCACAAGGTTGGTGAGCATAAGAATTATTTTGGAAACTTAATTGTTACGTATAGTTAAGAAGATATCTGTAATCAGGTGAAGATAACATACTACCTTTGTTGTACTGCACATTAATGTGGAGTCATATGAACAAACAAAGTACAGACAAGAATTTACTTCGATTTAGTCATCACCACACTAAATATGACATTATTTAGAGTAGCAGTTAGAAACTTAAGGACTTGGCGCCACGTTTAGTCTTTGAACTCCTATCACTCAGTCCTACAGTCGTCAGATACGCTTCTACTGGGGTATCTAGTCCAGTTCTAGAGGAAGTAAACTGCAGTCTGAATAGCTCAGTGATAACGTCTCTTACTGTAGCACAGGATAACGTGGGTTGGGATCTCTCATGGAACATCAGTTGCGTCGAAGCTGCAGATACGCCATGCTAATATCAATACAAAGTGAACCATGATGCTGAGTCTCCTAGTTTGATGACCGCATTACAAGAGACAAACAGACAAAATCAACCTAGAACCTCTCACACAAGTGTATCAGCTCAAGTTACCACACTTTACAGTAGTATACAAAGAACAAGTGAACAGAAAAGGAGTGATATCGAGGTAGATGAAATTGTGTGAGAGAATAAACAATTTGAAGATTAGGGTTAGTAGAAATATTGAGTACTTAGGACTAAGTAAAATGAAATTCCTTACGCTCTAGTGACCAATCAATGTATCAGTGATATATCTCGGAATGCCAACCAGTAGCAGTAAACTCAAATCAAACATAGAAATCAATGAACTCCAACGCGGCAGGTCCTCGAAGGGGACCCAAAGGAGGAAAAGACGAGTTGTGCGTCCAAGGGTGACATGGAGGAGATCGTGTAAGGAAGTAATGAAAACTTCTGGGCAGTCGTGGAGCCAGGTTCAAAAGACTGCAGGGAAGAGAGTGCAATGGCGATGTGTTACTGAAGCCCTATGTTTCATTAAGAACCCAAATGACAAATAATAATAATAACGAAAATATATTGATTCCAGCCGGAGTAATTTCTTGCCTAAATCTGTGCCTAACTGTGAGAGGGCTCACTTCCGTGGCTTCATTACACATGATCAATATATTTGTGACATCATTCAACTTCAATAGCTGTATCACAATCATACAGTAAAACATAGATGACTACTGCCATGAGTTGTGCACACATCTGTTACGCAACATAGTGCAATGTAATATATCACCGAGATGATATTGATAATAAACATGAAACTCAATCCATAAACACCAAAAAACATTAAAATTTTAGCAAGATGGAAAAAAAGACGAAGCTTACCCTATTTTTGTATATAATTTTCCATGAGCGTGTATAAATGCCAAACCAAATTGTTTACTTAGCTGGAAGAAAAATGGAAAATCAAACTTTTTTCATACCATAATATTGTTTTTCACTGTTTTTCTCATCAAAAAACAATGACAACCTGAGATATATTTACATTTACATATTCATGTGACAAGTGATAAACTATATCTTTCATGTGGAAGGTGACTATTACTACTACTACCTAGTTGCCTAAACCTAAGGGAGTGTACATTATTATTATTATTAGTCCCTTGGGTTCCGAGTGGAACATAGGGCTTCAGTAGCACGCCTCCAGTGACCTCTGTTCTCTGAGATCTTTTGAACCTGGTTCCACGACAGCCCAGAAGCTCTCATTTCCTCCTCGCATGACCTCCTCCATGTCACCCTCGGACGTCCAACTCGTCGCTTCCCATAGGGATTCCACTCGAGGGCCTGACGCGTGATGTCCTCAGTCGGCCTTCTCAGTGCATGCCCAATCCATCTCCACTTCTTCCTGCATATTTGTTGCGTGATAGGTTCTTGGTTGCTTCGTTCCCAGAGTTCCTTGTTGCTTATTTTTTCTGGCCATCTGATCTTCAGCAACGAGCGTAAGCAGTTGTTGATGAATGTCTGTAGTTTATTGGAAATACCTTTCGTGGCGCGCCAAGTCTCTGAGCCATACAAGAGCACTGACTTGACGTTGGTGTTGAAAATCCGTATCTTGTTCCGCATGCTGAGTGCAGAAGATCTCCACACTGGTTTCAGGCTAATGAACGCCTGTCTTGCTTTTCCGATTCTGACTTTGACGTCCTCGTCCGTCCCGCCTGTAGTTGAAACAGTGCTTCCTAGATAAGTGAAGGAGGTTACTTCCTTCAAGTTTCTCCCGTTGACGGTGATTGGAGTTTGTTGTTGTTGTTGATGGTGGTGGTGCGGTATCTTCATCACTTCTGTCTTCTCTATATTCACCTGAAGTCCCGTCTTAGCTGCCTCTTCTGTCAACTTGTTAGTTTTTGCCTGCAGATCTTCAAGTTTATGTGACATTAGGCATAAGTCATCGGCGAAATCCAAGTCTTCTAGGTTCTTTTCCGTCGTCCAGTGTATCCCCCTCTTCTCGCTGCCTACTGTTTGCTGCATGATCCAGTCCACCACAATAAGGAATATCATGGGGGATAGTAGGCAACCTTGTTTCACTCCTGTCTTCACTTCAAAGGCATCACTGAGCTTCCCATTGTGGATTACTTGGCATGTGGCATCTTCATATAGTTGTTGAATGAGGCGGATAAAGGTTTGCGGTACTCCGTAGTATTGAAGCAGTTTCCAAATTACTTCTCGGTCGACGCTGTCAAAGGCCTTCTCAAAGTCGATGAAGTTGAGGTATAGAGCTGATTGCCATTCTACGCTCTGTTCTATGATGATACGAAGCGTTGCAATTTGGTCAGCACATGATTTGTACTTCCTGAAGCCTGCCTGTTCCGGTCGCAGTTTTGAATCCAGTGCGTCTTTAAGCCTCTCCAGGATGATGCGGCTTAATATTTTACTTGGGGTGGACAGGAGAGTGATTCCGCGCCAGTTCTTGCAAGCACTGAGGTCTCCCTTCTTCGGCAGTTTGACAAGGTAACCCTTCTTCCAATCGTCAGGTACCTTCTCTTCCTTCCACACCTTCTGCAATAGTGGTGTGAGCATGTCCGCTGTTGTCTCTGCATCTGTTCTCAGTGCTTCTGGCGGTATTCCATCTGGTCCTGCTGCTTTCCCACCTTTCAGTAGCTTTATGGCGTTCAGGACTTCCATTTTCGTTGGGGGATTTATGTTCACTTGTAATTCAGCGGCTGCAGGTGGTATTTCTGGACGAAGTGCAGGTGGTGGTCGATTCAAGAGCTTCTTGAAGTGGTCGGCCCATCGTTTCCTCTGTTTCTCTTCTTTTGTAATTAAATTTCCTTCTTCATCTTTTATTGGTTTCATCTGTGTTGGTCTCTTCCCTGATAGCAACCTGGTTATTTGATACAATGTCGTCAGGTCTCTCTTACCTGCAGCCTGTTCTGCTTCACTTGCCAGTGTGTCGTAGAAGTGTCTTTTGTCTTTGCGTGCACTCTTCTTCACTTCTTTGTCCAGTGTTTTATACATTGTGCTCAGTTCCTCTTGTCGTTGAGCATCCTTGCACTGGTTTATCTTCTGCTTCACCATCCTCCTCTCCTCTATCAGCTTCCAGGTATCCGTCGAGATCCATTCCTTGTCTTCTTTCTTCTTCCTTCCTAATACGGCTGTGCAGGTTTCTTTCCACACAGCTTTCAAAGACTTCCAGTGTTCTTCCACACAGGTTTCTTCAGGGATGTCCCTCGATGTCTCCCATTTTGTCTTGATGGCTGCTTTGAAGATCTCCTTTGTAGTTTCATCCTTCAGTTTCCGAGTGTTGTACTTGAATTGAGGTCTATCACCAGCTTCCTTGAAGGCTTTTAACTTGATTTGGAAGGTTCCTTGCACTAGATAGTGGTCTGAACCTACATCTGCTCCTCTTCTTGACCTTGTGTTAAGTAGACTGCGTCTCCATTTTCTTGAGATTGAGATAAAGTCGATTTGATTTTTAGTGTGTCCATCTGGTGAAATCCATGTCGCTTTGTGGATATCCTTGTGCCTGAACACACTGCCTCCAATCACCAAATCGTTGAATGCACAGAATTCTGCAAACAATTCTCCATTCTCATTCATTTCACCTAGCGCCTCTCGACCCATGGTTAGTTCTCTTCCCGTATTGTCCCCTCCCAGTTTGGCATTCATGTCGCCCATTAGAATTTTGATATCGCCAACTGACGTCTTGTCCAGTGTTGATTGAAGTTGTCTGTAGAAATCCTCCTTTTTCTCTTGCTCTGCATTATTTGTAGGTGCATAACATTGTATGATTGTGACCTTTCTTCCTTTTGAGTTGAACCTTGCTGTCATGATCCTGGAGGAGATTGGTTCCCACTGCATGAGAGCCTTCGATGCTCTTGAGGACATCATGATAGCCACTCCCTCAGTGTGCTCGTGGTTGGCGTCTGGGTGACCGGAGTAGATTATTGATTCTCCAGTTGACAGTTTGGAGAGTCCACTCCCATTCCATCTGCTTTCGCAAATCCCAAGCACTTCGATGTTATACCTTCTCATCTCCTTTGCAATCTGGGCTGCCTTACTGGGTTCAAACATCGTGCGGACATTCCATGTCCCCACGTTTACTTTCGCTTTCATCGAGAGAAGACACATCGGCCAATTGGCTTCCCGAAGGCTTTCACCAACTGGCGTCATTTCGCCTCTCCGATTCCAGCGGGGTATAAGTTTGTTTTCATTTTTTATATTTTGTTTGTGCTTTGAAGTTTCTTTAGCGGTTAGATTTGTTTTACGGGGTAGGGTTGCTAGCCCTATGCCCAACCTTCCCTCTTTACCCGGGCTTAGGACCGGCTAGTAACTAGTAAACTAGTTAACCAGGCGAGTGTACATTAATCAATACCAATCAAGCTTTTTGTCTATAGATATATTATCAACATACGGCTTCATATTTATATATGACAGTCTAAAATGTGATACTCTACGTCAACACATCAAGACTGATATGTAAGATAAAGAAATTACAGTAATTTCATTCGAAGTCATAAGAAATTATAGTGTATCGATGAACGAAGAAAATAAGAATATACAGTATTATGAAGATAAGATGTGAATGTATCTATGTCACTGAGGTCAATTTCAAACCATGCCATCCGGTATCACCAGTCATTAATTCCTCCAAATAGCTTAAACTAATCAATATGAGTCAGACCAATAATCAGGATTGTCACACATCGCTGCCACAGTTTGTCATGACTACATTTCGCTATCTACCAACCAAATCCTATTTTAGCTAACATTCAATGTTGAAGGAGCTGATAAGTTGAAATGTAAAACAGCCATAAAGTAGTAACACAATCATTCAACTTAGTGGCGAAAAATTGAAATCTTTTGAGTAACCACTCAGTAGGCAGTGAGTCACACCTATTACGTAAGGGTTAATCATACTACCTAGCTGCATAAACATTGATAAGTGGAGTAAGTTTTTGACGAGTGATCTGATAGTTGGGAGTCAAGTGCCTACACCTACACAACTCAATGACAGTTGGCAGCCTTACCGAATGAGCGATGATACAAAAACACCTAAGATATGTAAAAAGTAGTAGTTTGATAAAAAGTATGTAACATGACATCATGGAAAATAGTATTCACCTCAATCAAGGAAATATTTGCATATTCCTCTGCTTCAGCTTGAGCTTCTTCATCGTCATCTTCATCCTCATTATCAGCATCAGGTTCAACAGTGGGTGGATTTGACTTTTGCCCAAATTTCCCTTTATTATTATTATTGCTATCGACAATAGATTTATACGTTAAATGAGTTAAACGTCGACCACCTTGAATTACACTTGTCTGACCATCAATTGGATGAATCCATATTTCAACACGTTGAAATCGTGATGAATTACAAGAAGTGAATCCAGAACAGTGTGGTTGAACTGATTCAGTTTTCGGTTTATGAAGCTAACAATTTAAAAGATTTTGAGGAGAAAGGATCAAAAGAAGTTGAACATTATCATCACCATCATTTATTTGTTCTTCATGTAAAAAGTTTCCATATTTTTCCACATATCAATTTTAGTTTTCTGACATGAAACAGTTTTGGTCAAGCATGTACTGACTGAAGTAACTCTGTTTCCTATCTACTCTTCACGAAATGATGATTTACGCCAGGATTCTCTAACCAATGGGATAATCTTTTCAAGCTAATACACTGAAGAAATCCACTATTTTTTGAACATCAACGAATAGTTAAACCTTTCGGATACGTTCAAAATAAGATGCTGCTCCATGACTGATCTACACCAATACGTAGTTTCACAATTAAGAATTAACTGGTTAAGCATTTCAACAACGCTTTTTAACCTGTTGGTTACAGGAATCTAAACAAAATCTTTTCAAGAACTAGCTAACTTATACAACCTGCAGCATGGATACAATATCCTAGTAATAACGAATGTCTGGGTCTACAGGCCAAATATGTCTTATTTTATTACAGTTGAAAAACCAAGTGAAAGTGAACGAAATAGAAAGGCTGCAAGTGTTTTGTCGCAAGTAGTGTAACATGTTCCGCCATCCTCGACTTAACAATTAGATTACTCCTTCCCAGTGTGTCCAACAGACACATGTAAATTGCTATAACCAACCTAGTGTGACGTAATCGTTTGTGTAGTGATGAAGTCTTTGTTGCAGCATAGATTTTGTCACCTTTGGAGTAATAAAAACAGCTGGATAATAAGTTCTTTTAATAAAAGAAATAAAGCCTTCGCTTCAAAATCATAAAGTTACGTTCCCTCATATGTGGTAACGTGGCACACACGTCTCACCTCAGGACGACATACTGCGTAAAAGACACGTTGGGTCTTCCTAAATCAGTCCTATACTGAACTCCATCTGTAGCCTGTTGGGCAGAAGCTACGGAAATTCAGGTACTCTTTGAGTCGAGTAGGTGTTACATACACTGAAATGACCGTTATTAGGCGACGTTTAAACATCATATGTGGAAATGTTGGCTGGCGACTTAATTAGCAAAGGTTCTCTGTACAGAAGACATCTTAGTAATATGCGACAAATATGATGATGTGACAAGTCTACTAGAGAAACCCAAGATCACACGAAGCCATCAGTTTCTCGTATAAAGCATATCGAAATTGACAACACCTTCCAGACATATTATTGACTTAGAGAAGATGGATCGATCAGAAGATCAGTTTACGGAACACCTACTTGGCTCGAAGAGTACCTAAATTTCCATACTTTCTGTTCAATGTACTACAGGCAGTGTTTAGTAAAGTGCTGACTCAAAATGACCCAACGTGTCTTCGTAATATACAATGGAAGAAGAAATCAAACCCTTGAAAGGGACATTAATGAATAATACATGTCTCTTGAAATTCTGTAAGCGGTGCGAAAATGATTCAGCATTGCAATCTACTCAGTATATTGTCCCGATACATAGGAGAAAACCTAAGAGTATGGTTTTAAAAAGAAACCTTAATCTACTTTTTCAAAAAACCTGTTATCCGACTACATTTAATTGTTTCAGAGAAAACAAGTGTGCTGGTAATATTAATCTCAGGTTATGAAACCATAGAGTGAGTAGTAATGAAGTTGGGCGCATATTATTGTCACGCATATAATGTAAATTAAATGATGCGGTTAAGAAACTGTATTGACTAAACTTGTATATCGCTTAGTTTTCCAGTTAACGTTTGCCTTTAAATCGTACGTCTTTTCGAGTCATTGAATTATGGAAACAAGCCTAAAGCATAAACTTATTTGCTGTTCGTTCGAAGCATGCTGGTTGATCTAGATTACAAATAAGATTATTGCATTGCCTTGGGTGACATGACGATAAAGCAGATCATACATACGCAAATGTTTCTATACTTCTTCTTCTTGGTTCTTCATCTACTCAGATCAATTTTAATAATTCTTCTCCTTCAGGGCATTAATATCTGTTCTACTGAAGACTGTGACCACCTTGAAGCAAAGTAATACTTTACCAAAGTTAACATAAAGTTAAATTAGTCTGTGGTTAAGTAATCTGTAAACTTTTTTATGAATAATAATGGCTTTATTCTGAAAGATATTTCAGGAATACTGTTTACAGAACCTTCAGCAAGTCATGTAGCATCAGTTGGATAGAAATAGTGTATAAGTACACATAACAAGATCAAATAAGTATAAATTACATATAAAAGGTAATATTTACTCCATCTATAATTTCTTGAAAATTCAGAGTTAACTTAGGTAGACGGTCACATTAGCAATTAGATTCGTAACACATAAATAACAACAAGTTGCTTTAAAAAACAAGAGTTGATTAGTTAGTTCATTTTTAATGCTTCCTTCGTCGCACAGGAGACGAGGTAAATACAGCATTGCAGAGGTTTCGTATTTAGTAGTACTTGCATATAGATTTATATACTTGCTCCCGGTCTTGCCTGATGACCAATAAGTAGAGAGCTTTGAGTGAAGGCGACGCTGATCATCTGATAAAATAACTCCTGCCAGATGTTTGCATGAGTTAAGATGTTTGTCTGCAGCAGACAAGCAGACAAGGTTTCGAGGTACACCACTAGTTCTGCTAGCAATCTTCAAAGTTCCATGTAATACCGTACAGTCTTTTTTCAGCAACCCAGGAAAGAATAAAGGGGAACGACAGGGGAGAAGAAAAGGCAAAATGCAGAAGTTTAAAAACGATAAGAGAAGAAGCTGAATTATACCGAATACTCTCAGCTTCCTAATAAACTTAGGCGGAAAATCCTTTTGGAAATTAGTAAGATATACGGGGACTAGAAAAGGTCAGACGAAACAAAACACACCGAGATAAATCACAATTTTAGCACTCTCTAATACACAACCATCATAAGACAGGAATCATGAGACCTAAGTAGTTTGCATAGGCTATATTCACCTCTGAAACTAGGGTTTATAGTATAACGTTTTGAAGAATTAAGCACAAGACCATCCACGTAGAACCATCGTCCAATAGTAGACAGGAAATAGTTCATTTGGGAACAATCTGTTAAAGAGGAGACAGGTATGGAGAATATCAGGTCATCAGCATATTTGATAAAACTGATACCAACTGAAGACGGTAGGTCATACAGAAAGAAAGAGAAAAGAGTGGGGGCGGGGGGGGGGGGAAAGAACGCCACCTTGTGGAATACCAGCCTAGGCAAACAATGACGTGGACAGCTTTCTTCTTCCCAATGATGTCACTAATATATATTTTATATCGCTATATTCAAATAGGATAACTTTAACCAGGATAAAAATAATTTATCTGCATAAGAATCAGGATTTAGGAGCTAACTAGAGAGAGTATTAGATCATTAATCCAGAGGATGTTGATATGAGTTCGTTCAATATCTAACAGACTCGACATAACTGTAAGCCTAACTTCCATGTATGAATATAGTTTACCCCATCAAGTCAGGCTATCTCAAACAGTTTGACCACAGTTCTTAGGAGTATTGGAAAGAAAAGTTTAAGTATTTTGGATAGCGTTATAATCACTAACTAACATACCTGTACGATCATATTTTGAGCACGTGGTCGTATTTCATTGAATAAAGCAGCTAAACTTTGTGATGCCGTAGCAAATGGATTACTTGCAGCAAGAGTACGCATATAGTAGAACATTGCATCCAGATGCCTAGACTAGCATACACAAAAAGAATATTGAGAATAAAGAAATGGGATTACTTCCATAAAAGTAAAAGTAAAACAGTATCAAGTAAACAGTAGAGAAACTATCTGAAAGGGTATTGTATTGCACACTTGTACTACCACTCAAAGATTGGCTAATTTCATCATATTAGTTTAAGATTGTTCACAAACGTGTCCTTTTGGTTATTTTGGCCATGCCGCAACTTTTGTTTTAATCCTTCTGACTGACTGTTGCTTAAGTGTTTTATTTTACCATTGTAGTCACTGGAAATATACTAAGAGCTTCCACTGCATGCCAAAAGAGATTCATATTCATAATATTTCCTCCTGTTAGTCGATATTTATCAAGTGGTGAACATTTTGTCTGGAATTTCACAGTTCATAAACACTTGAAACCTACGTGGAACCCTGGAAAAACAAACCTCGAAAAAACCAGATGAGTTTCAGACCCAAATGAAGGTTTATTGACTGTACAGATCTTCACTCTTTATAACAGACTGTCAAACGTAAATATGCTGTAGTGGGATAGCCAGAAACGCATTATGTTGAGAAAGCCTTCAAAATTCTAGAGTGTTGTTCATTGGAGGAGATACAAAAGGCGGATATGGTCGTACGAGATATTCACTGTCACTTTTCGTGCAACTTTGTTGTATATGGGGCTGACACTTTGTTTATGAATCAACTTGCTGTCAGAAAAGCATTCAGCAAACTTAGAATACACAGAAGACATAGTCCTGTTAGGTAAAGATGCTGAAGAAGAAAAGAAAGGATTTTCGGAAGAATGTGAGCGAGTCTGGTCGATTGCACTGATTACTTTATTTATTCCGAAAATAGCACCAGTCACTGCGAGCTAGTCGATGAAAAAAAATGTTAGGATAGAAGTTAAAAACCCGTTCTCAAACATGTACCATTCTGGTGCTAGCCGCATATTGGTCTGCCTATTTAATAATAACTATCTGATAAAAGCCAAGTAGAGGAGGTGTGATTTAAAGAAATAGGATACAGTAATGTAACTCACAAATGTATGTACTAGGCTATGAGCCACATCAAAAGTTTAAGATCGAAAATTATCGTATCGCCAGCGAAACACTTTCAAGTGATGATTGAAGGATTAACTCATTGGGGTTAGACGATTAACTTTCAACAGATGACTTCACTTAAAAATGGATTCGGACAGGTAGCTATATCATATGATATAGCTATCTCCTTCCTTAGTGAACACCCTATACAGAGTTTTTGAGTTCCATTTCCCATTCTAACGAAGTAGGTTAGGATAGGGTTAGAATATATGAGTCAAAGCCTCAGAACTTTAATCATAAACGAATAACCAATCAAAGACGTGATACTATACAACTATAAGAAATATAAACACAAAAGCGCATAAAATGTACTTACAGTATACAAAGCTAAAACAGCTAACTGATTGTATGAACGACCATTTTTCGGAACTAACAACTGAGCTTTTTGATACAGCTAATGAAATCAAAATAGTAGTAATGAAACAGATTAATAAAACACAGAACTTATGACTTTCATGGATGCATACGAATGTAAATATGTGTGCAGATGTATACAGAATTGAAATAAAACGTAATAACGTGCACTCAGCTACCTTGTGCACATCTGTGCAGTAGGCGATGAGTCACACCTACTATATGAATACTTATAATACTACCTGTCTGTCCAAACCCTGGTAGGTGGAGGGGAGCTCGAACCCGCGAACCAATGGTTGATAGTCACCTCTTTAAACCATTAAGCCACACCTCTACTTACAGAACTGAACATGAAGTTGAATTTGAACACAAAGTATGAGAAATTCCTATGGTAACTTTGAGGCGTGATGGTATTGCTTCGGGGCGTGTAAACTGTAATCTAGACAGATAGAGTTAATTGCTGTGATGACGGCATATTAAAAAAACAGTAAAATCACCATAATAAGATGAATGATTTAAAGCAATCTAAGAATTTTTCCAGCTTTGTATTAGTTTTTCTTTGTCTAAAATCTAAATTGAGGTGGATATATGCTGATGGAACACTTGTTCCCTTGGGGCCTTACAATACCAAAAAGGTCTGTTGAACAGGGGTTAGACAAAAAGTAATTACGATCATAGTTTAAATTTCTACGCCGTGATGGGGGTCTGAGGGTGAAGCCGTACTGTTAGCTGAATGGAAGTGAGATTAGTAGTGAGGTGTTTTCCGCGGGTGGCAAGCCGTGCCGTGGTGATGTTTCTTTTTCAATGCGGAGGGAAGTTAGAAAAGATGGGCCCCGAAAATAGCATACTCCCGTGCAGCATACCGGTAGCAGGGATAGGAGGGTCTATTAGCCATATTTTAAAAAAAATAAACTAAAATTCCGAACTTCTTAAAAGGCTATTTTACTGGCTTCCAGCAGATATCCACCAGACTCTCAGGTCACGTACGCATCACCATTCCTATGAATCAATTTTTTCAAACCGCATCAAGAAAAATAGCCATCTACGGTGTACGGAGCTGGGAAATGTTAACTACCCTCACAAATCTATCAGCACTCATGCTCCCTCATGAGAAAACATTGAATTCAAGCATCCTACCCCAGTGTATAAATTAACCGGACATGAACACACTATTATCACGCGAAATTACTCATACATAGTACATTCATTTACCAATATCTATTTAGGTAAAATACAAAAACCTGGGAGAATCAGAAATCAAGAAATTTGATATGCAAATATGAGAATATGATAAGAAGAGGATATGGTATAATAATAATAATAATAATAATAATAATAATAATAATAATAATAATAATAATAATAATAATAATAATGACAGTAGTAATGATGAAAATTATAACATATTCCGCTGAACAGTTCAAATCAGAACATTATCAAAGATTTTACTTCTTCGTACTTTATTTCTTAAAGTTCAAAAAATGAAAAAAAAACTACGAATCAAATAGTTCAGAATTCCACTGATAATCCTAATTAAACAAAAATGTTCACAAGACATGCGCATGCAATACTGAAATAACATAAGAAATTTTAGGTTGGAATTCATCATGCACTGACATCAGTTGGAGGAATATTGGAAACCTGGGAGCACTGGACAACTGTTTCGTCCCAGTATGGGACTCTTCAGTAGAGTGCACCTATGACCCCCCGCCAGGGATCGAATCCAACTGATGTCAGTTCATGATGAATTTTAACCTAAAACCAATTACTAAACCTCCACAAACCTCCAGATAGAATTAATATTGGAAACGCTCAGGTTAAGATGACAGTCTCAGATTTTTTTAATCAAAAGGTTGAATAGTCAAAAAATTAATATGACAGTACGAAACGTATTTGCAGAAAGTTTCTTATGAATAATCACAGGTTATGTTCATAGTGATGACTGAGTTGTTGTTATTTCAACAAAACAAATTTTGTAAACAGTCAACTTTCTATTCGACTTGTTTTCTCAATAATTTTGGATACTTTATGCCTAAAAATGGGTCTAATTGTTTACATTTTGCGTGATTTACTTTGAAGAATTTGGAACTTCCCTTTTGGTACCCATTTCCACCTTCCATGTCCCGCTTATTTTCTTCGCTTCATACGACGTTATCATTCTACCAACCTTTCTTTAACATGTGATATACCGTTTAGTATGCGTATCTCAGAGGTATTGTAATCATGTATAAACGATCTTTTTTTTTTACAGACAACTCATATTCTCCAGTTGAAGTAAACCCACTCAGTTTGAGTAACATCTTCTCCTTGGTGCTAGCTGCTGGGAGTTAAGAAGGAAGCATTCATCTGACTATTCATGAAACTACATTTTGTGTAGTACAGCAAGTAGTAAAACTGACTGATGCAGAGTTTAGATTCACTGCAACATGTCTATTACCCAACTCGTAAGTTGAATACCATGCCCCAAAAAGCTTTCTGATACATTTAGAACTTCAATAATCAATGCTCACACCTTTTCCAATCAAAATCGTGTCTAAGACTAATTAGATGTTTTAATACAAACTGTACACTGGATCTTTATATGAAAAATGGTTAGCGATATAGTGGATCTATAGGTTTAGGTGAAAGTTGTGTATTGTTTGCCTACTTAGTGTCAGCTTACTTACTGACCAGTTGTAATTTCTTCTAAGTGTTATTACAAGCTAGTTTACCCCCCTTAAGGTTGTTTAATTAGTTACGTGTACAAATGGTCACTCTTAACTTCATCTATCTCCAATTACCTAACATCTGACATCATATCAGATAATAATTCAGAGTTAGTAACGTTAGGGATTCAATTTTACATAATCGGGGTTTTTAAGTCAGCTATGGGGATCAATTAATGATCTTTTTAATGCGTTTCACGCACACGCACATTCACACACACACTACACTTCACTGGATAGTTTGAGAAAAACTAAGTGATCTAGTGGTAGTTCACATCACGAATTTTTATTCCTTTTTGCTTCCTTTCATTCATCATTGTCATCTTTTGGTAACTTCCTAACACTTTTGACTGCTTTCTCCCTGATTTCGTTGTCTCTAATTATGATTTTATTCTCGTTTCATATGGTGACATATAAGGTGTGACAACCTGGACCGCTACACAGTAATGCCAGTCTATCTGTCATTCATCACGGACTGATATTAGCTTCAAAAACTTAAGACACTGTCTAACTGCCTTGTCCTGGTTTATAACCCTTTGTCAGTGTCCGCCTTTGATCTGGTAATTCTGTGCTTAATTTTGTATAGACTAGTAGGTACGTGCTGTTGCGAAAATTTCATGCTACAATGAATCAAGTACTCATTATTTTCTCTTTTTCGATAGTTCTCATGATGATACTAATTTGTGATGACAGCTTCCCCTCCTCCCCCAAAAAATATATACATTCGTCAGTGAACATTAACTACGATCTTCATGCTAACAGGAATGGGCAGACATATGATCTGCATAATGTAAATGACTATAAAATAAAAGTTTACTTTTAATATACTTTAGGGAGTATGTAATGTTAGGAAAAATTAGGAAAGCTAACAGTAACACATCCATTGTTTGATTGAACAACCAGTCAATAATCATTCAATAAATGAAGTTATCTGGAAACACAGGTTTCGGTGGCTTGGACATGTTACCCAGGTCGTCCCAACAGCTTCCATACTGTTCACTGTTTGCTAACCCTTGGACTGGATGGAATAAGCGGAGCGGTGGTCAGTGTATGACATGGGGTCGTCGGATGAAGGATAGTTGAATCGGGTTAGCATCTGTTGGTGCACCATGACTCTCTGGGTGGGGTGTGAGAGATCACCCAACTCAGTGGCTTGTGACGTTATCAGAAATGGTTCAGAATCAAAACCAGTGGGGGTCTTGCTGTAGGTTCTTCCTGTCTTCTGCTGCTGAAAGGTAATGAATGTTTTGTTTTGATTGTACCATACTGGACTGCCCTACTAATCATTCTGTTTTTATTGTTTTATTTTTATTCACTTCCCTTCACTTTATGTCTTCATAATGTTGTTATATTATTTTATGTAGCGCATTTCTTGGTTCCCTTACTGTACCACGCTTGTGTTCTAATAATAATAATTATTATTATTAGTAGTAGTAGTAGAAGTATTGTATAGAATGCATTTTTACTTGTGTAATCCCGGCGTCGTAGTATATTAGAACAAATAACGAAATAAACAAATATTTTGTATTACTCCTCAACGTTTCGATCTTGCTAGGAAGATCCTTTTCAAGAGTATGAATTTCAGGTTAATATTCAAGTTTTGGTACAGAAAGTGGTGACCTTTACAATTATCCAATTACATAGTGACATGGAGCAAAGATCAATGTAACACAGGTGAGTGAATAAGCAACTCGGTCAAAGAGGTTTTTCCGTTGTGCGAGTACGGTGGAACAAAAATAGGGTGGGGGGATTTTTTTTTAGTTCGTCTATGAAAAGTACAATGGGGCTGTGAGACATCAAGGGTGAGAAAGAATAGATTACCAGTTTGGAAGGATGAATATTTGAAGATGAGACAATATATCTTAAATAAATAATAATAATAATAACCATAAATGTACTTTTGATAACGCTTGAAGTATGAGTGATAACAAAATGGATTATGGGACTCTTCAGCAGTACACACCCACGACCCGACTGGGGGTCGAACTCAGGACCTTCAGGTTTCACGGCGAACGCGTTAACCATTCAGCCACTGGGTCGGTTTCCAGTGGACGAAACAGCTGTCCAGTGTTCCCAGATTTTCAATGGTTCCCCAACTGATGTCAGTCCATGATAAATACTACTTCTAAATTAAAAATCCACATTCATCTCAAAAATGGATTATGTTATGGTTCATCGAATGTATATGACTCTATATAATATATGACTTTATTTATTTATCTATTTATTTATTTATCATTATTATTATTATTACTATTATTAGTCAGACATATACACTGTGTCAGTTGAAGAGACACAAAACTTATTTCAAGTTGTTATTCATCGAAGACTGACATCAGTTGGAGGAACAAAGGAAACCTGGGAGCACTGGACAGCTGTTTCGTCCTAGTATGGGACTCCTCAGCAGTGCGCACCCACGACCCCACCAGCAGGGATCGAACCCGCGACCTTCAGGTTCCGCGACCAGCGCGTTACCATTGAGCCACTGGGTCAGAATCCAATGCTCCATATTTCCAACTTCTGTTAGCTCACGATATAGCGCAAACCGCCACCCAATGTCATCGTTGAGTATTTGTCCTCACGGCCATCAGGCTTGACTCCACCGGTCACGACTTGTCATTGGAACTTCGGGAATACTTCTCGAAGCTAGTCACCAACGAGCACTAGTTCAATTAAATTTTGAGGGGGTTGTGGAGATTTGGAAATATTTCAAGTTGTTATTCATCGAAGACTGACATCAGTTGGAGGAACAAAGGAAACCTGGGAGCACTGGACAGCTGTTTCGTCTTGAGGAGTCCCATACTAGGACGAAACAGCTGTCCAGTGCTCCCAGGTTTCCTTTGTTCCTCCAACTGATGTCAGTCTTCGATGAATAACAACTTGAAATATATGAAATGTTGTAAAGGAGTATATATTTTTTGTTACAATACAACACATGCTGAAAATTACAAATTCTACAAAAAAAATTTAGGAATAAACTGATCATTATTAATATTATTATTGTTATCATTATGTTGTTATAAATCTATTATTATGTATGAAAAAAAAACAACATATTTGATGATGACATTGGGTGGCGGTTTGCGCTATATCGTGAGCTAACAGAAGTTGGAAATATGGAGCATTGGATTCTGACCCAGTGGCTCAATGGTAACGCGCTGGTCGCGGAACCTGAAGGTCGCGGGTTCGATCCCTGCTGGTGGGGTCGTGGGTGCGCACTGCTGAGGAGTCCCATACTAGGACGAAACAGCTGTCCAGTGCTCCCAGGTTTCCTTTGTTCCTCCAACTGATGTCAGTCTTCGATGAATAACAACTTGAAATATTTCCAAATCTCCACAACCCCCTCAAAATTTAACAAAACTTATTAACTAATTCGTATAAAACTAGCCAAAATTAGGCTTACTTTCGTGCTTTGCCAAAATTTCTTTCACCAACTAAAGTTTCTCGATAACGTGCTAAATCACCAAGGAAAAGCATCAATTTTTGTGCACTCAAATATAGTAGCCGACGAGTACGGGATTTAGTTTCTGGTGGTGGTCTACCATCTGATAGTAATGGACCAAGTTGGATATGATGGCAATTTTGTATACGTTCTAATAAAGAGGTTAATTGATTCGATCCTGAATCGATCACTTCAAAAAGACAAGTTTTTTGGATAAGATCAATCAACTGATTTTCAAGAAGTTTTGTGGTTTCAGGATCCTTATCTAACTTTGGAATTAACCTGTAAAAAGATGAAAATAGCATTATTCTTCTGTAAATAATCATAGGTGGGAAAATTTTTCAAAGATAACTTAAACTAGGAAAAAGCAGAGGATATTCAGTGATTTATACACTGATTTCAGTTCGTCAAAAACAAAACATGTTATCCATGTTTGGATTACAATGCAATCATTTTAGAAAATGAGAATCTACTGAAATCACGACTTAAATGATAAAAATCAAATAAAGAGTGAAGGTGTGTGTGAGTGATTATTACCTTAGAAGTAGTAAAATATTGAACATTCGATATCCACAGTGTGGTTTAATGAAATTTGGCTATATTACCTAAGATTTCTTTACATAAAGTGAGAGTACAGAAGGCTTTGAGTTTTGAAGTCAAATGAAATTTTATGATGTCAATATTTGAGCCAGTAAAAACCACCTGTCAACTAATTAAATCTACAAAAGTACTGAGAAGATTAATGATTTAAGAGTCTATTTATCTTGAAAAACATGAAATAATTCAAAACAGAAGGACCTAATGGTTTGCCATCAGAAGTTAAGGATGAAGCTTCCAAATTTTTGACTAGAATAAACGAGGTACTGGATAGTAAATGAAAATGAAAGGTAAAACATCTACACTGGGTTGGACCCCGTTCAGAAGAAGGGAGTGAATCCTTTTTTTGACAACTAAAAGACGATTAGCTTGACTAACATCTTGTCTGAAGTGATAGGGTTCACTATTTATACGACACCTAGCTAGAACTGGAGGGAACCAGGCATGCTTCACATCTGGAAGAGGGTTCATCGATCAGATCTTTACCGTTCGAGAGGTTTTGGAATAATATATACTGACCTATGCTTGACACTTACCATTTCTCTTGACCAGAAGACGGGACTCGACTCTGTCGACCGAGAGGTGTTGTAGCAGTACATGACAGTGAATGAATTACTGAGAAAGTGCATAGTTTTAACCAAAGGTCACTACTTGAACTTATACAATTGTATGAATGCTTACAGAGAGTTGTCACCTGAGGTAACGACAATCAGTGGTGTCCGCTAGGGATGCCCATTCTCACTATTTTTGTTTATCTTTTTCATACACGTACTGACACATATAATCCTAGGTACCTTTGACTTTAAAGGGATCGAACTACTCCCAGAAAAGTACGTAACTGCTCTAGAGTACACAGACGACATAGTCTTGCCAGATGGTGTTGACAAAATATAGTCTGTTGAACGCCTACAGTATTTTTGGCATACGTTTCACAACTGTCAGACGTGAAGTAAGGCTTGAAAACTGCTCTTCACCAACTCCCAGCTTTAAGATAGTGAATGAAGTGGTTCAACGTGTTGATCACTTCACCTATTTGGGGAGCTGCATCAACCCAAATAAAATGGCTGCTGTTAAAATTTAGTTTCAGATACACAAAAAATCCGTTTGGCACTTGTCAACTTACACCAATTATGATATTAGCGAGACTACCTATTGCAGTCAGCTCTGTCCTACAGTACGGTGGAAACGTTGGAAACAACAACAAACACCGATCACCATCAACGGAAGAAACTTAAAGGATATAGCCTCTTTCACCTATCTAGAAAGCACTGTTTCAACAACAGGTGGCACAGACAAGGATGTCAAAGCCAGCCAGGATCGGAAGAGCAAGACAGGCGTTCATTAACCTGATGCCAGTGTGGAGATCTACTGCACTCCACTCAGCATAAAGCGTGAACAACATCCAGATTTTCAACATCGACGTCAAGTCGGTGCTCTCATATGGCTCAGAAACTTGGCGCGTTACGAAAAGCATTTCCGACAAACTACAGACATTCATCAACAACTGCCTACGCTGGCTCGTTACTGAAGATCAGATGGCCAGAATAATGGGAATAAGCAACAAGGAACCCTGGCTGGCGACGAACCAACCAAGAAGCTATCGCTCAACAAATATGCAGAAGGAAGTGGAGATGGATTGGGCATGCACTGAGAAGACCGACTGGGGACATCATGCGCCAGGCACTTGAGTGGAACCCATATGGGAAACGGCGAGTTGGGCTTCCGAGGGTGACATGGAGGAGGTCGTGTGACGAAGAAGTGAGAGCTTGTGGGTTGTCGTGGAGCCATGTTCAGAAGTTTGCAGAGAATAGAGCTCATTGGAGACGTGCTACTGAAGCCCTATGTTCCACTAGGAACCCGAGACAAATAAATAATAAAAAGATGAGAGTACATCACAGGTCTCTGACCAGATATATCTTCACAATGTTGCTTGCATGTGGAGGAATTACGGTGAGCAGTGTTTAGGTTAGCGTAGGGTATTAGGCAAGGGAGGTAATTCAGTCGATGAGGTTGTGCGACTTACACCAACCAAGATGGCTCTGACGTGTTTAACATGCCGAAGCACCGTTCACCTTAATGTATGATATTAGCTGCAGGAGGATTAAGCTAGAAGAAAGCTAAGAGTGGCCAGATCAAGATGTGAAGGTAGTCCATGAAGTTTCATTGTTGGTTAGAGCCTCATTAGGAGTGCAGGTTGACTGACTGGAGTCTTCGAGACGAGGGGATCAGTGGTTACAGACAGTGATGTGGTTTAGAATTGATCAAAATGGCACACATGTATACGCTCTTTATCTTCGAACTCTTGACTAATTTTATTAACCTTTATCTATTTGATCTCTCAATCTGTATCTACTTTTGTGTAAGTCAATATCACTTTTCTATCCAATTCTTTTTAACATGTTGCTGTAAAGTATGATAATTTAGACTGATGCACTGCTGTGATCGACCCATTCATCCCTCAAATACGTAAGATTATGAACTACAGTAATTATGAAGTGAAGTTTAAGTGTCTAAAATAGAGAGCTCTTATACATGTAGGTCAAAGACTGAAAACTTCATACATACAACATAGGTTTTTTTATGATTTAGAGAGATAAATCGTGATTTATCGTTACATCTGATAGGCTACATTACATCAACATGTATCTTGGATTCCTAACTTTCATAACTCCTTGAATCAAACGTATAACAGCTTTGGCTACTTTAAGTGGTGAAATTAAAAACATTTATTCATTTCAATGACTGAGTAAATACTGTCACATATAAATCAAGCTTCCGAAACGAACCAAACACTGATTTATAAAAAACAACACTTTGAACTACTTCAAGTTTTTGCTAAATTTACCACTAGCATATTGAAGTGGATATAGAAAAGAGGAAAGATACAGAAATGAAAATAGTAATACTTGCAATCATAATGAAATAGATACGAATTCCCAAAACAGAAAAATCTAAGAATTTCCAGTTACATCTCATTGATCAGTGAGAATAACCATGAAGTTCAGTTTGATAAACGCCTGATAGTTACATCTCAAGTACAATCAAGACTGTGGTGGGAATTGAAGTCATGTGATAGCCATGAGATGTAGATAAGTACTAAGGTGGAATCAACTTAACAAAAAACAAAGGTATATCATTGAAATTCCTAGGAGTAGTAATAAACTTCTCTTCACTACAAAGGCAAATAAATTACAAGTTTGACTACTATACTTGAGACTCGAATGGTTTCCCGTTGAACGGAAGAGTAATAACGTTTGGCATCATACAGTAAGTGTAGGACACGGTCTAATGCACAGAAATAGTTAGTTATTTAGCTTGATTTACTTAATTTGATTTCATCACGTCGAAATAAGTAATTTCATTATGAACAATTTTTGACAAAATATTATCAGTTAAGCCCTATTAACAATACATATCATCAACCAACTTACTGAGTAGACTGTGGATTTTCAATCCATGAACGAAGTGACTCCAATACAGTGTAAAATACAGACTTCCACATACCTTGTTCAACATGTGCTGCATTACAAAAATCTAAGTCTGAAAGTATAACACTTTCAAAAAGTACAAATAATCTTTCACGAAGCCTTTTTACTGTACCCCACCAACGTAGAAATAATGCTTCAGACTCATTCCACTCTCTGCCAAGTTCGGGATCTGTTTGAAGTGGTTCAAACAGAACCATTGCTTGAGCACACAATCCAGGTGGAATAAGAAGAGCTGATAAAGTGGCATCAAGTTGAACTATCTGTTGCACAGTAGATGCAATAATTTCACTTTTAAAAAAAAGATTTAACAGAGAATCAATTACAATAATAAACAGAAAACAGTACACAACTATCACATTATTGCATCAATGTGTATGATAAGAAGTTAACTGGGTATCATTGAGATAAATACGTACTTAACTCCTCTGAATGAAGTTATAGGTTCTCACACTACCACAGCTTAAAAGGTCAATCATAATAATAATTGATACTCAAAACCTACAACAAGAATCGCGTATGCGTTTATTCGGTTACATTTATGATGTTTTTAGTTAAGACTGAAGTGTTTTCCTAAACTCGAAAGATTTAGAGCACAAATGTGATAGTCTAATTGAGCAATAACTGACTAGAAACAGTAGAGTCATGAATAAGTAAACGTTTCTTTAAAAAGTGTCAATCACTCGCATACCTTGAACAACTATTCACAAGTTTTTATGAAGCATCTCATATCCTTTGATTGTTTTCAGTAGTTCGAAATTGTGACTTCTAGTTATTGGATTACGGTTTGAAATTTAATTCAGAACCTAATTAGTGTGGTTTACGTAGAATGTAAAAGCAAGGGATACTAATCCACTAATATATAAATAATGAATTACGGATTAACAAGTACTTCAATATTTTCATACGTGTTTCAATTAGATGAACGAAGGATGAACTTTTTGACTTCTCTCCGGAATCTCAGTCATTATTTTAGCCCAATCCTACTTCGACTAACATTATATGTTGAGATAAGTTGTGGCTCGACATACGCAACCGATGTTTAAGCCATTTCAGTCGGTTATCGTTCACAACTTTGTCGACTTACTTGTTTTGTTCTAGTCCATCGCTTACCAATTCAATCATCCAGCTAAATAAACACAAATGTTCAACAACAGATTTTTGACTGCAATTATTTATGAGGTCTAAAACACCATCAACCGTGTAGGGTTAGGGTCTCACAGTATCTTAAAAGACTACCTAGCTTACTCTCGTTCTTCAACAAGACCACTTCGATATTTTCTCATATTTTTACTCATATTCTGTGCTCTTGATGAACACAGAATGGAAGTGAATCACTAAGATTATGTGCTTTTAACCTATCTATTCGTTCACCATAATTCTATTAAGATGGCTTTGCATTTGGCTAATATAAAGCCGTGACATGAAAATACGTTAAACCAGTCACAGGATAACATAAAGAAAGTTTAATTGGATTGGAACTCAGTTTCCTGGTGACCGTATTGAGTGAAACAACAACAGCATACTTACTTTGGAGGCTGAATCACCGCTGGTCCTGAGGATAAACAATTAGGCTGATTAACAGTTGGATATGTTGAGAACATTTTTTCATTGATGAGGGATGCTGATGAACTAAGTTCTGTTTGGCTTTTAAAAAATTGGTGAAAAGCAGCTTTGGCGGCATCTGTCCATGGAACCGGTAAAACAGTGGAAGAACGTTGTGTAAAATTATGTGGACCGTTATCACTGTTTGACTTTAGTTTACACTGAGTCAAATAGGCTGGTTCAGAACTGCCATCTAAATCCAACTGAGTATTGTTAGCTTTTGTATGGTGGGGTGTATTGGAGAAACTAGGACGAACAATAACGACTGGTTTAGAGGATTCAGCTATCAGGAAAAGTTGGGAAAAACAATTCAGTAGGAATAAGACAAAATTGCTTATCCTGTGAATGGTTTGAATTAGATTTATAGCAAAACCAAATTTATGAAAAGTTAAAATCTGAATAGTTATATACAATCCGCCGCAACAATGTTTCCAAACAACTTTCTAGGCTTGGAAAGGGTACTGGGGAGAATTTCAAATACACAAAGAAAATGGGCGAGCAACAAAAATAAATCGAAGACAATGAATGCAACTGGTGAATGTTTTACGTAGCTGTTTTATTTTAGTTTCCATTGTAACTTCAAAGGCATTAAGTAATGGTCAAAAAGAGGAGAGCGAGCCAGCATTACTACTATACTGTCAATCATCCAGTCTAATCCTATGAACTCATGGCTCGAATTAAAGGGTGATGAAATATGAAATTATATGCAGGTTGATACATTAGGCTTTGAACCACACCTACTATGTGAAATCTCAGGAAACTACATGCCTATTCAAAACTTCTTACGTGAAGTATGATTTAAAGCATTGGTCTACTGACTAGTATTTTTATGTCTACGTCGAATATTTGCAACTCAAGTAATCAGATTATTAAGTCAACTATCATGATATGAAGAATACCAATGTCCATTTAAATCATAAACCATGAGGTAGAAACTTGCTGAATTACTTTTAAACTGTTAGTATTAATATTAAAATCAACAAAACGCTCCTCTAGATTATGCATAAGGGTTATCTATTTTAGCCACTGTCTGGTGGTTTTGATTCAGTTAACAGAGCTTGGTGAAGCCTTGTTTACAAAATACAGTCAGAAAGTAAACAACCAACTTAGTGCCAATAAGTTTTGGGAAGTCCTGAAGATGAACTCGTGTTAAACTGTGAAGTAACTGCACAAACAAACAACAATAAAATCAACAGAGGACGGTCCAGGTTGCCACACCTCATATCAGTAACAAGGAGATAAAATCGAAGATGAGAGAAAAAAATCCGTCAGAAGAAGTAGAAAGTACTAAAAGAGAGGAAGGAGAAATGAGGAAATGATGAGATTAAGTATAACGGATAAGATAAGGACAATGTGTGCATACATCTGCGCTACTGATATCTGTTCTGAGCCATATCACCTAGAGTCTCCAACCACTGCTTCTCTTGTCCTACGGATCCCAAACGTCTAGTCTTCATCACCCTACATGGCTGAAAATCAACAATCAAGGACTTCATGCATTGATACCAAGTCTAAGTCTAGGAGAAATGAGCCTTTTTCCAGACTGAACCTTCTTCAGTTAACATTGCGCGACGAGGCAGACGGTGGTTAGGCATACGTAACTTATGTCCCAGCCAGCCATCTCAGTAGATAAACGTTCACAACCACATCAACTGTCCTAACTCTCTCCCTAAAACTGTACGTCTGACTTCTGCATTACTCACGTGGTGACTCAAAGAAACACGACCAATGGCTACGAAGGCAACAGAGGTCAAACACCTGAAGCCTCATGTCTGCTACCTTTAATGCCTATGTTTCACAAACACGCTAGAACAGAGCGGGTTGCAGCACAGTACACTCGACAATAGACAGGTGGATATTGCGGGGGCGCCACACAACGCATAAGCTGGCAAAGGCCAGTTGAGCCTTTTGTATCCGTGCAGAGATTTCGTCGGCCACTGGACCAATGCACCAGGACTGATCCGGCTTCCCAGATAAGTGAGGTGTACAACGCAGTCAAGCTATTTACTCTCTACTATTAGTCGAGAGACCGTTGAAGGCCAGTCCTGGAGCAACAATTTGCACTCGGGTAGGAAGAAACCCATCCCAAACATTCTTAAATTGCCACTCAAGGTGTCCACAAGACTCAGTATCTTCACCTGACACGACCGTGTCATCTGCGTATTCTACGTCTACCGAAAATTCTCTTGTGATCAGATCAATCCCTGTGTGGTCAGATGACGAGAGGGAGGCCTCCATAAGAGCATCTATGATAAAATCGAATAGGAAAGGAGAGAGTGGGCATCCTTAACAGACACTACTCGACGTACACAACTCACTCGATATCTCACTATAGGCCGTAATACACCCAGAGGTGTTCGAGTGAAAACTGTTTAATAGGGTGATGTACTTACTCGGTACCCTTTTCCAATCAGACACTGGCATAAGACTTCTCGATCGATGGAGTAGAAGGTCGAGAAATACAGCTATTGTCGGGTGTCAGTGAGCGTGCCAGCGTTCCAAAACCTTAATATCTAGTGGATACACCCACAGCTAAATCTGAAGCCTGCCTGGTTTTTTAGGGGGCTTTCTATTCCCGAGCTCCACTCAGGCATCTAATGATTATAGAACCTAGAATCTTAGACAGTGTTCGTCAGGATGATTTCTTGGTAGTTATCACAAGAGGACTTCGCGTCTTTCTTGAAAATTGGGGTGACCAGTGATTGAGACCAATCAGAGATTATATTTGACCCTCATACACTAGTTAATACTTCAGTTAACTTGGTTAAATACACTCTGCCACCGTCTTTATATAACTCAGGAACTATCGCGTCTGGTCCTGCTGCCCTTCCTCGTTCCAAGTTACCTACCACTTCCCCAACTTTTGTAGGTGTTGGGAGACACAGACATATACGCGCTTGAACCAACACGTAGTCGCTATTCAAATACGTGTACCAGAAGGAGCGGCAGTCTTCCACTGATGGCTGATAGCAATATGGTTTATCTGCTTCCATTTGAGTTGGGCTCCATGTACACCACGTAAGACAATGTCTTTCTTCAGATCTGAAGTTTGTGTTAGCTAGAAATAAACGGTTACCTGAGCACAGTTGTAGTAGGCGATCACCGTTATCTATTCGTTCAGCCGGGACTCCGAAAGTGCCACCTAAGTGCCTTTCTACTTGACTCAACCTACTCGCTTGTGCATTTAAATCACCTGAAACAACCACCATGTCTGAATGTTTGGTTTCTAGAAGGAAACTAAACAGTTTTCAGTAGAACTCGTCCTTCACTCCATTCAAACTAAAGTTAGTGGGTGCGTAAGCAGAGACTACAAAGAGACAACGGCGAGTTTCACCATTGCTTTTAGTTCTCACTATGCCGTTCAGCACCTAGGCGACTGTCAACTGGGATCCAGTCTATTAATGAGCTTTCTGACCTAATGCTTAGTGTTATGCCTACGCCTCCAAGACCGCAAGAACTAGCCGTCGAATTTCAAAAAAACTCGAAGGGTGGATTCTGCGGACTCACTATAATGGCCGGAGAGGTTAGGTGAATAACCGCACTTGGGTCCTGTATGCGTGTCTCACAAACAGCACACATTCATGACCCCAGTTCCCAGATTTTTGGCCAACGAAGCTTGTTATTCAATTTGACAGGGTTCGGGCATTGAAGGCTCCAATTTGAAATATGGAGTGTAGTTTAAAGAGATCAGTGACGCTATTTTGTGGACTCAGATCGTTGTCGAAGGCAGCAAAGCTAGAAGAAATTAAAGACGATGTAGAATTATTAACTGAGAGAAATGAAGGGAGATTAGAAAGTGAGGATGAGGGGGTGGAACTTGAGCGCTGACAGACTTGTGAGGGCGCTTGACACTTCCTGGTTTCCAACACCGTGGAAGACTATCTCTCCTTAAGCTACTTGAAAGAGAAAAAAATTTGTGTGAGCGTACAGCCCATAGGACATCTGTTTGAGGCCTGCCACACACAGCCTTTGGTAGGATGTTGTTGTGAGGTTTGGTTATTCTAATGCCGGATAGAAGAAACACATACCGCCGGTTCCGGAATACCATGGGGGCAGAGTGGTGTGTTATTTTTGTGCCCGACCTCACCTACCCCCCCCCATTCCGTTGGGAAGCCAGCATCAGCGAGGCACTGTTGGCCATTCAAGGGAAGCAGCAGCAGTACGACTTTGCCCTCAAACACCCATCATAATGTAGTAATTTACACTGTAATGGTAACTGCTATTCGTCTTACAACTATTCAACAGACCTTTCAAGCATAGTAGGACCTCAAGAGAACAACTATTCCATCAGTATAGCTTGTCGGATCGTTGATATGCAAGCCCGACTACCATATATCTAGGTAGCAGTTATCCGTCTGGATTGTACCAATAAATGTTATGATTATGTAATGTAGATCAATCACTAAGCACGAATTCATGAAATATCGTATGAACTGCAACCATGACATGACGGATTCCCAGACAAGGCTTAGTGAACATGGTCTGTGATATTGATTAGGAAACAAAATAAAAATCTTTAGAAAACACTTTCTGAGTACAAAAAGTTGGATGTTATCATAAGTAAAACTTTGTATGCGCAAAATAAAATAGTTAAACAATTATTGCCAACCTTTTTCTACCTTGTGTTTTCTACTAATAACTTTTATACAATCAGCAAACTATTTTGAACTTGACAAAATAACGCCACCATAGAACTCACTACAATTGTAAACATAAAACTGAATAAAGGGATACGAGTGTATGAGTGAGCACAACCAAAAAATATTATTGACTTAAAGCAAAGTGAGGATTAAGTGGATGCACGTTACTGCTATCGATTTTCAACCGTTTCTCCTTTGTTCTTAAGTTACTTATTTCTGCTACATCCTGCAAAAAGATTCCTCAAAACTTCAATCAACAGTTAACGATTTTAGCGACTAGGTCATTTCCTTTCGAAGCATCCTGGAGATCATTTAGATGCATTCTTACTATGACCAATACGACACATAAAATAAGTATTTCCACATTCTCAACAATCTTAACCAATATTAAAACTGCAATAACTGACTCCCTCACCTGAAACATTGACAAACATCAGCCATAATTTAATGAGGAGAGTTTAGGTATTCGACCACCATTGCATAGATCACGTGTCTTGGTGTCACTACGTCAGTAAAGTTGAAATCAGGAGTCAATCAGTCATTATCAACATAGGACCAGGCATTACTGCTTAATGGTCCGAGTTGCCACACCTCATATCACTACATCAAGTAGAAAGGTAATGAGGTGAAAGATGAAGATAAGAAAATGCAGTCAAAAGAAATATAAAGTAGGAGAAGAAAGAAGGGAAGAATGAGAAAATGGTGAGATTCGGTATAGCGTCGTTAAGATGAGGATAATGTGTGTATACATCTGCGCCACTGACTTCGGTTCTGAGCCATATCACCTAGGGTCTCCAACCACTGGTTCCTCTTGTCCCGTGGACCCCAACCACCTAGTCTGCATCGTCCTACATGGCTTAAACCAACAGTCAGAGACTTCATACATTGGTGCCATGTTTTAGTCTGGCCACCTCGGGCCTTTTTCCAGCCTGAACCCACCTCAGCCAACATTGTGTGACGAGGCAATCGGTGACTAGGCATACGTAGTACGTGTCCCAACCATCTCAGTCGATGAAGGTTCACAACCTCGTCGACTGACTTACCTCTTCTCCCTAAAACTCTACACCTAACTTCTGCATTACTCACATGGTGACACCACGGAATACGTCCTATACTACGAAGGCAACGGTGGTCAAACACTGTAACCTTCTCATGTCTTCCACTTTCAATGGCCATGTTTCACAGCCATACAGTAGAACAGAGCGGACTGCTGTGCAGTACACGCGACCCTTAATAGACAAACGAATATCACGGCGGCGCCATAGGTGGCGCAAATTGGCAAAAGCCAATCGAGCCTTTTGTATCCGTGCAGAAATCTCATCGGCAACTAACCCACCGGGTTGATCCTACTTCCCAGGTAAGTGAAGTGGTCAACACACTCAACCACTTCACTCTCTATTGTTAACCGCGGTACCGCTGAAGACCAGTCCTGGAGCAAAAATTTGCATTTGGGTGGTGAAAATCGCATCCCAAACATTCTCAAATTCCCACTCAAAGTGTTCAGAAGACTCTGCATCTTGTCAGCGTCTTCACCTAACAGGACTATGTCATCTGCATATTCTAGATCTAAGGAAAATTCACCTGTGATCGGGTCAACGTCTTTGTAATTAGGTGACGAGAGGGAAACCTCCATAAGAATATCTATGATAAAATTAAATAAGAATGGGGATAGTGGGCATCCTTGACGGACACCACTTGATGAGTATAGCTCCCTGGACAACTCACCATAGGCTCTAACATGCCCACAAGTGTTCGAGTAGAGAGCTTTCAATAAGGTGATGTACTTACTAGGCACGCCTTTCAGTGACAGACACTGCCATAAGACTTCTCGATCAACGGAGTCAAATGCCGCCTTCAGGTCGAGAAATACAGCTATTGTCGGGCGTCTGTAAGCATGCCTATGTTCCAGGACCTGGCGCAGTGTGAATATTTGGTCGATACATCCACGGCCAGGTCTAAAGCCTGCCTGGTTTTCTCGGGCTTGCTGTTCCCGAGCTCCACTCAGGCGTCGGAGAATTATAGAACTTAGGATCTTAGACACTATGTTTGTCAGGCTGATTCCTCTGTGGTTATCACAAGAGGACTTCTCGCCTTTCTTGAAGACTGGGATGATCAGTGACTTAGACCAGTCGGAGGGGATCGTATTTGATTCCCATATACTGGCTAACACTTCCGTTAGCCTGACTAAGAGAACTCTACCACCATTCTTGTATACCTCAGCAGGTAGTCCGTCTGGTCCTGCTGCCCTTCCTCGTTTCAGGCTACCTACCGCTTTCTCAACTTCTTCTAGTGTTGGGGGACCTGTCTCTATGTCCCATTCAGGGTCCGACTGGATAGCGGGCAGCGCAATGGTGGCTGGAGGCCAGTTAAACTGTTCCTCGAAGTGTTCTGCCCATCGTCCCAGTCGCCTCCCCTGCGAGTGAATCGCCGATCCGTCCTTCTCCGCTATAACCTCACTAACTGTTGTTGACCATTTCCCCCAGTCTCCTTAATAAGTCTAAATAACTGTCTACTGTTACCGATCGCCGCTGCCTTTTCCATCTCTTTAGCCTTTGCTGCCCACCACTGTTCACGATCGTTGCGCAGACTTTTCGTCAGTTTATTTTTAAGTTGCGCTCGCTCTTCATTGTACTCAGAGCCTGCAGGGATGCATTCACGTGCATCCATTAGTTTGGAAGAAGCTGCTGATATCCACTGGCTCTTTTTAGCCATTATCTTGGAGTCGGCTACAGTCTCCAGTGCTGCTTTTACAGTAGACTGAAGATGGCACCAAGCTTCTTCTGGATGAGTGACAGTCTTTTGTTCCGATAACTGCCTAGCCAACTTCTCACTGAACACGGCTTTGGTGTTTTCGTTGTCCAGCAGAACTCGTAGTGGTTTTGTTGCCAAATTTTTTCTACGTCCATTGAGACGCAGGCATATACGTGCTCGGACCAACGCATGATCGCTGTCCAAACACGTACTCCAGAAGGAGCGGCAGTCTTCCACCGATCCTCTCCAGCGATGACTAATAGCAATGTGGTCTATCTGTGTCCATCGCTGAGTCGAGCTCGGTGGACGCCAGGTCAGACAGTGCCTTTCTTTATGTCTGAAATTTGTGCTGGCTAAAAATAGGCGGTTATCTGAGCATAGTTGTAATAGGCGATCACCGTTATCTGTACGTTCAGCTGGGATTCCGAAAGTGCCACCTAAGTGCCTTTCTGCCTCACTCAGTCTACCCACCTGTGCGTTGAGGTCACCTGCAACAACCACGTCCGAACGTTTGGCTTTCGAGAGGAGGTTAGACAGTTTATGGTAGAACTCGTCCTTCACTTCATCCGAACTGTCAGTGGGTGCGTAAGCAGAGATTACAAAGAGACAACGGCGAGTCTCACTATTCCTTTTAGTTCTCACTGTGCCGTTCAGCCTCATAGCGCAGAGGCGACTATCAACTGGGATCCAGTCTAGTAGTGAGTTTTCTGCCCTGGTGCTTAATGCTATACCTACACCTGCAAGACCACGAGAGCTAGCTATCGAATCTCCAGAAACTCGAAGGGTGAATTTTGCAGATTCACCAGATTGGTCAGGAGAGGTCAGGTGAATAACCACACTTGGGTCCTGTATGCGTGTCTCACACCCCGAGTTGCTAGAGTCTTTGCCAACGAAGCCTGTTGGCCAATTTGACGGAGGGTGCGGACATTGAAGGCTCCAATATGTAATTTGGAGCGTGGTTTAAGGAGACCAGGGATGCTGTTCTGTGGACTCAGATCGTTGTCGAAGGCTGCAGAGGTAGGAGAAATTGAAGATGATGCAGCATCATTAATTAAGAGACGTGAAGGAAGATTAGAAGGTAATGATGGAGGAGGAGGATAGCAGTCAGAAGAAACTTGGGTGCTGACAGAGTTGTGAGGGCGGTTGACACTTCCCGGCTGCCCACACCGTGGAAGGCTATTTCTTCTTAAGGTACCTGAAAGAGATTTGTGTGACCGCAGAGCCCATCGGACATCTGCTTGAGGCCTGTCACACCCAGCCTTTTGAGTATGATTATTTTGAACTTTTGTATTTTTGGGGCCGGATGGTCGAAAGGAAACGACAAGTGAACCAACACCGCCGGCCCGGCAGACCGTGGGGCGTGGTGGAGTGTGTTATTTTTGGGGCCGACCTTTTCCTTCCACTGAGAAGGCAGCATCAGCATGGCACTGCTGGTCATCCAAGGGAAACACCTTACTGCTGTCACACCCCATCCAGCTAGCAGCAGTACGACTTCGCCCTCAGACCCCCATCATAGTATAGCAATTTACACTATAACGGTAACGGTAACTGCTTTTCGTCTAACCACTACCCAACAGACCTTTCTGGTATGGTAGGACCTCGAGGGAACAAGCGTTCCACCAGCATAGCTCGTTGGGTCATTGTGATATGCAAGCCCGACCACCACGTCAAGGTAGCAGCTATCGGTCGGGGGTAGAGTCTCAGTGAGAAGAAAAAGTCAATTCATGAGGTTGTAAACCCTCATTGACCCAAGTTGTTGGAATATACGCTACACACGCCTAGTCACTGTCTGCCTCGTTGGACATTGTTGGCTGAGATAAATTTAGGTTGGAGAAAGGTTAGAAGTGCCTATACTAAAAAGTGGCATCAGTTCATGAAGTCCTCGACTATTAGTCTGAACTGTGTAGGGAGACGTGGACTTCTCGTTGAAGTCCACGTGACAATCAAAATAGGTGGTGGGAAAATCTAGGTGTAATAGCTCAGAATCGATTTCAGTGGTGCAGACGTATTCATACGTTCCATGCATCCAAGTCAACATAGGACTAGGCATTACTGCGTAATAGTCCGAGTTGCCACAGCTTATATCACTACATCAAGTAAGAAGTCAGTGAAGTGGGAGATGAAGAAAAAGAAATTCAGTCAAAAGAAATATAAAGTACTAAAAGAGAGAAAGGAGGGATGAGAAAATGATGAGATTCGGGATAACGTTAAGATGAGGATAATGTGTATATATATCCGCACCAGTGACGTCGGCTTTGAACCATATCGCCTAGAACCTCCGACCACTGGTATCCATGCATTGCCTTCATTTTAATCGTTATACCAACTTCTATTGTCTCATTCTTCTTGCTCTCGTTCATGACTTCATACCACTTTGACCACTTTCTTCCTCATTTCTCTGTTTCATCTCTATGCATTAACCTGATGTGCTGATATGAAGTGTGGCAACACGGAGTGTTACACATTAGTGCTACGTCCCATATCGATCCTTAGTTATTGAGAAATGCGTAACCATATCATAAGACGAAGCTTCAAAACTCTATCGACTCACTCACTCACAACCTGATGCTTAACAATCAACTTTCCCATCAACTACAGAAAACCTACTTCATGCAAACGGTACTGCGAAGACAGTGACAATCAAAAATAAGTAGTCCTTGCAAATCACACAACTAACAATACTCATAAAAATAACATTAAAACAGAATGCACTACCGAGTTTAGTCGAATAACTAACAGTGACGATAAGAGATATATTTAGACAAAGTCAGTTAAAACTTGGCAAATCTTCACTGGCCACCAGCTCGCCAAAGCTGTCGTGATAATTTAGGAAAGTAACGCGGAAAGCATTCGAACCCATGTCACTTAATACACTACCTAGGTGGAATGCGTCGATTACTTCACGAAGGGTAATAGGCAAAACAAGCAAGTCGATTGATGAGGGTGTGAACTATGGTCGACTGAGATGGTTGCGACATGTACTCCACATGACAAGTCACCTCCTACCTTGACGTATCATGCTACAGGAAACTGGATTAGATTGGAAGAGAGTTCAGGGTGGCCGAACCAATAAGTGGTACCAGTCCATGAAATCCCTAACCGTTAGTCTGAACCGTGTTGAGAGGTGTAGACACCTGGCTGAGATCCCTCGAGACTATTGGAATCACTGGTTGCGGAATTTTGATGATATAGCGGAAAATCAGTCACAGTAGGGCAGATGTATTCACTCTTTGATGTCTTTTAAAGCTCGAATATTCGTACTAACCTTTATCTTCAGATTGTTCATTCTCTTAAAATACTTTGTCTACTTTGATATCATTTTTTTTGTGAAGTGTGGCAACTTGAACCAATGGACTTAGGTGCGAGGTTTTACGTTGATTTTACATCTTTATCTCCCTGTCTGTCATCCCAACTACCACTGTAAGCCTGGTACGGCAATCTGGTTCTTCTTGTTAGTTGACTTAAGCTACATCTGCGGCAACGCTTATTCCTGCTAAGTATTCATAGACAAATGAAGTCTAATGCCGTCACACAAAAAAGCAGTTTCGAAAAGAAACTTAGATAACAGTGGGACATAGCAAATAGAATGCAGGTACGAAAATATTTAGTACCAACTCCAAAAAAATTTGCCAGTCACTCATCCCGACGGTTTTCTCAGATTTTAAATGATAACTAATTTATATGAAGATTTATAGGAAACATTTCACAAAATATAGGTTGTACACTACCCAAGATTTTGATAGTTCTAAGCCATACACTTAAAAACTTTATGACCAGTACCGTCATACATTTTTAAGATAACTCATCGAGCGCTTAAATTTGACCAACATCATGTATATACCGGCTAAACAGCAGGTGACCTCAAACACAAGTAGATACCAGTTGGAGAACCACTGAAAAACTGGGAGCACTGGACAGTCGTTTAGTCCTAGGACGAGACTCCTCAGCAGTACGCACCCACGACCCAGCCAGGACCGAACTCAGGACCTTCAGGTTTCACGGCGAACGCGTTAACAATTCACCCACTGAGTCAGAGTTTAATAGTCCACAGTTTCCTGTTTCTATCAACTCGCGGTATAGCCTGACTATCACCTAAGGTCTTCAGTTGGCATCTGCTTCACTGGTTGACCCCAAAGGTCACGGCTTCTCATTAGAACTTCGGGATATCCATGTCGAAGCATGTCACTAGCGAGCAGCAAAGTAGTTTGAGGTTTATGGGGATTTTATGTCCCAAGTAGCACTCATCATGGACCGGCATCAGTTGAAGAATAAGACCTTAAACATAAAAGCACCATTAACCTCAAAATACACAAGTAGATATATTTGGACAGAAAAAACTTACGACGAACAGGATCACGTCGAAAACTTCTTGAGCTTTGAGTACTAACAGGCTCCACTTTTTGCTGAAAAATATCCACATCTTTTGGCAAATGAATTAGTCCACCATGCTTTTCCAGTGTATCTCCTGATTTCGTTTTATCTATCATACAGTTGCTTGACGAACTTGCATCTTGAAAACCCGCACCTGAAGTGGGAATCATCTGCTGGGATTTGGAATAAATATTGCATGGAACAGTCGCAGCTTCACTACAATGAACTGTCGGTTTGGTCGCAGGACTTGTGCAGATATCATTGGGATCCGACCTTGATTCCGGGGCGTATCTTCCAGTAACCGAACGATGTGCACCTCCTTGCTGATCATAGCGCTTGTACTTGTTTCTGCCATCATCAGTTTTTCTATAGTAGTAGCTAGAACTAAATGCAGCATTTCTATCTTTAGAGTAACCGCGTGATTGTGTTGAAGTAACTGTGTCATTTCGATAGTTCCCACAGTCATGAAAATTTCCATCACCTTCATCAATCTTTCTATATCGCGGATGGCGATAGAAATCTCTGTCTGGTTTCTTGTTTTTTGTATAATTAGACATCAGACGCTTGGAGTTCACAGGGGTATTAGTAGCGCAATGAATAACTTTTGCGCTTGGTTCAAGATCAATCAATCTTCAATCCTAAAAAGAATACAGAAGGTGGTTTGTATTGACACTGGAAGTAGATGTCTCCGCACATAATCATTATATCCTTAAAAATATTCGCAGAAGTATCTGTTAACATTAGATTTCTTCATAAACGTGAGTTCTTCACCGACCTTTGAGAAAACTTCAGTTTCGCTCAAGCTTTGAACTTCGTTTTCTGAAATAAAGAGGGATGAATTACTGAGTTAAGCATCTGTGTTGCTGAAAGATTTGTCTAAAACTGTTACAGAGTTGAAAAAACCTTAGTGTAGAACAGAGTACTGAAGACTAACTTCTCGCACAATATCCTGCTTAACTACCTTAATACGACCGAAACTTCCGTTCGTTCGACATCCAAGTAACTTTAAGGACCACATACCGAATCCACTTCAAGAGCGCCAATCCGTTTCGTCTAGATATGTCAAAAAAGACGACAAGTGAAGGTTAAGCTGATCTTCAGGCGTCATAGTGAGTGGCGCAGGTTCTAGTTTTTACACGTTACCTGGTAAGAAAGTCTTTCATTGTGAACAAGTAGGCGCCGAGTAGGGTTTCTTTAGGCGTTCCCGATTCGGATCCTATCGGGTGCACAACACTACTGTAGATAAATGTGCGATACTGAGATGGTGGGTGAACCATAACTTTGTATGACATAAGTTTTGCCTCGGCTGTGAATGTTTCTGCGTAGAAGATCCCTGGATCTTCTACTTTAGAGGACAACCGACTGTGCACGCTCCTTAAAAGTCAAACTCCCAGACCAAGTGATGTCGAGGTCTTCCGCAGAGTTGAACACTTTCAGGCGAGTGTCACCCAGGTGTGGGTCGCATCTGTGTAGTAGTTGTTGAAATGGAAGATGCCACTTTTATTAGGGTTTTAATGGAGCTACCAGGCCACAATCCATGCGAATTATCACTACTGGCTGTCTTGAATTTGTGAGGGGCTTTCTGTTAGTGCTGCTCAAGGAAAACTGTGTGTTATCCTCAAATCGTCTGCGGAGAGATGATGTGTGCGGAATCTGATAACGCTGTATGTATCGTTTACATATAGTATGGATAATATTGGTCCTAGTGCACTACCCCGGAAGACACCCTTTTTAAATGGGTCTAATAAAGGGGCAGCAGTCACTGAATTTCACCACTTGAAGGCTATCTTCCAAGAAGGGTCTGAACTAGGATAGTAGCAGGTCTTCAGAACTATGCGACTTCAACTAGGCAACTAAGCGTTTATGTGGCACCTTGTGGAGGGTTTACTCAAGGCCAAAGAAAAGACTGTTTACAGATGGGCCGCAGTCGTGCCTGTAGCATTGTCTAAATAGTCGGGAAGGCAGGTAGCACGTGAGCTGCTTCTCAAGAAACCGTTTTGTGCTGAAGAAAGTAAACGACGAGTCGTCATGTATTCGACGACTTCCCTCACAATCACCTTTACCATAATTCTAGATACCGCTGACGTGGTGGCTGTAGCCTAGTAGTCTTCAGTGTTAGGTTTTGGTCCATGTTTATGTTTAGGAGATATATATGACGATATCCGGCTCGCTGGGTAGTTGCCACCAGAAGGCTTCAATGGGTTAGAGGTATGTATTTGCCACCGCTTTCCAGCAAGATGGTTGAGACTCTATCAGATCCTGCACCGTATGAAGCTGAAAGCGACGTGATTGCAAGCGAAACGTTTTGTTGAGTGAAGAGCACACTACTTATAGAGGAGTTTGGTAGCGACGGTTCATCAATGAATTCAGCCATTTCCACGCGTGTAAACAGTGAGCAAAATGATGGCCAAGAAGCCCGTAAATTTGAAGCTTGTTTTTGTAGAGGTGTCCATTATCCGGGAATACATTAGGGGCATTTCGTCTAGAACTTCTTATCCGGGACTTCACCCCTTTTAATAATGCTTTAGTACTGCCGAGTTTAATGTAGCGAATGCGTTCCTGGTTAAGAACACCTAATCGCCTATCCGCATAAAATATCCTACATAGTTGTGGGCATGATAGATGACGAAAAATCATTTGACCTACAGAAACTGACCGGCATGATCGCGGGTGCAGTTGCGTACCGGCGCAGAGATAGGGTCAATTTTGTGTTTATTCTTCTCTTTTGACAGTACTGGAGTAGCTAAGTCGTGAGCGTTTTTACTAATACTCGGAGAAGAGATAACAGAATTCTTTGGTTGGGCTGCTGATAAAATAAGGAATCCAGAGGGCTCGGAAACTCTTGTGTTCTTTCCACTGGGCATATTTGTAGCTCCTGGACGGAACCATCCTTGTGTTGTGGGCTGAGATGACGCCGATATATTGAGGTTAACAAACACTACTTTGTTATCCATACCTGAGAATTATGCACTTCGAGCTCGGTCTGAGTGATTCCGCCAATAGCGGCTAGGTCCAAAGCTCTGTGATACCCGGTAGGGTGCCTTGCACGTTATTTCCAACCCTGTGCTTTCAAAGTGAATGAAGTATTTTCAAAGTTTTCTGGTCTGCTGATCGGTTGCCACTTTGTATCTGATGTGTTGAAGCCACAGCATGTAGTTATTGCCGTGTATGGTAATGATGCCACATGAGCGAACACGTCTGTCGGAATCTTGTCGTAATCCATTGGGGAACAGATGCTCAGTAGGTGCATAGATAAATATTTAACTTGGAAGTAGTATTCATCATGGACTGACGTCGGTTGGAGAACCATTGGAAATCTGGGAGCACTGGACAGGTGTTTCGTCCCAGTATGGGACTCCTCAGCAGTGCGCACCCATGACCCGGCTGGGGATCGAACTGGGACGAAACAGCTGTACAGTGCCCCCGGATTTCCAATGGTTCCCCGACTGGCGTCAGCCCATGATGGATACTACTTCGAAATTGAAAAACTCACCATTCATCTCAAAATAAATATTTTATTCTCGCACTAGTATTGGACATGAGAAGACAGCTTACAGGCATCATCACACTGATATATACCGGTAGATGTACGAGATTTTACGGGACCTGAATGATACGGAAGGGAAGTCATTAAATTTGATTAAAAACAAGGTTACACAGGTTATGAAATGAACAAGAAATGCCACTTTTCAGCATGTACAGAGTGTTAGAGATTAGACCGTCTTCAGTCATACTTTCTTTTTTCAATATTAGTGCCGCCAAGCTGGCACAAAATTCCGAATTTACGTTTCAGACAGTTGACATGCTTGATTCGTCTTCGCAATGCGTCTCTACGCAAGATAAACGTCTATTTCCCATTAGTTCTTATACTTATAGCCTCGGGTACTTCACTCCCCATGGGAGACAGATAGAATGTGGAATTTTTGCGTTAACCGGCGGTGTCTCAGTAACTTACTGGGTTTCGAGGTTGAACGTTGTGCATTTGGGGCCTCAGATATAATATGGATGGTGCATCCTCCTGCTTTACCATGTGGTCTGTTGCATCTAATCATCCCTTTCCTGGAAGAGTGCTGAACCTCTCGTCAGCTTACAACCTCTCCTCTAGTTCTGCATGTCCTGAACTTAAAGCCAGATAAGGAAGCACTTCATCTGTCTTCCAAAAGTTGAAATTATATAGACCTGTCCAGAACTCAGGGTGGCGAGAAGTCACACACCACCACCCATTCATTGAGGAATATTTATTAGCTAGCAAGGAAAGTCGCTTCGATTGCGTAACTCACGGCTGCCTTGAAGATAAATGACGCCTAGGATCTGTTATTATTCAGCCTGTTGATTGTTTGCGTTACATTACAGCCTTTTAACAGCTTTAACATTTTTTGCTTGCTTTTCTGAGAATAAAACCGAGTGTCAGCAGCTCCCATAGAAAGAATAGTATCAGTGCCAGGAGATTAAGTTTTTCTGATCCATCACCCAACGTCCAAAGTTCCCCCGACAATTATATTCCGTCACCAAAGTTACCCATTCTCATGACCGATGCCTACGACATTGTCAATAATTCTAAGTCGGATATTCTGGGAATCTCGAAAGCAGCTCGGAATATTCAGATGGAAGATAGCCTGCCGTTGATGTTTGTCGGACCACAAAAAGCTCCCCGCCTGAAAATCTGATAAAATACGGGGGGATGGTCGACTTCGTAGCCAGTAAATTGGGCAATCGGATGCCATACTTCTTTAATTCAATAGTCTACAATATTCCTGACAACTTGCCACCAGAATGGGTCAAAAGTCCATGTATTTACGAGTATGTAGTGTAACGGAAAAATGATCCGAAAATCCTCCCTGATCACCCTATTTGATGGTATTGAAATTTGTTTGAATATTCTCACCCTCGTTATGGATGGCGTGCCTTTGACTCCAGCCGGTGTAATGTTATTTGGTTGTTTGACTGTCTTCCTTGACTTTGCACTCAGCATTTCCCTTGTATGATTGAGACTTACCATGAATGCTCCACTTTCCCATTGTGTGATGCTGGACTATTGACAGCGTGACGTTGTTTTACTGCGCCAGAAATTTTGTTTTGATTCAACTTACGGTTGTGCTGTGATTTGGCTGCTCGTCTTTTGGCTACCTACTGGAAACGTTTATTTGTTGACTTCCAGTATGTGTTTGCTCCCTAGGACGCTTGGATGTATGGTTACCGAACGGCATTGTTGAAGCACTTTTGTATTTTGATATAGCTTATTGTTGCTTTGATAGTACCACAGATTTTGTTACGAATCTACCACCGATTTACTACAAACCGTGTTTTGATATTTCGATCCAACCTTCGACTGTGCGTCACTCGTGGAAGTTCGGAAGCTACACAGTAGGAGGCAGGAACTGGTCAGATTCGCGTTAGCTGGCACCGCCTAATTATTTCCCGAGTTCAGGCCGAGATAATTGGATTTTGGCCGTTACATGTGGTCCGATTGAGTGTGCCCGTAGGGTTCGTCACCCACGGAAATGAGCAAGCAGGCTCCATCTCCCGTCCTATTTTGGTTTTATTGACTGTGCAGCGCAAGACTCTTCTCCGATACGCGGAAAATAATGGCATCCACAACGCTATACGGTAGGGCTAAGGTAGTTCATAGCCCATCGACTTTGCAAGCTCTACGGAAACCACATTATACAGATGGTGGACGGCAACCAACGAGTCACAAGGGTGAAAAGCTGACCGGTACTCTACTGACTCTTGCTTCTCCCGAGCTATCGATAAGAAGCCCGTAAACAAGGCATTGAAAGAAACAAATGCCGATCTCATACAATCAGAAGGGGATATAGATTCAATATCCCCAGGTCTAGGTGGCCACTCAGGTCGTGGTGACGCGCTTCAGCCATCCAAAGCAATCAGTCCACACATTTCACAGAGGTATAAGAGTCTCCGCAAGCCACCTCCTCTGCCGAATGCAGCATCTCTAGGCCCCGTCAAAGACAATAGGTCTACGGGCACAACCCTATGGAGGTCTAAACCTTTCGGTAGCAAGCAGTACTGTTCCGTTATAAACAGGTATCTTAGTCATCCGTTGTTGCCTAACCTGACGAATTTCCACCAAGTCGGTTTGTTTCCGTGCAAATATAAGTGTAAAGACGCCTCTCGCACAGCACGGGCAACAACCAAAACACGGTTCACCTCCCTAACTGTGGCAGCTCAAGCAAAGCACACCAACACAAGCCCAGGCCACCCTGACTAAGGAATAAAGTTTCCAGAAATAAGTACAGGTTTTTCTCAGCATACCCGACCTCACATCATCCGTCTTCCCAGCAACTTCAATAGCGCGCCCTCAAGGTATTTCAGTTCACAACCCAAAGCTACAAGACCTGCAGCTATCTTCCAGAATGTTCGGAGAAAGACGCCTTATTTCTGTCCTGGTCATGGCATAAAAGCCAGCGTATGCAACACCTATCAAGCGTTCTCCAAAAGATCTAGGCTTCAGAAGGTCCCAGAAGATCCATACTTTTTAGGGCTTCACAAAATAATGGACGTGATGACACGCTCTAGTCATCTGGTATCGGGTGTAGTCGATAGCCAATTCAGTGGCAAAAACAGTGACATCCCTAATCCCCCAGACAGATTAATGGCCAGTAGTCGTTTGGGGCAACAGGTGGTGGTCCTGCATGCAACACTACGAAACTTGCCCATCCTATCATCTCCTACCCCATGTCCTGCAGACTCAGATGATCATCGTAAGGGAGAACCTTTCTCCAATCCTGTAGGTGAACTGGCCCTTTTCACAGCTCCATCGCAATTCTCTGTTCTTCTGTTTAGCTCATGTCCTGTTTGCGACAGCCTAAATTATCCGAACTTTTAGCTTGCTTGATGAAACCTTGCGGCACTCCAACCACCAAAAGCATGTACGTTGGACATTTCCAACCGCTTGCTCACATTAGACAACTGTAGTTCGCATCGCGGTGACCGGAAATCTTGCAAAAGTGGAGATCACATTGTTTATGTTCGCTCTGATCTTTCATTTTCGACTGCCCTCCCGCAGGGTTGGGACCTTTTAGATGATGCCGTATTCATTATTGTTAGCACTCGCCGACGTTACACAACTACTGTTGGTTGCCCATATGGGTCATCGCAAGACGAACTTATAGTTGGTGAACGTATAAATGAGATGTTCAAGCTGCTGTCGTTCCTGCCCGCCTGCACACCAGCGGATGAGGGTTTACCGTATCAGACGTCATGTAGAGGCCACTTCAAGGGTCAACTTGTTTCATTTATCCAAGGTTTTTAAAGAACATACCACATTTCACCACACACGCCACGAGTAAATTCCTGGAAAGTGACTACAGAGTTGTAACTCGTCAATTCCGTTCAACATATGCTGGCACTCCTACATTACTTAGGTCACAACACTCGTTCGCAGGAGTTTTGTCAACGTCGGTCATGTTTGCAATGCTTAATTTCTCTGTAGACTGGAACTAATTCCTTTGCTTCGACTGTCTCAATAATTGTTGCACACGTCTACCTTTATTCAAACTGTTGTCACTTTTCCGTAGCCATAAAGAAGGCACAAAGGCTGCGTATTACAGGTGTGAACTATATCCATATCACATTCAGGCGAAAACTAAGGAGAGTGACCAAAGGGTGTTCGCAGCCCGTGACTTTTCTGCAGTCCCTAGCATTCACGCAGTTTTCATTGGCTTAGTAGTTTACAGACAAGCGAGTGAAACCGTTGCTGAGAACAAAATTCTAAATCATGCGAACAAAACCTGTCTTCTTGCTGCTTTCCTGAAGAAGACGCTTTGTGATGGACCTCATCGACCGAATGCTTTGAGAGTAGGCACCAGCGCGTTATAGGCCCCACGAAAGTATGTGAACCGCCAAGCGAAACGTTTGCCCTTTTATTCACTGATTGTAACCACAGGCTTGCAACTCTCGACGGTACTGCGGCATCCGAAATCTCGGAGGTAGAGTTCAACACAAACAGCGCAAGTGATGCGATTAAGTCGGCGAAACCCTCTCTTAGCCACTAAGTAAATGGTTTACCTTGCGTTTTCATTAAAATTGGCAGCGCAGACTTCCCTAGAGTGCTCGCAAAGATTTTCAACCCTTCCATAATTTATAGCACCTTCCTAACTTCACGGAAGACCGGTCACATTTGGGCGTGCTTTAACAAAGATTCAAGACTGAAGAAAATAACTACCTCACCAAGATAACATCTGTCCTTTCACGTGTTGTGGAGGAAGTATTGAGGAATGCAATCTTCCGTCATCTTTCAGTACATGAACCTATGTGCTCCCATAGGCATGGATTTCTGTCGAAGAGATCTTGTATTAAGTGTCACTTAGGGTCCTTTGGCCACGTAGTCAACGGTAGAGATGGGGGAAAAGTGGTTGTCTCCCTGTAGCCCTATCTTTCCAAGGCTTTTAACAGATTAATTCACCCTTACCTCCCTCATAAACCAAATTCCTTTGGGATAACTGGCAAGTTGCGTAAGCAAATCGGCTCATTTCTGGTGACCACAACGAAGTCGCCAAGGGGGCTCACTCTTCACTTCCAAGAAATATCGCCAGTGGAATAATCTATTGCTCTACCCTGGAATCCATTCTCTTTATAATGTATATAAATGAAATAAACCACTTCTTTAACTTGGGGAAAACCCTTCTCTTTGCAGATGACTTGGAAGTGGTGTATATCTTTTACCGTGATCATTGTAGCAAAATCCGTGCCGCAAACAAAGTGATCTTCAGAAACCATGTAGGTGGTGTGACATGTGGCTGTTGCCTACCTATACCCGAGGGTCTGGCATTGCGCTCTTCATTGAGGAGAGTTCGCCAACTAATCTTGTACTCCACTCCCTTGCACTCCAGTGGTTAAGTAGCATCTGCGACCTTGGAATGGGACACTCCGATGGCCCTTTTTGCGTGACACGCTATGGCAGGGTGCTCCACACCGCACCGCCCCAACAACTTCATTCACCGAAATTTTCGCCTCGGTGAAACTCAGACGGTTCTGCATGGGACGTATGTGAAGCCGCTACTAGAATACCGTCCCGCCGTCGTTAGTTGCCCTTGTTATACTGGTAGCCAGAAGACAGACAAACCCCAGACATACTTCGTCAGGCTTATTTCTCCCGATGTACCATGCAGAGGCAGGTGTCACACCATTTGAACAGAGATTCCCTAGACACACTGCCACGTGCATTGAACCCGCTTAAATCTTCAATTTTTGCAATGCGATACGTAAATACTTGGAACAGATTTCTATCAGATTTCCGATGCATGAAGAATACACCCCAGTTTCAATCAACCTAGAACTACTACATCGATGAACTTGAGGTATGTAAGGTTCTTAATCTACCTTGCAAAGGCGATAGCAAGTTCCTTATCAGTCCACCAAACATCGGGATCCCAACACGATATAGTCTGACACAACTACCACAGAACCTCGTCTTCGTGATCTCATGCCATTTTTACCTTTTAAACTCTAAAATATCAAGCAACTTTAACCGGAACATTTTGGTGCAGTTAATACATGGTTTCAAGGATGTGTGCTTGAAGCCACACAGTACGCTCTGCTAAATGCCTGCGAGGAAAGTCCGCATACGTGTACCCCATCCACACAACTGGAAATAGTGTGCCAACCTGCATAGTCGTGTTGAAGTTGTCTGCCCCCATAGGCAGGACAGTTCTGTGAACATAGGACTAAATACCCTATACAGCCGGATTTTCTAAGCTGACCCTAGTCAGAAGGAGGAACTTGGGGAACGAAAAAATATCTGCGCCGAGGTCATCATACGGTATGAAATTATCGTTTCATTCCTTACTGTCCTGTGGGTGTTCGTGGCCATAATGTCTCCGATGCCAGTTATTGGTCCTAGCCTTGATGCTCCTCTGGCTCAGGTTTGCATTGGTACTCCTATCCTCTTCTGCAAATAAACATTCTGCCCACTACCATAATTTCTTTCTGCAAAAGCTTGTGGTCTACAGATCATGTGGCACTGTTAGTCGTTTTTACGTGACAGATCAGGCTGGACTAGGACGAGTAGAGTCACAGCGATTGTGAGTGTTGCCCGCCATGCGACGCATACCGGGAGATGATGGGGCCAATGGTACGCGCCCTGTCCTAGCGAGCCAAGCGTAGGCTGAAAATGCTTTTTAAGGCTGACAGCTTCGTTCAGCGTAGTGTGAGGATATTTGAAAGCAAAGTAAGAAGATGGGGAGATGGCGATAACTGACCAGAAGGCATGATGGCGAGGAGATAAACCCGAACCACCCTTGCCTGCATGGGAGCCTCTTTATGCAACTCATGGCCCTCGTACTTACCATAAGAGACATGTTTGAAGCGTGCGTTACATCCTTCGGGCTTTCCCTGTGCTTTTGGATTTTAGCAATCTGGCTACGATACAGTTACATTTTTCGCCTGTAAATTAAAACTTCTGAACATATACGTCATCCGCTAACTGTTGCTGTCATTTTCTCCGCAACCGTTGGTTGCATATCTCTGGTTTCCATCAATACGTGAACTTTGGTCTGGACTTCAGTGTTCTTCGCCATTTGATGGGAAGCTGTAGCATCCCGCTGCTTTATCTAACAGTTTACTGCAAAAGCTGAGGTTGACAGACAACCAATAACTCTAATCTGTGTTGCAGATAGGTCTCCAATCTTGCTATTTTATTGTCAGACAGTAAATCATTGCTTCTTTATGTCCGTGCCCTGTAGCCTTAACATGAGTAACGCCATTGCTGCCGTAAACAAACCAATCCATAAAGTTAGGAGATCAGAATTTTCGAATCCGTCACTAGGGTCTGAAGATGGCTTATTTACTAATGGTCCTTCTGTCGGTCTGTCTGACGTCATGGCTGACGTATATAATGGTGTTATTGCAACAGCGCAATATCGTTGACAACAGTAGTGCAATTGCTGAACTTTAGCGCAAACTAGACTGTCTTACACCTCTGATTTGCCTACTCAACCCTACAACGGACTTATCAGTGGATAACCTTATCAAGTGTGAAACATTGGTGAGCGTTATAGCCACTGAAGATAGCAAACGATTGACTTCGTCGCACAACTCCATTGTCTTCAATGTCCCTGATAGTTTTCCATTAAGGCGTGTTGAAAATGATCTCCTCCAAGCCTGTGGTTTGCATGAATCTAGTTGCACAGTCCGGCGTCTTAGGAAAAGGGCCAGTAAATACCCCTGTCCAATATTATTCCAGTTCAGCTCACTCCTTGATGCGAGACACTTTTGTGGTTCACAGAAATCTGTAAGACTCTTAAGAAGCCGTGAGAACGTTAGGGTACTTCCGGATCTTACGCCATGTCAAAGACGGACACGTGTTTCGAAACCTTATGAAGTCCCTCTGGAAACTTCATCAAAAACAATGGCCACCCAAAACATTCTGGCACCTGGGAGTCAGCTCCTAAACCAGATGACTTTGTAAGTGTAGATCAAAAGAGGCCGACCGAGCATGTTGTTGCAGGTGCATCAGTTGCTACTGTTTCACCATCCAACATGGTAGTAAATACCGAAACTGAGGTCAAATCTCCGCCAGTTATGCAGATTTATTCTCAGATGATGTTGATATGGATGGCAACGGTAATGATGCGTCCGATATGCACCATATTCCTCTGAGTTTATCGATGAAGCCTGCATCACCCATGTGCAGTTACGCTGTTAAGCATTTACCGCCCTCAAATACTATGTTGACCTCTGGGTGTATTGACAATGCACGGTCACATAGTGCCATATTTCGAAAATCCAAACCTAAAAGTCCCAGTTCGAGTATACTGACAAAACCAATGGCACAGAAACGTTTTAGTTAGCCCCTAGGTAACTATATTCAGACTGTTAAACCTAATGGTTATAACGCCATTCGAAGAGTGACCCCGTTTCCTTACGCGGACACATTCAAGACGTCCACCGACATGACACCAAGTACTATGGCACCCTCACTAACCAGCAGAAAAGTAGGATTCATACACCAAGGTGGTAAAAAGAAAGGGAACATGCGTAAGAATGTTCAGAACACAAACGCCTCCCATTGTCATGAAAACAAGAGCTACAGGAGAAACGATAGGTTTTTCTCCTCACACCCATCTACACAACATGCAAATCCAATATATGCTTGCCCCGGTACAACGATATCACCTCCTTATCGGAGACGTGCTGTTCAGATGCAGCCTCTGATACTGGCTCCCCAGCATAGTGCACCCCACTCCTTCCCATGCAGGAGTGAAACCACAGATTCACTTGGCTCAGTTCCGCAGACACCCATACCCGGGGCTCATTCTGAAACCCAAATCTTTGAGGACTTCAAAAACTATTAGCGCGTTTTGCAGTTCAAATGATGACGCTGTCGAATCAGCTATTTTCGACCCTAGCTCACAACCGCTACAGTGGTGGGGAAGATGTTACGCCAACCTGGCATCCTGCCAGCTCATATACAGTGGGTCAACACCTAACACAATAAAGAACATTAGTAGCACCCCTGTAGTGTCTTATTCTCCTTTTATGTCCCCGAAATTAAGTTCTACCCCATTTTCCTCACCACTACACTTCCAACTAACCTGCGAGAAAATGCTTTCCGAAAACAGGTTTAGGTACTACTGCTTATCCAATTCTTTAACCTTCTGTCTGATTAACGCTCGTTCCATACGCAACATAATAAGTGAGACCACTATGTTGCCGATTATGCCTAACCCCTGCCTAATATTTACCACCGGATCTTGGTGTACTCCGGATACTCCTAATAGTGATGTCTCCGTCGACAATTATGCCCTGTTTGGGGGAGATAGATATATTAGTAGAGGCGGTGGTTGCATCATTTATATCAGGTTCGACATTGCTACCGTAAATGGTAGCACTCCAGAACTCCGTTAGCTCAGTGACTCCGTGTAGGTAGTGGCGAAATTCCTAAATGATATAACCATCCTCTTAGGGTGTGTCCACCGTCCCCCTTGCTCTACTGTAGATTATGAAGACAGGCTTGCAGAAGTGTTCACCCACGTAACAACACTGCCCTACTCCATGAAACTTATGTGCGGGGACTTTAATATGCCTGGCATCAAGTGGCAGACACTTACTTCTCCTAGGCGGTCTGATAATTTTATTAATGTGTTGGATTCTGGAGGATGGCGCCAACATGTAATGCAACCAACTAGACATAATAGCATACTTGACCTAGTTTTCACGAATGGATTATTGCCTTTCACCCTTCAAGTCGGTCCAGATTCCCGAGCAGTGATCACGGGGTAGTGTTTGGTGACTTCCGACCATTTCCCAGAACTACGTCACCTTCCACGTCAAAAGCAACCACAGTTAGATGATATAAAAATGCCATCTGGGAAGAGATACAATACGTGTTGCGATGCTTGGACTGGGGTTCTTATTTCACCAGTAGCTCAACCCATGAACTAAGTGACATCTTCTACAGTTCCATGAATGTAATTCACAATCGTGTTGCTCTGGAGGTATCAGTGTTAATTAGAAAGCCGAAAGTGAATTTCATTTCTGAAAATGTGCCTATCAGCATGCGCAGACATGCCAGAATATTCTATCGATCTGATGACTTTTCATCCCTTTTATCACTGAAAATTGCTCGTGAGAACTTCAAATCAAATAAGTTACTGAAAGTAATCAAGAGGGAAACTAGCTGCAACGCACAAACGGGCAATGTTCGATCATTGGTGAGAATTCTAAAATCCCGTGCAAACTTATCTAGAATTATTCCCAGTAATCTGATCATAGATGGGGACATTCTTTATGATGACCCAAATAAGATCTGTCAGCTGTTTAGTAAACATTATGCAAGCCGCTTCACGCACGAAGATAGTGTACTAAACATACAAATGCCCATTCCACCACACCACTCACTAAGTAATGTTTCCTTTACACAGAGAAAGATAAATGATGCGGTTGCTTCACTAAAGGACTCATACACTGCCGGACCCGATGGGATCCCGTCTGTTCTCCTCAAGAGGGGTGGTGAAGATATACCACTGATCCTCATGAGGCTATTCTCAATATCCCTCACTGAGGCATGCTACCCTGACCGCTGGAAGCTGTCTACATATCTCCCACGTATAAATCTGGGCCGACGTCAGAAATTCAGAATTATCGTCCCATAAATATTGCATCATCAGTCTCTCGTATCATGGAGAAGGTGGTTGCGCAAGAAATCAATGATTACGTGGCTGTGCATCAGCTTCTTTCCCCTGTGCATCATGGTTTCTTAAAAGGTCGTTCATGTAGTACTGCCTACTAGATTATTTTGAGGAGGCCGCCTGCAGACGAGATGATGGCCTTTTCGTAACCGCTCTATTTTTTGACTTCAAAAAGCATTCGATAAAGTACCTCATAATCGGTTAATTCTTAAGCTTCAATCATTTGGAATTAGTGATCCTCTATTATCGTGGATGAGCTCATTCCTTAGGCAGCGTACTCAAATAGTAAAGTTCAGTCAAACCTATTCCTCCCCACAGCCTATTCTGAGCGGCGTCATTCAAGGTAGTGTATTGCGGCCCTTACTCTTCCTCCTTTACATAAAATGATATTTCTGACGTGATAAAGTATGGTAAACCCTACCTGTTTGCTGACGACTTAAAAATCGTGTATAGCCTCCCCCACTCATCACTAAGTGGGGGTTTTAATAGAATCCAGGAGGACCTGACTAATTTGTTTGCTTGGAGTGAAACACGGCAACTTCCACTTAACTCTAGTAAACGAGGAATTCTCTGTTTCAATAACTCCTATCCAAACGTCAGCTTACACCCTGGCTATTCTGTGCTGCAATCTTATAACTCAGTACGTGATTTAGGTATTAGGTATTCTCGGAACTTGATGTTTACGGAATATGCCCAGTCACTTGCCTCCGAGTGTAGGCGCTCAGTTGGCCTTTTGCTTAAACACGTACATACCACTGAGGCTAGACTGCTTTTATGCAAGGTAATGATCCGCCCAGTACTTGAATATGGCACAATCATCTTCAGCAATATGTATGCTTCGGATAGGATGCTAATTGAGAATGTTCAAAGAAAGTTTACCCACTGTGTACTGGGCCGTCACGAGGAACTTGATTATGAGGGAAGATGTAATAGACTAAAAATTGACCCACTTTGGATAAGACGCCTTTAGCTCAACCTTAACCTATTTTTCCGCCTTTTGCATGGCATTGCTCATGCCTGTTGCGCTCCTACTTTTAAGCCTATGTCTTCATATAGTCTACGCAATCGTGAATGCACTGTACCTGTAGAAAAGCACCGCCTTAAACTCAGGTCACGATCCTTTATGTTACAGTACAGCAAGCTATGGAATAAGCCTTCACATTTTATTCGCTCTTGCACGTCCATTTCAGTTTCGATGCCTACTCAACGAATTCTTTCTCACCACGGATATCTATAAATTTCTTGACATTCATATTATGTCCCCAAATACGAAGCATGATGGAGCAATCGGCACATAACAATGGCCAAGCCATTGTGTCCACTGTCAACGTACTCATACCTCTAAATGTAAGAATCGGTTTTATTAAAGCCCTGAAGTTCCTTTAATGCGGATGGCCTTACGATTGCATACAAGGGTATGAATACCGGCTCCTCTCCATGTAATGAACTTAAAGAATACTGTTTTTTCTGAAAGCCACTACGGTACACCCCCCCCAAAAAAAGACGACTTAATAACCCTATAATGGAAGGGCTATGTAGTTGACTTAACATGTATACATGAAAATGTACATCAAGTCCGAATAAATCAAAAGAGGATGGGGATTTTTCTCTCCTCCAAATTTGACAGCGTAGTAATCTGTATTTCCATATCTGCTCGTGCCTCTCCTTTCTTTCCCCATTTACAGAAACAGCTGCAAGTCGACATTCGACGTTCAAATTCAGTATGAACGTGATTGCTTTATGGGAATAACACCTGCTCATTGACGCCAATAATTATTGGACTGCTCCCACTCTTTCGCAAATTCTGGACCATCTTCAAGATTAACTCACCTACTCGTCATAATTTTTCTTGCGACGAACCGTCTGACCATTCCCAACAGTATTAGTAGCAGAGGCATTATGAACAGATGATTAAACCAGAGACCAATTTATATATATGTTGGCTCAGGACATCAATTACATCTTCTAGTACTCTGTACCAAGAGACCTTTTCATATGAAACTTACTATGCATCAAATACACCTCTCGAATTGTGCCGCGTACGCCAATACAAAATATACCCCAAGTCTACGTATAAATAGTGCCACTTGGACTACTGACTGTTTCAACATCTATTTTCATCCAATACAACAAGTATTCCCAGCAGAATTAATCTATATCACCTTTAAACGTAACATGGTGACCCGGATATGCATTGATATAGCCATACACGTTGGTTATATAACTGTGGATACTTTATTGTTACTCCAGATTGTATAGATGGGTCCTTTGTGGTTAGCAAACTAAAATTTAAAGACCATTCTAAGTAATAAACTGTTATATTACTAATCAGCAAACTGTGCGAATGGACTAACAACGCCGGTTGGTTACAACGCAAACTTTGAACACTGCGCGCTTTGATATTGATAATGGAACCTATCTATGTGATGGGAGATGGCAATCTGTGTCCGTCTCATGAACTTCAGCAAATTTCAATAAGATTATGCACTCTGATGACTTGATATGTAAATTATTTAATACTAGATACTTTCAAAAATTATGAATTTGACGGTGCTTGTAAACTGGTATCCCTCATGTTAAGCCTGTTAAATGAAGGCGACATTTACTATTATCTAAACTTTGACACCCTATGTACGCTGTAAAGTAATATTTCCTTGTTCATTTCATAACTAGCAGGACCTTCGGCAGTTTTTAATGACATTCCATCAGTGCCACTCAGGGCTCAACTCTTGTAGGTATTTTGAGATGTATCAACGTGATGAAGCCTGTAAACTGGCTTCCCTCATGGTAAACTTTTTTAACGTGAGAATAAAACATTTATTTATTTATTTGTAACATAAAGTTATCTATTGGTGGTACCACCTCCATAGGTCCAGGTTTGGCCGTCATTAGAACTAAACAATCGGGCGACGTATCCTATCAGCCAGTGTCAGAGAAATGTCCAGAGTTACAACAACCAACGCATGGTCTTCGGTGGGTAACCAACAATGTTATGCATCACGTCACAATTGCGGGTTCACTTATGACATCTAAAGCACGCCGTCTGGCCCCGAATAGGCTCAAAACGGCAAAAGAGAATTTGACCACATGCTCGAACTAGGCATCATCAAACCCTCAAGTGGCGCTTGGGAATCACGATTCCATATGGTCCCCAAAAAGGATAGCAACGGCTGCGTCCAACCAGTGATTACCGAAGGCTTAACGCCAAAAAACACCGGGCCGCTACCTGGTTCCTCATGTTTGCGACGTGACCGCAACCTTATGCGGATTGGACAGATTTTCCAAAATCAATCTGGTCAAAGCGTATAATCGGATACCCAAGGCAGCAGAGGACGTCACGAAAACAGCCATTATTGCCCCCCTTTGGCCTGTCTGCACATGCCATTCGGTCTTCGAAATGCAGTACAAATATTCCAATGCCCTATGGATGATGTCTTCCGTGGCTTGAATTTTGTCCACGTCCACATCAATGACTGTCTCATTGCGGGTCCAGATAAGGGAACACAACTTAGACATTTTTGCCTCGTATTCAGTAGACTGGGAAAACACGGCATCGCAGCCAACTTGCAGAAATGTGGAACAGGAGTTGAGTCACTCGGCTTCCTTGAGCATACCATCGGCAACAAAGTTATACACCCATTGAGAGGTAAAGTGGCGGCTATCATGAAGTGTCCAGAGCCGACCACTATGAAGCAGCTCCGCACTTTCAATGGCCTGGTAAGTTATTGCCGAGGGTTTATCCCCAACTGTGCCTCTTTCATGAGATCAATAACAGATCTGCTTCCAGGGACTGCAAAGTTCATAATTCAGGGCAACGTGGCTGGACTTGCCTTCTCTAGAGTCAAGGAAGCCATTTCAAGTGCAACCGCGCTTACGCATCATTACCCCAATGCTCCTTTGAGTACTGCTGTTGATGCATCCGACTCAGTAATTGGAGCAGTTTTGCAGCAGTTGACCGACAACGAGTGGCAACCTTTGGCCCTCTCGAGGCGGCTGCAAGACACGGTACATTTGGCAAGGAACTCCTAGCTATATACTGTTCTGTACGCCATCTTTGACATTCGGTGGAAGGTCGTGATTTCATTACTTTTACAAACCATAAACTGTTAACCTTCTCTCTTGGGTTGACATAGGACAAATTCTCCCGCGTGAGTCGCGACAACTGGATTGCATTTCCCAGTTCACGTCAGATATCCGCCACATTTCTGGAGCAAATAACTCCATAGCAGATGCACTATCACGACTAGCTTCGATAAACCGTATCAAGGGTGTTAATCTCGTTGAGCTGGCTCGGCGTCAAAAGGAAGACCTTGAGCTGCAACATGGGTTGTCGTCCACAACTCTTAAGCTACGGCTGTGTCCAGTAGGATCAGGCAGGGATATAATGTTGCGCTATGTCCCTGCTAGTTAACCACGCTCAATAGTTCCGGAGAGGTGTCGACGTAATGTCTTCAATACGTTGCACAAACTGTCCCATCCAGGTGTACGAGCCACAGTTAGGCTTATTGCACGGCGTTTCTGCTTGCCATGAATGAGCAAAAACGTTGAGGAGTGGGCTATCATGCTTAGCGCGTCAAAAGCATGCAGTCGTGCAACACACGAAAACCCATACGGTTCTGTCCTAGCCCCAGACATGCGTTTCGACCACGTGCATATGGACCTTGAAGGACCTCTACCAGAATCTAATGGATGCACTTACCTTTTCACCAGTATGGATCGTTTTACGCGATGGCCAGAAGCAGTACCCATTAAGGATATTACTGTCTCTCGTGTTTTCGCATTCAGATGGATCGTGAAATCCGGATGTCCATCTTGCGCAAAAACCGACCGCGGGCGCCAATTCGAGTGCGGATTATTTCATGCTTTAACTGCACTTTTAGTTTGCACTCGGTTCCGAACGACAGCCTACCATCCACAAGCAGACGGCACAGTAGAACGTTTCCATCGACAGCTGAAAGCTTCCCTTTCGGCTGCAAATATACTTCAGTCAACGGAGGCTTTGCCTATGGTCCCACTACGTTTTCGTAGCCCGTTGAAGGCTGATACTGGATGCACCTCTTCAGAACTGGTCCACAGGACCACTTTTCACCTTTCAGGTGAGTTTATTTCCCCTTCGACTTTCAAACATGTTTTCGACGGGAAGTCTTACGTGAATGGGCTTACAAACGCAATGCGTTCAGCCAGGCCTACTCCTACCAGTGTCTTCTTTCACCGCGTTTCAAAAAAGACATCACACGTCTTCATTCTCCACGATGCTGCTCGTCGACCACTTGAACCATCTTATGATGGACTATTCGGAGTGATCAAGCGGCGTGAGAAATTCCACATGATCGGGGGAAACGGATGTGAAGATACCGTTAGTATAGACCGCTTGAAACTAGCTTATTCCGGAGGCAACCCTATCAAAGTGCTGTTTCAGCTCACCATAACCGACAGTCAGATGGCCCAACTATCAAAATTCTTGGCAACGTGCCTGGTAAGGCACAGATACAACAGTCACCAGCGCAACAAAAACACGACCAGGTCGAACCGTCAGGTTCCCTGAGTATTTAAAGTCATATCCAATTAAGCAGTGTAAAATAAATTGTGACAACCATTTTTCTGATTCCAAATTATTTTTTAGGGGCTCCATCTTTTATCTATTGGGAATGCGAAGGTCATACATTTTAACCTTTTATATCAACTTTTTTACTGCCACGTAATGAAACTTTTCCAAAAAATGGAAACAAGCATAAAATCCATTTTCGATACGTTTATTTGTAAATGTTTCCCGTTTTTCCGAAACGTTTTCGTGGTATTGAAGACCTTTATTTTTATTCCAGCTGCCACGAGCGTCGAATCAAACGTCACAGGACACTGAGGATAGTGATCGACGTACACTTCGATTTATTGTATTTCACTTTTCATTCCCCATGGTACCCTGGAATAATTTCAAACAACCATGGGACACTTCTCGCGGTGAGCCCATTGGAAGAGTTTTGCCAGTGGAGAAACCAGTGGGTTTTTATTTCCGGCTAGTATCGTCTTAGGGTCCTCACGAACCCACTAGGGGGGGAGTGATCTGTAGCGTCACGCAGTTCTTCACGGCCAATTGCCTAGGGTTCAACGAGGTGCTGATAGTTTCACCGGACTCGTTAAGCCAAAGGCACCCAGTCAAGCATCCTTGCCATTTGGCACGCAGTCGTGTTGCGTTGCACTGCTCGTAATCGGCCCTGTGGCCAGTTAGTTGGAACGTATCGGCATCTTGGTACGACCTGGCAAATATACCTTTCCACCCGACCACGTCGTTATGTTCTTTCTTGGCCTCATATTTGTGGGTAAATAACAAGTTCGAATAACTGGTGATTGGCTTCTGCGTCTATCAAATTCGCACCAAGACAATTCCTGAAGATTAAGTTGCACAGTGAAGTATTCACGCCTTTGGGCAATTTTCCATGGTGTTGATTGCAGGTGATCACCCAGCCAGTCGGCCGAAGCGTATGAATACTTTGTCATGGTTCTTTAAACGCACCATTCCTATCTGGCTACGTCATCGTTTTCTTTGTTGGTGTTGCACTTTTGGGTACTTTACTAGTGAGAAGAATTATTGGTTGGCCACTACACCTGTCGAGTTGGCTAGGGGAAATTTTCTTGTATATCTCTAACAGATTACGCTAATGGGATCCTATTCCTGGATGACCACAAACCTTAAGCTAAAGTGACGAAAATATATGCTGCACACGTCTCACACGTAGTGCCGTTCGATGGACAGTTCGGTCACACTATTTTTACCACTTCTCATCAATTTCTCAGCGCCCCACCTAAATTTCTTCACTAAAGGGCTTTCTTCACTTCGTGAGAATTAGAGCGATTTGGAGCACGCCCAGATGCTCTACACTAAGTTGTTTCATAAACTAAGTCACTCAACCTATACCCCCTAGAATGCGGATGATTGGGTGGTGACCTAATGGTGAAATGAGATATAGCGAGTGCCCTAAGTCATCCGCCTTACGATGCGTTGAGGCAAAGCTTCTATACTAATACCAGCGGCAAACGCCTAGAAGTTAGTCTTACTCTGTAAGACAGGCGTAACGTTTTCTGTCTAGGAGTCATCAACAGGGGATATGCGAGACAGTGGAGCTGGTCAAGCAATAGTGTCGAGGCCTTGGAAACGCAATCTAATAACCTCATTCGGACCACAGTATGGGCTTGTAGAACAAGTAATTACTAGCTGACTTTCTGCTTTGTTTATTCTTGGCTTCACCTCTACTTTCTCGGACGAAGGAACTAGCATTCAACTGATTCAAGATGCAAAACGTCAGTTTTCTGAAAAATCTCATTTCGTCACCAACGATTTATATCCATCTTAAAACGGGTACAGAGAGGAGCTACGATACGGTACAAACCTTAAACAGATCGCTTGGTTACTCCTAAGCCACATCCAGTACCGGAGGATCAGAGGAGGATATGATCATGATGTCCAACATTTCGCATGATTCCCCTCATATTAGCAGAATTCCACCAGGCCCAAATCAGAAACACCACCTTAGGGGTCACCAACTGAGGGCAGAACATGAGACAACCTGTACAAAGATCCGTGCTAACTTGTTTGCAGTTACAGTTTGTAAACTGCGGGACTCCATTACTTCCCCCTCCTTTCAAAAGGGGGTCAGACGCATACCTAGAGTCTTGTGATACTGGTGAGTTGTACTCAAGAAGTCTTCTGTTATCTGTAGATCAGAGGGAATAATGCTACCTTGAGATCAGATTAATTAATAATCAACTATCTTTATACCTTCAGGTTTCTCGAAACCAGGGAGATAATTGTGACCATTCCAAACATTGAACGTACTGCAACAAGACAGACGTATAACTCAAAGAACCATAGTTCACCAATTCTACTACACGAAGTTTCGACCTCTGAACTATCATAAAATTGAACATTGAAAAGTGCGACTTACAACAAATGCGTTATGGTTATTTCGTTGAGTGCTGTGATTATTGCGATCATTATATGTCTTACCACAATTCTACTGTATTGGGTATCGCTTAAGAAAAAACTTAAGAATGTGTTATTCATTGGGATATGTGATTCAGGGAAAACAACGCTTTTCTCTTCGATTGTCTACGGGAGTCCATCAACCACGTTTACATCACTCAATGAAAACGTCGCAAACTTACAAGTGAATAAAAAGGTATTATCTTATTCATAATCTACTTTAAGGCTCTTGTTCTTGTAGACGTTCCCGGCCATGAAAAAGTAAGAAACGAGATTATTCAAAAATACAAGGTGGATACTTTGTAAGTCCTTCGTAGTTGTTTTTCACTTCTAGAGCATTGATTTTCGTCATAGACTCAAAAACCGTTCAAAGCGATATCAAGGACATTGCCGAGTTAGTTTGTTTACCATTAAAAATCATGAATATTTTCTTTGTAGATTTCTATACAATGTGCTTGTTGACAAAGACTTTATTAAGAACCGTGCAAAACTACTTATAGCATGCAATAAACAAGATACTGCAACTGCGAAGGGTATCAGTGTAATCACTAATCTGTTAGAAAAAGAGTTGTAAGTTATCCAGTATGAACATTTCCTCATATTCTGTAACTCACCTAAGCATTGCGTCTCGGTTGTATAATGGCCAATGTAATAAGACACAGTGATATTATTGTGCACTTCCGTGTGTATGAAATTGCACATTAGAGTTCACAAGCATACTAGGGTTACCGTTGCTTACTAGACGTTATAGTGAACCATTTTTAATAAGTTGGCCGAAGTTCTTGTTCTCTGAGGTCTTAAAATGTCAAAAGCATCACCTGAGGAACAGTAAGACCAAAGCTAGTGGATCTAAATTTAGGGTGGGGGGGAATTCCTACTGCTGAATCCAGTAGCGTGCAAAAAACGATATGTTTCGAGCAAACCTATTTCATATTCCTTTCATCAAAGTGGTTTTAATATAATAAATTCGTTAAAAGAGTATAACCAATTCACTCAGTTTTGCTGTCACCCGTGGCTTTTTTAAAAATTTTGTCAGCCTTTTAACTCCGAATGTTCATAAGTGGCCCTCTGGAAGATAATAACTTTCATAGTGGTTCTAGTTTTCTTTCAGACGCAACTGTAGTAAGTAACTTTAGGTGCACGCAGTTGAGGAGTGAAGTCGTCCGCAAATTTTTACCACCACCTTCGTCTCTTCTTAACTTCATTTCTGTTTTGCATTGTCATCAGTTTTATCCATATTTTTCTATTTTCAATGAAAGGCAAAGTAAGATCTTGCATGGAAACCTACTGGTTAAATGTTATACAATAAAGACGTCAAAATCATAGGAAAGTGACTTCAAAGAACTACGAGAACGCATCAAGTGGACTAGAAGTCAGAAATAAAATAATTTCTCAGATTTGGCATACAGAGCTAATGTACTTGCACCACCGTGAATAATTTTGATCCATAAGACCTTTAGCAACTTGCACCATCTTTTGCTTTTTCCAATAAAAGGGCAACTATTCTGCACTGCGATCAGCTATGTTCTATTGTACGGCCCAGATATGACCGTTGACACTAGAAAATATGAGGATGTTACCTTTTTGAAAATAGGTTTCTCCGTAACAAGATTCGCTTGTAGTGTACACAAAGTGAACAATATTAAGGTTAAGCGCAGAATACCAAGCAAAACAGGCAAGTTATTTAACAAAGTTATGAATCTTAGCCAACTAATATGGCTTGTCGGTCGATAGCTACTATCCTACGTGGTGGCTGCTTTTTCCAGTGACGTAAGAAGTTAGTCTTTTGAACTACATCATATCAGAAAGGCATAACGGATAGCGGTAAAACTAAAAGCACTTGCCATCAGTGTAAGGAGCTTACAGTATGGTGAAGATCCGATGACAAAGTCGCACTACTGGCTGTAGTGAGTATGGATTTTCTTGTCTGACCGCTTGTTGCTGCCTACTTACTCCCTGGCTTCACTCGAAGTGTCAGCTACTGCAGGTTCAGACCGGTAAAAAGCCTGTGGGGGTCAGACTAAAATATGGCATCTGTCCATGAACCCTCTAACTGTTGGTCTGAGATATGTGAGTCAGGTCATTGGTGTCCTCTAGATATTGTGAATCCATAATTAGAGACTTAATTGATATGCTTCAAAATTGGCCAGTGACTCAAACCTATTCAATACTTATGTGGGGGTGTGAATCAGTGTTTTATGGAGATGATTATCACCCATTGGGTCGGGGGTTCGACCCCCCTCCGTCTACCGTTTGCGCAGTCAGTTAGTGCCACTAGCTCACACAATAGGTGTGGCTCATTGCCTACTGCATGTATGTACACAGGATGGTTGGTTGCATTTCGTTCATTCAATCTTTATCATCTTCGTAATTTGTAACACTTTGGAAATCATTTTTGGTCTTCTGTACTCATATACTTTTGCCTGCTTTAATGTCATACCTTTTTCATCCATTTCCTATTAATATGCTATAGTGTGGGATTCTCAGCGTAAACTATTGTGCCCTCGTATCTGTCTCTTTATGATCAATGGTTGGTTTCTGGAATTTCGAAGATACTAACAATTAGTGGCCATAATACAAGGGCCGACTATTTTTAATCTTCCTAACCTTACACAACTGCAGCTACGGGATGTGTAGGAGACGTTGTCCAAGTGTAGTTTCTCATTTAGTCGTAACAAGAAGTGTACATACAGGCGTGCCAATAGCATTAAGTTCTAATGAAGAATGTCCACTTGCCATTGAATTGTCCAATCAGATGGCTGTGTGAGGGCACAGGAATACTATAATGCTGGTGTCACCACCACATTCGTAGTGTAGGCTGCGTACCGTGAATCAGCACATTAGTAACGTACAAACCAGGCATAGAGTTCAAGGTGCATGAAGTGAGATAATTTGATAAACTTTTTAATTTCCATCGACGCAAAGGGCTGGGACATGAACATTTATCCTGTCGCATAGTGTTAGCTGTAGTGTGTAGATTGGAAGAAGGTTAGAGGTGGCCGAACTAAAATATGGCATAAGTACATGAGGTCTTTAACTATTAGTTGTAGCTGTTCAAAGAAGTGTAGGCTTCTCGGCCAGGGTTCATATAACAAACGAAATTGGTGATTAGAGACTACGTTATATGGCTCAAAATTTTTAGCGGAAGCATGCACACATTATCTTCATCCGGTTGCAGTTTAGTTTTTTCATCTCCCTTTTAAGCTTTCTTCTTTATAAGGTACAAAGTGACTTTTTATTTGGATGGTGTGAAGCTAAACCGTTACAAAGTAATGATTGAAGACTGTAATGCAGGTCATCATGATACGGGATAAAATATGTATTTACAACAGAAGATTAAGTTGAATTGCTGAGACATCACTTTCAACCTATTCTTTCCTTGTTAATTCATAACTTTAAATTGTTTTTATTGTCGCTCACCATAATGTTTTCTCCCACTTTATTTCAAATTGCAGTAAATGTCACTTTCACGTAGTTCACAACTGATAGTTCGTGAGTAATAAATTTTGATGGGTCCTGTATAGTCAGCCCACTTCCTTTCATATCAACTAACCCAATGAATACTAGTTAGTGCTAATCAGCTACATTGATTTTGTGAAAACGTGATAGCTTGCATGTGTGTCATTCTCTAAACAAGCAGTTTCCAAGAGGCTAAGAAACACCATAAACCTTCATTGAGATTTCGGAAAAATGTATCCATGATTAATATTACTTTACTATTGCAGGTAATCTAATTCTCGTAGCTCATTATATCAGTTTATTGAGTTTTAATCTTTTCCAAATTTTAGGAATACCCTTACTTTCACACGTACCGGTGCGCTTGCTGGTCTTGATCATTCCACTACAAGAACGCTAACTAAACCTGGAGTGACTTTTACTTTCTCTAGAAGTCGTTTTCCAGTTGAATTCGTCGAAATCTCTGCCACAAATAATATCTCTGTGATTCATAAGTGGCTTATGCAACTATGAGTTTTTTTGTAAAAACGAAGATTATGTTCATAACATAAATGTATTCGGATAGACAACTGTTTTACTCGTTTTATAACTCATTTTTACACGTAGTTTTGCACTCTCTTCTGAATTAGCACAACGGCATATATGTTGGGTTCTTTCATGATCACAGTCAACTATCACTCCGAACTTTGTTCAATGTATTTGTACACATTACCTTGATACATTGACAACGGAAAGTGCTTGCCGCGTAAACATTGCAGTTTCGTGGATGTAGAAACAATCTATTGGATTTTTGTCACTGCTAACCTGATTCTATTTTTGGATCACAACATGCAATATAAGTTGTTGACATATTCAGGTAGGGAAATTTTTTTTCTCCTTTAAAGATCTACCACGAACTTGAAGATCAATCAATCAATATCAACATAGGACCAGGCATCACTGCTTAATGGTCCGAGTTGCCACACCTCATATCACTACATCAAGTTGAAAGGTAATGAGGTGAAAGATGAAGATAAGAAAATTCAGTCAAAAGAAATATAAAGTAGGAGAAGAAAGAAGGGAAGAATGAGAAAATGGTGAGATCAGGTATAGCGTCGTTAAGATGAGGATAATGTATGTATACATCTGCGCCACTGATATCGGTTCTGAGCCGTGCGATCACCTAGAGTCTCCAACTACTGGTTCCTCTTGTCCCACCGACCCCAACCACCTAGTCTGCATCGTCCTACATGGCTTAAACCAACAGTCAGAGACATTGGTGCCATGTTTTAGTCTGGCCACCTCGCACCTTTTTCCAGCCTGGACCCACCTCAGCCAACATTGTGTGACGAGGCAATCGGTGACTAAGCATACGTAGTACGTGTCCCAACCATCTCAGTCGATGAAGGTTCATAACCTCGTCAACTGACTTACCTCTTCTCCCTAAAACTCTACTCCTGACTTCTGCATTACTCACATGGTGACACCACGGAATACGTCCTATACTACGAAGGCAATGGTGGTCAAACACTTGAAGCCTTCTCATGCCTCCCACTTTCAATGGCCATGTTTCACAGCCACACAGTAGAACAGACCAGACTGCTGTGCAGTACACGCGATCCTTAGTAGACAAACGGATATCACGGCGGCGCCATAGGTGGCGCAAATTGGCAAAAGCCAGTCGAGCCTTTTGTATCCGTTCAAAGATCTCATCGGCAACTAACCCACCAGGGTTGATCCTACTTCCCAGGTAAGTGAAGTGGTCAACACACTCAACCACTTCACTCTCTATTGTTAGCCGCGGTATCGCTGAAGACCAGTCCTGGAGCAAAGATTTGCATTTGAGTGGTGAGAATCGCATCCCAAACATTCGCGAATTCCCACTCAAAGTGTTCAGAAGACTCTGCATCTTGTCAGTGTCTTCACTTAACAGGACCATGTCATCTGCATATTCTACGGACTTGAAGCCTTCTCTTAGTATTTGGTACGATAAAATCCCACCCAATTAGCTTTCACTTCTTAGCAATAAAGAACATGGATATTATAATTCAGATCCTGAGGACACCCACTATATAAAAGGTGCCTTAAGTATTCCGAACGGTTCTCAGTCCCCTCAATGATGATTTCTAGTCCTATTAATAGCTCTTTACAATGAATTCTTAAAAAACACTTTGTCGATCAGGACTGTTTCTTAACAGTTTGCACCTGAAGTAACGAAAACAAGTTGGGCTTGAGCTTTATACTCGATATGCGATCCCACTGGCTGTCAACAACCACTTAGATAACTAGTCCCCGGCGACGTCATTGTCTACAATGGGGAGTATGAAGTTCTGTGCATAGAAAGTATTTTAGTATATTCATTTGGGATAGTATGGAAGCTACGTCTTAATACTACCACCAGCATGCCTAAGTCATCTGGTTTTTACAGCATCATCATCATTATTATTCGAACACAAACGCGTTACAGCAAGGGCACCAAGAAGTGCGCCTCACAAAATAATATAACATTATGAAGACATAAAGCGGTGAGAAGTGGATAAATAAGAAATGAAAACACAATAAGGTTATAATGATTAAAAAGGGAGTCCAGTAAGATACATTCAAAACAAACATTCGTTACTTATCATCACCAGAAGACAAAAAAAAGCTACAGCGTGATCGCTGCTAGTTACGACTATGAGTCATGTTTGATGACGTTTCAAGCCACTGAGTTGAGTGGTCTCTGACCCCACCCAGAGAGTAGTGATGCACCAACAGATGCTAACCCGATGCAACTGTCCTTAACTCTACGGCGCCACATACACTGGCCACTCCTGCGCTTCTATCCAGTCCCAGGCTAGCAAACATTGAACGGCATGGAAGTTGTTGGAGCGACATGCGTAGCACTTATCCAAGCGACCTAAGCCGGTGTTTCAAGATCACTCATTGAATGACGATCTCCATCATACCCAAACACATGTCGCACCTCAGAATTACTCATACGGTTTTGCCACTGGACATGAGTAATCATACAGGGACAACAATAATCGAACAGAGTTGTCGTACATCCTCAGCTTGGAGAGGTCAGGTTTTACAGGCGTAGCGTTGTAAGCCCGACTTTTTACGGTCAGACTAACATCGCGACCGTGTCAAAGGTGGCTCAGATCCGCGTATGTCACTCTGGCTTCTGATATGGAGTTTAAATTTCATCACACAAATACACGAACTTTTCGACTATTTCCAACGGCTCATCACCGAGAGTTAGCGTATACACAGGCTCCTTTCAATTTTAGAGAAGTGCTTTGATGTTGCAAAGCACGTACCATACTTGCGGACACTAACTACTAACTCATTAATTGCAATCTGAGTAGCCTGTGTTATCTCACAGTAAGACGATATCGTCTGCATATTCGAGGTCGCATAGCCGTTCTCAGGGTAGTAGATCTACACCACTATCATGCACTTCCTTCAGAACTATCTCAAGAATATTACCGATATCAAAGTTGAAGAGGAATGGGGAAATCGGGCAACCATGCCTAAGTCTACTACTGGTTTGGAACAATGGAGACAGGTAGTTGTATACCCTCACTTTACTCACCATGCGAGATGACATAATGAAGTTAATTCAATCCTGCTATTTTATGAAGCAAGCATCCGGAGGTAAAAATGAGAACGAACACTTGATCACCATTAGTAAGCTCGGTGAAGCATGCCATAGAAGTTTCCATATCGCTACACTGTTCCAAATAGAACCACAAATTATTATTTGACCCTTGGGTTCCTAATGGAACATAGGGATTCACTAGCACGTCTCCATTTTACTCTGTTCTCTAAAATCTTTTGAACCCGGCTCCACGACAACCCACAAGCTCTCATTTTCTCCTCGCACGATCTCCTCCATGTCACCCTCGGCGCTGACGTTCAACTCGTCGCTTCCCATCGGGTTCCACTCGAGGGACTAGCCTGACGCATGATGTCCCCAGTCGGCCTTCTCAGTGTATACCCAATCCATCTCTATTTCCTTCTGCATATTTGTTCAGCGATGGGTTCTTGGTTGGTTCGTTCCCAGAGCTCCTTGTTGCTTATTCCTCCTGGCCATCTGATCTTCAGTAGCGAGCGTAAACAGTTGTTGATAAATGTCTGTAGTTTGTTGGAAATCCCTTTCGTAACGCGCCAAGTCTCTGAACCATACAGAAGCACTGACTTGACTGACGTTGGTGTTGAAAATCTGGATCGTGTTCCACATGCTGAGTGGAGTGCAGAGATCTCTACACTGGTTTCAGGCTAATGAACGCCTGTCTTGCTCTTCCGATCCTGCTGGCTTTGACATCCTGTCTGTGCCGCCTGTAGTTGAAACAGTGCTATCTAGATAGGTGAAGGAGGTTACTTCCTTTAAGTTTCTCCCGTTGATGGTGATCGAAGCTTATTCTTGCTGTTGTTGTTGGTTGGGTATCTTCATGACCTCTGTCTTCTCTATATTCACTTAAAGTCCCGTCTTCGCTGCCCTGCCTCTTCTGTCAATTTTTACTTTTCGCTTGTAGATCTTCAAGTTTGTGTGACATTAGACATAAGTCATCGGCAAAATCCAAGTCTCCCAGGTTCTTTTCCGCGGTCCAGACAGCGTATCCCCCTCTTCTCGCTCCCACTGTTTGCTGCATGATACAGTCCAGTCAACCACAATCAGGAATATCATGGGGGATAGTAAGCAACCTTCTTTAACTCATGTCTTCACCTCCATATTGCTACATTATTCCAAATAGAAGAACCACAAATACTACTTATGAACAAGACTGCTCGAGTATTGTCACACTCTGCCTATGAATAAAGCTTTTGTCGAGAGACACGGGCAGGAATTAGTGATGGGGTAGTTCTACCTAACTATTCGCTATCGCCCTGATAAATACCGAAGCTAAAAACTCTGAAATTGTTTCCATTTACTAAAATTCTTATAGTGCACCGGCCAATGTCTTAATATAGCGCAAACAAATACTAGTAAACAGGACTACTCCAAGTGCGAATTTACACAAGTCCAATTGACTGGGTTAGTCCATTCAGTCAGCCCGATTTACGAGACGTTTGGGCCAGCATCACTGGGTTGTTGACGCTCCGGTACGTTGAACCAGCTGAGCAGCATGTTCACAACAAAGTCAACTACTGAACTTGAAGTCCCATATGCAAGGTAATATAGCCACATCAGAAGCCGTTCCCATGGTTGTCTACACTATTTGTTCCTTCGGAACCCTTTTGACCATGTACTACACTCTTAGGGAGTCAGATTTTGTTGCACGGATGACTCGTGTTTACTTACCTTAGAACAAGTACCAGACACTTACCTCCTTTTTCGCAGGAACACTAAAGTTTCGATAATAAGGACCATGGACACACGATCAGGTGTTATTGTTATGAGGGAGAATGAACTACTAACATCCACCATTCCTGGACATTTGAAGGTAGTTATTAAAAAGCTGACGCATCTGACCAGTGATGAAGGACTTTACTAGACTACAATTACTTACCACCGTCTCCTCATCTGACTTTTCAGGGATTATCTTTGTTACAGAAAACTCCTCAATAGACCCAAAATATGTAGATGGCAGTTTTGAGATGAAGATGCAGTCTTGTTTGAAATGCGGCTCTAGTCAGACAAATGCAAACTGTTGCTCGCAACTGGTGTGCACTAGAGCCTTGTTGAAAATATAGAGCGAAATGGTTGACTGCGCTGACGACTTCGGTTTCTCAGCTCAGTGACCGACCAAATCTCCGGACGGATGCAAAACGCTGGCCTAACTTTTACCAAGTCACGCCAATCGTTGTGTCGCTCTGATAGCTGGCTGATCATTAAGGGTGGAGTGCACTCCGTAGCCGTCCGCTCTATTCTTTTATTTAGCTAGGAAACATGGCCAGTAAGGGAACACGACATGAGGCCTCAGGTGTTCGGCCACCGTTGCTTTCATAGCATAGGCAGCTTCGTGAAATCATCGTGTTAATAATGTAGGACAGTTTCGGGTAAGGTCAGTTTATGAGGTGAAAATTCATCGGCTGGGATATGTGCAACACATATCCAGTGACTACTGTCCCACTTTCGTACTGCTGCTAGCTGGATGGGGTGACAGCAGTAAGGTGTTCCCCTTGGATGATCAGCAGTGCCATGCTGCGTTCTCAGTAGGAGGGGGGGGGGGGTAGGAAAGGTCGGCCCCGGAAAAAATGCATTCCACCATACCCCACGGTCTGCCAGACCGGCAGTGCTGGTTCGTTTGTCGTTACTTTTTGACCATCTGGCCCCCAAAAAGTTCAAAATAATCATACACAAAGGCTGCGTGTGACAAGCCTCAAGCAGATGTCTGATGGGCTCTGCAGTCACACAAATCTCTTCAGGTACCTTAAGAATAAATATCCTTTCACGGTGTGGAGAGCCAGGAAGTGCCAACTGCCTTCACAACTCGATCAGCACTCAAGTTTCTTCTGACTGCTACCCACCTCCTCCACCATTACCTTCTAATCTTCCTTCACGTCTCTCAATTAACGATGCTGCATCATCTTTAATTTCTCCTACCTCTGCAGCCTTCGACAATGATCTGAGTCCACAGAACAGCATCACTGGTCTCCTTAAACCACTCTCCGAGTTACATATTGGAGCCTTCAATGTCCGCACCCTCCGTCGAATTGGCCAACAGGCTTCGTTGGCAAAGACTCTAGCACCTCGGGGCGTAGACACGCGTACAGGACCCAAGTGCGGTTATCTACCTGACCTCTCCCGGCCAACCTGGTGAATCCGCGAAATTCACCCTTTGAGTTTCTGGAGATTCGATAGCTAGCTCTCGTGGTCTTGCAGGTGTAGGCACAGCATTGAGCACTGGGGCAGAAAACTCACTACTAGACTGGATCCAGTTGATAGTCGCCTCTGCGCTATGAGGCTGAACGGCATAGTGAGAACTAAAAGGAATAGTGAGACTCGCCGTTGTCTCTTTGTAATCTCTGCTTACGTACCCACTGACAGCTCGGATGAAGTGAGGGACGAGTTCTACCATAAACTGTATAGCCTCCTGTCGAAAGCCAAAGGTTCAGACGTGGTTGTTGCAGGTGACTTCAATGCACAGGTGGGTAGACTGAGTGAGGCAGAAAGGCACTTAGGTGGCACTTTCGGAATCCCAGCTGAACGTACAGATAACGGTGATCGCCTATTACAGCTATGCTCAGATAACCGCTTATTTTTAGCTAGCACAAGTTCCAGACATCAAGAAAGACAGTCTGATGTGGCGTCCACCGAGCTCAACTCAGCGATGGACACAGATAGACCACAGTGCTATTAGTCATCGCTGGAGAGGATCGGTGGAAGACTGCCGCTCCTTCTGGAGTACGTGTTTGGATAGAGATCATGCGTTGGTCCGAGCACGTATATGCCTGCGTCTCAATGGACGTAAGAAAGATTTGGCAACAAACCACTACGAGTGCTGCTGGAAAACGAAAACACCAAAGCCGTGTTCAGTGAGAAGTTGGCTATGCACCTGTCGGATCAGAACACTATCAAACCCAAATGATGCTTGGTGATATCTCTAGTCTGCAGTAAAAGCAGCGCTGTAGACTATAACCGATACCAAAATAGTGGCTAAAAAGAGCCAGTGAATATCAGCAACTTCTTCCGAACTAATGAATGCACATCAACGCATTATTCTGCAAGCTCTGAGTACAATGAAGAGCGAGCACAACTTAAAAGTAGACTGAGAAAAAGTCCAAACAACAACCGCGAACAGTGGTGGGCAGCAAAGGCTAAAGAGATGGAAAAGGCAGCAGTGATTGGTGACAGTTATTTAGATATATTAGGGAAATTGGGGGGGGGGGCAGGGGAAGAAGATCGACTGCGGTTATAGCGGAGAAGGTAGGATCTGCGGTTCACTCGCAGGGGACACGACTGGAACGATGGGAAGAATACTCCAACTGGCCTACAATGCGTTGCCTGATATCCAGTCGGATTCTGAATGGAAAATAGAGATAAGCCCCCCAACACTAGCAAAAGTCGAGATAGCGATAGGTAGTTTAAAATAAGGAGTGGCAGGACCAGCAGAGTAACTCCATAGGTATACTAGGATGGTGCTCTTAGTCAGGTTAACAGGAGTGTTAACTAGTATGTGGGAATTAAATACGATCTCCTCTAACTGGTCTAAATCACTGATTATCCCAGTCTTCAAGAAAGGCGAGAAGTCCTCTTGTGATAACCACAGGGGAATCAGCCTGACGAAGTGTCTGAGATTCTATAGATTTCCGATGCCTGAGCGGAGCTCGGGCACAGCAACCCGAGAAAACCAGGCAGACAGGTGTATCGACCAAATATTCACTCTCAGGAGGTAGTAAATTGTATTACTGACAAATGCGACACTGAAAAGGAATCCGACTAACTGATAGGTATCTTTTCCATTTAGAAAAACGTAGAACTGACACGAAACAATCTGTCGCTACACGTCGAGTCAGTTTCAATGAAGGACATTATATACTTTCACGAGATTCCTTCGTCAGAAAGGGTTCGACAAGCCAAGCTATATCATATATTGATACCTCTACACTCTAGCTTATTTGACAGATTACAACTAGATTATGTAGATCAGAACTAGAGGCATTCTTATCATAATCACTGCCATCCCAACAAAACGTGACAGTACCAATGTTACCCCGACCTCTGAAGGTCCGTTTGAGACATCCTAAACAAAGAGAGTAATGACTACTGTCGAATGCATCCACCCCCTGGAATGACAGGTGTTTAGTATACAGACAGAAATATCGGCTCACTGCTCCCAAATTACTGGTTTCCTTTATGTATACTAAGTAGGCGATTACAGCATGAAGTAACGCCACTGTTGACAAGCCAAAGTGTAGACAACACCAAATGACTTTTTCATACCTACGGTTTCACAACCAGCTTATTATATACAGCACTATAATTCTAATTGGTTTTGTTTACCAAGTCAAGAATTTACTGCTTAAAGCATGAGCCGACTGATTTTGAATTAGAAATGAGTTATCAGAATAACGTCACGAAATCCATTTAGAATGACACCACAAACTCGTAACGTTCCCATTGACAGTGTACTAGCATTCAAATACGAGGATGGGTGTGAAGCACTAGAGACAGCCAGAGATTAGTGAAATCCTATGGCACTGCCAGTAAGCCATATACACAATAAAATATATACATTATTCCTATTGAATCAGTCAGTGCGAGGACAGACACTAACCAACCAAGCTTTGGGAAAGGGTACTGAGGAAGACAATTACTTCGGACTGAGTTGGGTCGAAGAGAAAAACATTTTGTATTTGCGCAATCCTGTCGACTGTAAAAAGAACTGAGCACCAGATAGTCTCACTTTATTTTCACTTATTTACATGTACATAAGAAAGAGCACATTTCCCACAGTACTCACGGTCGAAATGACTAGCCATAAAGACACCTGCACCACACTTCTCACTGGGACATTCTCTTCGCAGTCTGGTTACTTTACCATTAGAATCAACCTAGAAGCTATCATAAGATGCTAAGAACTTTACCTTGTAATACTTCAGTGTTGCTAGTTTCACTTTCTTTCGCTTATGCTTGATCTTTTTTGGAGTAGTGTATGCCTTCTTTTTTCTTTTCTTGCCACCTCCCCGAAGCTCGCAATTCACGTCAATATTATCCAGATCGTAAATGTCAATCTCCTCGAGAAGGTCACCATCGCGTAATAGGGTACCGTTATGATAGATACATTGACTAGATGGTGGAATCCCCGTAGCTGATGAAATTTTGTTTTTCAACGACCCAACGGAGTCATTTAAGTTCGCAGATACGACGAGTGAGTTCGCCAAATGAGACCTTACTACCAACCTCATCGTTGTGCACGAAGATAATTGTAAAGCGCGCTTGTCAATTGAGATGAAATCAAACGACAGAGCGTCAAAATTCATGGAATCTGTACTTTTTATGCTGTAGTCCTGATGGATAGTCTGTATGCTGGTATTTGAGATTGAAGCTCAAGACTGACCTGTTTGGTTGAAGAGGAATGTGAACAATATCTTACATCATGGTACTGCTCTGATCTTTGTGCGCTATATTAGATGAAGCTTTAGAACATCTAAGTGATCCAGACAATATTTGTACAACATTTCAATCACTGTCCTTTCATCGCTTCTCGGAACCCACTCTAGGACGGCTATGTTCTTTAAGTATGGTGTCTTGTTGGCTGCAAGGTGACAATAGACAAGCACAAAGTCCATTCCATAAGGTGACCTCTACATATTCTCAGCGAGTTAGAATTGCACCGATACCCGTTTACAGTGATCACTTTGCACTTCCCCAGGTTGAGGGGGATTGGATTCGTACTTTTTTAGTTTAAGATTTCAGAGAGGTTCTATTGTAGGACTAAGATTCCGTTGACTCCTTTATCTCCATCGGAATCTGAAGATCACCAGCATATGGTGTTGAATCATTTTTAAAAGTCAAAAAATAACAGTGAACCAAATAAGAAGCACTGAGATCGGCATCGGAAAACACTTCGATAGCAAGGATCTCATTATAAATAATCGTGACCACCTGAACAACTTTGGGTGTACTTCCGCAAACTGGAGTTCCCTACACAGGATATCCAGATTAAACCTACCAAAAGCTTTGGAAAAACGAAGTGACTCAGTAGGAATTGGCTTTGTCTGCTCAAGAGAGCGCCTAACTTTTCCAGGCTATCAACAGTTTGGTGTCACATAACCTTCTAGGTAAAAATTCATGTTGGTAGTCAGGTTTGGGTACCTAATTCCAAAACTAATGAGCAATTCATTCGCCATTTTCCCTCGACCTTTGCAACTGAAGATAAAAAGGAGGTCGATCAGCGGCTAGGAGCAGTTAATTTCTTTTCCGCCTTAATGTACTGGGTGAATATCATTCACCACCAATCAGAAGGCGACCCACCTTCTAGTAGTAAGTGTTTGGATAGGCTTACTGGGGAGCAGTTAGGACACCAGTATCATCTCCTGGGTCACGGCCATCAATTCCTGAGGATTTACTATAATTTGAGCCCCCCTAAGGTTTTGCCGACATTATGAGCCTCAAACTCTGTGTGACTTAACCCCTCTGCGTTACGAGTGTCTACCAGGTGTGTGGTCATCCCTTCCACTTCACAGAGATAATTTTAAATTATGAACTAACAGGCTTGCAACCTCACAGTTAGTTTGGGGAGTCACTGAACTGCTTGGGTCATGTATACTAAGTGAGACGTTACATTTCGTTTTTATCAGTGGGTCCAATGCTCCATGACCTCCACCCAGTGTTCTAAGCAGATGCGGTTGGCAACTCCCTCTCTCCCTTATGATTTTACTGTGCATCTGTTACGAACATGCTTGCACTCTGCCCAGTCACTCGTGCTATTTGAAACCCTTAATTGATTCCAAGCTGACCATTCACATCTTATTAGCTCGCGGTTACTTGACTTAAGCCAAGAGAGCTACATTTTTTAGTTTCTCTATGGAAGGGTCAGAGTAGTATTTTTATTGATCAATCGAATGATGGTGTCCCACTTTGTGTCCGAATCAAGTGGATCATCGGATTTCAACCATCTATTTCGTCTATTCCTTTTCCGTAGTCCATTTTTCTATAGTTCCTGATTGCTCGTTGATCAGGGATGGTTGACTCAGACATAAAAGTGTTGAACGGAACCAGCGCATGGCTACTATGACGAACATGCCAATAGAGTGAGCGATAATATCACAGTCCTGTCCTGGGACCTTGACAGTAGAACCCCAGAAAATACGCCGAGGGACATGTTGAATCAAGCAGTTTCGAGTAATAGTTCCCGAGTTTTTCTTGCAAAACGGGATGGAAATGTGAAAGTGAAGAGCTGAGGTAGCCTGAACTCATCCACAACGAGGGCTAGAGTAAGGTTCATAAATAAGGCCCCTCCAATGGACTGAACCACTTTCTTAATGGATGTTGCAGAGGCTCCCATAAGGCGACATACAACTCCAACCAAGCAGCGACATCCGTAGCAATTCAAGTTGCATCTATGTCCAACACCAGTTCTAAATTTTGGGTAGGAAGTCTCGTGCGTTTTTCAGGGAGCACGTTTATAAAGCGCAACGCTGCCTTCTGATTTCTCTGATTCATCGCGCCGAATTAAGTCGAGCTGACTGAGAAGAATTTCATCATCCTTTACGTCATCTATGGGTCACCTTTCACAGGACAACCTGAAGCATCCTGAGAATACTGACGTTCAAGAGGTGGGCTTTGGTAGACGAGGAATTTTTCGGCCTCCACGTCAGCTTGTAGTTTATCCACTTATGTCGTGAATAGGTTCGGAAGTTTCAGCTCCCATACAATAGTGACTTTCATGCATGACGGCTGGAGAGTATATGTCTTTCGAGTGAATTTTACTGCTGTTAGGGTGTGGTTCCCCCACAGACCATCAGGTCTAAATCTGCTGTCCAACCGTTTTCGCCTAAGTAACCAATGGCCTTGCAGAAGGATATTTTCGGTTTGAGGAGTATTATCCGGAGAACCTCAGTGCGTGGGAGGGCATCTTTCGCAAATCTGCTGAGGCCTGAGTGTCTTGGGGTTGAACTGCTGAGTTTCGTATGTACTTACATGCAACCTACTCAGCGATCAGCCAGTAGGGGGAAGATCACCACTCTCAAAGCTGCTACTGTTTCCTGTAGTAGCTCTACTTAATGCTTTAGCCTGCTTACGTTTCTCCCTCTGAGTTCCCCCACGATTCTTCTAGGTTATGGCATCGTTATTCTTCGTTAAAGGGATATGTTCCGCTGCTAAGCTAGTTGGGCTAGTAGACAGTAAACAGGTTGTCTTATTGGGGAGCTAACCCTGTTCTGCTCTGGCTTCAGCGCCGGGCGATGCCGGTCTAAGTCTCCGATTTGGAACCAGTTCAGTCGAGGTCGTATATATACCTTGCTGACGGGCGCGAACAAGCAAGACGCCTAGGTCCGGGGATTTCTGTTGACTGCCTCCATCCAACCCTCAGCTGATCAAAGTTATTTGGAAATATCATCAAGATAGTCCTGTTAGGTAAGATTTAAAAGATTTAAGAGATTCCTTATAAACATTCACCCATTCATCGCATCCAAGCCACTGATGTGTTTCGCAATGCACTGTTCTGAAGTTAATCTGAACTGTGGATCGAGACGATAGCAGATCTTAAATGAATGGATCCGAATCCCTCCTAGACCCACAGTTTAATGTAAATGACGACCGCATTTCCAGTTGGAGCCTGGTGAGGTATTGCGACGACACGAAACATTAACGAATATATGCCGAAAGACAATGTACATGTACCTCACTTCAAGTGGGAACTACATTGAAATAAATAAATAAATGTTTCATTCTCACGTTAATAAAGGATTTTAACATGAGAGAAGCCAGTTTACAGGCTTCATCACGTTGATACATCTCGAAATATCTACAAGAGTTAAGCCCTGAGTGGTACTGATGGAATGTCATTAAAAACTGCCGAAGGTCCTGCTAGTTATGAAATGAACTAGGAAATATTACTTTACAGCGTACATAGGGTGTCAAAGTTTAGATGATAGTAAATGTCGCCTTCATTTAACAGGCTTAACATGAGGGATACCAGTTTACAAGCACCGTCAAATTCATAACTTTTGAAAGTATCTAGTATTAAATAATTTACATATCAAGTCATTAGTGTGCATAATCTGATTGAAATTTGCTGAAATTCATGACACGGATATGGATTGCCATCTCCCACCACATAGATAGGTTCCATTATCAATATCAAAAGCGCGCAGTGTTCAAAGTTTGCGTTGTAACCAACCGGCGTTGTTAGTCCATTCGCATAGTTTGCTGATTAGTAATATAACAGTTTATTACTTAGAATGGTCTTCAGTTTTTAGTCTGCTAACCACAAAGGACCCATCTATACAATCTGGAGTATCAATAAAGTATCCACAGTTATATAACCAACGTGTATGGCTATATCAACGCATATCCGGGTCACCATGTTACGTTTAAAGGTGATATAGATTAATTCTGCTGGGAATACTTGTTGTATTGGATGAAAATAGATGTTGAAACAGTCAGTAGTCCGAGTGGCACTATTTATACGTAGACTTGGGGTATATTTTGTATTGGCGTACGCGGCACAATTCGAGAGGTGTATTTGATGCATAGTAAGTTTCATATGAAAAGGTCTCTTGGTACAGAGTACTAGAAGATGCTAGTGTGGCGCCATTGCATGTAATTGATGTCCTGAGCCAATATATATATAAATTGGTCTCTGGTTTAATCATCTGTTCATAATGCCTCTGCTACTAATACTGTTGGGAATGGTCAGACGGTTCGTCGCAAGAAAAATTATGACGAGTAGGTGAGTTAATCTTGAAGATGGTCCAGAATTTGCGAAAGAGTGGGAGCAGTCCAATAATTATTGGCGTCAATGAGCAGGTGTTATTCCCATAAAGCAATCACGTTCATACTGAATTTGAACGTCGAATGTCGACTTGCAGCTGTTTCTGTAAATGGGGAAAGAAAGGAGAGGCACGAGCAGATATGGAAATACAGATTACTACGCTGTCAAATTTGGAGGAGAGAAAAATCCCCCTCCTCTTTTGATTTATTCGGACTTGATGTACATTTTCATGTATACATGTTAAGTCAACTACATAGCCCTTCCATTATAGGGTTATTAAGTTGTCTTTTTTGGGGGGGGGTGTACCGTAGTGGCTTTCAGAAATAAACAGTATTCTTTAAGTTCATTACATGGAGAGGAGCCGGTATTCATACCCTTGTATGCAATCGTAAGGCCATCCGCATTAAAGGAACTTCAGGGCTTTAATAAAACCGATTCTTACATTTAGAGGTATGAGTACGTTGACAGTGGACACAATGGCTTGGCCATTGTTATGTGCCGATTGCTCCATCATGCTTCGTATTTGGGGACATAATATGAATGTCAAGAAATTTATAGATATCCGTGGTGAGAAAGAATTCGTTGAGTAGGCATCGAAACTGAAATGGACGTGCAAGAGCGAATAAAATGTGAAGGCTTATTCCATAGCTTGCTGTACTGTAACATAAAGGATCGTGACCTGAGTTTAAGGCGGTGCTTTTCTACAGGTACAGTGCATTCACGATTGCGTAGACTATATGAAGACATAGGCTTAAAAGTAGGAGCGCAACAGGCATGAGCAATGCCATGCAAAAGGCGGAAAAATAGGTTAAGGTTGAGCTAAAGGCGTCTTATCCAAAGTGGGTCAATTTTTAGTCTATTACATCTTCCCTCATAATCAAGTTCCTCGTGACGGCCCAGTACACAGTGGGTAAACTTTCTTTGAACATTCTCAATTAGCATCCTATCCGAAGCATACATATTGCTGAAGATGATTGTGCCATATTCAAGTACTGGGCGGATCATTACCTTGCATAAAAGCAGTCTAGCCTCAGTGGTATGTACGTGTTTAAGCAAAAGGCCAACTGAGCGCCTACACTTCGAGGCAAGTGACTGGGCATATTCCGTAAACATCAAGTTCCGAGAATACCTAATACCTAAATCACGTACTGAGTTATAAGATTGCAGCACAGAATAGCCAGGGTGTAAGCTGACGTTTGGATAGGAGTTATTGAAACAGAGAATTCCTCGTTTACTAGAGTTAAGTGGAAGTTGCCGTGTTTCACTCCAAGCAAACAAATTAGTCAGGTCCTCCTGGATTCTATTAAAACCCCCACTTAGTGATGAGTGGGGGAGGCTATACACGATTTTTAAGTCGTCAGCAAACAGGTAGGGTTTACCATACTTTATCACGTCAGAAATATCATTTTTGTAAAGGAGGAAGAATAAGGGCCGCAATACACTACCTTGAATGACGCCGCTCAGAATACGCTGTGGGGAGGAATAGGTTTGACTGAACTTTACTATTTGAGTACGCTGCCTAAGGAATGAGCTCATCCACGATAATAGAGGATCACTAATTCCAAATGATTGAAGCTTAAGAATTAACCGATTATGAGGTACTTTATCGAATGCTTTTTTGAAGTCAAAAAATAGAGCGGTTACGAAAAGGCCATCATCTCGTCTGCAGGCGGCCTCCTCAAAATAATCTAGTAGGCAGGTACTACATGAACGACCTTTTAAGAAACCATGATGCACGGCCACGTAATCATTGATTTCTTGCGCAACCACCTTCTCCATGATACGAGAGACTGATGATGCAATATTTATGGGACGATAATTCTGAATTTCTGACGTCGGCCCAGATTTATACGTGGGAGATATGTAAGACAGCTTCCAGCGGTCAGGGTAGCATGCCTCAGTGAGGGATATTGAGAATAGCCTCATGAGGATCAGTGGTATATCTTCACCACCCCTCTTGAGGAGAACAGACGGGATCCCATCGGGTCCGGCAGTGTATGAGTCCTTTAGTGAAGCAACCGCATCATTTATCTTTCTCTGTGTAAAGGAAACATTACTTAGCGAGTGGTGTGGTGGAATGGGCATTTGTATGTTTAGTACACTATCTTCGTGCGTGAAGCGGCTTGCATAATGTTTACTAAACAGCTGACAGATCTTATTTGGGTCATCATAAAGAATGTCCCCATCTATGATCAGATTACTGGGAATAATTCTAGATAAGTTTGCACGGGATTTTAGAATTCTCACCAATGATCGAACATTGCCCGTTTGTGCGTTGCAGCTAGTTTCCCTCTTGATTACTTTCAGTAACTTATTTGATTTGAAGTTCTCACGAGCAATTTTCAGTGATAAAAGGGATGAAAAGTCATCAGATCGATAGAATATTCTGGCATGTCTGCGCATGCTGATAGGCACATTTTCAGAAATGAAATTCACTTTCGGCTTTCTAATTAACACTGATACCTCCAGAGCAACACGATTGTGAATTACATTCATGGAACTGTAGAAGATGTCACTTAGTTCATGGGTTGAGCTACTGGTGAAATAAGAACCCCAGTCCAAGCATCGCAACACGTATTGTATCTCTCCCCAGATGGCATTTTTATATCATCTAACTGTGGTTGCTTTTGACGTGGAAGGTGACGTAGTTCTGGGAAATGGTCGGAAGTCACCAAACACTACCCCGTGATCACTGCTCGGGAATCTGGACCGACTTGAAGGGTGAAAGGCAATAATCCATTCGTGAAAACTAGGTCAAGTATGCTATTATGTCTAGTTGGTTGCATTACATGTTGGCGCCATCCTCCAGAATCCAACACATTAATAAAATTATCAGACCGCCTAGGAGAAGTAAGTGTCTGCCACTTGATGCCAGGCATATTAAAGTCCCCGCACATAAGTTTCATGGAGTAGGGCAGTGTTGTTACGTGGGTGAACACTTCTGCAAGCCTGTCTTCATAATCTACAGTAGAGCAAGGGGGACGGTGGACACACCCTAAGAGGATGGTTATATCATTTAGGAATTTCGCCACTACCTACACGGAGTCACTGAGCTAACGGAGTTCTGAAGTGCTACCATTTACGGTAGCAATGTCGAACCTGATATAAATGATGCAACCACCGCCTCTACTAATATATCTATCTCCCCCAAACAGGGCATAATTGTCGACGGAGACATCACTATTAGGAGTATCCGGAGTACACCAAGATCCGGTGGTAAATATTAGGCAGGGGTTAGGCATAATCGGCAACATAGTGGTCTCACTTATTATGTTGCGTATGGAACGAGCGTTAATCAGACAGAAGGTTAAAGAATTGGATAAGCAGTAGTACCTAAACCTGTTTTCGGAAAGCATTTTCTCGCAGGTTAGTTGGAAGTGTAGTGGTGAGGAAAATGGGGTAGAACTTAATTTCGGGGACATAAAAGGAGAATAAGACACTACTGGGTTGCTACTAATGTTCTTTATTGTGTTAGGTGTTGACCCACTGTATATGAGCTGGCAGGATGCCAGGTTGGCGTAACATCTTCCCCACCACTGTAGCGGTTGTGAGCTAGGGTCGAAAATAGCTGATTCGACAGCGTCATCATTTGAACTGCAAAACGCGCTAATAGTTTTTGAAGTCCTCAAAGATTTGGGTTTCAGAATGAGCCCCGGGTATGGGTGTCTGCGGAACTGAGCCAAGTGAATCTGTGGTTTCACTCCTGCATGGGAAGGAGTGGGGTGCACTATGCTGGGGAGCCAGTATCAGAGGCTGCATCTGAACAGCACGTCTCCGATAAGGAGGTGATATCGTTGTACCGGGGCAAGCATATATTGGATTTGCATGTTGTGTAGATGGGTGTGAGGAGAAAAACCTATCGTTTCTCCTGTAGCTCTTGTTTTCATGACAATGGGAGGCGTTTGTGTTCTGAACATTCTTACGCATGTTCCCTTTCTTTTTACCACCTTGGTGTATGAATCCTACTTTTCTGCTGGTTAGTGAGGGTGCCATAGTACTTGGTGTCATGTCGGTGGACGTCTTGAATGTGTCCGCGTAAGGAAACGGGGTCACTCTTCGAATGGCGTTATAACCATTAGGTTTAACAGTCTGAATATAGTTACTTAGGGGCTAACTAAAACGTTTCTGTGCCATTGGTTTTGTCAGTATACTCGAACTGGGACTTTTAGGTTTGGATTTTCGAAATATGGCACTATGTGACCGTGCATTGTCAATACACCCAGAGGTCAACATAGTATTTGAGGGCGGTAAATGCTTAACAGCGTAACTGCACATGGGTGATGCAGGCTTCATCGATAAACTCAGAGGAATATGGTGCATATCGGATGCATCATTACCGTTGCCATCCATATCAACATCATCTGAGAATAAATCTGCATAACTGGCGGAGATTTGACCCTCAGTTTCGGTATTTACTACCATGTTGGATGGTGAAACAGTAGCAACTGATGCACCTGCAACAACATGCTCGGTCGGCCTCTTTGATCTACACTTACAAAGTCATCTGGTGTTAGGAGCTGACTCCCAGGTGCCAGAATGTTTCGGGTGGCCATTGTTTTTGATGAAGTTTCCAGAGGGACTTCATAAGGTTTCGAAACACGTGTCCGTCTTTGACATGGCGTAAGATCCGGAAGTACCCTAACGTTCTCACGGCTTCTTAAGAGTCTTACAGATTTCTGTGAACCACAAAAGTGTCTCGCATCAAGGAGTGAGCTGAACTGGAATAATATTGGACAGGGGTATTTACTGGCCCTTTTCCTAAGACGCCGGACTGTGCAACTAGATTCATGCAAACCACAGGCTTGGAGGAGATCATTTTCAACACGCCTTAATGGAAAACTATCAGGGACATTGAAGACAATGAGTTGTGCGACGAAGTCAATCGTTTGCTGTCTTCAGTGGCTATAACGCTCACCAATGTTTCACACTTGATAAGGTTATCCACTGATAAGTCCGTTGTAGGGTTGAGTAGGCAAATCAGAGGTGTAAGACAGTCTAGTTTGCGCTAAAGTTCAGCAATTGCACTACTGTTGTCAACGATATTGCGCTGTTGCAATAACACCATTATATACGTCAGCCATGACGTCAGACAGACCGACAGAAGGACCATTAGTAAATAAGCCATTTTCAGACCCTAGTGACGGATTCGAAACTTCTGATCCCCAGCTTTATGGATTGGTTTTTCCCTGTAGTAGCTCTACTTAATGCTTTAGCCTGCTTACGTTTCTCCCTCTGAGTTCCCCCACGATTCTTCTAGGTTATGGCATCGTTATTCTTCGTTAAAGGGATATGTTCCGCTGCTAAGCTAGTTGGCTAGTAGACAGTAACAGGTTGTCTTATTGGGGAGTTACCCTGTTCTGCTCTGCTTCAGCGCCGGGCGATGCCGGTCTAAGTCTCCGACTTGGAACCAGTTCAGTCGAGGTCGTATATATACCTTGCTGACGGGCGCGAACAAGCAAGACGCCTAGGTCCGGGGATTTCTGTTGACTGCCTCCATCCAACCCTCAGCTGATCAAAGTTATTTGGAAATATCATCAAGATAGTCCTGTTAGGTAAGATTTAAAAGATTTAAGAGATACCTTATAAACATTCACCCATTCATCGCACCCAAGCCACTGATGTGTTTCGCAATGCACTGTTCTGAAGTTAATCTGAACTGTGGATCAAGACGATAGCAGATCTTAAATGAATGGATCCGAATCCCTCCTAGACCACAGTTTAATGTAAATGACGACCGCATTTCCAGTTGGAGCCTGGTGAGGTATTGCGACGACACGAAACATTAACGAATATATGCCGAAAGACAATGTACATGTACCTCACTTCGAGTGGGAATTATATTGAAATGCATGTTACTGGTGAACTGTAGTGAAACCGATTAATTTCTGTTACTTATCCTCAAGACGGTCGTTCATGGAAGCCGACAAGTGAGATCATTTCACTGGATATGTTACTGTTTTCACTTCTTCAGCTAATTCGTGTATGTGTGTGTGCAGTTTGACTGCCAAAAAGCAGTGTAGCAGCAACTATCTGGAACGTCTACCCTGGAATTCAGCCTCACGAGGCATCGCTTTAAAGAGGCACGTAGGCTTACTTCAAGTGAGTTAGTGCCATAGTTCTATGTAGTATTCATGAGTCTTGAAGTGGTGAAAATTTTTCCAGTGGGGGAAAGGAAGGTGAGAACTTCGAATCGTGGAAATATGGTTTTTCACTGTCATGACATTGATTTTCAGCGTTCCAGTGAGATACGCTTTCTAACAGTACTATGTAATTCACATGAAATGTAAGAAAGACTAAGTTATCAACGAAACGAGGGCCCATCGCATGCGCAGAAGTACACATCAACAAGGAACTAGCTGATGTCTAAGTAAACTGGTTGGAAAGACTGGTTCGCGCGAAGTGTCCTCAGTGAAGCAAAAATTCCCACTAAATTTCGATTCATGTACGCCCACCACTACTTCGTATGGAACTGGTCACACAACATTTTCGCTTTACATGTCGTGATATTTGAAAGTGATGCAGACGTTTCAGTTGCATTATAATTGTTTCCTGTTGGAACTTAGTGTTCTTGTAGAAATACGTGAGGTGGAAACACCATCAACATCTATTTGAACAGGTTGTGGTAGATCGATGTGAATATTTAAATGAGGTGTGAAGCAGTGTTTTTTTGTATACAAAGTGTTGACTTACATGAGTACTTTGATCTATTCAAAAGGATCGAGTAATTAACGCTTAATGCAAACTAGAGGGTTGTACGAAGGCGAAATGTTATAATTGTTAGTGCGTCAGTAACTCAGTGATTATATCCCTTACACAGTTCTGAATGGACGGCCGGGTGGATTTATATCAGTTACCGGATCCTCTGTAAGACCTAACCCTGACCACTTTAAAGTAGATGCAGCAAATAGGTGGGTCAGATAGGGCTTTCGGTGTACAACTGAGACGTAGCACGTAATACTACTTCATCGCACGCATTGAATCCATTGATCACTTCATCTCGGCAGACCGTGTATCTGGATAATAGACGAAACTGGAAAGAAACAATATATTGCAAAGTAGGAAGAAGGCATTCCCATTGAGAAGGAGATGACATGTCGATTCCTAAAAACCTAATTTCCTTCTTCCCAAATTAACAAACGAAACATACGGTGAAGCAGCTTAGGTAATCAAAGGGTGTAGTCGGGTTTAGGCTTAGCTTTCTGCCGCATGTAAACTTCGGGGTTCATACCAGGCAAAAAACTCCGAGTTTGACCATTCTATTGTTTAAATTTTGAGGGGTTGTGGAGATTTGGAATTATTTCAAGTTGTTATTCATCGAAGACTGACATCAGTTGGAGGAACAAAGGAAACCTGGGAACACTGGATAGCTGTTTCGTCCTAGTATGGGACTCCTCAGCAGTGCGCACCCACGACTCCACCAGCAGGGATCGAACCCACGACCTTCAGGTTCCGCGACCAGCGCGTTACCATTGAGCCACTGGGTCAGAATCCAATGCTCCATATTTGCAACTTCTGTTAGCTCACGATATAGCGCAGACCGCCACCCAATGTCATCGCTGAGTATTTGTCCTCACGGCCATCAGGCTTTGACTCCACCGGTCACGACTTGTCATTGGAACTTCGGGAATACTTCTCGAAGCTAGTCACAACGAGCACTAGTTCAATTAAATTTTGAGGGGTTGTGGAGACTTGGAATTATTTCAAGTTGTTATTCATTTAATTGAACTAGTGCTCGTTGGTGACTAGCTCCGAGAAGTATTCCGAAGTTCCAATGACAAGTCGTGACCGTGGAGTCAAAGCCTGATGGCCGTGAGGACAAATACTCAGCGATGACATTGGTGGCGGTCTGCGCTATATCGTGAGCTAACAGAAGTTGCAAATATGGAGCATTGGATTCTGACCCAGTGGCTCGATGGTAACGCGCTGGTCGCGGAACCTGAAGGTCGCGGGTTCGATCCCTGCTGGTGGGGTCGTGGGTGCGCACTGCTGAGGAGTCCCATACTAGGACGAAACAGCTATCCAGTGCTCCCAGGTTTCCTTTGTTCCTCCAACTGATGTCAGTCTTCGATGATAACAACATTCTATTGTTTGTCGATACAAAAACGCACACATATGAAGTCAGACATGTAACATAGTCTTCTCGCCTTCAATTCATATCCATCATTTCTCATAATTCGGCTTGTCGGATACAGTTGACAATCTATGATGTCACACGAGCTTCACGGGTGACTCCCCTGATACTGCTTCGAACGCCGTTTCAATTTCTGTTCCATTATGAGAACCAACAATGAACTTAACATTCATGTTTTTTCGGAGTCTGGTGCTTGTCAATAGAATCTTTCTGGAGATTACAGCGTCTTCGTTTCCAGTGAAACATGAACCCAGCAACTCAAACAGATATGGACCCATTCGGCTTCGGAAGACTGTATCTGGATCGGGATGGGATATAACTCATGTTTTATGGGATTTGAATCCAGTATCAGATACGCACTTGTGCTAACAGAGGACACGCACGAAAGTCAGATGAACACAGGAGGTTCTTACTGCCATCCAAGTCAGTCAACAATAGACGCAAATGTTTTGGTAATCCTAAGTCAGCGCAAGCGAAATGTCGCCCGTGAAGTACAAACCACCTATATCAGAGGCTGTCAGTGACGGTAATGGATTCGCACGTAATAAGTAAGTATTCCGTTAGTGTGTTCTCCTCCAAGACAGAACTTTAGTGTCGTGACCAGGCGTGAACCTCATCTCCAGTACACAGTGGCCAACCAAACACAGCCCAAAATGTCCTTCATATTCCACTCGAACGAATAACTGAAACGTCTTCGACAGAAACTGAGACGATCAAAAGATGATTATTACCGTCACAACGCAGGATCCAGCCCAAGTAGGCTTTGAAGTCACAAAAAGTACATGACCGCGCCTTTCAGTACAGTGTACTTAGCTTCCTTGAGTTACGCGCAGCCGGATACATCCCAATGATAACAGAGCACAATTGAACCAACTATATCCATATTATATATATGTGAAGTCTACGGTGCTACTCAATCATCATTCAATGTAAAACAGAAGCGTACCTCAACAATGCCACCTTGACACCAAACAGTCAACAATAAATTCGTTGATTCCGAATATCTAAGGATCAGTAAACCATGAAGATCAAGTACCCACAATAAAATAGTAGCATTCGCGAAAGAATTGGATCAAAATTCTGTCTACAATAATCAAATCAGGTGATGATCGCTTCTGTTTATATTACCTTTAAACGTAACATGTTGACCTGAAAATGCATTGATATAGACATACGCCTTGGTTATATAACTGTGGATACTTTGTCTATACTCCAGATTGTGAAAACGGGTCATCTGTGGTTAGCAAAGCTAAAAATTGAAGAGTATTCTGAGAAATGGACTGTTATGTTACTAAGTAGCAAACTGTGCGGAAGGACTAACAACATCGGTTAGTTACAACACAAACTTCGAACACTGCGCGCTTTTGTTATTGGTGGTGGAACCTATCTGTGTGAAGAGAGATGAAAATCCATGTCCGTTTCATGAACCGTAACAAGTTTTAATAAGATTATGCACATTAACGACTTGATATGTGAGTTATTTAATACCAAATGCCAGTTCATAAACTTTCAAAAATAATGAATCTGACGGCTCTTGTAAACTTGTATCCCTCACGTTAAACATTATATGCAGATAATATTTACTATATCTAAACTTTAACACTAGTACGCGCCGAAAAGTGATATTCAACTGTTTGTTTCATAACTGGCAGGATCTTCGGCTGTTTTTAGTAGAGTTTAATGACATTCCGTCTGTACCATCCAGGACTAGTGAAGACTTGCAGATACTTTGGGATATATCCATGTGATGATGCTTGTATATTAGCTTCTCTCGTGTTAAGTTTTTTGATGTGAGAATAAAACACATATTTATTTATTTAATTAGACAGTCAAGGAGGAGTAGTCACTTCATGGAGCAACCATGAGTGGGGCAAAAAGCAAAACGTCGGGAACAGTCAAGCAACGGCAAATCGTCGACAGCCCATCATCAAACAATAAAAAGTTGGAGCATTGAAGATAAGCCTCAGTTAAAACAAAGACAAATAGTGGGTGTTAAGTCGGTGAAGACCGCCGAATGAAGAAATAATATAACACAGATCGGGGGTGAAGCATAATATTCACAAAGAAGGCGAATAGATACCTATACTGTCAAGCAGAGTGCCTAGGAGGACTTTACGTCACTTATTCCCCCACACTTCCTTCTTCTAGTATCAAGAAGCACATGAGAAAGTTACGACTGGTTAAGGTGATCAAGAGCGGCGCATAAATTCCCTCATAAGCTTTTCATCATTATCTCAAGCAAAAGGTGCGGACTGTTACAATAGAAGTATTGGCTTCAAGCTTCATTTTCCTCCAGGTAATACATGCAGTGTCGAGATACAAACCTGGTTTTTTTGTTAATGCTAAAACAATACATCCATCCGTTCAACTTGTAAATTTTCTGCATATTTATTCAGCTAGGATGTTTCGTCATATGAACATGCAGCACTTATGTCTTCTAGTGACAATAGGTGGGGATTGCGATTACCTTCCATGAAAAAATGTAATTTATATAGAAACTTATTCATACCTGTAAAAATGGTGTGTGCCTGTATATTCAGGAATAAATATTATCAGTATTATAAGAGCGGCATTGTTCGAAACAATAGTGTTTTTATCACTATTTGTTCCTTGGGTTCCTGGTGGAACACAGGGCTTCGGTAGCATGTCTCCACTGCACTCTTTTCTCTGCAGTCTTTTCAACCTAGCTCCACCACTGCCCACAAGCTTCATTTCTTCCTCACATATCTCCTTTGTGTCACCCCTGGATGCCCGACTAGTAGCTTCCCATTTGGACTCAACCTGAGGGACTGGTTTAATGCGTAATGTCCCCAGTCGGTCTTATCGCTGCATGCCCAGTCCACCTTCCCTTTCTTCTGCATATTTGTTGGAAGATGGGTTGTTGGTCGGTTCGTTGACAGCCAGGGTTCCTTGTTGCCTTTTCTTATTATTCTGGCCATCCAATCTTCAATATCGAGCGTGGGCAGCTGTTGGTGAGTGCCTGTAGTTTGTCGGAAGTGCTTTTCGTGACGAGCCAAGATTCTGAATCAACACGCGGAAGCGCTAGCTCGCCTGACTGAGTTAGTGTTGAAAATCCAGATCTTGTTCTTTGTGTTGAGTGCAGTAGAACGCCACAGTGATTTCAGATTGGTGGAGGTCTGTCCTGGTCTTCGGATCCTGGTTTTGACACGCTCGTCCGGTCGCAGTTTTTAATCTGGCGCATCCTCTAGTCTCTCCGGATGATGTGGCATAACATTTAGCTTGGGGCGGAGAGGAGTATGATTCTACCCCAGTTCTTGCAGAGGCCTAGGTCTCCCCTCTTTGGGAGTTTGACAAGGTAGCCCTTCCTCCAATCAATCTGCAGGTACCTATCCTTCCTTCCAAAGCTTCTGCAGCAGTGGTGTGAGCATGCCCACTGTCATCTTTGCGTCTGTTTTCAGTGCTTCTGCCGGAATTTCATGTGATCCTGTTGCTTTCCCGGCCTTCAGCAACTTTATGCCTCTCAGGACTTCTTTTCTGCCTTTGATGGAGGGCTTACCCTCACCTGCAATTCAGCGGTTGGTGGTGATAATTCTAGACGAGTTGCAGGTGGTGATGGTCGATCCAAGAGCTCTCCGAGGTGGCCAGCCCACCAATTCCTTTATTTCTCCTCTCTGAAAACCAGCACTTCTTCCCTATTTTTCGGTGGTTTCGTCTGCGTTTAGTTCTCCCCAGACAGTGAGTAAACTGGTTAGTCGGTACGTTGTTTTCAGGTGTCTCTACCAGCAGCCTGTTATGCTTCACCTGCCAGCGTGACGTGGAAGCGTCTTTTGGCTTCTTTGTCCAGTGTAGTGCTCTATACATTGTACTCAGTTCTTCCTCTCTTTGAGCATCCTTGCACCGGTTCATCTGCTTCACCATCCCACTCTCCCTACTCGATCAGCTTCCATGTGTCCATCGAGATCCATTCATTATCTTCTTTCTTCCTCTTTCCTAATGCTGCTATGCAGGTTTCTTTCCATATAGCTTTCAACGAGTACCAGTGCTCATCCAAAGAGGTTTCTTCAGGGATGTTGCTCGATATCTCCCATTTTGTCTTAATGGCTGACGTGAAGATTTTCTTTGTAGTTTCGTCCTTCAGTTTCCGGGTGTTCAACCTGAACTATGGTCTTTCACCAACTTCCTCGAAAGCTTTGAACTTGATTTGGAAGGTTCCTTGCTCTAGATAGTGGTCCCAGCCTACATCTGCTCCTCTTCTTGATCTTGTGTCCAGTAGGCCGCGTCTCCCCTTTCTCGGGATTGAGATGAAGCCGATTCGACTTTTAGTGTGTCCTGGTGTCTGGTGAATCCATGTTGCTCGCTTTGTGGATATCCTTGTGCTTGAACACAGTGCCTCCAATCACTAAATCGTTGAATGCACAGAATTCTGCAAACAGTTCACCATTCTCATTCATCAATTCACCGAGCGCTTCTCGACCCATGGTTAGTTCTCTTCCTGTGTTGTCCCCTCCCAGTTTGGCATTCATGTAACCCGTTAGAATTTTGATGCGGCCAACTGGAGTTCTGTCTAGTGTTGATTGCAGTTGTCTGTGGAATTCCTCCTTCTCCTCTTGATCTGCATTATTTGTAGGTGCATAGCGCAGTGTTGTATGATTGTGACCTACCCTCCTTTTGAGTTGGACCTTGCTGTTATGATCCTAGAGGAGATTGGTTCCCACTGCATGAGAGCCTGAGAAGCTCTTGGGGACATCATGATAGCCACTTTGAAACTCAGTGTGCTCGTGTTTGTTGTCTGGGTGACAACATCGGTGTAGATTATCGACTCTTTAGTGAAGAGTTTGGAGAGTCCACTTCCATTTCATCTGCTTCCACAAATTCTTAACACTTCGAAGTGATACCTTCTCATCTCCCTTGCAATCTGAGCAGCCTCGCCATCTAGTTTCAAACATAGTGCGGACATTGCATATCTCCATCCTTGCTTTCGTTATCATCGAGAGAAGCAGGGACACATCAGCCAATTGGTTTTCCGAAGGCTTTACGAACTGGCATCATTTCGACCCTCCGATTCCAACAAGGAATAATTTTATTTTTATCTCTTACATTTTGTTTGTGCTTTGAAGTTTCTTTAGCGGTTAGATTGATTTTATGGGGTAGGGTTGCCTACCCTATGCCCAACCTTCCCTCTCTACCCTGGCTTAGGACCGGCTAGTAACTAGTGAACTAGTTAACCAGGCGAGGTTCGGATGGGATATGCATTGAGAATATTCAGAGAAAGTTTATCCGCTCCGTGCTTGGTCATCCTGGACAACCGGATTGTGAATACAAGTGTGAGAAACTGAAGACTGATTTGCTTTGGCTAAGGTGCCTTAAACTGAACCCTAGCCTGTTTTCCCGCCTTTTGCGTAGCATTACGCATGCTTGTCGGGCTCTTACATTTAAGCCTGCGCCCCTATACGGTATACGCAATCGTGAGCGTACCGTACCTGCCGAAAAATGCTGCCTCAAACTTAGGTCACGATTCTTAATGACACAGTACAGCAAGTTATCAAATAAGCTCCCTCACAGCATTCGGACTTGCATGTCCCCATTTCAGTTTCAACGTCTGCTCAACGAATTCCTTCAGTTCATGGATATTCGTGAATTTCGACGTTCATATTATATCCACAAACACGAAGGGTAGTCAAGATATAAGCAGGTAATCATGATCGAGCGATTGCGTCAATTGGGAGGGTATTTGCCCCTCTAAATGTATGAATCACAGTTGTTAAAGTCCTCTAGCTCCTTCTACACTGACGATTTCAGAACTGCATACAAGGGCATGAGCACTAGTTTCCATCATCTATATGATGAACTAAAGTTACGCAGTTTACCTCTCAAAGCCACTGCAATACATGGCAGATATAGGATGATCGAGAGCAATGTGGAAGGACAGTATCAATAAAAGTTGTGCACAAATCTGATCAGTAGTCAGACAAGTTCATAACTCTTTTTGAAGTTAATTAGAAATGAAAGTTGCATTTTCCCCAACAGCTTCACGGTTCTTTTCAGTAATTATTGGTAACTAGTCGTAATGAGCCGACGACATCTGAGATGTTGAGATTACGCTGGCTACATACGCCGCATTTCAAGGGTAAAAAGCGCTTGCCTACGCAGGTTATTGAGTCATAAGTGGCTCGTCAAGTAGTATAGACATTCAAGACGACACGTGTGCACTGACCAAAATCCCTTGCTCACTCGTGAATACTTCCAAAATCAACAGTCTACACTATATATATATATATATATATATATATGTATGTACATATATATATATATATATATATATAACTTTAGATGTTCGACAGTTTCATACAAGACAATGCCAACTAAACAAAGCTGCGGAAGAAGATAACCATGCTACACATAATGACGATCTATGCTTATGTGGGATAGAGTGGATTTGTAAACTTTTAACACATCGTAACAACCAGTTCGTCTCCGGACATGAGAATAGGCATGGTATATTTGGGTTGACCCTTGAATGAACTCACAGGTTGCAACAGTACTCGGACATCTCGAAGTGCTTCTCATGAATTCTATCTTAAATGCCGCACTAATTAGTGGAAACCAAATGCGTTCATGGTCTCTTCGCATGTGCTCATCGTTTGAACTGGTCCATTTGTTGTAGTCAGCACTCCAGTAGCCATTTGGTGTGATGCGGCATTTCCGAAGACAGACTTGTGGATATTATTACCATCTGCTTCTTGCCCCGAAATTCCCTCAGCGGTCACTTTCAGTCATTTCTATGAACCCTAATGTACAACGCCATAATTATGATTGAAATAGTCTCTGAGTTCTGCATCACGGTGGTTTGTAAGATGTGAATGAATATTTCACAACATGCCACGTAAACAAAAATGTAGAGGACAGTGAAACTAGTCGGATTCCAGACACATATAAACCTCAGTGAAATACGAGTAACTAGGTTCTGTTAACTGCGAAGAATTGTAAAGAAAAATGAAAATCTCATTTCTGATTACCATCAAACAGAAATATGAACTTGACCCACTACTGATTAGATGTCTGTGTGACATTTGTTGATACTGTCTGACCACATCGGTCTGCATCATCCGATGTCTGTGATGCCTTGCATTCAAACACAGTTCTGAGAATCGGAAACTTATATGTCTCAGTGAAAAATGTGATATTGAAATAATGTTTCCGACAGCAGCGTATGATCAGACAAAAGAAGCTATCACGTCAATTCATATTTACAGCTTTCTTTAACGTCGTCGTCTGAATGCTGTGTGTGACAACCATCAAGAATATGATTTTTATGGTATCGTCATTCTTATCTAATTAGGAATTCAGCGTCTACACTTCCCAGTAATTTCCAGGGAAGAGACAGTGTTGAACTTCTGAGGGACAAGTGGGTGACGTGTTGGCTGTATACTACACATGACAATTTCGCAGATTACTTACTAATTGTTGTGTGTACGTTGACATTGCCCAAATAAAACTAGTATTTCAACTTATCACCTGCACTGTATTGCTCGTTTCCATGGGAATCAACTGAGAGATGCGACTGGTTGTGGTTCTTGACAAGAGGATGCATTGACCTGATGGAATGAACAACAGAAACGATGGCAACAACAACTACCTATGCTTCAGCCTTCACCAGCTCTGCCGCCACTCCATTAACCATGAACAGGACTGACCTGACGCTAACTGTGTTATTAAAATACTCGATGTAGAAAAATTCTTCCACTACTTAATCTGTTACGATGTATTTTCTTGCCAGTGACCTCTCTTGTGGTTTCTCTGTGTGCGACTATTTTGTTCGAAATGCTTTGCAGCGTGAATTGTCAACACGAGCGGATATCACCTGTGCTTGACAAGGATGTTACAGACCTTATTCTAACCAATGAGCGACAACCAGGGACTCGACAAAGACAGGTAAACTTAAAGACAAACGCCACAGGATTCGAAAAATTGTGATTAATTAAGTTGTTGGCTGTCGCATGTATATGAGAAAAATTAATTTCCATATTGACGTGATATTGGTACAGCTGGTATTCATCATGAAATTCGGATAAATCCAAATGGATTTACAACAGTACTACTGGAAATCTGAATACCACTGCTTCTTCTGCTCCTCTTCCGTAGCCTCTTTTCCCTGAACGCAATAACGAGAATTAAAAATAATAATACTGCTACTACTGCTTTCACTAAATTCACCAACATTAATATTGTAGCGTCACACACTTCTCCAAAACCAATAGCCTAGGGTTCGATGACATTCAACATTGATGCTGACTTTGATAGTTTAACTGGACTCGCTAAGCTGAAGGCACCGGTCACGCATCCTCACCATTTTGGCAGGCTGTCGTGTTACGTCGCACTGCTCGTAATCGACTCTCTAGCCAGTTAGTTGGAACACATCGGTATCATGGTACAACCACCCAAATATACCATTCCATCCGACTACTCTATCGTGTTCTTCCTTGATCTCATACTCGTGGTTATATAACAAGTCCGAATAATTAGTGATTGCTCTTTTTGTCTGTCAGGTATGCACCAAGGCGTATCCTGGAATATCACAAACACACTTCTTACGACCACCACGGTCACTACTGCTTACTACTACTACTACTACTACTACTAATACTCACACTACTACGACTACTAAAGTATCCGTATTCATCAGATCCTTCTCGACACAATATTTCCTACCAAAATTCAGTAGTCGTCTCTCCTGAATGTTTTTATACCTATTACTTGAAAGTACTACCCCATCAGTTTGAGCTTCCAACACGAACAAGTCTTCTACACACCATTTCACTTTCATGAATCTTGTTTTGTTGATTGCTATCCGTCCAGAGAATGCGCCATATATGACGTATGTTGACAAGTTTTCTCCTTATGACTCTTCTGGTTCTTCTTACTGATTCCGAAACACTAACATGAATTGTCTACCAAATAATGGCGACAACAGCCTCCAGTAGGACAAAGCCCACTCTTTAGCACTTCATGATGCTTCAGATTCAGATTTCGGTGTGCAACCGTGGCTGCCTAGAGACAGTATCAGCCCTACATTTGGAAAAAACAGCAGGGTGATACTCTTATTCCACGTTGGCGTAGCAGAATTATCATTATTATTGTTACTGGTGGTTGTAAGTGATGGTGGTGATATTATCAGTGGCAGAAGTAAAGATGGGAGTAATAAAACTGGCAATCCTGGCAGAAGTAGTGGAAGAGTAATTTTTGTTTCAGTAGTTGCAGTGAATGAAGGAAGGTATGGATTTGGACTAGTAGAATTAGTGGTATATGAACTCAGAGAAGCACCACCATGCGTGGCAATAGGAGAAGTAGAAGAATAATTCTACATCGAGTATTTTAATAACACAGTTAGCGTCAGCGTCAGTCCTGTTCATGGTTAGTGGAGTGGCGGCAGAGCTGGTGAAGGCTGAAGCATAGGTAGTTGTTGTTGCCATCGTTTCTGTTGTTCATTCCATCAGGTCAATGCATCCTCTTGTCAAGAACCACAACCAGTCGCATCTCTCAGTTGATTCCCATGGAAACGAGCAATACAGTGCAGGTGATAAGTTGAAATACTAGTTTAATTTGGGCAATGTCAACGTACACATAACAATCAGTAAGTAATCTGCGAAATTGTCATGTGTAGTATACAGCCAACACGTCACCCACTTGTCCCTCAGAAGTTCAACACTGTCTCTTCCCTGAAAATTACTGGGAAGTGTAGACGCTGAATTCCTAATTAGATAAGAATGACGATACCATAAAAATCATATTCTTGATGGTTGTCACACACAGCATTCAGACGACGACCTTAAAGAAAGCTGTAAATATGAATTGACGTGATAGCTTCTTTTGTCTGATCATACGCTACTGTCGGAAACATTATTTCATTATCACATTTTTCACTGAGACATATAAGTTTCCGATTCTCAGAACTGTGTTTGAATGCAAGGCATCACAGACATCGGATGATGCAGACCGATGTGGTCAGACAGTATCAACAAATGTCACACAGACATCTAATCAGTAGTGGGTCAAGTTCATATTTCTGTTTGATGGTAATCAGAAATGAGATTTTCATTTTTCTTTACAATTCTTCGCAGTTAACAGAACCTAGTTACTCGTATTTCACTGAGGTTTATATGTGTCTGGAATCCGACTAGTTTCACTGTCCTCTACATTTTTGTTTACGTGGCATGTTGTGAAATATTCATTCACATCTTACAAACCACCGTGATGCAGAACTCAGAGACTATTTCAATCATAATTATGGCGTTGTACATTAGGGTTCATAGAAATGACTGAAAGTGACCGCTGAGGGAATTTCGGGGCAAGAAGCAGATGGTAATAATATCCACAAGTCTGTCTTCGGAAATGCCGCATCACACCAAATGGCTACTGGAGTGCTGACTACAACAAATGGACCAGTTCAAACGATGAGCACATGCGAAGAGACCATGAACGCATTTGGTTTCCACTAATTAGTGCGGCATTTAAGATAGAATTCATGAGAAGCACTTCGAGATGTCCGAGTACTGTTGCAACCTGTGAGTTCATTCAAGGGTCAACCCAAATATACCATGCCTATTCTCATGTCCGGAGACGAACTGGTTGTTACGATGTGTTAAAAGTTTACAAATCCACTCTATCCCACATAAGCATAGATCGTCATTATGTGTAGCATGGTTATCTTCTTCCGCAGCTTTGTTTAGTTGGCATTGTCTTGTATGAAACTGTCGAACATCTAAAATTATATATATATATATATATATATATATTAATAATTATATATATATATATATATATATATATATATATATATATATATATATATATATATATAGTGTAGACTGTTGATTTTGGAAGTATTCACGAGTGAGCAAGGGATTTTGGTCAGTGCACACGTGTCGTCTTGAATGTCTATACTACTTGACGAGCCACTTATGACACAATATAACCTGCGTAGGCAAGCGCTTTTTACCCTTGAAATGCGGCGTATGTAGCCAGCGTAATCTCAACATCTCAGATGTCGTCGGCTCATTACGACTAGTTACCAATAATTACTGAAAAGAACCGTGAAGCTGTTGAGGAAAATGCAACTTTCATTTCTAATTAACTTCAAAAAGAGTTATGAACTTGTCTGACTACTGATCAGATTTGTGCACAACTTTTATTGATTCTGTCCTTGCACATCGCTCTCGATCATCCTATATCTGCCATGTATTGCAGTGGCTTTGAGAGGTAAACTGCGTAACTTTAGTTCATCATATAGATGATGGAAACTAGTGCTCATGCCCTTGTATGCAGTTCTGAAATCGTCAGTGTAGAAGGAGCTAGAGGACTTTAACAACTGTGATTCATACATTTAGAGGGGCAAATACCCTCCCAATTGACGCAATCGCTCGATCATGATTACCTGCTTATATCTTGACTACCCTTCGTGTTTGTGGATATAATATGAACGTCGAAATTCACGAATATCCATGAACTGAAGGAATTCGTTGAGCAGACGTTGAAACTGAAATGGGGACATTCATGTCCGAATGCTATGAGGGAGCTTATTTGATAACTTGCTGTACTGTGTCATTAAGAATCGTGACCTAAGTTTGAGGCAGCATTTTTCGGCAGGTACGGTACGCTCACGATTGCGTATACCGTATAGGGGCGCAGGCTTAAATGTAAGAGCCCGACAAGCATGCGTAATGCTACGCAAAAGGCGGGAAAACAGGCTAGGGTTCAGTTTAAGGCACCTTAGCCAAAGCAAATCAGTCTTCAGTTTCTCACACTTGTATTCACAATCCGGTTGTCCAGGATGACCAAGCACGGAGCGGATAAACTTTCTCTGAATATTCTCAATGCATATCCCATCCGAACCTCGCCTGGTTAACTAGTTCACTAGTTACTAGCCGGTCCTAAGCCAGGGTAGAGAGGGAAGGTTGGGTATAGGGCAAGCAACCCTGCCCCTTAAAATCAATCTAACCGCTAATGAAACTTCAAAGCACAAACAAAATGTAAGAGATAAAAATAAAATTATTCCTTGTTGGAATCGGAGGGTCGAAATGATGCCAGTTCGTAAAGCCTTCGGAAAACCAATTGGCTGATGTGTCCCTGCTTCTCTCGATGATAACGAAAGCAAGGATGGAGATATGCAATGTCCGCACTATGTTTGAAACTAGATGGCGAGGCTGCTCAGATTGCAAGGGAGATGAGAAGGTATCACTTCGAAGTGTTAAGAATTTGTGGAAGCAGATGAAATGGAAGTGGACTCTCCAAACTCTTCACTAAAGAGTCGATAATCTACACCGATGTTGTCACCCAGACAACAAACACGAGCACACTGAGTTTCAAAGTGGCTATCATGATGTCCCCAAGAGCTTCTCAGGCTCTCATGCAGTGGGAACCAATCTCCTCTAGGATCATAACAGCAAGGTCCAACTCAAAAGGAGGGTAGGTCACAATCATACAACACTGTGCTATGCACCTACAAATAATGCAGATCAAGAGGAGAAGGAGGAATTCCACAGACAACTGCAATCAACACTAGACAGAACTCCAGTTGGCCGCATCAAAATTCTAACGGGTTACATGAATGCCAAACTGGGAGGGGACAACACAGGAAGAGAACTAACCATGGGTCGAGAAGCGCTCGGTGAATCGATGAATGAGAATGGTGAACTGTTTGCAGAATTCTGTGCATTCAACGATTTAGTGATTGGAGGCACTGTGTTCAAGCACAAGGATATCCACAAAGCGAGCAACATGGATTCACCAGACACCAGGACACACTAAAAGTCGAATCGGCTTCATCTCAATCCCGAGAAAGGGAGACGCGGCCTACTGGACACAAGATCAAGAAGAGGAGCAGATGTAGGCTGGGACCACTATCTAGAGCAAGGAACCTTCCAAATCAAGTTCAAAGCTTTCGAGGAAGTTGGTGAAAGACCATAGTTCAGGTTGAACACCCGGAAACTGAAGGACGAAACTACAAAGAAAATCTTCACGTCAGCCATTAAGACAAAATGGGAGATATCGAGCAACATCCCTGAAGAAACCTCTTTGGATGAGCACTGGTACTCGTTGAAAGCTATATGGAAAGAAACCTGCATAGCAGCATTAGGAAAGAGGAAGAAAGAAGATAATGAATGGATCTCGATGGACACATGGAAGCTGATCGAGTAGGGAGAGTGGGATGGTGAAGCAGATGAACCGGTGCAAGGATGCTCAAAGAGAGGAAGAACTGAGTACAATGTATAGAGCACTACACTGGACAAAGAAGCCAAAAGACGCTTCCACGTCACGCTGGCAGGTGAAGCATAACAGGCTGCTGGTAGAGACACCTGAAAACAACGTACCGACTAACCAGTTTACTCACTGTCTGGGGAGAACTAAACGCAGACGAAACCACCGAAAAATAGGGAAGAAGTGCTGGTTTTCAGAGAGGAGAAATAAAGGAATTGGTGGGCTGGCCACCTCGGAGAGCTCTTGGATCGACCATCACCACCTGCAACTCGTCTAGAATTATCACCACCAACCGCTGAATTGCAGGTGAGGGTAAGCCCTCCATCAAAGGCAGAAAAGAAGTCCTGAGAGGCATAAAGTTGCTGAAGGCCGGGAAAGCAACAGGATCACATGAAATTCCGGCAGAAGCACTGAAAACAGACGCAAAGATGACAGTGGGCATGCTCACACCACTGCTGCAGAAGCTTTGGAAGGAAGGATAGGTACCTGCAGATTGATTGGAGGAAGGGCTACCTTGTCAAACTCCCAAAGAGGGGAGACCTAGGCCTCTGCGAGAACTGGGGTAGAATCATACTCCTCTCCGCCCCAAGCTAAATGTTATGCCACATCATCCGGAGAGACTAGAGGATGCGCCAGATTAAAAACTGCGACCGGACGAGCGTGTCAAAACCAGGATCCGAAGACCAGGACAGACCTCCACCAATCTGAAATCACTGTGGCGTTCTACTGCACTCAACACAAAGAACAAGATCTGGATTTTCAACACTAACTCAGTCAGGCGAGCTAGCGCTTCCGCGTGTTGATTCAGAATCTTGGCTCGTCACGAAAAGCACTTCCGACAAACTACAGGCACTCACCAACAGCTGCCCACGCTCGATATTGAAGATTGGATGGCCAGAATAATAAGAAAAGGCAACAAGGAACCCTGGCTGTCAACGAACCGACCAACAACCCATCTTCCAACAAATATGCAGAAGAAAGGGAAGATGGACTGGGCATGCAGCGATAAGACCGACTGGGGACATTACGCATTAAACCAGTCCCTCAGGTTGAGTCCAAATGGGAAGCTACTAGTCGGGCATCCAGGGGTGACACAAAGGAGATATGTGAGGAAGAAATGAAGCTTGTGGGCAGTGGTGGAGCTAGGTTGAAAAGACTGCAGAGAAAAGAGTGCAGTGGAGACATGCTACCGAAGCCCTGTGTTCCACCAGGAACCCAAGGAACAAATAGTGATAAAAACACTATTGTTTCGAACAATGCCGCTCTTATAATACTGATAATATTTATTCCTGAATATACAGGCACACACCATTTTTACAGGTATGAATAAGTTTCTATATAAATTACATTTTTTCATGGAAGGTAATCGCAATCCCCACCTATTGTCACTAGAAGACATAAGTGCTGCATGTTCATATGACGAAACATCCTAGCTGAATAAATATGCAGAAAATTTACAAGTTGAACGGATGGATGTATTGTTTTAGCATTAACAAAAAAACCAGGTTTGTATCTCGACACTGCATGTATTACCTGGAGGAAAATGAAGCTTGAAGCCAATACTTCTATTGTAACAGTCCGCACCTTTTGCTTGAGATAATGATGAAAAGCTTATGAGGGAATTTATGCGCCGCTCTTGATCACCTTAACCAGTCGTAACTTTCTCATGTGCTTCTTGATACTAGAAGAAGGAAGTGTGGGGAATAAGTGACGTAAAAGTCCTCCTAGGCACTCTGCTTGACAGTATAGGTATCTATTCGCCTTCTTTGTGAATATTATGCTTCACCCCCGATCTGTGTTATATTATTTCTTTATTCGGCGGTCTTCACCGACTTAACACCCACTATTTGTCTTTGTTTTATTGAGGTTTATCTGAGAGATCACTCAACTCAGTGGCTTGATACGTCATCAAACATGACTCATAGTCGTAACTAGCAGCGATCACGCTGTAGCTTTTTTTGTCTTCTGGTGATGATAAGTAACGAATGTTTGTTTTGAATGTATCTTACTGGACTCCCTTTTTAATCATTATAACCTTATTGTGTTTTCATTTCTTATTTATCCACTTCTCACCGCTTTATGTCTTCATAATGTTATATTATTTTGTGAGGCGCACTTCTTGGTGCCCTTGCTGTAACGCGTTTGTGTTCGAATAATAATGATGATGATGCTGTAAAAACCAGATGACTTAGGCATGCTGGTGGTAGTATTAAGACGTAGCTTCTATACTATCCCAAATGAATATACTAACATACTTTCTATGCACAGAACTTCATACTCCCCATTGTAGACAATGACGTCGCCGGGGACTAGTTATCTAAGTGGTTGTTGACAGCCAGTGGGATCGCATATCGAGTATAAAGCTCAAGCCCAACTTGTTTTCGTTACTTCAGGTGCAAACTGTTAAGAAACAGTCCTGATCGACAAAGTGTTTTTTAAGAATTCATTGTAAAGAGCTATTAATAGGACTAGAAATCATCATTGAGGGGACTGAGAACCGTTCGGAATAGTAAAGGCACCTTTTATTCCACTCTGTGGAAGAGCTTCCGGATCATTAAACATTGGAACTTTCGAGGTATAAGGCAAAATTACCAGCACACGAAAAGGTGAGAAGCGCATTAAGTTGGTCAAAAGTCTTGAAAATTGAACACCAGAGATGAGATTCCTGACTAACCCACGTCAGGTTGTGTACAGTTTTTTCTAGTATCAGTCTTGATGCTATAACAATGGGAGTTTCATTGCTTGTTCCAAACTTTTATGGTGGTCGTAATGTGATCAATAAGGTAGAAACGGAAGTGAATTTTGGAACCTGTATACATAGATGGAAGGTTGTAGCATTTTATTTCACTGTATTGTGTTGATGTATGTAACAACTCATTGAACACTTTTTGTTTAGTTGTACTGAAAAGAATTTTTGCTCGCTTGTTGATATATACTTCTCGTTAACTCCTGATATTTACGCTGTCTGACGCAGGTGGATCAGCAGTGTCGGGAATTATAAATAGGCGATAGTGTATCTGGACACGTATATGAAATTTTGAGTCAGATTTCAGAGCTCGACAAACTGGTGAGCCCGACGTGATTAAACTCTCGCAATTGAATACTGCAACCGGTCATTAATGACTGTATACAATACGGATATACGTATATACTGAGGATTTCTTTGGCTGCTTTGTGGTAGGCATTGACATACTTGTTTATCGTATTTTTCCTGCTCTTTTCTTAAATATTCTTTTTTCGCAGTACCAGCACTTATGTCCTTAAACTGTCATAATCAAGACTTCAAATTTAGGGTCCATGGGTGCCATTAATCTTCCTATGCCTTGTTTTAAGTTTAACTACCCGCAATTGTGGTTTGTCCGTCTAGAAATTTCTTCATGGCCAATCATATAACTTGACAAAACACAAAGTTCGGATACACAAGCTCAGTTTTGCCGGAAGAAGTGGCTGAACAAGTAAGGGAGACACTACTAAAGCCCCACCCACACACACCTTATGATGTTTTGAAGCAGGAGGCGCTGAAAGCTACTTCGTTGTCTGACCAGAAGGCTATCGATCAACTACTAAGTAGCATATGCCTCGGTGACAGAACGCCTTCACAACTTAGGCGACATATGCAAAGTCTGCTGAAAGATAGGAAAGTAGACAACCGTTTATTCTACCAGCTCTGGCTGCGGAGACTTCCTTCATGCATTCAGCAGATATTAGCTGTCGGAGATGCGGACACTGACATTGACAGGTTGGCTGACATCACTGACCGTATGTACGAAAGGATGCCTAAACAAGTTGAAAGTATTGCTGAGCCAACGCAAAACGACCGAGTGGCCGCTTTAGAGAGCAAGATAGACATACAGGACAACTGAAGGTTTTGCAGTTAAACCGACGGTCACCGAAGTTCTGTAGAAGCAGATCCCGTAGTCGTGATAGGACCACGAGTAGAATTGCGTCTAAAGGTAGAACGTGCTGGTATCACGTCGGGCTCACCAGTTTGTCGAGCTCTGAAATCTGACTCAAAATTTCATATACGTGTCCAGATACACTATCGCCTATTTATAATTCCTGACACTGCTGATCCACCTGCGTCAGACAGCGTAAATATCAGGAGTTAACGAGAAGTATATATCAGGATGTTGTATTAGTCAACGAGCGAGCAAAATTCTTTTCAGTACAACTAAACAAAAAGTGTTCAATGAGTTGTTACATACATCAACACAATACAGTGAAATAAAATACTACAAGGTTTGTTCGGTACCTCCATCTAGTGAAGAGGCTGGCGGACTAAACACTACCTCCTTGATTCTTGCCTTAAGTACACAAGTAGACGGTGTGGTACAAAGAGTATTTTAACGAAACAGCATAAATATAGGAGTAAATCTCGGATACTACGGTAGATTGTAATTCCATTTTAGTCTGTTTATTAGAAATGTCACACAGTCAAACGGTATTATTTACTGATAAATAATTTGCAAACTAAAGCTTTGCCAAAGATAATGAATCAAACCCACAGTGTTTTTACTATTCTCAGCGTTTTCTTGGATTAGTTGCATTGTTATTCCGTTAAATACGACAATCTATTAACACATTCTGTAGTAGGTAATGTCATCATAATGGTACAAGCACTTTTACTCCCTTCGCGTTTTCTTTCGGGACAGAAATGAGGTCTTCCACGTTTGTAACTATCAACCAACTTATTGTCAATAGTTGTTTATTTGTCAATTCCATATTCAACAATAAACACTTGTTTTTCTGTCTAACTACTGATTAGAAAAACATTTATCACTCGGTTTGTATTGTGAATACACTATCACACATACTATTGAATCGATCGCTCGGTTTTATGCTGTTTGGGTAGCAGATACATTTGCAGATATTCATAAATACATACTAAGATTGAACACTTTAGAGGAATCAAGCATGCTATCTGGACGATGCATCACATTTCTCCTAAGGCATTGCCTAATACCATTTATTTCCAGGTTTTTACACAGAGATGAAAGTCAAGAGAACAAACAACAATGAGGCATTAAAATGACATTTATGATAAGTTTAATTAGAATTCCAAGTATAGAAATGAATCAATTTAGTGTTGATTAAAGATGAGATTTCATGATGCAACGATTTTTCTCCTTCTTCTTTTACACATCATTCGATGAGTAGTCCAAGACTATGCCATTCTGAAAAGGAGAGAACATCATATATTTATTCAAATACTTGGGTGTTATGGTTGATTTTTTTTCTTAACGATGTTGTGACGAAAAGTAGAGTCATACAATTTTGATGTCAGTAGGTGTTTTGATGAGAAGAATACAGTAGTTTACATATATTGACAAAATGAGCTGACTGCGCGTTTTCAAATTTCCATTCTTATCTCTTATCTATTGCACTGATCCACTTGGAATTCTACTGAAATAAACCACTTCCTAGATCATGTGGTAACGAATGAACTGACGATGTCTGGAAATCTTGATAGCAGAAAGAGATGTAAAAATGGGTAATTGCAGTGTATGGTTCAGAGACTTGGCGCGTTACGAAAGGCATTTCTAACAAACTGCAGACATTCATCAACAACTGCCCACGCTGGCTCGTTACTGAAGATCAGATGGCCAGAATAATGGGAATAAGCAACAAGGAACTCTGGCCAGCGACGAACCAACTAAGCTATCGCTGAACAAATATGCAGAAGGAAGTGGAGATGGATTGGGTATACACAGAGAAGACCGACTGGAGACATTACTTGTCAGGCCCTCGAGTGGAACCCAGATGGGAAGTGACGAGTTTTGCGTCCCAGCTGAGGGTGACATGGAGAAGATCGTGCGAGGAGAAAATGAGAGCTTGTGGGCTGTCGTGGAGCCAGGTTCAAAAGATTGCAGAGAGAGTGCAGAGTGGAATGGAGACGTACTACTGAAGCCCTATGTTCCATTTGGAACCCAAGGGACAAAATATTATTATTATTATTGTATTCAGTTGTTTCTTACCATTCTTATTGTTCGTCAAAACAAATAAACTTACACACATGCACATTGGACATATTGATTTCGACGGTAAAAATGTTGTAATCTGCAATCAATCAAGTGCATGAATGTATCTGAAATTAGATATTTGTTCAGTGCTTATATCATCAGACTAAATATATTTAAGCGAATGAATGCAGGATATTACATTTTAGGAAAGTGAGGTATGGCAACAGTATAGGTAACTTAAACAATATTCTCAAGAAATTTATTTGGATTTATAAATATTAGACATCCCAGGGTGAATGAAGTGACGAATTGAAGTTTCTGATAATCCTATATGCTGGGAGTTTTACAAGTTCACTCTTCACAAACAAGTTTATACTCCATTTCTTTTCACTGAAATGTCCACGACCTGATATTCTGAAAGCTATGGAATGAATGAAAGTAATGTTTTCCAGCAAAACGAGCAATGTTTTTCTTCGAATAGAAGCTCAAACAAACGGCGAATAGATAAAATGCATCTGGATTAAAAATGAAATGAAAAATCTTTCATACTCACATTGCCGATCATCGTGATATCCTAAATTAAAAATAACATTTACGCTGATATATGCACACAATCAAAGTACCATAATAGTCAATATTATGTGGTCAAATAGTTAAGGCTAAATCATGGATTCATATAATCTTTCTATTTTGTCGAAGCAAAATGTCAGCACCTGCTTCAAACTGGTTCTTGCTATCACAAAGAATGTGCAACAGGGTTACTGTGTTGTAACCGAGTGACTAACAGTAACCGTTTGTCAGACTCACGGCAACATCGACTGTCTTTTAAGTCCCCGTTAGTGAAAAATACTCATATTACGCCGATTAAGTTCACGCTATATAGATTCCAGTTGCTCTGGTCATCGAAACAAACTGATGCAACCTAATAGATTACATATTATTGTGTTCATCATATCATCTACTTCCCTGGGTTATATTTGTGCGTATGTAAAGAATCCATGAAAAAAGTGACCACTTGTTAAGCTTCCAGTGTTGAAAACGTTGTCACGTCAGAGCAACGGAACAGTAAACTGTGTGATCTTGTGGATCGCGATCTTCTCATTTATTGTAACTAAGTATGTCATGACACTGAAAATTTGATGGAGATAGACAGTTGTGTATAAGTAGGTGTTGAATAGTCTAATCAATATGATATAAAAAATTCCCTTAACTAGTGAAGTATTATATTATTGATTTAAATGGTTGTTATACAAAAGGAAGATTTATGGCAAACGTCCTGAACATTTATGATGTCTCAGCACCCCAGAATACTGTAGAAACTTACACACACACAGATTATACACGTATTTCCAAGCCTGACTGCACGAAGTTGAGCAATATTCTCTGGAAGCTGGAAATTAAAAACAGTACGTAAGGCTACACTCAGATAATATATCACAATTGAATATTCGTCTCATCAATGAATGACGTCATGAAATGAAATGAAGCATTCATGAATATGTGGTAGTTTGCATCGTAGATAAATCTCAATGAAATGCTGGTTATACTGAAAAGTATTGTCGCTATGAGATTTAAGAGAGCAGGATTATTACATATGGACAGGTGTGAACTCGTTCTGCTATAAATGATCAGTGGTAATTGACTTATTAAATTCTTCCACTGAACACATTGTTGGAGCAGTCTTTCAAGTGAATAAAGTACATAGAAAGACAGTTAAACTGTCTAACCAATGGCCTTAGACAGTGTATCTCAAATGTTCACCCAAGAACAGCATACTCTAGTGATTCCTTTTAATGGGGTATGTGAGATTTCTTATAGCTCAGTCTGCGATTGTAGATAATTAAAGTTTCATAATTAAAAAAGTGACTTAAATGTCTGAAAATCCGAGCTTCATGACTTATTCTCCACTAGTAAATAGAATATTATTATTTTTCATGCTTGAATTCCATCCTGTTTAGTTGTGTTAGACTTGACTATACGTGCATGTGCCGAATATGCATCAGTAAGTGTTCGACTATTGGAGTTGTCATCAATCACGACATACAAATAGTTGGGAAAGAAATGTTCTTTTGTTAATAAGACATTGACTTACACTGATATTTTGACCTGTTTAAAGGGATTCAAGTGTGGTTTCGAAATCACGAACAGCAACAACTAATTAACATGGACATACATAAAATTAGGGGAATTTCATTGCACCGATGAAGGAGAAACAGGATCATTCATTATCCCCTTCCATACCCAGCTCGCATGGAAAAAGGGAGCGAGGTGTTAATTATATAGTAAACCAGTAACACTTCGATTCATAATTTAACGTAAAATCACAGAATAATAGTAATTATAATGCAATAGAAATGAAACAATGAAACATTTTTCCAAAACGTGAGGGAAACAAAAGCAGTTAGCGCTACTACGTATTCATTCATCGTAATGTGACAAGCCCACATAGAATACAATGTACTGTAGTAACCTCGATTTGAACCCTTGAACATATCATTCAATTGTTAGGCACTGCACAATTTTTAGATGTTTGTCTGCATCAGGAATGCCTGAGAACATTCCACACACTTTCTTTAAATCTTGTACACTTGGCGCTTCTTTTGGTTTTCGGTTTGCTGATCAAGGTGCGCTTGAAATACATCGTCCGCAAACACTTGTGGTTTGGTCTTTTCAATACGTGTAGTTGTGAGTCGAATTAATAGCAACGGGCACGGGACCTATCGTATACACGAACTGAATGCATTTTCTCACTTCACGGATCTACTGAAACCGGTAGTTCCGCTAACGGACTAAATTACCTACACATGCCGGTGATGAGTATCACCCAATGAAAATGTGACAGATAGTTAACAGTATTACAGAAGAAACGCATTCATGAGAACCATGAGCATAGACTCTCTTATAAACTTATCCGAAGTCACAAAATGTAAGTTGTATCTAAGATGAATATTTGAGTGGTTCTGTATTTCATGAAGATGAAGGTTTCTTTCTAAAAATTGAAATGCTCACCTTGTAACTTGGAAATCTTCACAAGCAGAAAACATAGAATGAAACACGAACACAGTAAGGAATGCATTACGTATGATTTATTGTGTAGGATAACTTATTCTCTGATAAAAAAACTCAAGACTGTTTATATATCCATTTACTGTCCAGTCCTAGAGGTGTGTGTCTACACTGTTTTTACAAATGTCATACGAAAAATGCTCATCCAACGAATGAAAGTTATGTTCAACGGCTCACACCTAGACGTCATATGAACCTATAACACATTACATCTGAAATTTTTCAACCAATTGAAATTAGGTTTTTCATCTTATATCGGCTGGCTTCAAGTGAGAGTATGTTTAAATATTCAGAGATCATGTTGGAATGATGAAGATATTGGGAGAAACTGTTGACAAAGAAAATGGGACGTAAATAGAACACTTAATCCAGTTACACCTAAACATTTCTCAAAAGTCATTCAACTTCAGTTGATTTACTAGATGCAAGACACAGTCTGGAGACACAGATCTATGAAATAAATTGTGTCCCAAACACAATTCTATGTGTGATACTGCTGCATTGTGCGACACAGAGTTAACCGGTGTTCACGTATCACTCTGATACTAGTGTTTGACAAGCATTTCTGAAAAGCCTCTGCCAGTATGTGCACCAATTGACAGCAAATAAGGTCGAATTAGACTATACCTATCCGTTGTTTGTAATAACTTGCGCGAAATATGACGGGACATTGAACTATAGTTAGTCGATTCAGATAAACCATGTTACTCTGAAGTACAGGTACGTCATCAACATTTTATTGCCTAAGTACAACGCAAGAAGTGACTGCAAATAGCTGAAAGATACCAGCACAGAAAGAGACAAGTGTGCAGTGCTCCAAAGTGAAGTTTTATTTCTGTATCTCCACATTTTACTGAAAACAACTTTGGTTCCTTCACATACATCCAACTTTACTCACTTTTTTCGTACATTTCTTATAAAATTCAGCTTCCAGCTCTTCTATTCTTTCTGTTCACAGTGGAAGATATTTGACTGATGAAAGACGAACAGCTTCATGAGCACTGAAAGTTGATATCCTTGTTGTCTCCGATACACACTGGGGAATACATCATTAATCTGAAGCGAGTCTCAGTTATCAGTGAAAACTTCTGACATAAATGTTACAGGTGGCAGTTAAAATACATGTGGAGAACCTGAAAACTGAAAAATGACCGCGTCGATTGCTAATTTGCAATAAACAATGCTACCGAAAAAAGAGAGACCATACAAATCCAAACATGATTCCTGCATAAATCAAAAGCATATACCACTACCAATAAATATCTCACAAGGTCGTCTGAATGCTGTATGTGACAACCATCAAGAATATGATTTTCATGGTATCGTCATTCTTATCTAATTAGGAATTCAACGTCTACACTTCCCAGTAATTTTCAGGGAAGAGACAGTGTTGAACATCTGAGGGACAAGAACCACAACCAGTCGCATCTCTCAGTTGATTCCTATGGAAACGAGCAATACAGTGCAGGTGATAAGTTGAAATACTAGTTTTATTTGAGCAATGTCAACGTACACATAACAATTAGTAAGTAATCTGCAAAATTGTCATGCGTAGTATACAGCCAACACGTCACCCACTTGTCCCTCAGATGTTCAACACTGTCTCTTCCCTGAAAATTATTGGGAAGTGTAGACGTTGAATTCCTAATTAGATAAGAATGACGATACCATGAAAATCATATTCTTGATGGTTGTCACACACAGCATTCAGACGACGACGTGAAAATAACTGTAAAGATAAGATGAAGTTGCTACTAATTTTGTTTGAGGATGGAGCTGGGTCAGAAACATCATTTCGAAATCGCTTCATCCATTCACATGGATAATGATTTGTTATTACTATTATTAGTTCCTTGGGTTCCTATTGGAACATAGGGATTCACTAGCACGTCTCCATTTTACTCTGTTCTCTAAAATCTTTTGAACTTGGCTCCACGACAGCCCACAAGCTCTCATTTTCTCCTCGAACTATCTCCTCCATGTCACACTCACCATGAACAGGACTGACACTGACGCTAACTGTATTATTAAAATACTCGATGTAGAAAAATTCTTCTACTTCTCCGATCACTATCTATAGTGATACTACTGTGAGTTCAAATACCACTACTTCTACTAGTCCAAATCCATACCTTCCTTCATTCACTGCAACTATTGCAACAAATAATTATTCTACTACTACTTCTACCAGGATTGTCATTTTTATTACTCCCATCTTTTCTTCTACCACTGACAACATCACCACCATCACTTACAACCACCAGTATAGTGTTTTATACATTGTACTCAGCTCCTCCTCTCTTTGAGCATCCTTGCACCGGTTCATCTGCTTCACCATCCTACTATCCCTACTCGATCAGCTTCCATGTGTCCATCGAGATCCACTCATTATCTTCTTTCTTCCTCTTTTCTAATGCTGCTATGCAGGTTTCTTTCCATATAGCTTTCAACGAGTACCAGTGCTCATCCAAAGAGGTTTCTTCAGGGATGTTGCTCGATATCTCCCATTTTGTCTTAATGGCTGACGTGAAGATTTTCTTTGTAGTTTCGTCCTTCAGTTTCCGGGTGTTCAACCTGAACTATGGTCTTTCATCAACTTCCTCGAAAGCTTTGAACTTGATTTGGAAGGTTCCTTGCTCTAGATAGTGGTTCCAGCCTACATCTGCTCCTCTTCTTGATCTTGTGTCCAGTAGGCCGCGTCTCCACTTTCTCGGGATTGAGATGAAGCCGATTTGACTTTTAGTGTGTCCTGGTGTCTGGTGAACCCTTATCGCTTTGTGGATATCCTTGTGCTTAAACACAGTGCCTCCGATCACTAAATCGTTGAATGCACAGAATTCTGCAGACAGTTCACCATTCTCATTCATCAATTCACCGAGCGCTTCTCGACCCATGGTTAGTTCTCTTCCTGTGTTTTCCGCTCCGAGTTTGGCATTCATGTAACCCGTTAGAATTTTGATGCGGCCAACTGGAGCTCTGTCTAGTGCTGATTGCAGTTGTCTGTGGAATTCCTCCTTCTCCTCTTGATCTGCATTATTTGTAGGTGAATAGCGCAGTGTTGTATGATTGTGACCTACCTTCCTTTTGAGTTGGACCTTGCTGTTACGATCTTAGAGGAGATTGGTTCCCACTGCATGAGAGCCTGAGAAGCTCTTGGGGACATCATGATAGCCACTTTGAAACTCAGTGTGCTCGTGTTTGTTGTTTGGGTGACAACATCGGTGTAGATTATCGACTCTTTAGTGAAGAGTTTGGAGAGTCCACTTCCATTTCATCTGCTTCCACAAATTCTTAACACTTCGAAGTGATACCTTCTCATCTCTCTTGCAATCTGAGCAGCCTTGCCATCTAGTTTCAAACATAGTGCGGACATTCCACATCTCCATCCTTGCTTTCGTTATCATCGAGAGAAGCAGGGACACATCAGCCAATTGGCTTTCCGAAGGCTTTACGAACTGGCATCACTTCGCCCCTCCGATTCCAACAAGGAATAATTTTATTTTTATCTTTTACATTTCGTTTGTGCTTTGAAGTTTCTTTAGCGGTTAGATTGATTTTATGTGGTAGGTTGCTTGCCCTATGCCAAACCTTCCCTCTCTACCCTGGCTTACAACCAACAATAAGAATAATAATAATAATTCTGCCACGTCAACTTGGAATAAAGTATCACCTTGCTGTTTTTTCCAAATGTAGGGCTGATACTGTCTCTTGGCAGCCACGGTTGCCCACCGAAATCTGAATCTAAAGCATCACGAAGTGCTAAAGAGTGGGCTTTGTCCTACTGGAGGCTGGTGGCTCCATTATTTGGTAGACTGCTCATGTTAGTGTTTCGGAATCAGTAAGAAGAAGCAGAAGAGTAATAAGGAGAAAACTTGTCAACATACGTCATATATGGCGCAATCTCTTGACGCATAGCAATCAACGAAACAAGATTCATGAAAGTGAAATGGTGTGTAGAAGACTTGTTCGTGTTGGAAGCTCAAACTGATGGGGTAGTACTTTCAAGTAATAGGTATAAAAACATTCAGGAGAGACGACTACTGAATTTTGATAAGAAATATTGTTTTGGGAAGGATCTGATGAATACGGATACTTTAGTAGTCGTAGTAGTGTGAGTAGTAGTAGTAGTAGCAGTAGTGACCGTGGTGGTCGTAAGAGGTGTGTTTGTGATATTCCAGGATACGCCTTGGTGCATACCTGACAGGCAAAAAGAGCAATCACTAATTATTCGGACTTGTTACATAACCACGAGTATGAGACCAAGGAAGAACACGATAGAGTAGTCGGATGGAATGGTATATTTGGGTGGTTGTACCATGATACCGATGCGTTCCAACTAACTGGCTAGAGAGTCGATTACGAGCAGTGCGACGTAACACGGCAGCCTGCCAAAATGGTGAGGATGTGTGACCGGTGCCTTCAGCTTAGCGAGTCCAGTTAAACTATCAAAGTCAGCATCAATGTTGAATGTCATCGAACCCTAGGCTATTGGCTTTGGAGAAGTGTGTGACGCTACAGTATTAATGTTGGTGAATTTAGTGAAGGCAGTAGTAGCAGTATTATTATTTTTAATTCTCGTTATTGCGTTCAGGGAAAAGAGGCTACGGAAGAGGAGCAGAAGAAGCAGTGGTATTCAGATTTCCAGTAGTACTGTTGTAAATCCATTTGGATTTATCCTAATTTCATGATGAATACCAGCTGTACCAATATCACGTCAATATGGAGATTAATTTTTCTCATATACATGCGACAGCCAACAACTTAATTAATCACAATTTTTCGAATCCTGTGGCGTTTGTCTTTAAGTTTACCTGTCTTGTCGAGTCCTCGGTTGTCGCTCATTGGTTAGAATAAGGCCTGTAACATCTTATCAAGCACAGGTGATATCCGCTCGTGTTAACAATTCACGCTGCAAAGCATTTCGAACAAAATAGTCGCACACAGAGAAACCAAAAGAGAGGTCACTGGCAAGAAAATACATCGTAACAGATGAAGTAGTGGAAGAATTTTTCTACATCGAGTATTCAATAACACGGTTAGCGTCAGTGCCAGGCCTGTTCATGGTTAATGGAGTGGCGGCAGAGCTGGTGAAGGCTGAAGCATAGGTAGTTGTTGTTGCCATCGTTTCTGTTGTTCATTCCATCAGGTCAATGCATCCTCTTGTCAAGAACCACAACCAGTCGCATCTCTCAGTTGATTCCTATGGAAACGAGCAATACAGTGCAGGTGATAAGTTGAAATACTAGTTTATTTGGGCAATGTCAACGTACACACAACAATTAGTAAGTAATCTGCGAAATTGTCATGTGTAGTATACAGCCAACACGTCACCCACTTGTCCCTCAGAAGTTCAACACTGTCTCTTCCTGAAAATTACTGGGAAGTGTAGACTCTGAATTCCTAATTAGATAAGAATGACGATACCATGAAAATCATATTCTTGATGGTTGTCACACACAGCATTCAGACGACGACGTTAAAGAAAGCTGTAAATATGAATTGACGTGATAGCTTCTTTTGTCTGATCATACGCTGCTGTCGGAAACATTATTTCAATATCACATTTTTCACTGAGACATATAAGTTTCCGATTCTCAGAACTGTGTTTGAATGCAAGGCATCACAGACATCGGATGATGCAGACCGATGTGGTCAGACAGTATCAACAAATGTCACACAGACATCTAATCAGTAGTGAGTCAAGTTCATATTTCTGTTTGATGGTAATCAGAAATGAGATTTTCATTTTTCTTTACAATTCTTCGCAGTCAACAGAACCTAGTTACTCGTATTTCACTGAGGTTTATACGTGTCTGGAATCTGACTAGTTTCACTGTCCTCTACATTTTTGTTTACGTGGCATGTTGTGAAATATTCATTCACATCTTACAAACCACCGTGATGCAGAACTCAGAGACTATTTCAATCATAATTATGGCGTTGTACATTAGGGTTCATAGAAATGACTGAAAGTGACCGCTGAGGGAATTTCGGGGCAATAAGCAGATGGTAATAATATCCACAAGTCTGTCTTCGGAAATGCCGCATCACACCAAATGGCTACTGGAGTGCTGACTACAACAAATGGACCAGTTCAAACGATGAGCACATGCGAAGAGACCATGAATGCATTTGGTTTCCACTAATTAGTGCGGCATTTAGGAGAATTCATGAGAAGCACTTCGAGATGTCCGAGTACTGTTGCAACCTGTGAGTTCATTCAAGGGTCAACCCAAATATACCATGCCTATTCTCATGTCCGGAGACGAACTGGTTGTTACGATGTGTTAAAAGTTTACAAATCCACTCTGTCCCACATACGCATAGATCGTCATTATGTGTAGCATGGTTATCTTCTTCCGCAGCTTTGTTTAGTTGGCATTGTCTTGTATGAAACTGTCGAACATCTAAATTTATAAATATATTGTGTGGACTGTTGATTTTGGAAGTATTCACGAGTGAGCAAGGGATTTTGGTCAGTGCACACGTGTCGTCTTGAATGTCTATACTACTTGACGAGCCACTTATGACACAATAACCTGCGTAGGCAAGCGCTTTTTACCCTTGAAATGCGGCGTATGTAGTCAGCGTAATCTCAACATTCAGATGTCGTCAGCTCATTATGACTAGTTACCAATAATTACTGAAAAGAACCGTGAAGCTGTTGAGGAAAATGCAACTTTCATTTCTAATTAACTTCAAAAAGAGTTATGAACTTGTCTGACTACTGATCAGATTTGTGCGCAACTTTTATTGATACTGTCCTTCCACATTGCTCTCGATCATCCTATGCCTTCTTCGTTTGCTTCCAAACACACTACGAAATAATACCCATTAATCATTATCCATGTGAATGGATGAAGCGATTTCGAAATGATGTTTCTGACCCAGCTCCATCCTCAAACAAAATTAGTAGCAACTTCATCTTATCTTTACAGTTATTTTCACGTCGTCGTCTGAATGCTGTGTGTGACAACCATCAAGAATATGATTTTCATGGTATCGTCATTCTTATCTAATTAGGAATTCAGCGTCTACACTTCCCAGTAATTTTCAGGGAAGAGACAGTGTTGAACATCTGAGGGACAAGTGGGTGACGTGTTGGCTGTATACTACACATGACAATTTTGCAGATTATTTACTAATTATCATCCGAGTATCTGGGAGAGCCAAGTATTATGGCAGCACAATTAGTGTCAGTGTCAGTCCTGTTTATGGTTAACGGAGTGGCGGCAGAGCTGGTGAAGGCTGAAGCATAGGTAGTTGTTGTTGCCATCGTTTCTGTTGTTCATTCCATCAGGTCAATGCATCCTCTTGTCAAGAACCACAACCAGTCGCATCTCTCAGTTGATTCCCATGGAAACGAGCAATACAGTGCAGGTGATAAGTTGAAATACTAGTCTTATTTGGGCAATGTCAACGTACACACAACAATTAGTAAGTAATCTGCGAAATTGTCATGTGTAGTATACAGCCAACACGTCACCCACTTGTCCCTCAGAAGTTCAACACTGTCTCTTCCCTGAAATTACTGGGAAGTGTAGACGCTGAATTCCTAATTAGATAAGAATGACGATACCATAAAAATCATATTCTTGATGGTTGTCACACACAGCATTCAGACGACCTTGTGAGATATTTATTGATAGTGGTATATGCTTTTGATTTATGCGGGAATCATGTTTGGATTTGTATGGTCTCTCTTTTTTCGGTAGCATTGTTTATTGCAAATTAGCAATCGACGCGGTCATTTTTCAGTTTTCAGGTTCTCCACATGTATTTTAACTGCCACCTTTAACATTTATGTCAGAAGTTTTCACTGATAACTGAGACTCGCTTCAGATTAATGATGTATTCCCCAGTGTGTATCGGAGACAACAAGGATATCAACTTTCAGTGCTCATGAAGCTGTTCGTCTTTCACCAGTCAAATATCTTCCACTGTGAACAGAAAGAATAGAAGAGCTGGAAGCTGAATTTTATAAGAAATGTACGAAAAAAGTGAGTAAAGTTGGATGTATGTGAAGGAACCAAAGTTGTTTTCAGTAAAATGTGGAGATACAGAAATAAAACTTCACTTTGGAGCACTGCACACTTGTCTCTTTCTGTGCTGGTATCTTTCAGCTATTTGCAGTCACTTCTTGCGTTGTACTTAGGCAATAAAATGTTGATGACGTACCTGTACTTCAGAGTAACATGGTTTATCTGAATCGACTAACTATAGTTCAATGTCCCGTCATATTTCGCGCAAGTTATTACAAACAATGGATAGGTATAGTCTAATTCGACCTTATTTGCTGTCAATTGGTGCACATACTGGCAGAGGCTTTTCAGAAATGCTTGTCAAACACTAGTATCAGAGTGATACGTGAACACCGGTTAACTCTGTGTCGCACAATGCAGCAGTATCACACATAGAATTGTGTTTGGGACACAATTTATTTCATAGATCTGTGTCTCCAGACTGTGTCTTGCATCTAGTAAATCAACTGAAGTTGAATGACTTTTGAGAAATGTTTAGGTGTAACTGGATTAAGTGTTCTATTTACGTCCCATTTTCTTTGTCAACAGTTTCTCCCAATATCTTCATCATTCCAACATGATCTCTGAATATTTAAACATACTCTCACTTGAAGCCAGCCGATGAAAAACCTAATTTCAATTGGTTGAAAAATTTCAGATGTAATGTGTTATGGGTTCATATGACGTCTAGGTGTGAGCCGTTGAACATAACTTTCATTCGTTGGATGAGCATTTTTCGTATGACATTTGTAAAAACAGTGTAGACACACACCTCTAGGACTGGACAGTAAATGGATATATAAACAGTCTTGAGTTTTTTTATCAGAGAATAAGTTATCCTACACAATAAATCATACGTAATGCATTCCTTACTGTGTTCGTGTTTCATTCTATGTTTTCTGCTTGTGAAGATTTCCAAGTTACAAGGTGAGCATTTCAATTTTTAGAAAGAAACCTTCATCTTCATGAAATACAGAACCACTCAAATATTCATCTTAGATACAACTTACATTTTGTGACTTCGGATAAGTTTATAAGGGAGTCTATGCTCATGGTTCTCATGAATGCGTTTCTCCTGTAATACTGTTAACTATCTGTCACATTTTCATTGGGTGATACTCATCACCGGCATGTGTAGGTACTTTAGTCCGTTAGCGGAACTACCGTTTTCAGTAGATCCGTGAAGTGAGAAAATGCATTCAGTTCGTGTATACGATAGGTCCCGTGCCCGTTGCTATTAATTCGACTCACAACTACACGTATTGAAAAGACCAAACCACAAGTGTTTGCGAACGATGTATTTCAAGCGCACCTTGATCAGCAAACCGAAAACCAAAAGAAGCGCCAAGTGTACAAGATTTAAAGAAAGTGTGTGGAATGTTCTCAGGCATTCCTGATGCAGACAAACATCTAAAAATTGTACAGTGCCTAACAATTGAATGATATGTTCAAGGTTCAAATCGAGGTTACTACAGTACATTGTATTCTATGTGGGCTTGTCACATTACGATGAATGAATACGTAGTAGCGCTAACTGCTTTTGTTTCCCTCACGTTTTGAAAAATGTTTCATTGTTTCATTTCTATTGCATTATAATTACTATTATTCTGTGATTTTACGTTAAATTATGAATCGAAGTGTTACTGGTTTACTATATAATTAACACCTCGCTCCCTTTTTCCATGCGAGCTGGGTATGGAAGGGGATAATGAATGATCCTGTTTCTCCTTCATCGGTGCAATGAAATTCCCCTAATTTTATGTATGTCCATGTTAATTAGTTGTTGCTGTTCGTGATTTCGAAACCACACTTGAATCCCTTTAAACAGGTCAAAATATCAGTGTAAGTCAATGTCTTATTAACAAAAGAACATTTCTTTCCCAACTATTTGTATGTCGTGATTGATGACAACTCCAATAGTCGAACACTTACTGATGCATATTCGGCACATGCACGTATAGTCAAGTCTAACACAACTAAACAGGATGGAATTCAAGCATGAAAAATAATAATATTCTATTTACTAGTGGAGAATAAGTCATGAAGCTCGGATTTTCAGACATTTAAGTCACTTTTTTAATTATGAAACTTTAATTATCTACAATCGCAGACTGAGCTATAAGAAATCTCACATACCCCATTAAAAGGAATCACTAGAGTATGCTGTTCTTGGGTGAACATTTGAGATACACTGTCTAAGGCCATTGGTTAGACAGTTTAACTGTCTTTCTATGTACTTTATTCACTTGAAAGACTGCTCCAACAATGTGTTCAGTGGAAGAATTTAATAAGTCAATTACCACTGATCATTTATAGCAGAACGAGTTCACACCTGTCCATATGTAATAATCCTGCTCTCTTAAATCTCATAGCGACAATACTTTTCAGTATAACCAGCATTTCATTGAGATTTATCTACGATGCAAACTATCACATATTCATGAATGCTTCATTTCATTTCATGACGTCATTCATTGATGAGACGAATATTCAATTGTGATATATTATCTGAGATGTAGCCTTACGTACTGATTTTTAATTTCCAGCTTCCAGAGAATATTGCTCAACTTCGTGCAGTCAGGCTTGGAAATACGTGTATAATCTGTGTGTGTGTAAGTTTCTACAGTATTCTGGGTGCTGAGACATCATAAATGTTCAGGACGTTTGCCATAAATCTTCCTTTTGTATAACAACCATTTAAATCAATAATATAATACTTCACTAGTTAAGCGCATTTTTTATATCATATTGATTAGACTATTCAACAATCCTACTTATACACAACTGTCTATCTCCATCAAATTTTCAGTGTCATGACATACTTAGTTACAATAAATGAGAAGATCGCGATCCACAAGATCACACAGTTTACTGTTCCGTTGCTCTGACGTGACAACGTTTTCAACACTGGAAGCTTAACAAGTGGTCACTTTTTTCATGGATTCTTTACATACGCACAAATATAACCCAGGGAACTAGATGATATGATGAACACAATAATATGTAATCTATTAGGTTGCATCAGTTTGTTTCGATGACCAGAGCAACTGGAATCTATATAGCGTGAACTTAATCGGCGTAATATGAGTATTTTTCACTAACGGGTACTTAAAGAGACAGTCGATGTTGCCGTGAGTCTGACAAACGGTTACTGTTAGTCACTCGGTTACAACACAGTAACCCTGTTGCACATTCTTTGTGATAGCAAGAACCAGTTTGAAGCAGGTGCTGACATTTTGCTTCGACAAAATAGAAAGATTATATGAATCCATGATTTGGCCTTAACTATTTGACCACATAATATTGACTATTATGGTACTTTGATTGTGTGCATATATCAGCGTAAATGTTATTTTTAATTTAGGATATCACGATGATCGGCAATGTGAGTATGAAAGATTTTTCATTTCATTTTTAATCCAGATGCATTTTATCTATTCGCCGTTTGTTTAGCTTCTATTCGAAGAAAAACATTGCTCGTTTTGCTGGAAAACATTACTTTCATTCATTCCATAGCTTTCAGAATATCAGGTCGTGGACATTTCAGTGAAAAGAAATGGAGTATAAACTTGTTTGTGAAGAGTGAACTTGTAAAACTCCCAGCATATAGGATTATCAGAAACTTCAATTCGTCACTTCATTCACCCTGGGATGTCTAATATTTATAAATCCAAATAAATTTCTTGAGAATATTGTTTAAGTTACCTATACTGTTGCCATACCTCACTTTCCTAAAATGTAATATCCTGCATTCATTCGCTTAAATATATTTAGTCTGATGATATAAGCACTGAACAAATATCTAATTTCAGATACATTCATGCACTTGATTGATTGCAGATTACAACATTTTTACCGTCGAAATCAATATGTCCAATGTGCATGTGTGTAAGTTTATTTGTTTTGACGAACAATAAGAATGGTAAGAAACAACTGAATACAATAATAATAATAATATTTTGTCCCTTGGGTTCCAAATGGAACATAGGGCTTCAGTAGTACGTCTCCATTCCACTCTGCACTCTCTCTGCAATCTTTTGAACCTGGCTCCACGACAGCCCACAAGCTCTCATTTTCTCCTCGCACGATCTTCTCCATGTCACCCTCAGCTGGGACGCAAAACTCGTCACTTCCCATCTGGGTTCCACTCGAGGGCCTGACAAGTAATGTCTCCAGTCGGTCTTCTCTGTGTATACCCAATCCATCTCCACTTCCTTCTGCATATTTGTTCAGCGATAGCTTAGTTGGTTCGTCGCTGGCCAGAGTTCCTTGTTGCTTATTCCCATTATTCTGGCCATCTGATCTTCAGTAACGAGCCAGCGTGGGCAGTTGTTGATGAATGTCTGCAGTTTGTTAGAAATGCCTTTCGTAACGCGCCAAGTCTCTGAACCATACACTGCAATTACCCATTTTTACATCTCTTTCTGCTATCAAGATTTCCAGACATCGTCAGTTCATTCGTTACCACATGATCTAGGAAGTGGTTTATTTCAGTAGAATTCCAAGTGGATCAGTGCAATAGATCAAGAGATATGAATGGAAATTTGAAAACGCGCAGTCAGCTCATTTTGTCAATATATGTAAACTACTGTATTCTTCTCATCAAAACACCTAACTGACATCAAAATTGTATGACTCTACTTTTCGTCACAACATCATTAAGAAAAAAAATCAACCATAACACCCAAGTATTTGAATAAATATATGATGTTCTCTCCTTTTCAGAATGGCATAGTCTTGGACTACTCATCGAATGATGTGTAAAAGAAGAAGGAGAAAAATCGTTGCATCATGAAATCTCATCTTAATCAACACTAAACTGATTCATTTCTATACTTGGAATTAAACTTATCATAAATGTCAGTTTAATGCCTCATTGTTGTTTGTTCTCTTGACTTTCATCTCTGTGTAAAAACCTGGAAATAAATGGTATTAGGCAATGCCTTAGGAGAAATGTGATGCATCGTCCAGATAGCATGCTTGATTCCTCTAAAGTGTTCAATCTTAGTATGTATTTATGAATATCTGCAAATGTATCTGCTACCCAAACAGCATAAAACCGAGCGATCGATTCAATAGTATGTGTGATAGTGTATTCACAATACAAACCGAGTGATAAATGTTTTTCTAATCAGTAGTTAGACAGAAAAACAAGTGTTTATTGTTGAATATGGAATTGACAAATAAACAACTATTGACAATAAGTTGGTTGATAGTTACAAACGTGGAAGACCTCATTCTGTCCCAAAAGAAAACGCGAAGGGAGTAAAAGTGCTTGTACCATTATGGTGACATTACCTACTACAGAATGTGTTAATAGATTGTCGTATTTAACAGAATAACAGTGCAACTAATCCAAGAAAACGCTGAGAATAGTAAAAACACTGTGGGTTTGATTCATTATCTTTGGCAAAGCTTTAGTTTGCAAATTATTTATCAGTAAATAATACCGTTTGACTGTGTGACATTTCTAATAAACAGACTAAAATGGAATTACAATCTACCGTAGTGTCCGAGATTTACTCCTATATTTATGCTATTTCGTTAAAATACTCTTTGTACCACACCGTCTACTTGTGTACTTGAGGCAAGAATCAAGGAGGTAGTGTTTAGTCCGCCAGCCTCTTCACTAGATGGAGGTACCGAACAAACCTTCCATCTATGTATACAGGTTCCAAAACTTCACTTCTGTTTCTATCTTATTGATCATGTTACTACCACCATAAAAGTTTGGACCAAGCAATGAAACTCCCATTGTTATAATATCAAGACTGATACTAGAAAAAACTGTACACAAGCTGACGTGGGTTAGTCAGGAATCTCATCTTTGATGTTCAATTTTCAAGACTTTTGACCAACTTAATCCGCTTCTCACTTTTTTGTGTGCTGGTAATTTTGCCTTAACCTCAAAGTTCCAATTTTAAATGATCCGGAAGCTCTTCAGCAGAGTGGAATTCTTTCGTAGTACTTTGCAACATTTCAGTAGTATAAGATTTTAGCGAATCACTCTGATTCAGAGCATAACGTTTTAGTGTTGGTTCATTGGTCGAATTCTACAGCGATATAAAGATTTCCAATATTCTGTCGGGTAGTGATTTACTGAAATACATTCTTGGATGAAATCCACAGTAGCCTCCGCTTCACACACCCTTAGCCTGTACTTTAGTTACTCATTGAGGACCTTTAACGCATTCAGATGCTCAGAAGATTTCAGCACATAAAAATTCTGACTAAGACATCTGAAAGAAAGACTGCTTATACGAAGAAATACATTCATTTTTAAAAGGAAATGTCCTTTGAGTGCTGATGTTATCGGTGGTTTTCTTTTTTGTTGGCCTTGATACTGAATTAATAAAATCCTCACTCGGCATTTGAATTTCATTTGATTAAACGCTCCCTTGTATCTCCTCCTAATTCTATCTTGAGACGAATGGCGAAAGACGCTTCATTACCGTTTACACTTATCTTCACTAGTTACTTCCATTAATATTGCAACAAACATGTTCGTTTCCTTATGATATTCGATTGCGAAAACAAGCTATGAAGTTAAATGGCAACCCCCTGGTAGAAGATGTACTCTCACAAAAGTCTAGAAGTGAAAGTTTAGGAATTGGTCTTTCGCGAAATTAACAGATACAGAGGTTAATTACTGGTTATCAGTACTTATGCAGTACCCACGAGTGTGAAACCAAGAAAGAACACAACAGAGTAGCCAGATGGAATAGTATATTTAATAGACCTTGCCAAAATACCTACATCTTTCTGACTAATTGAATAGGAGATCGTGTACAAGCAGAGCAAACTAGCACTACAAGGTACCAAATTGCGTGTGTGCTTGACTGTGTGTCTTTAGCTTAAAGAGTTTGTTACAACTACGGAGGTCAGTATCAATGTTGAATATCTTCGAACCCTATAGGATTGATTGTTGGGAATTATTTTCCGCTACAACAGTATTTCCACAGTTTCTTGGTTTTCGGAAAACTGTAATTGTTGAAGAAAGCCTTATCTTCAGTGTCACTTCACTAGAAAGTGGGATATTTGAGTAATTACTGATTGCTATTAGAAGCATTTTCTCTTTCACTGACTATGTGAATATGTAGTGGATTCATCCTATTGTTCTTGCATGGGTCTACTAATCCAGTGTTTGGTAGTTCCATTGAGCCTTATCAGTCTCATCACAGTTCATAAAGCTGAATGTTTTTCTGCTGAGTTGAAAGTCGACACATATTCTTGTGAGATGAGACTCTTCCTAACACAGTCAATCCTAGCAACCTTGAAAATACTCATTTTGTCCAATCAAGTTTTGCTTCTATTGAAAACCATCATGGTTGAAAGACTTCTGTAAGAACGGGGTCTTACCTGGTCGATCATTACACATATTGTAGATTTTTCTGTCTCATTGTCAAGTTTAAAGAAATTGTTCTGCTGGTTGCCACTGAAATTTTGAATGAGGTGAGTCACATCAGGTTTGTCATTACAAACTTTGAAAGTATCATCCATGTATCTTTTACATGCATGAAGTTGATCGATTGTTGGGAGCAGTACACTGTTATCAATACTAGTCATGAAGTAATTAGCAAGTAGAGGTCCAAAAGGTGATCTCAGTGCTACACTATCAGTTTCCCTGAATATTGCATTATTAAATTCAAGATGAACGTTAAAAGCACTTCTTAGAATAGGTTCTTTCAGGTAGTAGTCGGGCAAGGAGACATCTAGATTTCCGGACTGAATGAAGTAGAACAGAAATAAATTGTTTCTGCTAAAGGTACGCCGTCTAGTGAAAACGTTTATCTTCTGGTCAGATTAACATCCTTGATTGGCTCCGTAAATTCGAATGCATCAGAAACATTGTTTTTCAAGAGCTGTTTCTCTACTAGTTAAAGAATTACCAGGAGTATGGTATGTAGCGTTTATATTCAACTTTTGTACTTAATTGGTTTATTTATTTATTTTTACCAGATATCAAATCTTATTGTTCAACACATTTTATAAAATCTGCTGAGGCAGTTTCTTGTGTTACGTAATGTCATTTGATTCTCTCTCTCTCTCCCCGTCGATTATCTACCAACTTTGGCTAGAAAATTGCCTGGAACATTTTGTGAATTAATTGAAATATTTACGAATGTAAAACAGGGAAAATGAGTCATCTAACGGATGGTTATCTTCATCATAACCACCAACTTGCTTTTCAATTCCTGGTTAAATTTGATGAAATATTATCTGCAGCATGAAATCATATTTGATATCATTCTCTTGATCTCAGCCATTTTTTGTCGGAGTGTTTGGGGATAGATTAGTCCAGGTGGATCAGACAAATGAGTAAATTATGTCAGATTCTATATTCGATAATAACTGGAGGCTTGATTGAACCTCGGGATCAGAAAATCTGAGAGGGTCAGGCAAGTTGCAGAACCGATCTTGTGTGTTTGGACCAGTTATTGGTTCGCCTCTATGTCTTCGGTCAAAGACGCACTGACCGAAACTTGACACTACCTATATTTATTGACTGTAGACAAAATTTAACTTCCTTTATCGACAGAAGTTATAGAATTTTCTGGCGCTAAAGGTGGTGTATATTAATTACATCATCCAGTTGAAGATTGTATATTCAAACACGCATAGGTATTTTAAGGCCCGTGGTTTGGCATCCAGTGTGTTGTGTACTTCGTGTGGCGTCCATCGGATTTGTGTGCTATCCCCAGTTTTATTTCTTAATGTGATATACGATCTCATGGAACTGTTCCTTTCACCATATGACTTGTCATGGATTAACCATGTCACTGTACACGCTTTAACAGATTCGCATTGTGCAGATGACAATTCCCTATGATTAAGTTGGTGGTAGTCACCGTGAGAACTATTTCAGCTAGACACATGCAACTATTAAATTTTGAAAAGTTTTCAACTTCTATTTCTATGCGTCGTATTCTGGACAGAATTTTACTGGAGTTGTTAAACTGTAATCTTCGAGTCGCGTTAAAGTTAGAGAGATTTTTTTGCCTTTAGTAACATGATGATCTCTGGAATAATCTTAAACAGGATATATTATGAAGAGTGTTTATGGACTTTTTAAAGTGGTCTATGTAGAATGGCACTCAACAGACTACTCAAACTAGCAACCACCAACCCGTGCTTCTACTTCTTTTCAGCAAATCTCTCATAAGTATGTTTTCCTTTTTAACATTAGTTGGGAAGGCTATTGTCGATGCATGCAAAGTGTTCAAGTTCCTCTATTCAACAAAAAATTTCTATTCCAGATAAACAAATTATGAGCAGCAATGCATAGTCAAAACATGTGTTCGGTGATGCTCGAGTAAACGATATTCAACAGATCCTGAACAATGGTGGTTTAATGAAGACATCTTTGAGAAAATCTTTGTTAAATTTGATAGTCATTGGAGTCATTTTATGGTGTGTATTTATGCATTCATTACATCCAAGTTAATGATATCTTCTGTCGTATACATATGTGCAGTTAAGCTGATCGGGAAATTGAGTTGACTGAACACCTTTGGATGAATGATTTCATGGTCATGTTTGATAGGAACTTCACTGATGACGATAACAGCATATCTAACCAAGCATGGATCTTCTATTACTCTTCAAACGAAAGGTGAACATAAAAAGATGATTTTCTGTTTATTAAGGCGATGAAGTTGAGGTGCTCATGGGCTGTGGAATAATTTAAGGGAAATTGGCGTTTTCCTCTCCAATACTGTTTGTCATTAGCATTTTACAGAAATCAGCTCTACGAAATATTATGACATAGTATACTTCAATTTAAAATCCAACATTTTATTGCTATGCGTTGATTTGCAAGTTGTACAATCCACATCAAATACTTTTTCCCAGCATCCGCGGTGTAGGCAACTTACATATATGAACTTGTGTTTTCATTTGAAGAGTAAAACTGAATGTCTTCGACAACATCTACTATAAAACTCATCTCTGCTATAAAAGTCTTCATCAGTTTTTTTCCGCATAGGAGAATGAAATAGGAAATATTTCACACAAAAGATGTTCTCGACGGCTGAAGATACTTGTAACAGTACATCAGCTTTACTAATAAGGGCATAACGATAACATTTAAGTGGTCGATTTTCGGAGAATCAATTGTTTCCAGGATATTTTAATTCATGAAGTAGCATTGAGTGGAGAAATACTTCACTGATGAGAGGATTAAACGGTTTTTCTTGCCTGCTTAGAAATTCTGTAGTACCAATGTCTTACCACTGGATATTTGTTCTGTACAGAAGATAATGTAGATAATTACTGGCTGAAAGATATTTTACACTAAGTTATGCGAGAAAAAAGTAAAATTTATACATGAAAGTGAAACTGTTGTCTTACAAAGGAATACACTACAGTACCACTTCAAAAATGAGATGCCTCATGTTATCCAAAAGTGTACAGCTCAGATCTGTTTCAAGTTGGGTGTAAGATAAAGGTGTACGAACAGTTTATAAACAAACGAACTTTAGTGGTCTTCTGAAATTATACTAGTACAAGTGTTAGTTTAACAACAGTAAGGTATTTGTTAGTTCTTGATCACATAAAGCTTCATTGGGAAAGTTGTGAAATCCCCCTAAGTGTTTGATCTCGACAGATATTCCGTGAAATACATCTCTCTTTCCCTTTAAATAAGCAAAACGATTTTGGCAAAATTAATCATTATTTATTAGATTCAGAGGAGGATTGTTTGGTGATACACTCAAGAAGACATGTAATTTTATAAGAATGTATTAGGATCAGAAGGAGACATCTGTGCTTCAAACATCATTCACTTAGTATAATCATTTTAATATCATACCGTCGTTGGTTGGACCGAATTGATCGGTCTCTATTGCCTTATGGGCACCTGTGAGGATGCCTTGATATTCCCTGTGTTCTAATTATATTAATAATGGATCGTGGCTAGCAGTGGAATCCAGGGTGCGAATTCCGTCCTATTTGGGACTCGTCAGCTGGATGTACCTGCTTCCTAGTGAGTGATGTTCTTCCCATCGGGATTCAGAATCGGGAGCGATCACTTCAAACACCAGCGCGTTATCCGCTACACCACAGAGCAACGATGACCACTTCTTGTGCGACGGATAAAGTTTTAGCGTGATTGATTTATATCATACCGTCGTTGACTGGACCGAATTCATCGGTCTCTATTGGCATAGGACAAAATGCTCATCCTGGATTCCACTGCTATCCGCGACCCATCAATAATATCATTCATTTACTCCTGTTAATAGAAGAAACCTAGAAAAGTCAGATGAAAAGGAGAACAAATGACCTATAGAAGGTGATTGTTGTTTCCAAGTAAGCCAAATGAAGACGAAGATATTTTTGTTAACGACATTCGCGCAAGTGAAGAAACACCAGTAAAGATTAATACATACTTATCCTAGTTGGTGATGAATTCACATTGAATAAGTAGGGATCCAGTCGGTGTATTCTCTTTCGCGATTCAACTTTAGAGTTCTGATTAAAAGCTATTTGCGTTTAACTGCATACAATCAGCACCCTCATACGAAGACGATAATCTTGTCCACGATTTCATTCGAATGAACCCTTGAACCGTCGTCGACAGAACCCTATTCATATATCAACAAACCAACGAGCGTACCTAAATGGAGGTCAGTGAATCATAGTGAGATAGTAATAGCATTTGAGACTTGGAGGTTGGGTAGTTCGAAATGAACAAACTATGATAGAAAAGCTTTCAGTGTGGAGTAACTGATATCAGTCACTGGTATTCAGATTTACAAAGGATGGTAATCTAAACATTAGTCAGCATCTCATGAGACAGTTTCACGACTCGAATAATGCAGGCAAATGTGTTGTGTGAGAATGTTATGCCAGTAGTGAAAGACTCAACACAAAGAGTTATGTGGACGACGACTGTTCTCGGAACATATAAATTTCGGTGATGCATCTGCAGAGGGAACGTTCAGGCACACATCACGTACTGACATCAAATACAGAAGTAATGGATGTCAACTGACACTGGACATGTGTAATGTTCTACTCCGAGACACCTTAGCACTAACAACGTTACGCAGTAACACAGTGTATTTCAGATTCCCTTCATTTCCAGAAGAATAACTGTGACTATTGTCTCTGATAGTTGGCTCACGTGTCATAGGCATGGTACTAGAAGTACTAGGAAGATACATTGCATTGATGCCTGTTCAGTTCTAAAGAAACGAATGTGTATGTGAGTATTTTCTGGAAATGTTGTGCACGACTAACTTCAATCCAGTTAATCATGTAAGCGAAGGAAGTTAGGTAACTTACAGCTTTCCACTTGGTGAAAGAGAATTAAGATGGACGTCAGTAGTATCGACACCTACACACATGCACACACATACACGCAAATGTTCAGTCGTTAGAACTAGCAGAATGAATCAAAATAATCGCAATAACAAAAGCCTAATTGGGCAAAATGATTTGATGACTGTCTTCAGGAATTCAGCAGGTAGGATTACATGAAGAGCAAGAAATGCAGGGAATGAATGCAAAAGGAATCCACTCCATGTGCAACTATTTGAATAGGGGAAGGTGTATGATTTGCCATCGATGATAAAGATAATCAGATTCTGAAAATGAAGATGATACAATATCACTGCTTTATTGTTCGAATAGCTTAGTAGCCAAATCTTTGACTTCAGCTTTGACTTTACACGAACGGTGAAGAGAATTAAAAAAACGGTAGAGGACTTTCTAACAAAAAATAGAAAATCTATTGCAAGTAAGAGACACATACGGTATATGAAATCGTAATATGGTTCCAGTTTGATGGATTACTAACTGAACATCAATTCTCAGAAAATTCTAGCTATATCAATGAGGAAGGAGAGATGAACTATCACTGAATTAAGTCTCCTAACCTATGTGTGTAGAAACACCGAAGGGAAAGAGTGACAAAATTTACTATGAAGCAATTATATAACGATGACATTGCTTAGAAATAAATTTGCCAATAACCGATCTACTTCTAAGCAAATGTAATATTTATAGTCCTTCCTACTAATGATGGTGAGTGAAAAACTTTGTTTGATTGAAATGCATTGTAAAGCATTTGATTTCCATGTTACTATCAGTTGTGTAAAAATTTGCCATATTTTCTTGAGTTCGGAAATTGAAATCCATTTAGAAACCACATGCACTTTCGTGGAGTAGGCAATGAGACATACCTATTTCATGCGGGCTACTTTCATCACATAGTTATCTGCACCTAGGTAGGTGGACGGTCATAATGAAAATAAATTTGTGAATCTACTGGACTGTTTGTTGTTCTCATAAAAATTTAGGGCAATTATAGCCTTACATAAAGGTAAATATTAAGATCGAGTAACTTTTAACAAGTTGTAAAAAAGGACGAACAAATGAAAGGAAAAACGTAAGTTATGGATAATAAAGTGAAAAGCACTTTAACTACTTGTAAGTAGACAAATGAATAATTCATAAATAAATCGAAGTTGAATGGAAAGCATGCTTTGTCAAATTCTTTTAAGATTTTGGGTTTCATAAATTCATTCATATTCAAAGTATGATATCAGAATGTGATACGTGTAAAAAGCAGTGCCAAACGCTACGTAAAATGCAAGGCAAAAACACCAAAGACAGGTAGGAAGTCATGAAAAGGAAGATATAATGGTCATGACTGAAATCAAAGTTTATCATAGCATAGGTCCTGAATGTGTACTAAACTGAAATGAGGAATTTTGTCCGCATTTGAAAGTACTTCCGACACAACTTAAGACACCTTCACTGATGGCCTTACTGGCCTGTTATCTAATAGGTTTTCATATATTCAATATACAATCAACTATTCGTAAAAATAAAAATAATTATTAGATGAATGTTATGAAATATAATTTCGTTTTGTACGGAAAAGTCGTATCATATCAAATATGCCTTTGTAATCTTAAGGGTGTAGTTTTTGGTTTATGGGAATTTTTATTTTTAAGGCAACATCCATCTCAGGCTGACATCAGTTGGAGGAAAATTGGAAACTTGAAGGGACTGGATAACCATTTCATCATAGTATGCTACTCATCAGCTTTGCTTATCCACGACCTGGCCAGAAACCAAAGTCAAAACCATTAGGTCTTATAACAAGTGAGCAACTGTCCATTCACCGGGCCAGTTTTCAACGGTCGGCATTTTCTTACCTCTGTCCATTCACAGTATACTGTGACTATCCACCAAAGTCTTCGATTGGTATTTGCTTCACCTATGAGCTGCTGATCTCCCTGTTCACAGCTTCCACTAAAACTTCGGGATATCTATTCCAAAGTATTTTCGTAATTAGTACTATTTGTTAATGTGGTCTGAGGTTTAATAGGAATTATTTGCTTTGAAAATTCATCACTAACTGACATCGCTAGTAAAACCTTTGAACACCTAAGGAAACTCATACCAGGACGATAAAGCTGTCCAGTAGTGCGAAATTTTCAGTACTAATTCAACTGTTGCCAGTTCGTGAATAATACTGAAGTAATTGAAGTCTCTTTGATAATAACGGTCTTTATAGTAGGCGAAGTATACTGATCACCATCGTCTCATTCAAACACAGTTTTAATGTGCATGATGATTCTATATTGCTACTATGACTTGCTTGACCCTTGCTTTGGATTTAATGTGGAAGAATTGATTGAATTTGTCTTTACTAAGCAGCATCTATTCAGAAATATGTGATAGTGAAGGTCTGTTGATATCTGGTGTTATTGATCTAACCACCTGATTTTTTAGCCATTAGACTGTTGTACTCGTTGACTCTCCAGTTGAGTTAATGTTGAGATCTGTAAAACGTTAATCTCCTTTCTCTTCTCAGCTTCGTGAAATTGACAAAATCATCTGGTGTTGTTGACAATGAAGTGTTTTTAAAGTTCTATTTAATGATATGGTTTAGATCAGATGTTTATAAATTTAACGAGAATCTAGTATAGTGTATTACTTCAATGAATATAGAAATACAGATAGACAAGTTTGCAGTTACCTTGGTTTTTGTTAAATAAAATGCATGTCTTTAAGCAACTATTAGATATGAACTAAAACAAGAAACTAGTAATTAGAGTTTTTAGATAGTTAAAACTACAATAGTATTATCAGTGCTGTATATAAAAACAACCTTATTTCAGTTATCTGATCAGTTATCACTCATATGAATACTCATAACATAGCTGAAATCTTAGGAAAAATATAAAATTACTAATAATATCATTTTTGTATTGTGTACAACTCATTCTTTCGGTTATCACTGGTAAATCTGACATAAAAAAATCATATAGATGGCCTGCATTTTTTTTAACAATAAAATGCATAACAGCTTACGTTCATGGATATTTCCTTTACTGGTTGTAGTAAAAAACATCTTTTGATGTGTCTGTATGTGTTTATTCATATCCTGAAAAGTAGAATATAGACGCTTTTCCACAAATTTTTAGAAACAATAGAGACAAAGTATAAAAAGAGCGGAATAAAATAATTTTCCTTTGTAAACATACCAAAAATAATATTGAGAATGGTAGGTTAGATAAAGATTTATCGCAAGAGTCAAGAAGTCAGTACAGTGATCGATGCCCGACACTGTGAATCAGATTACAGCTTTATCTAGTTAGTATTTATTATGGACTGACATGAGTTGGACGAACATTGGAAACATGAGAGCACTGGACAGCTGTTTCATCCTAGTATGGGACTCTTCAGCAGTGTGTACCCATGACCCTGCTAGAGACGGAACACAGAACCTTCAGGTTCCATGATTAGCAGGTTACCACTTAGCCACTGGGTCAGAATCCAATGGTTCATATTTCTAACTCCTGTCAGTCCAAGACATAGCATGTCCAGTGCTCCCAGGTTTCCATTGTCCCTTCAACTGATGTCAGTCCATGATGAATACCAACTTGAAATTAGTTAATAAATCCTCACAAACCCCCAAATTTAATTGAAACTTTATCATAATTTATTGTTCTTGAGAAGTGAGTAAAACAAAATCGAAACTAAATATCCTACTTACATATGGTTGTTCAGAGTTTGTAAGTAGTTAAAAGCTTTTTTCCGCGAATTAATATGTATCGTAGTTTCTAGTTAAATATACCTCTGAGTAACGGTGCCAAGTGTCAGGAATAACTGATCTGAAAAAAAATATTACAGAAGGAAAGAAATGATTGTTTCATTGGTAAGATCTTGATCCACTGTAAGCTCTTTCTAAAAACTAAGTACACTTCCACTTATATAAATGTTTTACGAGTATCTGTAGCGTATTCGATTATCACAGTACTTTTTCAAATCTGTTTATAAGGAAACAAACTTTGATCTTCGTGATGACATTTTTGTCATGTATTTGAAATAGTAAAATATCGCCTTTTAATTTTTCACTTAATGCAGAACTTTACGAATACAACTGTTAAGGTAAGTAGGAGAAAACAGCCTATAGATTTAGAATTTAAGGCAGCTAAAGAAATGAAACACTTCTTGTATAACTTATTTTGTTATCCAAGTAATTTTCACTTCAGCATACTTATCCAGTTTAGTAGCAGTAATAACAATAATCACTTTATTCCAGATGAAAGTTTATATAGATTATAAAATTCTCAGGGAGCGATATTTCATTAAATTTTCACCTCTTACAATATTTTCAAATGAAATAGCTAGGATATCTAAACAATAGTTATAATAACAGGATTACAAACAATAAGATGTTACAACCGATTGCTGTCAGATTGCCGTCTAGTTTGTACAAGAGGATGAATCGAAAACTACACGGTGGTTGGGAGATGCAAGTTCATTTGAACAGTTTAAAAAAATCTGTAGTTTTAGCGAGTTATTTCTGTCATAGTTATGTGAGGTATCATTGTACTCTTTGGTGTTCATTGTAATCTATTCACATATTTTGTCATGAATCTATTGTTAACTGGCGATAAATTTAAGACACTTATAAAAGGTTTTTGACATTTGAACAATGAAGTGAGTCCAAAAGGAGCATTTTAATGTAAGATATTCGATGAAGGATTTCAGGTAGACACCATTCTCAATAGTATATATCACCACACTTCATTTAGTTTTATTTATCTGAAGTTGATTATGCCGTAAAGTACACATTCGATGACTTTCATTGTTCATTTATTGACCAACGTTGTTTAGTTTCAGAAATACAAGTACGGACTTTGTAATCTGTTACAACTGGATTTCTTATCAGTGAATTGAATAAAAAGTATGTCGCAAAAATTGATTCGGGTTTTGTGGGGATTTATTGATTACTTTCAAGTTGATATTCATCATGGACTGACATCAGTTGGAGGAACATTGAAAACCTAAGAGTACTAGACAGTTGTTTCGTCTAACCAAGAGACTCTTCCGAAGTGAGCACACATGACCCAGCAAGAGATGGAACCCAGGACCTTTAGGTTCCGTGGTGAACACAAAATTGAAGCGATCAGTTGCACCCATTTTAGTGGTTTCGATAAGCCTCATAATGAGTCATGTTTGGCAAGATTGATTAAGACTTGATTAGGAATTACACAGCATCAAATTATCTTGATCCTAGTTATCAAGATGTACTTCAACGGTCAGTCTGGATACTGTAGAATTTGTTTCGAATTTTATAGTTTCTTGTAATACTATTTCACTTTTGACTTATATGTGAAATACAGCTTATCTTTCATCATCCATAAGAAATTCAGGATATAAGTAGTACTATAGCATTCAGTTGAGTTATTTCAAAGAAACTGCTGCAACTGTATCCGTAAAAGAAATATATAGTTTTAAATCATGCATTTTCATCGCTGGTTTCCATTGCTTATTGTGACTGAAGAACGGTGGTCCAACATTCAAGCAGAAAAGACTGCAAGGATTGTAGAGACTATGATCCGAATCAGAAAGGTTGTAGTCTTTCTATAGTGAGTAAATACATCCTCTAGTGATAGTGTATCTCCATGTAATGACAATTATTCTTATGGACAACGTGAACTTCTTAAAGTTTTCAGTTTATACCATATACTTAGATTCCAGTTTGTGATGCTTGAAGTTCTAACCGTACGAATGGTTGGAAGCAGCACCTGGGTCGTAAAAGATTTACACAACACGTGATTTGACATTATATAGAATGGCTATAAGGGCTTTAAAATCTAATTCCATAAATAAATCCATATCAGTAGGTGAAAAACTGATATGTTTAGAAATCCGTTGCCATCTAGTATGTTTTCCCTCATACTAATATAAAATAGGAAAACAGCAGGTTCAAAACATTTTAATAAAGCGAGGGGTAGAAACTACGGTTTGAAAAGTAAAGAACATTTGGAATGTTACAAGTCGCTGTATTACACTCATTGAAAAGGTTTTAGTATCTCAAAGTTTACGGGGAGTTGGTTATGAATCAGCTGATAGGAAACCTTGAAAATCGATTTCTTACTTATTGGCATTGATTAGCAAAGCTAATCTATGAATGTGAGGAAGTTGGTATCAACCTATGTCAATCAGTGCTGTACTCAGTGACTTTACCAAAAATCTAATGTCGGTTGAGACTGACTTTCTGTAAGTCTGGATTATATACAAGAGTTGGTAGCCAGTGGAAAACCAATGTAACTATTGAGTCCTTATTACTACTTTGTGGTATAAAACTGTCAAGGTCATTCACTTGATGATCACGATAAAAAATGTTACTAGTTTGACGTCCTGATAGTCCTAGGCTACAAATTTTTAAAATCATTTGCAGATAATTAGCTTCGTTTAGTATTCTAGAGCATTGATATAGTAGCAGTGATTATAACGTAACTGCAGTGGGTGAAACATCATTCATTTTTTGGAAAGAAGCCATCCAGCATACTAATTATCTGAATTTACCAAATAAACTATTAAGTTCTTATAAGACAGTGTAAATATGTAGAAGAGATCAGGATATTTTGAAATCTTTCTTCGTGTCTATGATTACATATAGTAACACTAATACTTCTCTTCTCAAAGTGTAAAAGTTGAAATTTTAACCATCGTTATAGATTTATTAGCCGGATACCATCTACTCAAAGGTTTATAAAACATAAGGAACAAAGTTTCAAAGCAAAACTTTGAAATGAATAAAGCGCAAATTGATTGTATAAGGTTATATAAAATTCTACAATCTACATTATCTAGATAAGCTCTTACACCCAGTATTTTATGTTGAATTCATAGTTGTAAAACTTATTACTAATATGCTTCCCTATGTACAAGCTGTAGACAGGAAGTAGTTTCGATATACTTTTTCACTGATCTAAAGTAATGAATAAAATAGTCAAAAAAAGGCAATCAAAAACCTTTGTGATTGACAATATGAAGCATTTCAAAGAAAATATTTCATTTTCAATATATTCATCCAGAATGGAGACTAATTCATATCATATTTAGTTGACTACTGGTTTATTTTCTGTGATAATATGAGATTTTTTAAGCGGTAAGAAAAAAAAGCGGTGGTAACCTATACTGAAAAACAATAAAGGAAACACTTTTCACACTTAAAAATCTAAGACACTCAATAATCTAATAACACCATTTTTTATTAGATTACTTAAGAAAAGTTTTTAGCCTTAAAATATATGTAGTATACTGAATAGAATGAAATATTATTGACACATATGCCTTCCGACATTATACAGATTAAAGAGTGTAATTAATCACCGAGAAAAATGAACGGATTTCCTTTTAAGATTGTTGTTCATTCTCTGTTTGTATACATTCAGCAAATAGACAATTTTTTAGGGTTAATTAGACTTTAATGTCATTATTTACTAAAGGATTATCTGATTTCAAGGCAGTGCTCCTTAAAATATGGCTTGATGTCAGCTTCTAAAAAGCTAAACATATCTCGGTGTTATAGAATCTACCTTGATATGCAATTTCAAACAACGAATATAACTATAATATGACTATGGACAATAAATTATGTCTGAAGCGTAGTCTAATAAATAATAAACACTGTTTCACTGTATGATATATCTGTAAAATTATTTTAAACAGAATGACATTCTATCACATTGCCCAAGTTTGACTGTTATAGAAATAAAACGACTTTCAAATGGTTAGGAAGTTTTTTTAGGATCTCAGTTAACTAAACTGTATGAGTATTAAGTTCTCACCATAAAAAATGTTTTTAAAATGTGAAAATGTATGTTTACAATGAGCAATGGTAATGGAACTGATGATATATATTCTGTTATTTTTGTAGAAAAAGTGAAGTAAACATAAATAGGAAAATAATACACAATTCCATGAATAAACATAGTAACTCTAACCAGTGACATTGTAGTCAAACAAAGTTTTACACAAAGACAGTAAGATATAAATGTTCACTAAGAATTTTCTGTAAAAATGGAATAATACTAAGATTATTAATGTACAAAGAAGTTTTTCTTGAATAATACACTGAACGTTTACTTCTTTATTTGTTGATAAGTAGAACAACGGGCCAAGAAATGAATGTTAACAAATACAATAAATTATTCTCAACATTCTTTTTTTGTCAAAAGCACTTACCATCTACATGTTGTCATAATATATTTTACTTTTATTTCATCAAAGTAATAAACAGGTTTTATTGAACAAATACATAGTAATGACCAAGATAGTTGCTGGAAAAAAGATGCTTGTTAGGATGATAAAGAATATTTGTAGCTTAGGATGATATAAATCATCCAGCGTAGAGAAAACCAAACAACTAAAAAGATGCTTGTCAAGTTGGTAAATAGTGACGTTTCAGTTGACCTACGAAACAGTCAATTTTATTAGCTAACATATAACATATTTTGCCATAAATGCAATTTCTATTTCATTTTTATTACCCAGAAATAATTATGAACATATTTAACTATATTTATATAGGATAAGGTATGTATTAGTTGTTGATTCGATATGCAAATATTCGGTTATCAACCTCTGCTTCCAATCAAGCTGATTTCTAAGTCTTTCACTTCATTCTACTCTATTGTGTGATTGTGTGTAATTGCACGTATAGATGTAACTGTACTGTTTTCTAGATTCTTTATCTTATCTGGGTCTAACATTTTTGATGTAGCTAAACGTTTGTGCTCATATAGCCTAATCGATCTTTGTCGACTACTCTGGTCATAACATTTGATCTTACCTTCATTGCAAGAGATTCGCCGAATCAAATTATTTTGTTTAATAGGGTTAATAGAGCTTGTTTCTAAGCAAGTTTGTCAGTTTGAATGCTATTCTTATCTTAACCTTTCTATGAATTCTTCGTAATGCTTCTGAGGTGCTTTCCCAGTATGGTAAAGGTCTCAAAGTAGAAATTTGAATACATCTGGAACAAGTGTTAACTAACTAATCAAAGATTAGATTTGTTACTGGATGATGATTGAAGGTGAAAATGAAAATTTGGACCACGGCCGGATTCGAACCAGCGACCACTGGGTTTCCGGCCAGATGCTGTACCAACTGAGCTGCGAGGTCCATGTATTATCAGTAACTGGTACTATTACACTGTTTAGTACATCTAATAACCAAATAAAATGGAAACCAGTTGCCATAATCCAGAAATTAAATGTTAAGTTTCGATCTTGAAGATTATACGGTGTTCAAATCGAGTTTGAATAGAACTCCTTCGATCACCAGTTGCATTCTTCACACTGCTTTTTCATTAATTTAAATTTTATGGCTGATTTTTTATGGTCTCTTGTTACTTTGCATGATAACCTCTTATAACTCACTAATGACTATGGCGCTGTTCATCAAATGCTACCTACTCCATGGTTCTTACCTAAGCTAATAAGAAACTGTGTCGTACATTCGTATATAAATATGTAGCTAGTATTATTTTTTTACTTGGTGATATTGGCTTTTGCTCCTATATTCCTAATCTTCAGTGTATGTTACAGCTTCATCTAAGTGAAAAAGTTTACATACTTAGGTTTAGTAATCTTTAAGTCAGTAATAAAGCCACATAGCCGAATTTACCATAGATATCTTGTGGATCACTATAAGGATGGATAGCATCTATACAGTCTACAGATATTCACAGTAATCAAGTACACGTTTTCAGCTTTATGGGGAAGTCTAATAAGGTATTCATTTTTAAAACATTGAATGAAAAAGGATGCACTAAAAAAATATGTATCTAAATACCCATCTCCTGAACGCTTTTCTGATTCACGGAAAGCGAAATCCTTCTGCTTTATGATTCAGTATTATTTTTAGGTATCAAATTCCATCGTTTACTTTTCTTTACTCGATGTTCACCGGTTTCGACTAAAACTACTAAACTGTAGATGACTGTTTATGAAACACAACTTTCGTCGGGAGATATGGTCATACTCCTGAATAAACTGAGAAACAGCTACGAAATTTACCACTAGTATATATATATCGCTGTCTACTTTTCAACTGTGTAATTATCTGATAATTTTTCGAAATGTACCAATGAACTGAAGGCTAACTTGGAGTAGGTAGAAATTTTAAACATTAACTGAGGTAACTACGAATGCTTTTTGGTATCCTCGACAGACGTTTTGAAGAGTCGAATATTTTAAAAACATCAGGAGATGAAGGTAATCTTGTAATTTATTAGAATAATGAGCTTATATATTTTGCAGATATTCATAAAGATGGCAAAAGATTCTTGCGGATGGCTGGTAACTGCAGAGTCTACCAGAGTAAACAATAGCTTTCACGCTCTACCTTCACATGACTCCCGGAGTTTATATAGTTAAGTTGTTTCTTTGTTGTACAAAGAATTCATAGAACTTTATAGGAACGTGTGCCGCTTGGTAGCCTTCAAGTAAGGCTGTCACAATTAGAATGCATATAACTGTTCTTCTTCCTTGACAACAAACACGGTTAAACTGTTATTATACCTAAGTAATATCCACTCACAATCGCTGATAAAACTCTCTGTATGCTTGAGATAGTTGCAGCCAACTAAACGGGATACCATCTACTTATATGCCGAAATTAATAGCAAGCATTTTTATTACTAGAGAGTTAATTAATTTTAAGCAAGAGTTCTGTTCTATTATTGTTGTGGCATAATATCACATCCAATTAGAACAGTAAGAAAATAAACGTAGTGATAAAGTCATTATCATTTCATTTGTAATTAAAATGGCGTGTAATATTGTTTGTTTCATGATGGTAATATTATCTTGTAGCAAATGGAGTTGTTTTAATTTTCTTTCTAAGAATTAGAACAACCAACCTATACTAGTCACTTATTAGAGAACTTTTCAATATAAAATGTCACTGACAGTCACTTCAATGTATGTTTGTGTCTGTGTCCGTAGACCGTGTGTCAAGGCAGATTATCCAACGTCGACGCTAACACCTTGCAGCGTGGATGATTTAAGGTCAACGCAGACCAATCAATAACTCTATATTGCAGCACTCGACATACTGGTATACTTCAGTATGTACAAATTCAACTCATACACATGAAATCCTCAACTACTTTAGCAATAATCTAATAGCACACAAATCAAAAGAGAAAAAACACACTATGGTACATTATCCTTATAGAGAAAAAGATTTCGTAACTGTTTTCCATAACGATAGCTATCCATTAGACTTCATCAAAAGGTATTTATCTATTTAACTGTTAACCAAAAAGTCATCTTTGGAAACCAACGAATGGACTGTTTCACTTTACGTGAAGAATGTCTTCTAGATTGTGGCTAGGTTATTGTAGCCTTTCGGAATCACTGTAGCTGATAAATTTGCAAAATATTTTCAGTCTCCGTTATTCCAGTTAAAACGTACCGCAGCGAAGGGAGGTAAGCGAAACATTATCTGCATAATAAAATACCGAAATTGTGAAAAACACTACATCAGACAGAGTGGTTGCCCTTTTTTAATACCTATTTAAATGAAATCCAACTAGTAGGGAAGCATCATGACATATCTTCACTCACGCCAGTACTTATGTACAGATGAGGAAATAAATTCAATTGGGAAATTGTAAAAAATCCCGGATAGAGGAAATACGAAGTTTGACAGAGAATTTTAAAAAACGTGGCATGCCCTATCTACCAGCGATCAACAGGGATATTGACATTAAGCCAGTCGATCAATCAATAAAAAAACACAATTAGCTTCATGAAGATCAAAGTTTATATCAACAGCAAATCCGGTTGAAATAAGTATGGAAACAGCGATAAAATTTGAACAGGAACAACCAACTACACCAAAATTTATCATGAAGAGCTACTCAGTCACTTGTAGAGAATGTCGTATTACGCGTTTGTTTCCTAGGGTAATCATGAAAGCTTCACAGTTAAACCATCCAACTCAGGGAACACAAAACAATGAAAATGATTTTTAAACTGCTAGATAAAAGTTATCTTACATCTGCTTTAGGTGAGCAATCGAGTAAGTATTATGGAACATTGAAAAAAAGGATCATAGGAGCTCTAAAATGAATTCTTCTGCAATTACATTAGTTTTGATGTACAAAACAAGCAACTCGTTATGCACATCCAAACTAAATAAATACTATAAGCGTGCTGACTCAAGACCAATCATATGGTCAAGAAAAACAGAACTACATGTACTGGATTTTCTGAGGAATTTTTGGGATCTACACATGGTAATGGAGACGATCTTTTACAAGCCCAACTGTCAGACTTATCCAAGATACGAAAAATGCAGTTGACATTAATACGCGGCTTTGGAAGTAAAAAGCAATACAGAAAGCAGTTACAGCCGAGGTAATTATCTTTTTGGAAGCTCACCTCAAGGCTGTACATTCATAAGTACATAATTCAAAGGGTGGAAAATTCCAGGAAAATTCACTATCAAAGGTCAAAATCAATAGAACAGTAAAGATAAGTCTATCAAGCGGATGTTGAGATACGGAAAAATAGTTCTGGATAAGTTTAGGAAGTTGGTGAATAAAAATTGAAAAATGAAAAGCAACATAGGTAAGACTGTGTAATGATGAATTTATCTGTTTTCTGGAAATCTAAAAATCAAGCGAGATGAAAAAATTACAATAGACTTATTTCAAGGTCATGGCAAAGAAAATGGCTTAACATTTTTTTCAAATGATTAAAAGGAACAGTTAGCTTTGAAAGTAATCAGTTTACTGTGAACAATGATTTTAAGTCATTGGTTCGGAACGATTGTGACCAAGCTTTTTCTTGCTGAAAGACAATGTAGTCAACCTCAGTTCATCAAGATTACTAAGATATTCATTTTTCCAGTTAATATAGCTCTTCAGTCTTCAATCTATTCTAAAAATTCACAACCATTGGATCTGTTTACGCGGCAATTTCTTCAGACTTACTTTCAACAGAATATTGTTTAGTTTCTTTTGAAAGGAAACTTTGCCTTTGTGTTTTATTTTCAGACCTTTCTCATCTACTGGCTTCTTTTACAGTTTGAAATTCATATTTTCAGGCAGTGAAAAGGTTTACTACTCTGTAGTTTATTCGATGGCCAGCAGTGAAATATGCGATACAGGTTTCATCCTTTTTGAGACTCGTCATGTGGGTGTAACTATCTCCCTGTGAGTGATGTTGTTCTCTTTGAGACCGAAACTAAGTACCTGTCGCTTCAAACTCTGTGGCTTCCAAGCCACTTTGTCGTAGTAGGTAACGCTTTGGCGTTTGAAGAGACGGCTGCTGGTGTAAAGTCTCAGTGGAAACATTGCTCAATGGGATACATGTACATTCAGCCGATGAGTCTCAAACAGTACGTGACGTACGTTCTGGATTCAAATGCTAGCCATCAAACAGACTGCAATATAATGGATATCCGGGCAGTATCGAGGCATCCGCGTACAAGCCTATCTGCCAACAGAGGTCGGGCAATTCATCCCTGCATATCAACGGGTAACTTCAAGTACTGATAAAATAAAAACTCACTATGCTCTTCCTGAGATGTCTTGGGTAGCTTTCTTGTTATAATTCAATCTTTTTGATATTGGTAGATATCTGCTTCCTCTTTGATAAGACTGAAACAATTCCAGCGTTCAAAAACTTATCTATTCAGCCTTTAAGGATTAATTTGAGTGTTTAAATCTTCGGAAATGTTTGGAAGAAAAGTAATATGTAGCCACTCTAATTAGCGTAGCCATTGACGCCTTGGAATACGTTATGAAGGTATGATTCACTGATTCACTTGGATTTGCAAATTCTGGTTAATCCTATATTTATTTGAAAGTGCCAGAGTGTAGTGTAACTTAGCATCATATCACACTGTGGACTCTATGGAAAGGGTTCGACCATTTATGACTGATAAGGATTCAGCCACCATATCGGTTATTCTCTTATAACCTACCCTTTTATTTGTTCCAAGCCAGCAGGAATACAATTGTGTTTTAAACAACTTTGTGAGGAAGACTATGATTTTAGGTGAAGGTGAGACAGACTTGAACGATCTAGGGAACACCATAAGCTCACGGTCCCAGATACCCATTCCTGATGTGTGCTAACAAATTCGAAACCTAGGGGAGACTGGGTTTTGTCCTGATTTACTCCTAATATACAAAACAGAAATTCATCTTTTAATAAGCTATTGTTTTTTGAAGACCTCTTTTATTTCATAACTCCAGCTGATACATCGTTAAACACTAAGATCAATGTTCAGTTTTACAGTTACTTTAGAAAGTTTTTCAAACAGTATAATGAAGTGATATTGAGTGAATATTTATACTGTAAATTTTCTGTGCATAATTTTATTCGAGTTACACCTATTGTGCTATTTAACGATATGAGTAGTTATTAACAATCTACACCGATCAGTAAGTACTGACAGTTTGCACTTAAATGCATATTTGATATTTACTTCGAAAAATATTTAACACTTTTTAGACAATTCCAATGGAATGATGACAGCAAGTAGACTAATTCTAAACTGAAACGGTTTCTTTCCATATAATCTATGGATAGACAGATATTACAGGAATTGTTAGTAAAATGTGTTCACTTTTCACTAGTATTGCGTAAGTGGGATAGCGTTGTTTGCATGAATTTATTACTTGGCCGAGTTTGTGTACTGGATTTTATCGTTTATTATTGATATAAAAATTAAATGAAGTATGGTATAGCTTGATAATTTACATACAGACAGATGAATTTACCATACATCTGTTTCATGTTTTCGATAAAGAAGACCATACACTATTGATTTGTTTGCAATACATCATCGTCTACGTTTATTATTTATTGTTTATTGCCTTTGAGGCATTTATCTAATTGGTTTGAGCTAGCGATAGTGAAGCATTTGGACGAAAGAAGGAAGAGTATGGCTTCAGTATTTTGAAAGTCTCGAGGAGCATATTCGCAAAGTGGAGCAAGTATTATTGATAGTCCGATCAGTAAACACTTTGTGAGCACTGGACATAAATGAGATGCATTCAAATAGATGTCCTGGAAACAGAACAATACAAATTTTGGCTTTACTAAAACTATTGAAGCCAAAATTATGTTTTTAAGAGGTATATATAATCAATCTTCAACTTCCATAATGGTCTAATTCGCTAAAGTTTACCTTATTTGGCTACATCATTATCTTGTCATTAGACAGCAGTCCCTCGCGTTATCAACTACAAGGTCATCCAAGGAAATCAACAAACGCTTCATCCTACCATACATAAAGAATATATCAGAAATCACGACAAGATTACCAAAACCACTTAGAATTGGTGTGCCTCATAAACCAACAAATTCCCTCCAAACACTATTATGTAAACCAAAGAGGACAAACCGAATCTCATTTACAAAATCAACCGCAGTAACTGTGGTCAACACTACATTGGACAAGGTGGTCTCCCTCTTCGCCCTCGTCTACATGAACACCGATTGGCTATTAAACGTCACACATAACATTTCATCACTCATTTCAATCCAAGTAGATAACAACTATGGACATGAATTCAATTTTGACAATGTAGAAATTTTGGGTGGAAAGAGGCAACACAAAGAATATCGGAAAATTCCTAGAAGTTTGGCATTCAGGTCAGTCAGTCAGCAATCAAGAGATGTATAGACACAGACCCAATATACTAACCAATAAGAAAGATGATAAACGACAGAAAGGTAAGAGGTTGAGCAGAGGAACAGCCAACAGGGAACTCTATGCAGTCAGTGACAAACAACCAGAGAAAAAAGCCAATCATAAACTAGTTCAATCAGAGCAAGCTACTAAATGACTGACGGGAAGATATTGGCAGCTCACTTCGTACTGAAGTCGGTGTTGATGATGCCGTCCAGAAAGACGACAAGTGCTTCAAGATTAAATATCCCAGCTGAGAGAACTGTTTTGTACACTAAACTGTATCAAGTATTTATCTTTTGGTTTCAGTCAGCTTGAATTTTAAGTGTCTTCCATCAAATGATTAAGTTGTCCAGACACATGGTTTCCCTCTTATTCGTACACATCAGAATTTGCTTTCGCAAAATTTAACAACTAGTTGAAATGTTAGTCTACACTAGATAAGAATGCTTGAAGAATAAGAAGATATTCTTCTTTATGAGAACTTGGAATGAAACTGAAAAATAGTGTTGAAAAAAGCTGTTTAAACCTTTTACTTTTAATTATTTGTTGAATGGACAAGCAGTTTAATGGCAGCACCTTTAGGAGAGTTTTACATCAGTATGAGAAGTTAAAAACTGGAATGTACGCCATTATGCTCTGATAAAAGTATGAATTCACTTATATTGTCATTGTTTCTCTGCGTTGACTATGCTTTGAACTCCAGGAACTCCAGAGTGACCTAGCAATCTATCACAATCATTGTGGGTTTTCTCACTATATTCTGTTGACCACCCCTCACTGTGAAATGTTCTATGGATAACTGAATTACCAAGGTATCTTCTGAAGTGTACTCATAATGCAAATAGGTAGAAATGTGTGCACACAGCTGTTTATATATGATAGCAAGCAATGAATTTATCTACATCGTTTTCTTCTCACTCCTCTGGAAATCAGATTGCAATTTATTTACATAGAGTAATTCTCTATGTAGGATTGTTGATAAAACTTGCGAACTTACCCACGTAAATGGCAACGGTGCGATAACATATTCTTTCGATGCTTTCTTTATTTGGTCTCATGGTTCGACCTCAAGAAGTCTCGCAGTTATTGTCATACTTATGACTTACAGTGTTTCTTAAGTTCGAATATGTTATTAAGTAGTGTGTTCTTTAAAGGCAACTCTGATAATTATAGCTTGATACCATAACCAAATGATTACATGTTCTGATTATAATGACTGGGAAATATAACGTCTCAAAATATCCGTTTTCAGTTTCTTATCATACTTTGTAATTACATATAAGTATTTTTGTTCTTGCTGTAGTATGCGAACTGGAGGAAAACACTAGGGATAATTATATTAACTAATACAACCATACAAGATTTCGTGTGGATTTCATTTCAGGGTAGCGTTCATGGAGGACTGATATCAGTTAGAGAACGATTAGAAACCTGCGAGCAACAGACAGCCATTTTTTCCTGGTATGTAATTCTTCAGTACTATGCACCAAAGACTTCTTTGAGAATCAGGAACAGAACCTTCAGGTCTTGCTGCAGGCGAGAAAACCATTCGTTTACGAGACCACAGTTCAGCGGTCCACAATTTTATACTTCTGTCGTTTCGCTACGTAGCAAGATTACTCTTTAAGGTCTACTACTGGTTGACTCTACAGGTTACAGTTTCGCATTAGAACTTCAGGATATCTATCTTGGAGCATACGGTGAATGAGCACTACATAGTAATGGAGTTTGATGTTCATAGGAACAGACATCAGTTTTTATTGAGTTCGATCACTGGCGGAGTCATTAGTGCATACTGTGAGGAAGTCATAAACTAGGACGAAACAGCTATCCTGTTCTCTAAGGTTTTCAATGGTTCAGTGGTTCTGTAGATGATATATAGCTTTGCCTAGAATGTGGAAGAATACTATAGCAAATGCATGCGTCCACTAACCAGCGAACTACCTTGAAAAAGGAGGGAGATGAATTAATGACCATAATTTAAAGCTGGCACGAAAACGATGATTTAAAAATGAATAAGTGAACAATGTTTTACGCAAATCTTGGGCCTTCCAACAGTTTATAGAATTCTCAATAATACTAATGCTTTTAACCGTTCTCCTGTTGGAATTCTTGAATCTTTTTAACGACTGAAAAATAGCAACTGCCAATATCTGCATTAATCCCTATATGCTAAATTACGAGTCATTTTGTGAAATCTTGAATTTTCGTCATTGTACCTTATCTCACTTATGATTTATGAAGACGAGATGTGCACTGCAGACGTGACTGCCAAATTTTGAAATTCATGCAAGTAGAGCTGTTAGCTAGTCTCTTTATCATAAGTTACTAAGGAAATATTGTAAACCCCTTTTCAGGAGTTACTGTTTGTTATACTTCTCAGTAAAAAATCCCAAAGTTTTGACTAAAAGCTAAGATTCATTTTTTTCAACGAAAACATTTTAGGAAAGTTAACTCTGATAATGTTGAGCAAATAACATCCTATATTATGGTAATTATCATAATTTGTTTAGTTAGCATACATAACGACTGCATAATTTCCAGCTACAAGTAAACAGACTAAAATATCAAAAAGCGGTCCATTTCGAATAGTTTGGTGGTACAATTATCGTTACAACAACTGATACTCATTGTAAAGTTCGTGGCTGTCATGCCTCAGTGTCCTAGTGGATAACACTTTGACATTTGAAACAATGGGAACGGTGTTCGAGTCTCAGTGGGAACAACACTCACTGAAGAGTCCCAAATCTAACGAAACGCTCGTCATGAGTTCACCTACTAGCCAGCAGATAGACAACACCATTTTGTAATATACGTTGACAAATGAGCGCTTTCTAGTGATTTGTTTGTGTAGCACAAAATAAGACATATAACAGGTAGTACTAAATTTTAGTTTATTTCACTTTCAGTCCTATTTTTAGTTGTTGGTAACGTTCTTAGTCCATTAGTTTATGTCCTATAGCTAAAGTAAACGACATTCTTACTAAAATATTGCCGCCAGAACTACAACTTCAACTTTTTCAACCAATTACGAACTCTAAAGTGAGCTAAAAGCGGTAATTTAGTTTAATGGATAATAAGTAACCTAACGAAGAGAATCTGTGATTCTTTCCATAAAGCTGTACAGTCATATCCATGTATTTCCAGCTGTTTTCAAGCTCCGATATGAAGTTGATCGATGAGTGACAATCATTGAATTATTTGAATATAACCTCATTATCACTACTTCTATTACATAAAGCCAATGTATCATGCATGTATCGCTCTTATGGTTATAAACTATCAATTACTAACCGAAGCAGAAGGCTTTGCAATAAATATATTGAACAGTATGCCTCACTTGATAGTCTATAGTTTTCACCTAAATAAGAGATATATGGATGATGCATTCATTGTGTATGAAGAAAATACTAACGCTTGAACTGTAGTCTATGAGCTCAATGATTGTCATCCGTCGATCGACTTCACATCGCAATTTGAAAAGAAACTTGGAATTTCCTTTTCTGGATGGTGTTCGGAAACAAATTTCTCATGGAGAGATAAAGATAGCTTAGTTCATGTTGAAGTTAGTTCTGACTGTATTGTCCAGAATGATAATGAAAGCTCCAGGATCAATCCACTCAGCTCAGAGAAAGCATCACAGTCAAGATCATTCACCTGAACCGCAAATGTTCTCCATCATTTCGAAACAACGTCTAGATTGTTCCTTATGGAGATAGATTTACAGGAAACTGAAATCGAATTGAATGTAAATGGATTTTCACAGAATGACGTAACACAGCTAAAAGATAAATCTTATTCATTCTTTTCCATTAGGGATCAGAAGAATCTCCATCGATAATGCTGTCAACGATGAGCCGGACAAAATTTGGTAAGTACTCAAATAAAATGAATATCCATCTAGATTTATTGAGAAAGACCTGAAATCCGGACATAATACGGAGCAAGTACTCAGGGCTCCGAAGAAAAACTTATTTATAAATGTTGACTTCATAGGTGAAACAACAGCAGAGGTTCTGAAGAATCGGCTGTTGAAGTGATCGAATAGGACATTTTTCTCTCTCAAGCTACAGATCAACTTCCCTAGTTGGCAACTGATTCTAGCATACGGCGAGGACAGTTTTTTGCCACTTCGATATTTTTCTACACATTTTACTTGCTCCTCTGGTCAGTCGCAAAAAATAGATATTTTTCAGACGTGTTTTCGAAGATTGTCTTGCATAGTTGTCGAAGCAAGAACGACAATCAATGGCCAGTTAAATTCTTAACCATTCACTGAACCTCAGAGACATAGTTCCATAAGTGTCATCTATCATTGTCATTTACAAAGTCAAATGGGAGCGGAGAAAAAACAAAGCACTTTCAAAACTTGTGCACCTGAGAAGCCTGATTTTTACGTGCAAGAAAAGGTATTTCCAATTTCTTATATTGTCATGGTCTCAACCCTTCCTTTCCTTTTTCAGTTTCATTGTAATTAATTAGTTTACTATTACCATCTCCATTATGAATCTTGCTTCCTTTTTCACCTTCTTTAAATCCATTGATTGAACACTTAAATATCGTTTTTGATGTCTTCCAACAATGTTTTCACCTTATCAAGCTTCTTACCCCTCTCCTTATTCGCATTGCCGAACATATTTTTATGCAACATTTTCCCACTGTTTATTTCATATTTTAGCACTTCTCTAACGATGCAACTGTTCACTATCATTCAATAACAGATTATTTGTTTCTGATGCATATAAATTTAAAAGATAGGATTCATCATGGACTGAGATCGATTGAAAAACCGTCGAATGGCTGAATGGTTAATGCATTTACTGTGAAGCCTGAATGTCCTCAGTCCTACTAGTGGGTGGTTTGTTGGTGTCTACTACTAAGGAGTTCCATACTAGGAAGAAACAGCTGTTCATTTCCCTCAGGTTTTCAATAGTTCTCCAAATGATGTTAGTCTGTAATGACTACTACTGTAAAAATTGAATCCTCGGTGACATATATATATATATATATATATATATTGATTGTGCAGCTTTATATAACGATATCATCGTAAAAAATATTCTTCGCCTAATAACTCCTTCCTTTCTTAATGACTTAATCGGCATCTTTTTGAATAAATGGCTTCTAGTTCACATACTAAATGAAAGTACCAACACCATAGCCGTTAACTCTACGACTTGTTTCATTTGTATTACGACCTAAAATAACAATTAAATGATAAAATATACATTATAAACTTCGGGATAAAAATCTGACCTGATAGAGTTGAATAAGTTGAGCATTGGGTAAATGGGTTATAAATAAATATTTTTGTAAAATCTTATTGAGGAAGAAAAATTAATTTGTTACGTTTCATGAAAATTGCTTTTTGAGAGAATAAAATCTGTACAAGTTATAGGATGCTTAAATAGCAAATATTTAAACATTTGATAACTTATATAAGTTTTGTTCTCTGAAGAAGTGATTTTTATGAAGTCGCAAAAACATCAGAAATAAATCCTTCTACCCTATTAAGATTGTACAAATATATTCCATTTATGATGAAATGTATTATGCAATCCATAATCTGGTGGTATAGGTATCGAATTCTACCCTCAGTAGTTTTGTGTTAGTATCGCAAATTTTAGTAGTGATTGACGTAACTTCTAATATCTCTTTCAAAATCATCCATAAAGTAAAAAGTAACCTCCAGAAGGCTGTATATCTTCGTATTCTCTAAATCGCCGAAGCTCTTGTCTCTCATATACAGAAGTCTGAATTGTGCACGCGGAAGAAGACTGTTCAACGTCTTCTCCTTTCTTGGTCTTAGTTTTCCGTCTTTGAAATCTCCTCTACCCTTTCATCCATCTTTGCTTTTCATTTCGTTGTTTTGATACCATTCACTTAAGTAATTTGTTATTCATTCTTGTTACTATGCTTTGCCTAATCACAATTCAGTTTGCAATTATGTCATCATGTTACAAAACTTATTGTTCAGACTTTTTTTAATGAATATTCACTACTCATCAGTTTTTGGTTCTGTGATTTTAATGACAGCTTATTTATTAAGACTAATTGTGTTGCTATGGTTGACAAACCGTTCTTAACTATCAAATGCCTATACAAGAAAAAAAGTATACATTTATGATTGTATAGATTTGAAAATGAAATCACTGAAAAAAGACTCTTCACTGAAATACTTGGTCTTATTTCAGTATTGTTGTCCTCAAGGCTTCTTGTATACCTTGACTATGCACTTATACAAGCATGAAGTGTACATTAATGGCCTACAATTTAACTTATACAATGAAATGTTTCATAAAATTATTCAGTCTTTGGTAGTTTTCCCCATGTTTACGTAGTTGAAATTTATCTATTCACAAAACAAAGCAACAAATATTCAGTTTTAAAGGTTCTTAGTAAAACATATTCAAGCTAGCCGTCAACGATTAAAGTCATCAGAAAATACTTTGAAAGGGTTATAATGCTTTGAATTAGAAAATAAATTGTAAAAACCAGACTTAAGTTAAAGCATTGTTTACCACTTTACAAAATTTAATTGAATTCAGAGGCTTATCATGGTTATTAAGGAATCTCTTTTTGACGTTTTGAAAACACTTATGGAGGCTGGCGCAAAAAAATTATCTTTTATCAAATTATTATGGAAAACCTTACTGTTATAACAGGAAAAAGCCTAGTATACCATATGTTAAGGTTGAAGATTTTGAAGTAGTGGAAAGAACAAATGAATGATGCAGACTGACGGATATAATCAACAAAGAATCTCGCATACAAGTGTACCAATTCAAGTTGTTACACTTCAAATTAGCATGCAAAGATAAAATGGGCAGAAAAAGAACATAAAAGTGTATCCAAGGGGGAGGAACTTGTAAAATATTAAAGCTTTAGTGAATACATATAGATCATTGTGACCGATTTTCAACCTTGTCATCAAGAGTTTTAAACCAAAGATTTCTATGTTCTTAGGTATATAAGCCAGGTAGTCTACATCTCACTATACGGATAGGACAAAGAGTCTTAGTTTGAGCTTTCTTTCAACCTGATCTAAATCCACCTAGCATTGCGAGGTGAGGTAGCAGGTGGCTCGGTATGACTTGTACAAGTAAAACACATGAATTACTGAAACTGCACAAACTCATCAACTGACTTACTTCCTAACCTGACACCCTTATCCTAACCTAAGAATTGCCAACATAATGATCTCAGCATACGTGAATAAGGCTACTTCATAAATACTTAAATTTTCTCTACTTGTCGAAAGTTGACATATAGGTTCTGCTTTGACAGGTCATCCTCCTGGTAATACACATACTTTGCAAATTATAGTAAAGGTTTGATAAATAGGCTTCTAAGAACACGGTTATCCGAATTCGCCTTCGAAAACGGTGTTAATTGAAAGGATGCTTAGTACTTGGTAAAACGAGTGAACCCAGTCCAGATAATCAAAATACTGATTCGTAATTTCACCAACTAAAGACACATATAATGTAGTGTAGTTGTCTGGTTGTGGTGGACTGGATCATGCAGCAGAAACTGTGAGGAGCGCAAAGACGGGCATACACTGTCTGGACCGATGAACAGACCCCAGAAGAAGACTTGGATTTCGCCGACGATGGTGACTTATGTCTAATGTCTTGTTGCACAAACTCGAAGATCTACAGGCGAAAACTGACAAGTTGTCAGAAGAGGCGAAGCAGTGAAAACGGGACTTTCTTCAGGTGAACATAGAGAAGATAGAGATGATGAAGACACTCAATCAACAACAACATCAACAAGAAACACCAATCACCATCAACGGGAGAGACCTAAAAGAAGTAGTTTCTTTCACCTACCTGGGAGACAGGCAGCATCATTTCAACTACAGGCGGCGGCACAGATGAGTTCATCAAAGCCAGGATTGGAAACGCAACAAGACAGGCCTTCATTGACCTGAAATCAAAGTAGACATCTACTACACTGAATTCAGCATGAGGAACAATACCCGAATTTTCAACACAAATGTTAAGTTAGTCAATGCTTCCATGTGATGGTTGAGACACGACACGATACGAAAAGCATTTCCAACAAATTACAGACATTCATTATATCAACAGCTGCCGCCTACGCTCACTCGATACTGAAGATCAGATGGCCAGAATAATAGGAATGGACAAAAAGGAACTCTAGCCACTAATCAACCAAGAACCTATTGTCCAACAAATATGCAGAAGAGCAAAGTGGAGATGGATCAGTTATCCAGTGAGAAGACCATTTGGTGACATCATATGCCAGGCTAGACAGTCGGGTAGAACTAGCATGAGAAAAGACGAGTTGGGGGGGCGGGCGTTGCTTGGAGGAGATCGTGTTAGGAAGAAATGTAAGCTTCTGGACAGTGGTGGAGCCAGGTTCAAAAGACTGAAGAGAACGGAGTGCAATGGAGACGTGCAACTGAATCCCTATGTTCCATTAGGAACTCAAGGGACAAATAATAGTAATAATAAATAGTTATCTTGAGTGTGCTTTGAATAATATAAGAAGACGATAAGAAAAGTGTGAGTTGACCTTGAAGTAACAAGTTTTTCATTTTCGGAAATTGATTTTATAAAGAATGATCAATTTTCGGTTCATTTTATAAGATAGTTGGTGTTTATTCGAATATGAAGTTTTAATTTGAATCCACTTATTTACTGTGCTTCTCAATAACTCTTAAAAAGCAAGTGTAAATAAACTAAACAGTCTGAATAAGATAGCATAAGTAGATTGATATCGAAATCGCATAGCTATAGTCATGGATAACAGAAAGAGAACCTTTAGCTAACTATTTCATATCAAGCTGACATATTAGTTACTCTTTAATGAATAAACTGCTCAAAGAAATAACCTAATGTTGATAATTTGCATTTTTATATTACCCTCAACTGCACATACTAACGGACATACATATGTACTAAACTATAAACAGTTGTAACCTCGCCTGGTTAACTAGTTTACTAGTTACTAGCCGGTCCTAAGCCCGGGTAAAGAGGGAAGGTTGGGCATACGGCTAGCAACCCTACCCCGTAAAACAAATCTAACCGCTAAACAAACTTCAAAGCACAAACAAAATATAAAAAATGAAAACAAACTTATTCCCCGCTGGAATCGGAGAGGCGAAATGACGCCAGTTGGTGAAAGCCTGCCTTCAGGAAGCATATTGGCCGATGTGTCTTCTCTCGATGAAAGCGAAAGTAAACGTGGGGACATGGAATGTTCGTACGATGTTTGAACCCAGTAAGGCAGCCCAGATTGCAAATGAGATGAAGAGGTATCACATTGAAGTGCTTGGGATTTGTGAAAGCAGATGGAATGGAAGTGGACTCTCCAAACTGTCAACTGGAGAATCAATAATCTACTCCGGTCACCCAGACGCCAACCACGAGCACACTGAGGAGTGGCTATCATGATGTCCTCAAGAGCATCGAAGGCTCTCATGCACTGGGAACCAATCTGCTCCAGCCGGATCATGACAGCAAGATTCAACTCAAAAGGAAGAAAGGTCACAATCATACAATGTTATGCACCTACAAATAATGCAGAGCAAGAGAAAAAGGAGGATTTCTACAGACAACTTCAATCAACACTGGACAAGACGTCAGTTGGCGATATCAAAATTCTAATGGGCGACATGAATGCCAAACTGGGAGGGGACAACACGGGAAGAGAACTAACCATGGGTCGAGAGGCGCTAGGTGAAATGAATGAGAATGGAGAATTGTTTGCAGAATTCTGTGCATTCAACGATTTGGTGATTGGAGGCAGTGTGTTCAGGCACAAAGATATCCACAAAGCGACATGGATTTCACCAGATGGACACACTAAAAATCAAATCGACTTTATCTCAATCTCAAGAAAATGGAGACGCAGTCTACTGAACACAAGGTCAAGAAGAGGAGCAGATGTAGGTTCACACCACTATCTAGTGCAAGGAACCTTCCAAATCAAGTTAAAAGCCTTCAAGGAAGCTGGTGGTAGACCGCAGTTCAAGTACAACACTCGGAAACTGAAGGATGAAACTACAAAGGAGATCTTCACTTCAGCCATCAAGACAAAATGGGAGACATCGAGCAACATCCCTGAAGAAACCTGTGTAGAAGAACACTGGAAGTCTTTGAAAGAGATGTGGAAAGAAACCTGCACAGCCGTATTAGGAAGGAAGAAGAAAGAAGACAAGGAATGGATCTCGACGGATACCTGGAAGCTGATAGAGGAGAGGAGGATGGTGAAGCAGAAGATAAACCAGTGCAAGGATGCTCAACGACAAGAGGAACTGAGCACAATGTATAAAACACTGAAAAAAGAAGTGAAGAAGAGTGCACGCAAAGACAAAAGACACTTCTACGAAACACTGGCAAGTGAAGCAGAACAGGCTGCAGGTAAGAGAGACCTGACAACATTGTATCAAATAACCAGGTTGCTATCTGGGAAGAGATCAACACAGATGAAACCAATAAAAGATGAAGAATGAAATTTAATTACGAAAGAAGAGAAACAGAGGAAACGATGGGCCGACCACTTCAAGAAGCTCTTGAATCGACCACCACCTGCACTTCGTCCAGAAATACCACCTGCAGCCGCTGAATTACAAGTGAACATAAATCCCCCAACGAAAATGGAAGTCCTGAACGCCATAAAGCTACTGAAATGCGGGAAAGCAGCAGGACCAGATGGAATACCGCCAGAAGCACTGAGAACAGATGCAGAGACAACAGCGGACATGCTCACACCACTATTGCAGAAGGTGTGGAAGGAAGAGAAGGTACCTGCTGATTGGAAGAAGGGTTACCTTGTCAAACTGCCGAAGAAGGGAGACCTCAGTGCTTGCAAGAACTGGCGCGGAATCGCTCTCCTGTCCACCCCAAGTAAAATATTAAGCCGCATCATCCTGGAGAGGCTTAAAGACGCACTGGATTCAAAACTGCGACCGGAACAGGCAGGCTTCAGGAAGTACAAATCATGTGCTGACCAAATTGCAACGCTTCGCATCATCATAGAACAGAGCATAGAATGGCAATCAGCTCTCTACCTCAACTTCATCGACTTTGAGAAGGCCTTTGACAGCGTCGACCGAGAAGTAATTTGGAAACTGCTTCAATACTACGGAGTACCGCAAACCTTTATCAACCTCATTCAACAACTATATGAAGATGCCACATGCCAAGTAATCCACAATGGGAAGCTCAGTGATGCTTTTGAAGTGAAGTCAGGAGTGAAACAAGGCTGTCTACTATCACCCGTGATATTCCTGATTGTAGTGGACTGGATCATGCAGCAAACAGTAGGCAGCGAGAAGAGGGGGATACACTGGCTGGACTGCGGAAAAGAACCTAGAAGACTTGGATTTCGCCGATGACTTATGCCTAATGAAGATCTGCAGAAGATCTGCAGGCAAAAACTAACAAGTTGATAGAAGAGGCAGTGAAGACGGGACTTCAGGTGATTATGGAGAAGACAGAGGTGATGAAGATACCGCACCACCACCATCAACAACAACAACAAACTCCGATCACCATCAACGGGAGAAACTTAAAGGAAGTAACCTCCTTCACTTATCTTGGAAGCACTGTTTCAACTACAGGCGGGACGGACGAGGACGTCAAAGTCAGAATCGGAAAAGCAAGACAGGCATTCATTAGCCTGAAACCAGTGTGGACATCTTCTGCACTCAGCATGCGGAACAAGATACGGATGTTCAACACCAACGTCAAGTCAGTGCTTCTGTATGTTTGAGAGACTTGGCGCGTCACGAAAGGCATTTCCAATAAACTACAGACATTCATCAACAACTGCTTACGCTGGCTCGCTACTGAAGATCAGATGGATTGCCAGAAAGAATAAGCAACAAGGAACTCTGGGAACGAACCAACCAAGAACCTATCACGCAACAAATATGCAGTAGGAAGTGGAGATGGATTGGGCATGCACTGAGAAGGCCGACTGAGGACATCACGCGTCAGGCCCTCGAGTGGAATCCCCATGGGAAGCGACGAGTTGGACGTCCGAAGGTGACATGGAGGAGGTCGTGCGAGCAGGAAATGAGGGCTTCTGGGCTGTCGTGGGACCAGGTTCAAAAGATCTCAGAGAACAGAGGTCACTGGAGGCGTGCTACTGAAGCCCTATGTTCCACTAGGAACCCAAGGGACTAATAATAATAATAGTTGTATGAGATAAATGCGATGTTTTCATTTTATTAGATGTATGGCTAAAAGGCATTGAAGTGCAGTTGTAAGTCATTCTCTACTATGTTATTTTTAATTTATTTCATGATGGTTACCATATCTTTATGCAAGACGACCATTAAAAACACTTACTAGGTGTTTTATTATAAACTTTTGACTCTGTTATCTGAATTTCACACATCAAGTTTTCTAGGTTTTCAATGGTTTTATATCCGATACCAGCTTGTGATGAATGCTACCTACAAATTAATCAGTCCCTCTGAACTGTTAATTGAATTAGTTTAAAGTGCTCAATATTCACTTGATTTGAAGTGGATTACTCAAATTTATGATGTGAAGTCGACTAAGTTGGATATCATGAGGCATGCTCGTTGAGGACGTTCGACGAAGGTCACGCTATATCGTAAATTGATTGAAGTAAGGAAATGTGGACTATTGGGTATCAAAGTGGTGGTTGAATGGCGAAATGCTTAGCGGGAGTCATGAGCCTCCCATGCTATATCACTCATGCGGTCATATGTAAGCATTACTGAGGGGTTCCAATCTGTAATACTCAAGTTTTCTATTCTTCTCCAAATGATTACAGTTGGTGGTGAATACTACTTTGAAATCACTTTCCTCAACTGGTTTATGTAATAAAATGTCATTCATGCTTTTGCGTTTCTAACGCAATACATAATGAATTTCTTTGTCATATCCGAATTCTTTCGTCTTCTTGAGAGTATTCATCAAGTCATTATTGTTTATTACAACTAGAACCACCCACTATAATGTCATCCTATCGATAATTCACAGAAGCCTTTTGACTAGTTTCACTTTACATTCCAACACACGAAGTTAAGATATGTTTAAGCAGATATAATGGACAGGAATGAATATGAAGTTTAATTTAACATCTAGAAGGATCATATATTTGATCGAGTTATCTTGGTCAAGAGTAATAAGCGTTTTGTAGTATGAAGTGTTTGTATCACTACAGATTAGTACACCAAAGGGTTGGAAGTTAATTTCCTAGAGTCTGAAACCTTGGCGTTTACAATCCTTCTAGAATCACACTAAATACAGACGAAATCGAGACATTTGGCCATATCTTCCAGTTTTTTGATTGTCATAAAGACACTGAAAATACAGACGTATGCGTTCGCTCTATAAATCCACCCTTTTCAGATAACACGTCTCCTGTCAGTCTTCAGATAAAAATCACAGCAAAAAACTTTCATTTTAATGTGCAGTGTTATCGAATAAATAAACGTTCAGCTGTCAGTGCAACAAAATCTCACTAATAGGAACTCTTTTTGTATTCCTAACTGTCAGTATGCAGTTAACGTGATCTCGTGTACAAGAATATTCTTCGCATTGAATGATTTTCAAGGTTGTGCTATGAAAAATCAGGTGAGCTGTTGGTATACATAAGCCACGAAAATTACATCTCTCATGAGGGTACCTCCATATTTACGTTAGTTATAAATTTATGTCAGAAAGATGGTTTATGTCACTGAGATCTACCCATTTCCAGTTAATACTCACGTTGCATAATTTTATCACATTATTGTTTATTGCTTCACTGCTACATATTACAGACATCTTGAGTTTACTCGCACAGAATTCCAATTTTCGAATACCACCCGTAGAAAGGAATCGTGTATCAGAAGGTTTATTATAATTTGTCGAAGAATTGCAGTTCACCAAATACTTTCTTAGACGCCATATGAAGGTCCCTGTTAACATTCGCTTTGAACAATATTCTAGTGAAGGCTGTCTGTCCTGCATATAAACATAATATTGGTTCATCTTTTTACGGCTAGACGACTACTTCCTCTTACATTTATTTGGACAGACTTCAGTAACAGTAGTTCTGCCACCAGAATTTAGATAATGGCCTGTGATACAACACTCCAACCGCTTTTGAAAAATTCATTTCATATCAAGCTGTAGATACTCTTTTTGCTCCATTTATTTGAATTTTTTGAGTCTCAGTCAGATGAAGACATCTATCGGCTGTTTGTGGATCATTTAGTGTTTTACTAGTAACACTTGAAACTTTTTATAACTGACTGTTATACACTTACTATTCGATCTTTTTCATAGGTTCATCTTGTAAGGATTCCTTTTCCAATCAAATTGTTGTTCATCATGATTGCCAAACAACCTAGGCATAACCTTTGATGTAGCAATAAATGGACAAATATGCTAGCTTGCTTTGATTTCAAAAGGTGGAACAATAATAGTTATGTGAATTACAGCTTTTTTAATGATTTGATTTTGCTGAACTCGATAGACTAACCTTAAACTATTAACTTCAAATTTATCTAAAGGGGGTCATCTTACTTTCAATTTGCATGATAGGAAATGAAATACTGACAACTAGTATGATAATTCACTTTGAAGATTTGTAGGGATTAATTGATTTCGAATTCTAATAGAATGTCGTGACTGATGAGGTCAGATGAAAAGAATGAGTATAAAGTGATAGCATTAGGTGAAGGTCGTACTGTATTGCGAATTGAAAGAAGTAGGAAAGTGTGAACCATTGAATTCCAACCTAGTAGAAGAGTCATAAAGTACTCAAAACGAAAACTGCAGGTCTTGGGTGGGTCACTGTCAAGATCTTAGAAGCTAAATGCTGAAGAGTATCATACTTGGATAAAAAACTGTCCAGTTCTCCTGGGGTTTTCAATAGTCTTACAAATCATGTCAGTATGTGATTAATAGCAACTTAAATTATCATGATTTGTCAAATAATGGTCCTACTGAAAGTCAGGTTTGTTTATATAGTACACAAGACAGAGATTACAATATCAAATTAGAACTATGAGACTAGAAGTTGCGCAATGATGACGTTCATTGTCTTGTCCTATCTCATTTAATGAAAGGAAAAATATTTTTTTATAACCGTATATTCCACTCATGACATGGTAATCAGCTATGGAGCGTCTGATTACTGTTTCTATGCGTCAAGGCAAGTGTACATCATCTAGTTGGCACCATTAATACACCAGGAAAATATAGTAAAGGAGAATGTTAGCGGTTCGGTTCAAAAACGAGAACTGTGGAATGAATGTGTATACTGTTTATGATCATCAAAATTGTAGGTATTTTTCAGCCTCGTTTATTCATACTGTCTCTATCATGCCGTTTTGTCCACCTTACTGTTGTTTTTCTGTCTACTTTAATTTTGTGTGGTGCTGTGAAAGAAGGCAACTGAAGGTGAGGCTCATGTTAAACGTTCTGTTTTGATTTATCCATCTCTTCATCTATTTTTGTATCACCACAAATAATCCTTTCATTCTAGGAGAAATTATATACTACTGTAATCGATTCAGATTTCCTAGTTTGCCCCAACTAAACCGAGACTAAGAATTGTTTTAGCCTACCCTACGGAAAGATATTGGTAGCGCACATCACAGAAAATTCAAGAGGTATGAAATCTTTTCTATCCTTGGTCACGTTCTAAGGTTGTCCAGTCAACATCGATTCTTGATGACACCTATCATGAGCTTACTAACAAATATGAGATATGGGTTTCTTACTTAGATGAATGACAGAGGTACAGGGACATTTTTGCAATATTCACAACTTTTACAAAAAGATGTAATGTTGGTTATATTTACTGTTAAATTTCATCTGTAGCAAGTACTTCTTTGAGCAATGTAATCGTAGTACTTCTTACGTGGTAGACCTTCAACATTATCTTGTCATTGCATCCACCTGCTCTTACCATTCTTTCTTCAAAAACTTATGTTACCTAATTCGTAAGTATAGAGTGAGAAACCGTATGTTCAAATTATTTTATCTTCCTTCTAGCTACTACTTGAACTCTCATTATTACTGGTTAGACATAGCCATTCATTGAAAAATTTCGAAGGTAGATGACGTTACCGATCGAAAGGATAGCGCGCCTGATAGGCATTGACTTGATAAATGTGTGCATATATATATATATATATATATATATATATATATATATATATATATAAAGGAGTGTATTCATTAGAGTACGAACAAATTGTTTATGTGCTATACTGAGACAGAGTGTAATGTTTTATCTAGGTAAACCATTCATTTCCCTTCATCCTTACTTCTTTGTACATATATTTGTGAGCGATACAAGTTGAAAAGAGCCTTTAGAGGAAAACTTCGTTAGTGTTTCTTTCCACAACTGAAATATAATTACTTTCAACTTTTTCAGATTCATACGTATTTTGATCGATGAAAGAAGATTATTGTATGGCGAATAATTCAGTATTCTGATAAGGTTTTTACCAAAGTTGTCGTGAACAGTTTGTCTGTCAAAATATAATTAGATTTTCAGTGTTATGCATAGAAAAGTCAACAAACTTCTTGAGTCGAGCAGAATTAGTAGCTAAGTTACTTAACAAAATTGATATCTAAGGAACAATTGTTTCCTCAAGATCATTCCTTTCATTATTTTTCAATGATAGGTAGCTGATATCTTTAAACCCAATGAATGTGAGTATGAGCTACATGGAATTTGATAGTTGTAGAATTTCAGTCTATAACTCACGATATGGAGTAGAAAGTACTGAATTTTTCATTTTTTTGCATTCTAGCATGCAGTCAACTAGTCAAATGTCATTAGTAATTTAAGAACAATATATTCAGAGAAGAGACTCTTCTCAGCGAATTTATTTTCAAGCTGTACAATCGTATATATATGATATTTGGAAGAAAAATTATATCCCGTGAGGAAAACTAAACACTATATGGTGATGACAATAATAATAGAGCGGATGATGACATAAGCATTTGTGATTATAATAACAATTGAAGTGCGAATGATAACAAATAGATTATGTAATATATAGAATGGTACATAGAGAGTATATAACTCAGAAGGGGGTGGAAAAAAATTGTTGAAAATGGTAAACCAATTAGGTATTACGTAATAGCATTAGACAAGTTGGACAAGATGAAGTCAATGTTTTCTAAAAGGATTAAGACAATTAAGGGGAACAACACCGAAACTAGTTAAAGGGAAGGTGATTATAATAACAATGATAGTGATAGACGAAGGATACACGGGTTAAATAAACAAAGTGGGATGTGGAGCTAATGGGGTGGGAAAATGTTATGGCCATGATAAAGACAGTGACTACACATACTTCTTTTGTACACACAGATCAGGTCTTAGTTCATGAATAGCTAAAGCGTCCTCTGTTTTAAGGAGTTGAAAACGAAGAGAACGTGGGAGGTTTGGGCGAATTTGATAAATAAATTCTTTGAAAAGATTCTCTTCGCTAAATATCTTGTTCTTGACGTTACAATGGGAATTATTAAATCATTAGTAATTTAAGCAGGATCTGTTATTGAAGGGAAAATGACCTAAATGTCTCCTTATATCTCATCAAACGGGTATGTAGATAAAAAATGCAGGTAAGCTTCATAATATGATGATTTACTACTAGGAAGACTTAATAGCAAAAGCAATATACATCCCTATAAATCTATATGTAGATTAAACCTTTGCCTATTGCTATGACCCCATATATACGCCACATAATATAATCTTACCTATCGTATAGCTACTGAGTTAATTAATTTGAGTGGTACAGTGAAAATACGTTCGACATATCACTGCTTATCTGTACCAAACTCAATTTATAAAACTAATGTATAGCAGTTTTATCATTTAGTCACCATTGTTTTTCGTCGTAATTCGTTGCGATATAATAAATATGTTTGCATATGCTACTATCAAGGTTGCTAACAAGAAACTTGACACGTACTGTAGAAGCATTGTTTTTGAGGTATGTTCAATGTATTTTCTCTGTAAAAAGCTAAGTTAGTTAAACTTGTCTTGTTGACTTCGATCTCACATACTTTTGTCGACAACTGTTGTCTCTCACGATATTTTCCATATTCAGCAACTCTTCATATATGCCATTTGAACAGATCTTTCTAGCTCCATAAAAAGTTTGTTGATAAACTTTTGTTTAGAATTGATGAGACAGAAGCTACTGAAATTAAAGAATAGTCCACTAGAAGTACTGTCTTGATGAATGTATTCATGAAACTTATCATCGTTTAAATTGTAAAGTAATATCCAAAAGCCTGACCTTATCAGTTTTATTGTTCCATGCGGTACTCAGTATTTTTATGGGCCTCATTCAAGAACTTTTAGTAGAGGCAGGTTTTAATAATGATTTAGCTTCATATAATAAATGTGTTAATGGCATATCTAGAATCAGATGTCAGATGCTTAGTTGTGTTCATGGTTTTTCCTCCTGTGATTAGCTATGAGGTTATCTGCTATTGTTGCGCCTGGTGAACTGTCTGGTGTCACGCTGTCCATTTTGCTGCATAGTGTTGTTAAGCTGAAACTTACATCTTAAATACAAAATAAGGGTTGGTGGCTAAACTTTGAATCGGTCAGGTATAGGAGGTTGGAATGCTGATAGATACTATCAACAATCTCATGAACAGGAATCTTTGTGAAAAAAGAGTTACATCAGAGGGCACCATGAACTTATTACATATGTTGATGTTACTTTCTTCTTCAAGAAACTGGAAACAAACTTTTAGACTGTGTGTAGCCGAATTTTAGTCGAGAGTTTGCAGCTTTCCTGCTAACTGATGACAAACCTTGTGATGAGGCAAGTTACAAATCTCAAGGTATCGAAGTATCTACTTATTTCCCACAGATCACCCAAGTAAGAAAAATTAAACTCAGTTTGGAGGTTTGTGGGGATTTATTGATTCAAGGTTGGTATTCATCATGGACTAATATTATTTGGAGGGACGCTGGAAAACTGGAATCACTAGATGGCCATTTTGTCCTAGTGTAGGACTTTCCAGTAGTGCCCACTCATGACCCCACCCTACCTGGGATCGAACTCAGGACATTAGGGTTCCTCGGCCAGGAAATTACCATTCATCCACTGAGTCAAAATCCAATGGTTCATATCTTCTACTTCTGTCAATTCATGATATGGTGCGACCTCCACTCATTGGTGCCGTTAACTGTCCTCATGTTCCACCTGGTTGGCCCCACTGATCATGGATGTCCACTTCTGAGGAATACCAAAATAGGATGAAACAACCGTGAAGTGCTCCCAGATTTCCAATGTTTCCTCGTACTATATTCAGTCGATGATAAATACCAGCCTAAAAGCGAATGAAACTACTAAAGCATTGAGATTATTGTGTGCAAAGGTATTAATCAGTTTTCGTTAACTGTTTTGGCACATTCGCTTTTCTTCTGAACCCGAGTTAACTCAGTTACAATACCATTATTTTGCTACTGTTCTTGACGTTTTTTAGTGTTATACCTTGCTTGTCAACCAAATGTTTGTATTTTTCATTGTTCCATATCACTTCTATACTGACTTCATTCATCGCATAAAGTATTTTTGGATTGAAAGCAGTTTTTGAGATATTTACGAATTAAAATGGGTGCTAGGATGATTGTTCCTCCTCAGTTAAAATACCAGTTTCTTGTTTTATAGTCAGTCTTCATTCATACGTAAATCTGGTGCATGTATTTCTGAACAGATCAAGAGTTATCTGAATTTGTTCAACATTATTGACTACATTTATCATTAGGTGGTCTTGACATATTGCAGAAGGTCTGGAAGGAAGGGAAGGGCCCTGCAGATTGGAAGAAGGGCTATCTTGTATAACTCCCAAAGAGGGGTGACCTAATTTTTTGCAAGAACTGGCGCGGAATCACGCTCCTGTCCACCCCAAGCAAAATATTATGCCGCATCATCCTGGAGAGACTAAAGGATGCGCTGGATTCAAAACTACGATCGGAACAGGCTGGCTGCCTTCAGGAAGTATAAATCATGTGCGGACCAAATTGCAACGCTTCGCATCATCAGAGCATAGAATGGCAGTCAACTCTCTACCTCAACTTTATCGACTTTGAAAAGGCCTTCGACAGCGTCTACCGAGAATTAATTTGGCAGTTGCTTCAACACTGCAGAATACAAAAAACCTTTATCAGCCGCATTCAACAACTATATGAAGACGCCACATGCCAGCCAAGTAATTCACAATGGAAAGCTCAGTGATGATTTTGAAGTGAAGACAGGAGTGAAACAAGGTTGCCTACTATCACCCATGATATTCCTGATTGTGATGGACTGGATTATGCAGTAGACAACAGTGGGGAGCGAGAAGAGGGGGACACGCTGGCTAGACCGAGGAAAAGAATCTGGAAGAAGATCTGGATTTCGCCGATGACTTGTGTCTGATGTCACAAACTTGAAGATCTACAGGCAAAAACTAACAAGTCGACAGAAGAGGCAGCGAAGACGGGACTTCAAATGAACGTAGAGAAGATAGAAGTGATGAAGATACTCAACGAACACCACCACCAACAACAGCAAACTCCAATCACCATTAACGGGATAAACTTAAAGGCAAAGCACTGAGAACAGATGCAGAGACAATAGCGACATGCTCACACCACTATTGGAAGGTGTGGAAGGAAGAGAAGGTACCTGGCCATTGATTGGAAGAAGGGTTACCTTGTCAACTGCCGAAGAAGGGAGACCTCAGTGTTTGCAAGAACTGGCGCGGAATCAATCTCCTGTCCACCTAGAGCCAGCAAAATATTAAGCCGCATCATCCTGGAGAGGCTTAAGGATGCACTGGATTCAAAACTACGACCAGAACAGGCTGGATCTATTCAGGAGTAAAAATCAGGTGCTGACCAGATTGCAACGCTTGCATCATCATAGAACAGAGTATAGAATGGCAGTCAACTCAACTAAACCTCAGCTTCATCGACTTCTAGAAGGCCTTTGACAGCGTCGACCGAGAGGTAATTTGGAAACTGCTTCATTACTACGGAGTACCGCAAACCTTTATCCGCCTCATTCAACAACTATATGAAGATGCCACATGCCAAGTAATTCACAATGGGAAGCTCAGTGATGCTTTTGAAGTAAAGACAGAAGTGAAACAGGTTGCCTACTATTCCCCATGATATTCCTGATTGTGGTTGACTGGACTGTATCATGCAGCAAACAGTGGGAGCGAGAAGAAGGGATACGCTGGACTGCGAAAGAACTTAGAACACTTGGATTTCGCCGATGACTTGTGCCTGATGTCACGTAAACTTGAAGATCTACAGGCGAAAACTAACAAGTTGGCAGAAGAGGCAGGCAGCGAAGACGGGACTTCAAGTGAATATAGAGAAGACAGAGGTGATGAGGATACCCCACCAACAACTCCAACACAACAAACTGCAATCACCATCCATTGGAGAAACTTAAAGGAAGTAACCTCCTTCACTTATCTTGGAAGCACTGTTTCAACTACAGGCGGCACAGATGAGGATGTCAAAGTCAGAATTGAAGAAGCAAGACAGGCGTTCATTAGCCTGAAACCAGTGTGGAGATCTTCTGCAGTCAGCATGTGGAACAACATCCGGATTTTCAACATCAGCATCAGTCAAGTCAGTGCTTCTGTATGGTTGAGAGACTTGGCGCGTTATGAAAGGGATTTCCAACAAACTACAGACATTCACCAACAACTGTTTACGCTCGCTACTGAAGATCAGATGGCCAAAATAATGAGAGTAAGCAACAAGGAACTCTGGGAACGAACCAACCAAGAACCCATCGCTGAACAAATATGCAGTAGCAGAAAGTGGAGATGGATTTGGCATACACTGAGAAGGCTGATTGGGGACACCACGCGCCAGGTCAGTCGCTCGAGTGGGACCCCAGTGGGAAGCGACGAGTTGAACGTGAGTGCCTAGGGTGACATGGAGGAGATCGTGCGAGGAGGAAATGAGAGCTTGTGGGTTGTCATGGAGCCAGGTTGAAAAGATTTCAGAGAAGAGAGTGGGATGGAGACGTGCTAGTGAAGCCCTATGTTCCATTAGGAACCCAAGGAACAAATAATATAATAATAATAGTCTTGCCATATTTCGTTTGTAAAAATATGCATTTTAAGCGAGCAGTGAGCAGTGAAGACCATTTGTGCGTATCTTACTTCAAGATATATTGATAAAACACGGATGCCCAAAAACAATTTGGAATTTTGAACAGGCCTTTTGATTATTGCAAACTCAGCTTTCTATATATTAACTCTGAAATAAAGCTTTTGTTCATCGTATTCCACCCCACAAGTTTTTAGCACTTATCAAGCTTCGGGTATATTAATTCAATCAGCGATAAATTTTAATCGACCTTCAAAATCTTGCACTCGAAACTAACTGAGAGTATTTTTTAAGATCATGGGTTTGTGAATACACAGCTGGTATGAATTTTCTGCTGAGAAATATTCATAAATGTCATATTGCTTATCATCCATCAAGAAGTTGTATCACTATGAATATTAGTTAAAAAGAATTCGTTGATTGTACACTACAAACGTGTCTGGATTTTCATGCGCTAGTTTGTTATATATTATGTTAAGTTGGTCCTGATATACCTTGCATAACCCAATTTTTGCGATTGCGGTTTTGGAAAGTCCATCAGATATTGTATTATCATAGAAGAACAACAGTTGTAGGGGCAGTTTATTTCTAGTCCAAGTTATTCATAAAACGTTACTTGGGCTGATTGTTGTAGACGAACAAATGTGTCACTGATGTAGATAAAAAGTTTCATTCACGACAATTACCTACAATCTAATAGATATAAACTTATAGTTTCTTTTTTGCAAAATCTTCTGTTTAATACAAATTATTAGATAAGTCCTATTTCTTTTCAAGTTCAAGACTTGCTGACAAATATCTCCATATAGTCACTGTAAAGGTACACTATAAAGTGTAATAGAAAATCAATAAAAACGGGCATAACTATATTGCACAGAAAGAACCTGCTTTTTAATATAAGTGCTATAACTTCTTGCATATTGAGGCGTTTAAACAACAGATAAGACGTCCATCTTGTTTTGTTTATCAGATGCATTTCCCAGCAACACAGTACTATTAAGTGGGTTATGTTTTGAATAAAATTCATTGTACATTATCAAGGATATCAGAATAGGCACTTGAGTTTATAAGAAACCTTCACATTTGAAACGTTAATTGAAATTTAAATCACCTAATCCCATATTGGTTAATTTAGGCCCGACGAAATGTTGAAGTAATAGTCTGAAAAGCAGTGTGATAAGGGAGGAAATTCATAAATCAAAATCTTTGAGAAAAAGCAACTAGAAATAGAAACACGTATTTGGACAGTAACGGAGGCAACAGTGAAAAGTAAGAATTCTCCAATCCGTAAGATGCCACCATACGAGGAAGTCACGTCCGAAATATTATCTGGGATTCTTAACAAGCTTAGTATAGGAGTAGCAATTAAGAGTTTAAACTCTCTAGGAAACCAGGTTTGTGCGTCTAACAATTACAATGAACCTATAGAACGAAATATTTTAGTTTTCTGGAGCTTACACAACTATTTCAAGGTCAGATATTTCGACTAAAGTAGCTGTGCAGAATGAATTAGTTGGTTAAAAAACAAGGCTTAAGGTTGGTAGACCCTAGTAAAACAACGGGTCAAGTGAGGATCTTTACTGTGATTGTGCAAATAAATATCTGAAGTCACAAAATGAGATGAGATAAAGTGACCATTTTAAAAACTTAGTTGTTTAGAAGGAAAAACAGATGACCAAATCTTCGTTCATCGAATCAACAACAAATACATGCAATAGCAGTGAATTACCACCTGTGAAAATGTCCTAACCTTATTATCGAAAAGGGAGAGAGTACTGAAACTCCATATGCCTTGTTACAAAATCTCACTATTACCTTGATGTGACTGTGTACAATAAAATGCTTCCTAAATCTTATTCGTTAAGAAGTTCTATTTTCTTGTGTAAAACGGCCAATAAAGAAATTAACACGGAAACAATATTTCGCTTTCAGTTCCATAGTCTGTTAGGAATTCCAGTTTTGTTATCTAACTACTGTTCGACGGTTGCATTTTATCCCTACTTTCGCATGAATACACATTCTCCTCATAAATACTCATTAATTGACTAAGAAGACTATATCAGTATATTTGTCACCATGTTTATTATTGTCATCGTCATCCACCTCATGTTACTGAAATTAGTTTCTTCAGAACAATAATCTTTTGATACCTTTGTATTGAACAGTTTCTCTGTGAAATTGTATAGCATTCTAAGTAATTAATGAGAACGTTTATTTCCTTTAACCACTTCCACAAATGAATAACTGCGAAAAACAAATCAGCATATTCCCAAACAATCAGAATAATTTAGTAAGGGACCAAGCTAAAAAACCGAGACGCCTATTTATTTGGAAGTATTAATTGGTTTTCTTCTATGGACAGAAATCCGATATTTCACTATGCAGTTAAGCTGTTCATGTAAGACAAAACAGTAAACGTCGTCCCACTAAGCTACACATTTCTAGTATCATTATTCTTGTCTGAACTTGTCTACTGTGCACCAGATGGTATTTCCATAAATAGGCTGCTTAAATTGATGGTGTTTGGTTGTTAGCAGTGGAATCCAGATCAAGCGTTTATTCCTACTGGAGGCTCGTCAGCTGAATGTGCCAGCCTCTCAGTGAGTGACGTTGTTCCCAATGAGACTCAAACCTGGGACAGATCTTCCCGAATGCCACAGCGTTACCCACTGGACCACCCACTCACGATAGTTACTTCTTGTGCGAAGAGTATGATTTCTGTGTTGTTGCTTTTGTCAGAGACGGATCAGTTCGATCAAATCGACGACAGAATAATCTGGGTTACTGCATAAAAACCATATCCATTGCAAAAGAAGTGTTTTAGTGAATAACGCTCTGCATTTGAAACGGTTGGTCACGGATCTGCCTGACAGTTTGAATAACACCGCTCACTGGGAGGCAGGTATGTTCGGATGATGAGTCTCAAGTAGGACGAAATATGCAACTTGGATTGTACTGTCAGCCACTGCTTATCAGTTATACCGAAATTGAAACGACAGACAATATCATAGCATCCAAGGAGCTCATCTGCTAACCCATCGATTCGATCTCATCAACGACTGGGCAATACAAGGAACATCAAATAAGCTTTTTACGTTTGCAGTGGCAACCGAATTTAGAATGTTTCCGCTGTACATTGATATTCATCACGAATATATTTACAATTAATTGATTCTATACACAAACATTTCATGAATTTGATGGAGACAAGAACTTCAGTGTTTCCAGTTAACTGTATTTTTTTAACATCTCTAAAAACTGGATTCGAAAAATAGTATCATATACACATGTATGAATTAGTCTGTAATTTTTTTGTCAGTAGAGCGCATCTAAGCAACCAAATTTATTGACTTTACCCTTCTGCACTTTGTCTATTGAATTAAAAACTGTTGAGTAATTTTCGTCATTCATTGGTTGAGTTAGTTTTTATGTTACAGTGAACTTATGTTCATACGAAATTTATATGAAAACATTATTGGTAATGAATATTTCATACAGTTAGTTCCCTTTATAAATTTTTGCATAGAAAGAATAGTAAATATTGTGGGATGAATAGGTCACATTTCATGTGCTCTAAGTCTTCCACATCTACGCGCCAAGGTTTAACATTGTGTTTAGCAAGCTATCAGTGTTCAGCTTAAGTCATATGATACATTTCAGTAGTAAACAATAGCAAATACATCCTTCAAAACCCAAGCATCAATACATATATATCGGAACATAGATGAATGATAAAGTTCACGACCTAAACAATCAATACAAGGAACAAGTGGCAACAAGTGCTTATGTGGTAGAATTTAGAGGAAAAGAAACGGAAATCTTAATACCAGATCATAAGGAGAACAATCATAAGATTTTTATACTAAGTATAACCGAATTCGCAGAAAAACAATCCTTATTCTGCTATCAAAATTACTTAGTTTTTAGCTCACAACCTGTATAGTATTTACAAAAATCTGTCCGCATAAAGAGTGGTAAAACTCTTAGATATTTTTGGTTGCGTGTCTTTATATTTGGATTAATTTTCCTCACTGTCTCACTCGGTTTCTGGAAGTATTTCACACATTCACATTTTCAATAAATGTTATAATCCATCTTCATAAACTCGAATTATTTTTACTTAACAACCTCATACTAGTTGTACGAAAGTAAAATCGTTTATTAAAGTACACGAAAATCTCTGTTAAATAATTTACTACCCTTATGAATATTTCCACCAAGAAAAGTTAACCATAAGTGATTGAAAATAAATAGGTAAATATATATATATATATATATATATATGATTTATAGTTCTGTGTATGCATGATAGCGAATTTCCAGTTACAGATAGTTGCCGTTAACACGAAGATAAAAGGTATGATGCATAATTAACAGTAGTGAAAACAACTATTCTAGCTTCAGTTATTTTCATGGATGTTTTCAAGTTTAGTCAATTATCTTAAAACCAGTGGCTTATTCCATAGGAATTAAATTCAAAGTGATTTTCATCTTGGTTTGACTTCATTTAAGGAGCTACTGATAACTGAAAATCAGTGGACAACTAAGTCATGCAAGTTAAGAACTTCCAATCAGCACATATACACACATAATCCCATGAATTTGAAGCTCAGGACTTACAGGTCATGTGGTGAGCGTCGGGTTAGAATCCAGTGGTCAACTTTTAAAAAAAATTTTCAACTTGCGATATGACTTGGCTATTATCTATTGTTTCTGGTGCGTATCCGTCTTCACCACAAATTCACTCGATCCAACAGGCCATGGTCTCCGGTTAGAACTTCGGGAAATCCACCTGGAAACATAACATTATTAAGCATTGGATCTTAATCCAGTTAGGAGTTTTGTTAATATTGATTTACTTGAAAGTAGCTTCATAAGACATCAGTGTCAGTGAAAGAACTACTGAAATCCTTGTGGCACTTCACAGCTTTTTATTTTTGGCTTGGTACATTTATTCTCAATATATAGCAGGATTTAAAAACAAAGGGTAACAATATTTTGGTGGTATTGATTGATGCTTATCTCATTCATATGTCTTGACCTATCAACAGTTACTGGAGCTAAATGATACAGATTTGTGACATTTTACGTACCGTAATCAGCTGTCACCGACCTGGATCAAGTTTCTTTTCAATCAACTGAAAAAATGTGTGCGTATCTTAATTTATTGCACAAGTAAAATTGATTAAATGGAGATTTTTATTGACATAAGGTCATCATATCTATAAGAATCGCATTAAAATGTTGGGAGAATTGGTAAATAAATTTGTTTTATAGAATACAAAGATGAGCATTCTGAAAGTCTACAAGGAAGTCAGATGGAAACAGAAACTCCTATTGCATTCCTTAATGATGTAATAAGATTTACTTGTTTTCCGTTATCAACCTTCTAGACTGAAGATATTGCAAAAGGTAGACAGTACTTTTCATCAGGGTTGTTTTAAGGATATGTCATCTGTAAACTCTGAAGCATATTAGCGTATACCAGTAAAATTCACCTACCTTTTATCATCAATCTACTTAGTATGCTTTGAGGGAATTTCCGTTATGACTTCTTGAAAAAATTTCTTGTACCTTTCTTGTACCTTATTCGTTTCGAACTGTAAGGAGTTTGTTTTCCACAGAAATACCATATAAGTGAATAAGATCAAGTGGATTTTAAATAGTGGAAAACTTCACCACAGTGGATGATTATATGATGTGTAGAATATTGTATAACGTTAGTATACGAGGACCATTTTTCCTTAAAAACATCACTGAGAAATACATTTATTTGCTTGTTCACTATGACCCATCTCTTTTAAGTCTCCGACAGGTTGGTCAACTCAAGTGGGTTTGATAAGCTCACACTACAGAGCATTTTGAGTGAATTAATACTATATATAAGCCCATAAGTGGCTTTTCGTTACCACAGTCTTCCTTATAGACTACCTGTTTAGACTTAAATTGTCAATGACGTAGTATATACCTGTTTTGAGCTCAACGCTATGCCATATTCAAAGTTTGCATTTTTAACACAGTCTTAAACAGGTCAGCACAGCTTTTTAATTCACTGGTTGGTACAATAAGTACATTTCATGATAAAAGCCATATAAAAACTGTTGGTCTTCAAGAAATATACTACTGAACCATCTCAGTATTTAGAAACTATTCAGGCTGACCTATATACTTCGCCAGCAAACCAAAATGACCAGAACACCAGACTCCCATTTCTATGGTCTTCGACTGATTTCATTAATAGTGGTTTCTAACCGCCCAAACTGCCTGGCGGTATACTTTGCTAGCTGATGAAACATTTGTGTCGGAGACCACTTCTTATGATCTTGTCTTGGTGGTTTCCAGTGCAGACCCTGTTAACATTACAGTTTGCAAGTTGAAGGACTATTAAGCTGTGAGGAATGTCAGCGTGGAGTATGCAATTTGAAATTTATTTGCAAATTGATCATCCTATTATTCATTTAGTACTCACACAGTTATATATGGGATCATTCTATTGATAACCTTTACTTTCATTGATAATAACAAATAAAAAAATTGCCATGAGTTCATTTATTTCTTAACTGATAAACCGGCGACACAAGAATATTTTCCATATTAGATTTGTCTAATTCATAGTATACACGGTTATATAATATAATTTACTTCATCACGTTTCAAGTACAAATTTATGCTCATAACGCTTGAAAAATAATCTCCTCGATGGTCGCTTGATTCCTCGAGAATAGTAAAGGGAATTTAGATATCGGACTATGTATAGCGATGTCTGATTGTTTACAAACACTCAACAATTTGTTTATATATTTTTTTTAATGGTACTGATTATTTTACTGCTTTTTATCACAGATCATTTCTTTATTGACATCTTGTTATCAAATAAACTGATATTTCAACATGTAACAATACTTTTTTGGGAGAACTTTGAAATATATTTTCTAGTTGTGAAGAATTTTAGGGAACCTTGACATTGTTACAGTATGCTGGGATCTTAGCTGAATACAAATCCGGAATTACAGATTAGGACAACTAATTAGAAGTTTGTAGATGTAGGACTTCAGTATCCATTCCTCCTGTCAATGAAACACAGAACTACTGTGAACTGAATAGTTTATACGCCTACTTTCTATTTGGTTTTATGGCTCCATTTTGTTCCCAGGGTCTATCATATACCTTCATTTTAAGACTAAAGAATTAACTTTGATGCACTTTTCAGAAGTATTTAGGTGAATCCTTATATCCACTATCGTAAGATCGTTGTATACTTGCAGTTAGTTGCCAGGTCAGAATACAATTTTGAACTGCAGCTATTCACATTATCCTAAATATTTAAAATCACTTCCATTGACTTCAGAAGCAAAAGGATAATCTTACATCAATCATTTAACGAGAAGCATAAGAACTGGAGATATCTAACTTTTACTTATAAATCTATCAGTGTGTTGAAGACAGAGCTCTAGCTTTGTATTGTTTACAGCTTTTGACATAGGTGAGATCTAAAACCTATCAAAACGAATCATCAAGGTGATGAGATGAAAATTATGCAGAACACTAAGTTTCAATCCACCAGCCTCTCCTAAGTATGCATATGCACAACAGAAACGTGTTTTTTATGCATAGTTTAATTGCAATTTTTATTTTCTAATACTTATAAAAAGGGTTTAGACAATACAGATATAATAGGGCACATCAACGTAATTTTTTGTTTTAGGTGACTTTTTGTGATACATAACCGGAACAGGCGTTTCTCATATAGTTTAATCTTTTAGTGAACACATTTATCTGATCAACATTATATATATATGTATATATATATATATATATATATATATATATATATATATATATATATATATATATAGGTTTATCAGTGAAAGTTGCCGTGAACACAAACTATCCATTGGCACACCTAGACCTATATTTTGTGCTGTGGTCATAAGAATGTATAAAGTACAAAGTATACCTAGTTTATTGCATTTACAAGGTATGAATTCATACTGAGCTAGTAAATAACGTTAATTTGCTGGCGTCAGTTATCTCACACGCTGATTTTTAACTGATTTTAGACGTCATTAGTGTACTACGGAATAATTCAACGTAAATTGCAGTGAATATATTTGATCTCATTCTGTGGTACACATTATATTCAGGAATACACAGCCTGAGATAATCCTAAATAATGTACAGTCAGCTAAGCCAAGTTGAAATAAAACATTAGTCGAAATCGAATTCATTTCAGCTGACTGAATTCAAACTATTAGTCTATGGGAACATCAACTGTACTTTGATTCTAAAACACTGGAAAAATCTATCATAATTTGTCGAAAAAAAGGTATAAAAGACCGTTGAAAGCCTGACATTCCTCAAGTTTTCTCATACATACTTATTGTTGGTGAGAACAATTAAAAGACTTGATCCAGTACTGTCTACCAATCAACTGAATGTATCGATGGAAGAATAAAAATCACAGTAGTTTCATGGAGTGAAATAAGCAAAATATGAGGTACAATTTAGAAACTTGAAACAAGTACAACGTCCGAATTGCTCTGGTCACTGATTGTCAGCAACATTTTGCTTCAGGAGGACTTTGCAGTTTGTTGCATGATGTACTTGAATTCCATAAGGAGGGACATACTTTAAATCGTTTGTTCGTTACAGAGTAAAAGTCTGGCGCATGGCTTAACAATTTGATAGGAAAATACATAACCACACATGCATCCATACATACATACATAACCACATGAATACCCCATAAAAGATAAAGACACTGTATCCTCACTAGTTATAGCCAAATAATAACCGTATACCGAAGTCTTCATGTTACAAAAACTTACTGTAATTTAATTACTCACATCTTTTTAAAAATATTTATCCCTTATATCAGGTTTTCTTACAATAACCACACTTCTTTGTTTTCATTGTTTTAAACTATTTGGAGTCACTCAGATGTCATCCATTACTATAATTCACTTACCAAGCAGACTAAGAACAGCGCTATAAGTTTCGAAGCAAAATGGGGCTGTAAAGTTTGTGCTTTGATCAATAAAAGTATGTTGTAGTAAGTGACTTGAATTCAGAGCTCATGGTTCAGAGCTTTGACTTACTAGAATAAATTTATGCATACTAAAAGCTTTAAAGTCATAATTGCATTACTTCATTCTACTCTCTCGTTCAGTTTCTGTTTAACATTTATACTTAATTTTAACAATTTTACGGGTAAATATCGTTATATAATCAAAAATATCAACTAAAAAAATTTAGCAGCAACTAAAGCTGGAATTAACGGTGCATGAGAGTGGTTTCCTTGGATCAGTATCAACTTGTTCAATCAAAATCTATAACTTTCTACATTATGTTACAATGAATAGAAACCGCTAGATGTGTTACAGTAGATGGAATAGTAGTAATAAAGTTCTATCTTTTGAGAGATGAAGTGTATGAAGTGGGAAACTGGTACCTATATCAGCTAATTTATTAGTTCATGAATTTATTAAGGAGGCTTATAAAATCTATGCGAGTTGAGTAGTCTACAGTGATTACTGAATGTGGATTTAGTGCTTATCCCAGATAGATATATCATGGATAATAATAAAGTTTAGCACCGTAGAATACTTTTTTAATCATCCAAAGAAACCAGTTTTACCTTGGTTACCTGAAAGTATTTGTTTTCATCTTTGTTTTAATAAATGTACAATTTTTACTATCCTTTTAAAGGCCTTACTTTTTACCAACTATACTAGACCGGTATTTATCTTCGCCAGATTCATTTACTTCTTTCCAATGAATATTAGTCGATATTGCATATTCTATTCTATTACAATGTTCAGTTTCTACTTTTATATGCATTATTGTACCTAGTCTATTTTAATCACACTCTTCTTTACAGCCCACTGATATCACGTGAATATTAACTGAGAAACTTGAGTGCAGTCATTCAAATACGACTGCACAGCTTTGTAGTATAATCGTGGAAAAAAATATTTCATGACTGAAATATCTAGAGTTTACGAGTATATTTTGTCAGTAAAATCGATTCCTGAAATATAACACAAAAAATATAACTAGTTTAACATACACCTGAGTAGTCTGAATGACAACAAAAACTATTTTTATTTAAATTTACAAAATTTCACGCTTTAAAATATTGTTTTTTGATCATCAGATATCGAAATCTGTTTTCCTCACAGAAGATATCGTTACATTCAGAGACAATAAGTTGTTTTATTTAGGCTAGTAAAGGTGTATTGAATGTTTCATATTCATCAATAGGATATTTTTTGCTTGGCCAGATATTTCCGGTAACAAATAAGTAAACGACAGTTTTTCTATGCACAGTATTTTAACTGAATCATGAATATTAGGTAGAATACATTGGATATTCATGTTGGCCTTTAATAATGGTTATCTGTGTCAAAAAAATTATTATCTTTCAAAAACTAAAACTTTGATACAAGTTGACAAGAAAATCATTGCCCAAAAACAGGGGACTTATAAATGGTAGTCTTCATTTTCAATAGCTACGAAACTTCTGCCAATTTTCCTAATTGACTTCGTATATACACCCAGTTGCTTTAAAATCAATTTAACAGGCTAGATTAGTTAATTTTATGTGATATCAAGTTAAATTATTCGAATCATTCCTCCAATGTCAAGCGAGGATGCAGTCTGAGAAGTATATGTCTTTTTATCAAAAAGCAGAACAATGAGCGTTTGGAAAGCTTATGATTTGTGCGAGGTAGATTAACGCCAATGCAGAGTCAGAATTTCATACAGTCACGAACAGAAATTAATGTATATAACTGCATTTATTTTGTTGTATTAGTTTTCATAAAAAAAGGGGCTGAGTATTTAGGCCTAAATTTAATTATCCATTCCCTATGGAAAACTAAACGAAACAGATTTCATTAATGTAAGTGTGGCGGGTTTATTATCTGCGGTGGATCAGTTCATCAGATGAATGATAAAGGTAGTTCAGTGATGGTATTAGATCTATGTGGCTATATTCGACAGATTAATCAATATATGCGAGCAGAACCATATAAAGAAATTAAAAAAACCAATAATCCCAGTAGGATGTTTGTTACTATCAAGGTTCATAAACCTATTTTTCTGATTAAGGATATAATAGACTTCAAAGATACCCCAATTTGTGAATTATCTAAATAGTTACCCGTGATAGTAGGCTCAATAAGAAATCGTTCAAAACACAGTCTTATAAACTTAATTAAAAGCTACATAACTTGCAGTTATAAGTTGGCAAAAAAAGTAGTTAGCTTTGATGCAACCACTCAAGACACTAATACACTAATTAATATAGCTCTGAAGGCAGCTTAGAATGATCTCAGCTCCGACTAGGAACTGACACCTAAAACTAAGGTACTAAGTGGAGATATCATACTTGATGTACCTTATACCTGACTTCTATAGTTTTCAAATTTCTAGGAAAAATTAACAGGCAAAGGAGATGAGGTGTTGTAGGACCAACAACATTCCCAATAGTGGCAGACATATTCATGAATTGTTGGGAAGAAGTAGTTCTATGAACATTTATTCTTGCTTCGAAAATATGGTAGAGATACGTAGATAAAAAATGTATGGTATTGAAGTCAGAACATATCTATAAACTTCTGATACACATAAATTCAGTTTTATATGCAATACGGTTTACTTGTGAATAAGAAAGTGAAGGCGTTTGCCTGATCGCAGAATAAAAGGGGGGACAAGATAAGTTCTTAGACGCCAGTATCCGCTGAAGACCTACACATTCCAATTGGTACCTAGATTTCATGTCATCTTATCCCATGTCAGTTAAAATAGGTTTATTGAAATGCTTGGATAATGAGTCGAAATATGTAAGCAGTAAAACGGAAAATCTATAACAAGAAATAAAACGTAAAAGAAAACCTTGCTCTCAGTAATCATCTTCATAAACTAATACGGAAGTGAATGAGAAATTGCTAGAAAGAAATGAGAGACAGTCACAGGTTATATAGATACTAATAATGGCAAGATTAAGAAACGAGAATTAAAACTCCTGCAGTGTTACTGTATAAAGGAGGTATTCCAGAAATTTTACACAAGCTTTGAAAGCTTAAAGACCCTATAAAGCTTATTGGACAAAATAATTAATTTTCCCGAACGGCATGCAACGATTGCGAGGTCAAGTACGTAGGTCAAAATAGTTGAACAGGATCACTTACAATAATAAACAACAAGATATGACGAAAACCATAGTGAGTGATCCTAGAAAGGTGAGAAGTGTAGAGGAAAGCTAAGTTATCGTAATGCATGCAGTCACACATCCAAACAATGGAACTAAATAGAGTCATATTCCAAAAGGAGCCTAGTAGGATGGAATGAGTGGTCGATAACTGAAATTTTCCTCATCAAACAAACATAAAACCTATGTAATGCGAATGACTCGAAGTCTCACGCAGATATTTTGAATATTCTGCCACCTACAACCACTCATAAGTTGGTTTATCACAGTTACACCTTGAAGCTTTGTTTCTGAGAACGACATTTTGTAACGTAAGTCTAAGTGTCTATAAAATTCAGACTAGCACATTGATATTATTCCAGTTTCAGACAGAAAACTCCAGTACTTTAAGTCTACTATCTTTGTTGGCTGTCTCCAATGCCCGAAACAGCAACAAAAGTTCGCCATTTTATAAGAAGGGGCATGAATAACGGCTAAAAGAACTAAAATACGACTAAGATTTAGTTATAACGTATCCAAACAAGGGTTCAGGCATGGTCTTGATGAGAAGAAACATATATTCGAAAGATATTGACCTTAATTTTCGATGAAAACAAATTATCTAAGTCTGTCAACGACAAAAAAAAGTATGACTGAATGAGCTGTTCAGCAACTTGCGGATACTGTTAAAACACTGTTTAATGGTCTACTAGCCCTGGAAAATGCTTAAGAACTTCTCTCACTAACAGAATCCTCAACCTGAATGCTAACCCGAAGTCCACAAGGCTGACCTACTTCTTCATCCAATTTTGGATATGTCTGGATTACCCTATAAACTAATTGCAAAATGGCTTTCTTGAATCCTTTAGCCTGTCAAAAACAGCTATCCAGTCGCTCTGTCTATGAAACCTTTGAATTCATCTGCTCTGTAAGAGATTTGGACGTATATGGAAAACGTATCTTGTCGTAAAGTAGAATCTGTCTTCATCAGTGTGCCGCTTTAAAGGAATATCTGTTTCCTGTGTAGATAAGGTTAACTTGAAAATCAGAACATCTGCTTAGATGCACCTTAGACGTTCAGTTTCGCTTCAAAGACGTTATCTATTGTCAGACAGAGGGAATCCCTATGGGTTCTCTTCTTGGTCCTCTTTTGGCAGATTCTTTTATGTCCAGTTTGGAGAACAGTGTTCTGAAACTAGTAGTAGACCAGTTTTTGGCATAAAAATGTCATTTGACGATGTTTTCATTATTTATTGTGATGACTGTGATGTTTCACAAGTGTTTATCAGTATGTGGGGTAGTAAAGATATTTCTGGACGCAGAGCCCCCTAGACGAGCTGATGAGACATTGAGGTGGTCTATCTACAGAAAACCTATATGAAATGGTGAGCTGATGAATTATTTGCAAGTCGAAAAAGAACACTTGTCGTATCTCTTGGCCACCGTATTCAAAGAATCTGCACCACTGGTAGCTTAGGAGAAGAACTCATGTTTCTCAAAATTGAGAACGGACAATCAGCACAATTTATGGACAGAAACATAAGACCCGAACTACAAAGAGATACACACATTTCATTTCCAAAAAAAAATAATAAGCATGAATCTTGACTTCATAGGCGACTTCGATGGTAATATTTAGAGAAGAGGAATTTAGGATTAGCTAAAATAACATTTCTTCGTGTCAACCTTAATGATTGTATTCACTAGTTTTCTACTATTTTCTGGCAACTCGAGGGATATGCTTCTGCATCTGACCACTTCTAAGTACGTTTATCAGTTTACCAACTCCTGTGGAGCCAGGTATGTAGGTCGTTCAATGCACGCTCTTTCTGAGCAGGTTAGAGAACATTGTCTGACACGGAAGCAAACGTGTGAGTGGATTTGTCAGAAGTCCAATAACTGACCATCTTTTCAGCACTCGTCACAGCATTATAACTGAAACAGCGATCAAAGTCACCTATGAAGTGGAAAGAAATTTGCCAAAAATGTGCATTTCCGTCTTCGTCCTACAGAAGCTCTTAACTACCACACGCATATACAAGCCGCAGTTATGTGTACAAAAAAACTTGTTCAACGTTTGTGATACCATAAACTAAGCTAGCTCCTAACAAACCACTGACTTCTGTGTCTCCTATCTTTCACAATTTCATTATATCCTGTGATAATTTTCTAATAACTTAATATCGTCTCCACTTTTTTCCATGCTACCCTTGATCATGCTTCATCTTAAAAATCACTTCCGTATATTTCGAAACTTTATGTTCTTACATGTTTGTTATGTTGATTTTTATGCTCTTTTGTGTTTAAATTCCACCTTGGATTATATCGGTCGTTGCTGAACATACTGAAAGACTAAAATCAAAAACCTTATATATTCTGAAGCATGTGCATCGAGTAATCAAATTTTATTCCTGAGTAAAATATGACCTTGAAAGCGGTGTAAAAAGGCTGATTTATCTCTTAACCGGCATTCCTAAAATAAATTAGATAACAGTATCTGTCCTAAGGTCCTTAAAGAGAGGAAGATAAACAGATACTTCCAGTCACTTTGGACACTCCCAATTACACAACCTGTTGGCAGATATTCAGACTATGGAGTTACAATAGACCTTCAAAGGTAGATCTTTAGCATGTGAGCAGCACACAATTTATCTATCAGTTATTGAAAATTATGTGCGCTGCATAGAAAGTCATGCTGATATAGAATGATGGTAACGAACTAGTTTACTCGGTATTCAGATTGTAATATTTAGTCTGCGTAGTAACCTGGATGAAACTGCCGTTGGTATGCATCTCTTTACTATCCTAGAAAACGTCACCTACGCAGTAAACTAAACCATCTTGCTCATCATTATAAACTTCTATTCCATGGTGATAAGTGATTGCAACCAGCAGACTTGTAGACTTAAGTTAGATACGACTAGGCTATTATGTTTTCATGTTTCTCGGAGATGAGTTTACGTGACAGTGATAAGCTTACTTCTGTTCTTTTTTTAAACAGGATATATAAAGGACAATATATTCCATTACTTGAAATTGATCTCGAAATTTTATTTTCAAGCAGCGTAAACAAATTTAAACCTTAGAAATGTATAACTCGGAGTTAAAATCCTGAGTCTTGAATGTTTGCTGAATTTTTTGACCTATACTTATGGGACACAGAGAGATAATTATCTGCAGTTTATATCTCAGTTATCTGGTTATTCTTCCATTGATTTCTCTGGGGGTGTTTGTCAGTACAGCATCATCTTGAAGAGCATGATTTAACCACATGGGTTATTTAATAATTGAAAATCGTGTTTACATTGCCTTGTTTTCTGGTTCTAAAAGAAGTAAGCAGCAAATCGCTTTACGCCTAGAGTCAGCAATTCATCATATGGTAAGATGGACTGATTAAAGTGATTACTTGATGAAACTCTGCTCATTGAAAGATGTAGAAAAAGGATTTAGGTTTAAAAAAAACATATTTTCTGATATGTGATCAGCTGAATTTAACAAACTGATCAGTAAAAATAAACCAGATCGCTATTGTTTATCGACTTACATATAGGTGCATAGTTGCTCCACAATATGGTGTATACTCAAAGGATCTACAAGTCTGTTCTTGACAGTGTTGTGTTCTTTGATGTCTATGGTTTACATGTGAGGCTTTCATTGTTATCCTAGACAGGATCATCAACACAAACTTCGAAATAAAGTGAGCAATAGGATTTTATCCACAAGCGTCTTAGTAGCCTGTCCTGATGGTCGTGTATGTAATTGTTTACTTCTACCAAAATCTCGTCACTGTCTCCACATTCATTTTGATTAGTTGTCCTCCTGAAGTGAACTCTGATCTTCTGGTCATTTCTTGCTGGTTGATGGGTTGGGTCAATGTCTGTGTGTCTGTTAACCACAAACTGACCTGAATACCAAGCTTTGGAAAATTATATGAGATTTTTTTGTTTTTCCTCCATTCAAGAGTTCCAAGCTTTTCCAGTCAAATCCATGTCCACAGTTGTCCGTATGGATAGATATAACTCACTTCTTTTGGAGTTTATGCTGATGATGTTATCTAGAATGACAATGAAAGCTTCACAGCTAGACCATCCAGTTCAGAGAATATGACACTATCAAAATCATCCTCCTGAGCTAAAAAAATTCTTTGTCATCTCAAAATCTATAAGTTTGTACCGTTTCAGGAGGCAAAAACATGCTTATCAATGTCACATAGTTGACTTAACTAGAGGACAGATATTTGGATAACGTTCTTTAAGACAAAACTGCATACATAGTTTGTGTAGCACAGTAGTCTGATATGACTGTGATTCTATTAAAAGAACTAAAAAAGAAGGTTAAAATAACTTTCAGGAAAAAGATTAAAGTAGGTAGCCAATAGAGATGAATACATGTATGAAATCACATCTCAAGCTTCAGTCCAGTTGAAGGGAATAAATACAAGCTGGTAAAAGAGTCCATGCGACTATCTAGGCGCATTTTGACCAATACAAGCAAAACAGGTAGAAATGTGTCAAGATGCATAATTTATCGGAAGAATTACAAAGTTACAAAATTGCAATAGCAATCTGAGAGACTTTATACGCTTGATTGACCGATGGAATCGATGATGTTGGTAGTATAAGGACAATTTTGGCTGACTTCTACTTACTCTTTATGCGTATAAATTCAGGTGACATTTTTTTAGAAATCGAAATTTGCTTTCTTTATAGCACTCATATTCAAAAAACTGCTAGTAGATTGAAGGAAAGAGTAGTAGTAATTCTTAATAGTTTACTATCAAAAGAATCTATAACCTGTACCTAAATACATCAACTGGTCTCTGTTTTTATTAGGCATATATTTGTGCTATCGTTGATAGAGAAAAGATATTCTTTCGTGTTCGATTTGCAAAATCTTGTTAGTGATGATCAATATGAATTCAGTTTGATTTTTTCACATTCCAAGTTAGTGCTAATTTACGTGTATCACTTAAGGTCACGTAAAAGTTTTCAACTCGCAAGTCCATCGCTCAACATGTGTTTACAAAACTGAAAAATAATGTCAAAATGAAATTAAATATGCATAAACAACTCATTTGCTAACCAATATCCTGTTTGATTCAATGGTTCAATTCCACCAACTGAATTTAATTTAAACAAATCTCTAATTGATGAGATAAAGAAGTAGAGACTGTATAAATGTATTCATGTATGTATGTATGTATGTATGTATGTATGTATGTATGTATGTATGTATGTATGTATGTATGTATGTATGTATGTATGTATGTATGTATGTATAAATGTATTCATATAATGAGGCAACACAGAAAGATAATCTGGCCTAATTTTGTACCACATCCGTCATTCTTCATTAAAATCTCAGTACAGCTTTTGTCATGGACGGATACCGTCCGGAGAACCCGTTGAAAACTTAGAAGCGATGGACAGTTAATTAATTTATCTTAGTATGAGATCCCTCGGTTAATGCGCACCCATGATCCAAAGGTCTCATGGAGAGATTTTTTCCATTCAGCTAATGAGTCAGAACCCAATGGTTTACACTTTCCTCCAGATTGATATATTGTTCAGGTATCATCAGCGATATGCTTCAAGATGGAGTAAACGAAGTCGCATGTTAACACAAATTATTATGACACTGTATCACAGATTATCAGAAGTAGAAGAATGTGAACCCATTTCGATATCATTGGGGTGGCTGAATGATAATGAGCTCTTCATGAGACCTTGCGGTCACGGGTTCTGTCCTCGTCGAGGTTATCGGTGTTTACTGCTGAGTAGTTCCGTACTAGGCAAAACGAATGCCCAGTCCTTCCAAGTTTCCAATGGCTTTACAACTTATATCCTTGTGCAATACATAGAAATCTCTCAACTCTTACAAGTCTCCAAATTCTATTAAAATCGTTATAGATGTGGCATTGATGTTATTGTGATAACTGACATCAAAGATTCACTAAGCAATATTCAAAATATATTGTCAGGTTACGCACTGAATTTTTAAGAGAAGTCGTCAATCAGGATGAAATACATAGGAGGATATTTCTCTTGGTGACTAGCAGAGGAATCTAAGATATACGTCTCGTCCTATTCGGGACTCTTCAGCTGGATGTACCTGCATATCAATGAGAATTCTCCTGCTTGTTATTAAGATCAACACAACATTACAAACACGCGGCAGTATCGAGGTATCCGTATGAGAGCCCATCTCCCAACAGTGATCGAGCAATTCGGCCCTGTATAGTAACGGGGAATTACAAGTATCATCATTACATAGGAGAATAGTTATCAAACTCATCCTCTTATTAGTAAACGTGTACTGCTTATCAATGTTACCATGAAGAATTCTACAATATGTATCATATTTCAGCTACTTATATTAGTTAAGTAAAATTTGAACTGATATGCGTTTTTCCTCCTAGCTAAGGATGTTTTTCCGCAGAAATACATTTTGTTGACTGAATTATTTATTGTAAAGTGTATTGTATATTCAGATGTACATCGATAGATATCTTAAAATGTTTGAATTTCATGTAATCGGGTTGCCTTATATGTTAGTGAGTGAACGCAAAAAAATGAGGAAAGTGATTTATAAGTAATTATAACTATTAAAGGATAAAACGACAGAGGAAAACAAGACACAATATTTGGCCGATTAACTACTTTTATTCTCATTTACCTTGGATTCTGAGATATACAGGTAAACAGCTCAGAGATGTCTTACTGTTAAGATTCTCGGATGCGGTTACTTATGGATTAGTAGTCTGATTACTAGATGAACAATACAAAAAAATGTAAGTACATAGGTAACCAATAAAATGATTTCTATTGAAAATATAACTAATCCTCTGTGTTTCACGGACTATAACATGACATTTAAGTTAAATTATATTGGCAGTGATGCCTTTCCATGAAAGTTATCACCTTGACAAAAACACAGTATATCGAATTGCAACACTACTACACTGTTCGACTTCAAATTCGCATATTTTACTATTTATATCATTTCAATAGGTTACCGATTAACGTGTAATCATAAGAAAGATACCAAACTGCTCATAATATGTAGAGGGGTGGTAACTAAGTCCTTCTTACAGGAATGGAATACAAGAAAAAAAATAATATGATGAGAAATTCTGTAATGCAATAATGAATTATACCATAAAATTGTGCGTACATATATTGATGTTAAAAATATTTTATTGACTGACAGTACATTTAAATACACGAATGGGGATTTGTTCTGGGAAATATCTTATAATATTTTCCAATATAAAATCCCCCTTTAGCATTAATCAGATTGAGATCATATATATATATATATATATATATATATATATACAGTATGTATTTGAGATATAATTAAGTGCTTTAATTTCAGTGGATTATATCCCGGACTAATCACAACCACTGAATACATTATTAGCACATTTATTTTGATTTGTGTAAACTAATCTAGTTTGTATAACACTTATCAATAACGTATTCATACTCAGCTATATCACTGCCTTTAGACATCTTAATTTTACCAGCTAAATTATGAAACATTAGAAGTCAATGCCTTACATTTTATAAAACATTTGAAGTATGTACTGTACAACTTTCAGACAGACAGAAAGATGTGTATTGTCATTTTATACAGGGAAGTTTGTGTAAGCTATTCTTTTGGGTAAAGATCCAGGAGCCAACGGTTTTTTATTGTATCGATAAACATTTAAGTAAAATCTATAACTCTGATGAGAGAATTCATGGAAAAAAGTGCATATTTACCTGAAAATGTAAAATATACTACTGTATCATTTTCAATAGGTTATGTAAATCATTTTCCCTTTAATCACTCTTCACATAATTTAATTTCGTTTTTTTCCAGTTCATAATTAGCAAAATATAATGATAGATGTCACTTTATGCTTTATAGGGTGATAAATTTATTTATTTGTTGCTTGGTTGAAAAGTACAAGTATAAAATAACTCATTTCGAATTGAAAAAATTTGTACTATTATGTATGACAACTTAAACAAGGTGCTGCGTCATTTAAACATTTATATCTATAACCATTCATTCCATTAAATATTTATAAATTGACATTTAAAAAAGTTTATTTAATTCCATATTCGATAGAAGAAAGTATAACAGTCATAAACATGATTGAAATTTGTCTTAAAATCCCCCGAAGAATCAATATTTCATGATATTTACGAAGGAATATACTATTAGTTGATTGAAAAAACCATAAACACATGAAACTGAAGAAATAAAAACGAAACTTAACAATTTACAGGAAACATTGCAGAATTTCAGTACAAGTATGTCATAGTACTTGAAACTTTCAATTACTTCTGATCTACTTCTTGTGAGTAGTTTTCAATCATGCTAATTCACTAGGATTCAGTACAGAATGGCTGTGGATCAAGCAAACACTTAGTTAATGTTTCCAGGCTATAAAATTAGTTTTTTCATACTGATTACTGAGTAAATAATTTGAGTCTGCAGGGTTGAGGTAAGAAAGTAGTGTTCTCACTTCTTCTAGAAATACAATCTAACTCGCTGATGGGATAGCATGAAAATGTACTCACTTAGTCTAAACAGAATCAAGTTATTTATTCCTCTGACTTGGGAAAGTAACAGTAGGAATTTATTTTGATTGGTAATTAAAATATTTTTCAAATATTTCCTTCCAAGAAATGCCCTGTGCGTTTATACAAGTCTGATTACATATCAACCTTTCAAGGTGCTTTGTATAAATAGTGGAAATAGAAGGAGAAATATGACAATGAGGAATGTATTAATAAGTAAGGTAATGAAAGCAAAATAATACATTTTAAAACCAATATTGTTAATAAGGTAAGTTAAACATTACCAGAATAGATATATTCCAAACACTGAGATTTTCATCTCACTTTCAGTCATCACTCAGTGTAAATACTAGTCTACCCAACCACGCCTACCTCAGACTGTCAAACGATAATCAATACGATGTTCCCCCTCTCTGATTCAGTTAGATTTCGATTGCGATGAGAAGTCTTGACTAGGTAGCCAGTGTGAACATAGCCAAACGATAGTAACGCGTCACGAATTCACATGGTAGTCGGACAAAACTCTTGGTGATTGCGGCGAAATAAAAATCTGGTCAGCAGTTGGACCTTGTAGCTCAGTTAGTAGAACACCGGACCGGTAACTCGGTGGTCGCTGGTTCGAATCCGACCGCGGTCCAAATTTTCATCTCTTCTTCAATCATTACGCAGTATAAACTCTGAGATTTGTCAAAATATAACTTGTATCTGATGTCAACGTTTCACTGGACACCCCATATTTTGAAATTATTCAGCGAAATCTTGACCACGATCCGTATAAATTACCAAGGAAGGTTTAGTCTGCAGACACGCTATTTTGAATACAAAAGGAGGACTTAAATATCAGCATAGTTAGAGTTTCAACATTTCTAAGTATAAGCCCATGACAGTATTTATAAAGAATTGCGTAGAATGTTTTTTATTAATCCTGTGATATTTGTCAACAATCCATTTTGTGTTGGATGAATATACTTATCTCTTGCCTGGACTTATTAATGTGTGTAAATCCAGACGCTTCTGTGGCCATTTTGGTGCATGCTCTACTACCCTACAGTGCATATCTTGATTAGTCTTTCCTATGCCTGCCTCTATAAACTCATGTAAAATGATATACGTAGCAGAATGTGATGCAGCTATATATACAATGACGTGGTCTATGCTGTAACATGCGTTCAATTAGTGTGGCTGTATCATCCGCTTTGCTGATGACAGACTCTAGCTATCGTTTTGAAGCTGGACTATAAGATTTCTCCCTTTGTAATAGCTTGTTATAAATGCTTTGCTTCTGGAACAGAACGCAGAGTGGGTTTAAGCATATGTTTTACAGCGGTTTATAAATTTGAATAAATATACATTCACTATTATTGTTTAAGTCACTATTTTTATGAGATCATCCTTCAAGTCACGCACACAAATACGGTGGGTTCTTTTGAACAAGCATTCTGTCAAACCTTGCTTAAATTTCCATTTTCCACATAAAATGCCTATAAGATAAACCAAATTATTTTCCAAAATGAGTGACTTTGACATAAATGCATGAAATACGTTTTGCTGGTGTGATCAACGCTTGTAAACGTGTGAAGAAGAACCGTATATATGCTCCTACATGAATAATGATTGCACTTAAAATAGTTTTTGAAAGGATCGTAGGCTCAGAATATTTGAGTAAGAATTAGTGTTAAAAGGAGTAGATCACTGATCCTTGAAAATCAAATGTTCAGAAGCACAACTTACTTCTTTAGTTAACAAAGCCTCATTATCAAATACTGCAGAAAACCACTCAGTGTCTTCAGTATTATTATTTGTCCCTTGGGTCCCTAGTGGAACATACGGCTTCACTCACAGACATCCATTTCACTCTCTTCTCTACAGTCTTTCTAACCTGACTCCACGACTGCCCACAAGCTTTCATTTCCTCCTCACACCATCTCCTCCATGTCATCCTTGGCACCGACGCCCAACTCGCCGTTTCCCATTCGGGTTGCACTCGAGGCCCTCGCCTGGTGAGTGATATCCCCAAACGGTCTTCTCAGTGTATGTCCTATCCAGTTCACCTGCACTCTCTTTTGTATATTTGTTGGGCGATAGGTTGTTGGTTGGTTTGCTGGTGATCAGAGTTCCTTGTTGCTTTTCTTATTATTCTGGCTATCTGATCTTCAGTATGGAGTGTAAGCGACAGTTGTTGATATATGCCTGTAGTTTATTGGAAATGGTTTGGGTAACGCGCCAAGTCTCTTAACCATCACATGAAAGCACTGACTTACTTGAATGGCGTTAATGTTGAAAGTCCGGATGTTGTTCACGTTTTATTCTGAGTGCCGTGCAGTGCAGTGCAGTAGATCTCCACACTGGTTTCAGATTAATGCAGGAAGACTTGTCTTGCCTTTTTGATCGTGGCTTTGACGTTTGCATCTGTGCCACCCCCGCCTGTAGTTGAAACTTTGTTGCCTAGGTAGGTGAAAGAGACAACTTCCTTTAGGTTGCTCCCGTTAATAGTGATTGGTGATTGTTGTTGATGCTGTTGTTGGTTGGGTATTTTCATCACTTTTGTCTTGTCTACGTTCACCTGAAGTCCCTCCTGTCTTCACTGCCTTGCCTGTAGATCTCCGAGTTTGTGCAAAATTAGACATGAATCATCATGGACGAAATCCAGATCTTCTAAGGTCTTTTCATTGGTCTAGACAGCATCACTCAGCTTTCCATTGTGAATCATTTTGTATATGGCATCTTCATTTACGTGGTGAATGAGGTTGATAAAGGTTTGTGGTATTCCGATGTGTTGAAGCAGTTACCAAATCACTTCTTGGTATACGCCTTGATTATAGACCTTTCACTGTCGATGAAGTTGATGTGGACAGTTGATTGTTTTTCTACGCTCTATCTAGATACAAGTGTCTTTATAAAAATGCGAAATTCCATGAAATAGATATTTATTAGACTTTACAGCCTTATAAAGTAGCCAATCCCGGCGCGTATATGGTTAGACAGTCAGTAACCTGCTCCATTTAGGATCCTGAGTTATACAATATTTTACCGCTTAAAAAGATAAATGATCCCACCAGTCATTACATGTGATGCGTTTCGTTCTTTATTCCACCTTACAATGTATCTCAAACATCGAGACGTTAAAATTAAATAATTTTTGAATGTTATTAGCTTCTTACTGTGTATCTTCTCTTACCAGGGTTTTAACGGTTCTAAGCTGCTTGGCATTTAGCTAGCTGGATATATTTTTGACAAAAGCTTGAACAACCATAAGTTTATGTGATTTAAATTTTACAATGCAGCTGATGATCATATTTTCAAGGGTAGTTATACTGCCATTTTCACACTTACAGCTTTGAAAAAGTCTTGCAGTTATGATTATTTGTTAGGCAAATCAAAGTAACCTTAATATTGGATTCTTTTTTTACTCACTATCAGTAAGAAATTCATTTGGTTTGTGAATCAGGTTAAATAATCATCAAGTTTGTGTACTCTCAAACGGTTTTATTACTATAACCGTATTCAAAGCCAGTATGACTGAATCAGTTGCTTTTCCATATCTGCGTAACAGATAAAAATCAGTGGTCCGTAGATTACTGACTCAGTGCTTTGTCACCTTTGCTCTTATCAACCAGGATAGAGGATGATGATCTGCAACTGACAACGTTTCAAGGACCTACATTTAGAAAGTATAAGTTTGATGATGATTGAATTTTAAGTGTTGTGAATAAAGAGTATGACGAGTATGAAGTCGAAGAATTATTGTTGCATGATGACATCCATAAGGGCTATTTTGAAAAGCGCATTCAAAAGTGTCTTTAATCATATTACTAAAATTCGACTCATCAGAGAGAAAATGAGTCAAAGAGAGAATGAGGTACATTGAGGATTTTCTCTTCGATTCTTCTTGTTGGCTTATCAAAAAAGTGTTTCACTTTAGAGAAATCAAACCCATAGCCATAGGCGTTGACGGTATTCTTGCCAACTGAACACATATTTTGTTCGCCTCAGAGGAAGTTATCCAAAGGTTGGGACCTCTTATCTTACGAATTATGGAATCTTGTATTTTTATGATGTTTTCGGACAATGCTTTTCATGTCAATGTAAACCATATCTCAATATCAGTCAGCAATATTTCAAATATCAGAATCAAGCAACCAAAAATGACATAAACGTCAGACACTCACTGTTATAAACTAATTTCTCTTATGCTTAAAGTTTTTAAATATCACAGCAAAAAGAATGTTGAAAAATATTATGTTAAACAACTGTGATTTATATAGTTATGGTGGATATACAAGGAATAACTCTAAAATTGCGGATTAACCTAATATAGATTAACATGAACAAAGTTTTTCAATCTATGATGCAAAATGTCTGCACTTCTGCAGTTTGAAATATTGAACAAGAAGAGAGAATTAACATCAGTATTTTTTAAAACAAAAAAGAGCAAACATCGGGAGTAAACTGCTATGCTTCTGTTTTTCTACATCCTTGAACATCAGTGTTATTTTGACAGTTGGTAGGAATCAAATTTTACTACATCTACCTATCAACCAAAAAGCAGGATAACCTTCTCTGGTTCTATCGATGTCTGTAAGTATCAATGTAAGCGAACAGTATCACTTTGGATGCTATAATGCATTTCAGCTAACAAGTAAGCTGTCACTTATGGCTAGAATTAAACTTTTACATTTTCTCATTTTGGAAAAAAAGCATTAGTTGATACACTAATTATCATTTAACTATCTGAGATAGCCGTAGTTTGGCAGACTAGTATTTACACTGGATGATGATTGAAGGTGAGATGAAAATCCGATCGTGGTCCAGATTTTCATCTCACCTTCAATCATTATCCAGTATAAAAACATTGGTTAAAAATTCTGAAGCTTAAAAATTAGTTATTAAGACCCATGAATGTTTAGTATCCGAAGGTACTGGCTTCCTCTTACACTATTTCCTGAATAAACGAAAAAGTTTGTATCGTTACTAAATGACCCACATAGAACATTTTGTTTTTCCAACAATTAAGCAGAGCATTTACATACAAATGGGTTTTCTTTTCAGTAGATTGTACTTCATCTTTCAAATATAGGTACAGACAGTGAGAATCGAAAAAAATTGGCGGACTTCAAAGAGATTGTTGCGTGACGATGAACAATAATTGTTTATCTAATGGATCACAATTTCACAGTATGAAAGAAACTATTTTCAGTGATAAATATATAGATTACATGTTGTTCGTCTATAGAATAAATGTTTCACAAATCTACTAGGTAGGTATGATTTTCTTGACTATCATTTTAAATAATCTTATCAGTAGATGTCATTGCCGATTTAGATTAAACTAGCTGGATTGTAGGCAACTGAAAAATTCAACTGAAAACAAACATTTTTCAAAGAAACAGAAAACATTACCAACTAATTGTATTAGTCATACATTCTTATTATTGTTTCCAGCTAATTGAAATGCTCCGGAATACTTAAATCAGATCATTCGTTTGAAACTTATAGACGCTTCACATTAATCATAAAGTAACGAATGATTGAGGAATGGAAAGATAAACCTATTAACGCTGGACATTAAACGCTCGATGCGGTATCATTAATAAAAATTGTCTTATTGACTGAGGTAAATAACTGCGGTTATTATGATTCACCTTGAACTTCCAGTTTTATTTCAACAATGAAACATACAAACAAAAAGATGGTATGACTATGAATTCACCTAGGAGACCTTTGTCTACAGATTTCTTTGTGTACAAGCGCAAAAACATACTCGGGCGGGATAATTGATCAAATTCAGTCGTATAAACAATACGTGGATATGAAGAACTTGATTCAGAGATATCCTTTTCAGACATATTGTTGGAAAGATGAATAAATGAAACAGCTGAAACATCCTTCTATCGAAAACCCACGTAGGACAAACAGCCTACAGATTTTCAGGGCTGTATGCTTTTAGATACGAAACGAAGTATCTGAAGTTTGAATATTTTGGAAGACGAAATGTATTTGGTCAGAAAACGAAAACCGGTATCCTAAGTGTTTCGTTGAGGAAACCAATTCGAACATGAGAACAGGTACTCAACGACGGCATTGGATGGAGGTCATGCCCTACCGTGAACTGACAGAAGTAAGAAATATTGACCATTCGGTTCCTATTCAGTGGCTCTATGGCAACAGGCTAGGCGTAGAACCTGAATATCCGGCAATCGGTCCCTGACAGAGTCCAAAGGGTGCACCGCTGAGGATTTCCATACTAGGCTGAATTAGGTGTCCAGTGGTCCCAAGTTTTCAATGTTTCTCCAGTTCATGTCAGTTCATGATGAATACCGACCTGAAATCAATTAAAATCCTCACAAGCTTCCGAATTAAAAATTTATAATCATCGTACTTCCAAGGTTCATGGAAACACTGTTTTCAATGCTTTGTAGTTCACTTGAGACTATTTGGCAGAAATACAAAGTAGACTAATGTTCTCTATTTACCAATGGGTACATTCTTCGTTATTTCTGTGTTCATCAACTCTCTTTCGTTTGTGAAGGAATTTACTTTACTTTACTTTCTAAGCAAATAATCGAGCGTATACTAACCTAGTTCTGCAAAGCCCAAGAAAGAATAATTCACAGCTCTGTCTTTAAACAGTTGGTTGATTTTAACCACTTAGTAAATGTAGAAAACAACCTCTGTGTAGTTTATAGAGTTCTTTTAAGCACCGTGAAAAGTATACGTGTGAAACGTCTTCAAATTACGAAATTCAGAGGAATTCATATTTCGAGGCTTGTACTTTAAAGATTTTTATGCATTCACTTGATTTGCAATTGACTCGACCTGAAGGAAAATTCTAACTATGGAATTTCCTTACACAGCCTGTTACTAATATATCGCGTCTTCTCGCAGATCAATTTCTTCTACCTTCAAAATCCTGGTTTGTCGCATTTCTCACCGATCGCTTTGACTGTCATTGACGAATCAACTTCGTAACTTAATACTACTTCCATCTTGATTAGGTTTCGCATCAATACTACTTACCATATTACATAATTCTTCTTCTAAACCAATGATTTGCTATCAGAAGTGAATTTAATTAAAAATATTTTATGAAACCATTGTTATTGTCGTCAACTGAATGTAATATTTTTCCACTACTATACAGAGTCCCATTTTTGAAAAGAATATCTAGTTGGTGCATATATTTCTTTGTTTTAAAACTGGTCAGTTTAGCTTTATTTAAAACTTTCCACAGATTTTTGTTGCTCATTCCACTGATGTAATAGACACTTTTTGACAAGAGTCACATAGTTTGTATTCAATTAGATATAAAAATTCCAAATATCGATAAAAGGAAGGAACGATTCCGATTATAATTTTTATACAAATAGCCTTAATAATCATGTGACCAATTTGTTTCTAGATATTAGATATTAGTTATTTATGCATGAAATTTAGTATATTTAAAAATGTATAGACAGTTAACTTTAAATATCAGTCAAACTGTGAGCAGAAAGGAGTGAAACTGTTGCAGAAACAGTAGAATTCTAACTGTATTTGTCTACAGAATTCACGCAGGCTACATTATTATATTTGCAAAAAGTGATTTTAGCTTCATACCGCCTGAATATTCTTCCACATACTGTTTTGTATCATTACGATATATTTTCATAGACTGTTATATAAACTCGGTGTGTCAAAAATAGTATACGCATTCAATGTTTTGTATATTTTTCCCTAATACGTATTTTGACTTACGATGTGATTGAAGATTGATTCTTTTTCTTCATATGGCAGATAGCCTATCAGTGGCCTAGAGTAAGATTTGGTAAAACAAATTTATTCAAGGTTCACTAAATTCAACGCATGTATAAATATCTTCATATCATTAGGGTAGCTATGGATAACTCCTTAGGCACTAGTGTAACAGATATATATGTGTCACATTTCGATCTAATGAATCTGTAATTTGCAAGTGGAGAGACATAAGCATACTCAAAATGCGTAGATGATGCATTTGTTGTGTAAGGTGACTTACACTTCGTATCTCATCAGCTAATGAGCTTCTATAATGCTCACAAAAACATCGATTTCACAGAAGATAGTGAAGATGACCGTAGATTCTGATTTCCTCTTAGAGGTACATACGAAAAATCTACTCATGTAACTAATACATTCATTGATCTCTGTCATCACTATTTAAAGTACAATTATGTTCAGCGAAATGAATATTCAGGTGATCACGGGTAAGATGAATTCTTGGAAGTCGAAAATTTTCTCATAAAAAATCAGCTGACACAACGACTTATAGACAACCATCATAGAGCTAAATCTAAAAACTGGCAAAAGTACTAGTTATCGAAAATCCAGGTTTTTATTCAGATCGATTTTTAAAAATGGCAACATTATGGAAACAGAAAGCAGAAAACTTCAAAACGCACTAGTAAGGAAGTACGTTGTAATTAGGTTCATTTTCGTATTTCAAACAGATTTCCCCTGATGCATTCAAATATTGACAGATGTTCCTTTCACCGTAACTCTGTTCACTTTTGCAACGAATATATTAGATGGTTGGAGGGAAATGTTAACTCCATATTACCTGCCCATTTTCCAGCAAGCCTTGAAGTAATCATTTTTAGCAGTTTCGCTTACTGGATATTGATTTGCGCATCTAAATTATTTTTATTTTTATTACTCCCTTGGGTTCCTAGTGGAACATAGGGCTTTTGTAGCACGTCTCCAGTGAACTCTCTTCTCTGAAATCCTTTCAACCTGGCTCAACAACAGTCCACAAGCTCTCATTTCCTCCTCGCACGATCTCCGACGTCCAACTCGTCGCTTCCCATGAGGATTCCACTCGAGGGCCTGATGCATGATGTCCTCAGTCGGCCTTCTCTGTGCATGCCCACTCTATCTCCACTTCCTCCTGCATATTTGTTCAGCGATAGGTTCTTGGCTGGCTCGTTCCCAGAGTTCCTTGTTGCTTATTCTTTCTAATCTGGCCATCTGATCTTCAGTAGCGAGCCAGCGTAGGCAGTTGTTGATGAATGTCTGTAGTTTATTGGAAATCCCTTTCGTGACGCGCCAAGTTTCTGAGCCATACAGAAGCACTGACTTGACTGAATTGGTGTTGAAAATCCGGATGTTGTTCACGCTTTATGCTGAGTGGAGTGCAGATCTCCACACTGGTTTCAGGCTAATGAACACCTGTCTTGCTTTTCCAATTCTGACTTTGACATCCTCGTCTGTGCCTGTGGCGCCTGTAGTTGAAACAGTGCTTCCTAGATAGGTGAAGGAGGTTACTTCCTTTAAGTTTCTCCAATGGATGGTGATTGCAGTTTGTTGTTGTTGGAGTTGTTGGTGGGGTATCCTCATCACCTCTGTCTTCTCTATATTCACTTGAAGTCCCGTCTTCGCTGCCCTGCCTCTTCTGCCAACTTGTTAGTTTTCGCCTGTAGATCTTCAAGTTTATGTGACATCAGGCACAAGTCATCGGCGAAATCCAAGTGTTCTAAGTTCTTTTCCGCAGTCCAGCCAGCGTATCCCCTTCTTCTCGCTCCCACTGTTTGCTGCATGATACAGTCCAGTCAACCACAATCAGGAATATCATGGGGAATAGTAGGCAACCTTGTTTCACTTCTGTCTTTACTTCAAAAGCATCACTGAGCTTCCCATTGTGAATTACTTGGCTGGCATGTGGCATCTTCATATAGTTGTTGAATGAGGCGGATAAAGGTTTGCGGTACTCCGTAGTAATGAAGCAGTTTCCAAATTACCTCTCGGTCGACGCTGTCAAAGGCCTTCTAGAAGTCGATGAAGCTGAGGTTTAGTTGAGTTGACTGCCATTCTATACTCTGTTCTATGATGATGCAAAGCGTTGCAATCTGGTCAGCACCTGATTTTTACTTCCTGAATCCAGCCAGCCATCCAGCCTGTTCTGGTCGTAGTTTTGAATCCAGTGCATCCTTAAGCCTCTCCAGGATGATGCGGCTTAATATTTTGCTGGCTCTAGGTGGACAGGAGATTGATTCCGCGCCAGTTCTTGCAAACACTGAGGTCTCCCTTCTTCGGCAGTTTGACAAGGTAACCCTTCTTCCAATCAATGGCCAGGTACCTTCTCTTCCTTCCACACCTTCTGCAATAGTGGTGTGAGCATGTCCGCTATTGTCTCTGCATCTGTTCTCAGTGCTTCTGATGGGATCTCATCTGGTCCTGCTGCTTTCCCACATTCAATTAGGCTTATGGCGCTCAGGACCTTGACTTTCGTTGGAGGGCTTGTGTTCATTTTTAATTCTGTGGCTGGGCTGTAGGTGGTATTTGTGGAGGAAGTGCAGGTGGTGGTCGATTCAAGAGCTTGTTAAAATGGTCGGCACATTATTTCCTCTGTTTCTCTTCTTTCGTAATTAAATTTCCGTCATCATCTTTCATTGGTTTCATCTGTGTTGATCTCTCCCCTACCAGACAGCAACCTGGTTATTTGATACAATGTCGTCAGGTCTCTCTTACCTGCAGCCTGTTCTACTTCACTTGCCAGTGTTTCGTAGAAATGTCTTTTGTCTTTTCGTGCACTCCTCTTCACTTCTTTGTCCAGTGTTTTATACATTGTGCTCAGTTCCTCTTGTCGTTGAGCATTCTTGCACTGGTTTATCTTCTGCTTCACCATCCTCCTCTCCTGTATCAGCTTCCAGGTATCCGTCGAGATCCATTCCTTGTCTTCTTTCTTCTTCCTTCCTAATACGGCTGTGCAGGTTTCTTTCCACACCTCTTTCAAAGACTTCCAGTGTTCTTCCACACAGGTTTCTTCAGGGACGTTGCTCGATATCTCCCATTTTGTCTTGATGGCTGTCTGACGTGAAGATTTCCTTTGTAGTTTCATCCTTCAGTTTCCGAGTGTTGTACTTGAACTGCGGTCTACCACCAGCTTACTTGAAGGCTTTTAACTTGATTTGGAAGGTTCCTTGCACTAGATAGTGGTCTGAACCTACATCTGCTCCTCTTCTTGACCTTGTGTCACGTAGACTGCATCTCCATTTTCTTCACACTTGAGATAAAGTCAATCTGATTTTTAATGTCTCCATCTGGTGAAATCCATGTCGCTTTGTGGATATCCTTGTGCTTGAACACACTGCCTGACTCTAATCACCAAATCGTTGAATGCGCAGAATTCTGCAAACAATTTTCCATTCTCGTTCATTTCACCTAGCGCTTCTCGACCCACGGTTAGTTCTCTTCCTGTATTGTCCCCTCCCAGTTTGGCATTCATGTCGCCCATTATAATTTTGATATTGCCAACTGACGTCTTGTTCAGTGTTGATTACAGTTGTCTGTAGAATTCCTCCTTTCTCTCTTGCTCTGCATTATTTTTAGGTGTGTGGCGTAGCATTGTATGATTGTGACCTTCCTTCCTTTTGAGTTGAACCTTGTTGTGATGATCCTGATCGTTGAGTAGGTTGGTTCCCATTGCATGAGAGCCTTCGATGCTCTTGAGGACATCATGATAGCCACTCCAAAACTCAGTGTGTTCGTGGTTGTCGTCTGGGTGACAATATCGGAGTAGATTATTGATTCTCCAGTTGACAGTTTAAAAAGTCAACTCCCATTCCATCTGCTTTCGCAAATTCAAGCACTTCAATGTGATACCTTCTAATCTCGTTTGCAATCTGGTCTGCCTTGCTGGGTTCAAACATCGTGCGGACATTCCATGTCCACACGTTTATTTTCGCTTTCATCGAGAGAGAGAAGACACATCAGCCAATTGGCTTCCTGAAGGCTTTCACCAATCGGCGTCATTTCGCCTCTCCGATTCCAGCGAGGAATAATTTTGTTATTATTTTTTATATTTTGTTTGTGCTGTGAAGTTTGTTTAGCGGTTAGATTTGTTTTAAGGGGTAGGGTTGCTAGCCGTATGCCCAACCTTCCCTCTTTACCCGGGCTTAGGACCGGCTAGTAACTAGTGAAGTAGTTAACCAGGCGAGGTTTTGTGCATCTAAAACGCAGAGGATATTGACCCATCAGTAATCAGGTAGTTCAAATAAACTTCACTCCAAGCTGGTTATATCATCTTTTAATTATCTTCATTACTAGTAGTAAAATCTGTAATTCACACAAGGCTTTGACTCTTTTTCACTGAGCTTGACTTATCAAAATTTATTTCCGAATTATTGTTCATTTATCTGTTCATTGAATTTAGTTAAACAATCTCTGATAATTCCTACCTATTCTTGTTGCTATTTTTTGTAGTTAATCGAAAGGTTCTAGTAATCCACACGTGAGTATCTAATGTAGCCTTGACGAAATAAGATGATATCGTGCCATTTTGCTCAATTCATTTTCATGGGTCTTCCGAAGTTCTTTTCTTTCGCTTGAAGAGAACTTAAAAGTTTATGCAGAGATTTTTAAACTTTAGGTAATAATTAGTGATAACATAAGCCAAGAAGAACATCATCTGAATGGATACGGTTTCCACTAGACTAGTTTGCTATTAATGAGCAATAGAAAATGGGGTACAAGATTTTCCGAATGATAGATCAGTACTCCTAGAGCGCTAAACCAATTTGCTTATCACGTAATCACAACAGTGTACTTGGTTAGACATCGGATAGATTGTTTGACTTACCTATGAACTTGTTTGGAAGTGTTTCACTACAAAATAATGTTTATATACTTTAACACTGGCTAATTTAAAACTTCATATAATACTGAAATCTTAATTCATTCTCAGTGTTGTTTCTAAAATATGCAGCCGTCAGCTAAATTGATGACTTATGTTATTCCACTTGTAAAAATAAGTTTGTCATCAAATAAAGTAACAGACAAGTAGACACATCACGTGATAATAAAAAAATTGGCAGTTTGGAAGAAACAGCTGTGAATCTTTTCAGGGACCATAACGAACTATTAAAAAAAGTCGCTGGATACGTTAACGTTACATTAAAGAAAGGAAGATTAATTTTGGAAAACTGAATAAAACCACCTCTTAAAACTTGTGTTCTTAGATTCAGATTTTCATTTGTGATCAGTTACATCCCATCAAAATATCATAATTGGGCTTTTGGTGTTTAGTAGAGCTGATTAACTTGGGTGTTTATCGGCTGAATCGAACTCATGGTAAGCATTAGATTGAATATGCGTACAACGAGCTGATAAAAACGAGCATTTTTTGTTCATATCATTGCATCTGAAGTCCAGTCCTCAAGTAACTCAATTTGTGAGAAGCAATAAATGCCAAAAAACTGTATTGACATTTTAGGTTTGCATTGATGTAAATTTGCTGTGTCACTAAATAAATGTATCTTTGTTCATTTCGTTTCTTTCTTCTTACTAGGTTTGATACAGACATGCTATTTACACTCTACTTTACTCTTCCTGCCGCGAAATAGGTTTGTTTTATCTAGGTTCATTAAAGTCAAGTTTAGCAATGCGAACAAAACGTTGGTATAGTGACGCACTTGTTTATTTTTCCACTTCTTTGGATCTAACTTTACTCCACTTTTAATAAAAATATTAACTTTTAGTTGATTGCTTAACAAATCAAAAAGCCACCAACATTTTTCACGCTTCAATGACCTTAGGTTTTAATATAAAAATAAAATTCGTTCATTGATTACACCTACAAAACGTTAAATTATTGTTAAACGCATAGATGGAAATTTCGTTTCCATGACACTATAATTAAAAGGTGTGTGTAGTCATCATCAAGATACCCTTCTGAAAAAAAGATTATCAGGGAACGGAAACCTGCTGCAGACGACTTTGAACAAAAGTATTAGTAGAGGAAAGAAGAATATACGTCTATGAAATAATCTAGTATCATGTGAATTGAGCATATTCAAAGTTTTAGTCGATGAAAGATTCTTAAACAATAAACAAACAAAGTCTGCATTTGCATCCACAGACTTTTGGCAGGATGTTTTAGAAGTCATGTGGAAAGTAGACTGGTTGGTTAGTAATTAGTGGCTAAGCTTAGATCAGGCATCCTACGATGCGACGCAACTCTCACAAATCTCATTATCAATGTAAGTCATATCGTTATTTCACTTTGGTGGGACTAAGCACTACCAAAAGTACACTGGAAGGAATTATATAAGTTTAAAAAATATCCTAATCTTGTAGATATTAAAATTAATACTTTATGTGAAAAAATCAAACACGTTTAGCGTTAAGTAATTAGTTCATAAATCAAGTACATATTTATGAAATACTAAAGACTACAAGACTGCAGTTTCACAACCTCGTCAAGGCAGCTTGCTCAGAGAACAAAACATGAGCAAGATATAACTTGTTGAATAGCTAATGGTAAGAAAAGTGACAAAACGGGATTATTTCTTATCTTTGTCCTGACTAGCTAGACAGTGTGAATATGACCAAGCGGTAGTAACGCGTCAGGATGGTAGTCACATGGTAATCAGGCAAAACCTTCGGTGATTGGAGTGACATAATAATCTGGTCAGTAGTTGGACCTCGTAGCTAAATTGGTAGAGAATCGGACCGGGAACTCGGTGGTCACGGTTCGAATCCCACCGCGGTCCAAATTTTCACTTCACCTTCAGTCATCACCCAGTATAAATAAACAGTAGGTCAAATGGAAAACCGATCACTGAAATAGTACTGAGAAATCTACCAGATGAAAAAGATCATCTAAGAGGTCAGAAATCTTTGCATACTTTTAAGAAACAAATGTACCTACCGCCAAATATTTCTAAAAAGTTGTTCACCATTCAAAAGTTGCGAAAAGCCAAAACAAATTTAATCATTAGGGTGGTGGAAATAACTGTAATAGCGATTAATAATTTTGACAATTTTCCTAAGGTGCTGGATCATTTCTCAATTTGCTCCTGAAAAAAAGGAGCTTAAAGTATGCAAAGAAATGAGTTATAAGGGAAACAAAAGACGGATCTGCTAGTGAAAGTCCTGAAATCTTCCATCGTTAACCTTTTATGATTTTTATTGAATGCTTAATCATGAATAACGTGATGGTGGCTGGAGTCAGTTGCAAAAAGCACTGAACTTAGGTCTCATCAACAAGGTAAACCTGCAATTTCCAGAGAACTGATGTCCCTCGATAAATTCAAACTCACATCGGCAAGTTTTGAATTAAGTGATAGTAGGCTATTTGGACCACGACTGACTTTTTATAAAAGTGGATTGGTAACTGATGAGTAGCCAGCTTCATGTTGTCTAGTTATGAGCGCTGACCGAATTCTCTTGTCAACTCAACCGAAAATTTGAATGATTATAACGCAACATCACAATTAACTAACGCAGATAATGAATCAGCGGTTTTTGAGGATGTATCGTTATATATTAGTATTCTCAATGAAAAGTTTAGATTTCATAGATGACTGGTGGTGTAAATTTCATAAAAACACCAGTGCATGGACATTTGATGAACGGAAACGACCACAAATTATGAATATTTGATTAGCACTAAGTTTAAACGCCGTTTATTTCTATTAAAGAGCGGATGTAACATAAAGTGAATTAGAGAAATAAGATAGCTTGACATAATAAAAGAATTCTTATAAATGAATAAATATGTAGAATTGTCTCGGTAACTTGAGGATAAAAACCGAACTAGGTCATTTGTAAAATTGAAGCGTTGATATCAGTAAACAGGAAATAGGTATTATAATTTACATTTATCTTTCAAATGAGTAATGAAGACAGTATTATCATACAGGTGTAAAGTAGTTGGTCCACCAAACAAAGTTTCTCTCAACTTTTATTTCACACTACACCAAGAAATCCTAACTGTTGGACTTCAGTTTAATTTGCCATGTATTTTGTTTATTTACTATTATCACTTTTTTAAATCATCCAAAATGTACCGGCTAGGTTATTGTTAAAAAACTCCCGATCAAAACAAATAACGAAAATGAACTCGTAGAAATCTGTTATCGCTAAAAGAACATTCGACGGAAAGGCTAATTTTGAGAAAATATATTGAGATTATATCTGCATAAATGAATTACTTGAGTCATGTTTACTTCTATTGACAATGAGTTCGATAGTATATGCAACCTGTATCAGAATAGTAAACATTTTATTTCTTTTTCAAGCATATACCGACTCTAGGTATTCTACGCAGCCATTTCATCACACTCCATATTCGACCTAACACCAATCATACTGAGACACTAAAACTGATTAAACTGACGGTTTAACAAACACGCAGTCATGAAGTAATCCCACATTAGATTTATTCATTTGATTTGTAACACGCAGTGATACACAATTATTTACTTGATGACGCTTTGAGCACAAATTATGGCTCTTAGTTATATCAAAGTAATCACAGCACTTTCAACAGTCTATTTTTACAGTTCTGCCACTCCAATTATTTGTTTTTATTGGCAGGGACGTTTTCCATATCTCTGGCATAGGTATTTTGTCATTCCTGTTGCATGTGTTGAATGTGGATTTGATAAACAAAGCCTCAGTAATTAACCTCTCTAAACATTTATATTGGTTTAATTCCATTCCATGGCGTGGTTGGGTGTCAATGTATGCATTGTAGTAGCTGAGATTTTTTTTACATTATTGATCTTATTGGGGTCTGTCATTCTACATTTAGCTAAACTCCTATATTCCATTATTCTACCGGCCCCAACTGGCTAGTTTAACCTATAAATAACCTATCGGTCATTACGTGGAATTCGGTAGATTAGACTGTTTTGCTTAGTTGAATCTATCGGATCCTTAAGCCAGCAGATAAAGCTTATCTTTGAGTAAGTTTGTAGGTTTAAATATCACCCTAATTCCAGCTTATTGAGAACCCTATGTAAAGTTTCTGAAATACCTTCCCTAAAGGGTAACATAATGGAGACTGTGAACGTCTCTCTACTCAGGCTGTCACTATTATTCGTAGTCGTGTTACTGCTGTTATTTCGTTTTTTATGTTTTCCTGTGAATTGCTTAATAAACTATAGAGGATAATTATTAACTATTAGTGCTTCTTTTATGTGTTTCAGGTCCTAGTTTATGTCCTTGCACTGACTAGTTAATAATTATCCTCTACAGTTTAACAAGAAATTAATACGAACACATAAGAAACTAAGTAATAATGACAACACAGGTAGAAAGGAGTTCACAGCCTCTACCACGACGCCGAAGTTTTTACAGATTAATCACGAAGTAATCAAACACACTTAAAAATGAACACCGTCAACAGTTTTCATTAGTGATGTGGGGAAATACGTTTATAGTTTCAGCCGTTGATATAAATGTAATACTCTTGAGATCATAGTTTTCATGATGGGTGAATCAAATATTCATTATTCCTTCCAAATAATTTGAAACAATTAGTTCCTTTAAATAAATTTTGGCACCGTTATTAGAAGATGAAGATTAGTTGAAAATTTGATTTATTTGCGCAGTACATTTCGAACAATCAACCACACATTTACTTGTCAAGTCAGTTTGTAGTTGGATATGAAAAAAACCTAAGGTTATGTATAATGAATATGAAAAGGTTAAGAATTTATACTAATTGATAAGGATTACTAAGGTAAATTAATGAAACAACAAATTGTTTTTATAGATAAGTTGTACTTAGCACCTAGTGTGTTCCGCTACAATGCTTAAGTTGAGTGAGCTTCTCTTTGCTGACAGTTTGAAATAAACTATTTATAAGTTATTAGGTTACAATCAAACAGCGTATCACAGGGCATGAATCACATGAAATTCATTTAACTTTAAAAAGTAAAAATTAAGTGACCAAATTTATTTTATCGATGTCACTCCTAAAAGTTATACAATCGTATATAAGTCTAAGTTTTGTCTATTTATGATTGCAAAGGCTGTTAATAATTTGTCTAAAATAATAATTCTTAGTGGAGGTGGTGTTGTAGTTTACTTGATGGCTACGAATAGAATCTAGAACATGTGTTTTGTCCAGTCTGGGAGTTGTCAACTTCATATGCTTGCATTCCAACAGGTGATAGTGTTCCAACAGAAGCTCAAACCCAGTACTCATAGGGTTAGAAGAGATGGATTCAACACAGCTATATTCCAGCACTATCAAGGCCTTCACATAGAAGCCTACCTGGTAACATAAATCGATTAATTCGGTCCAGCATAATCAAGAATGATATTTACATTGAGAATGTAACGATCTCAAATTTGCAAATACGTAAATGTTGTAAAGAAAGGCGTAACACAAATTTAATGAATAACAAATAAATAAGAAAATAGTGAATAACTATGCTGAGAAAATTTGAACTAGTAATAAAACAAGATGTTATCATCTCATTTAACCGTCCATATAATGGAAAACTGGGTACTTTCAACAAAATATTCTGGGTTTGAACTTGAAATTATTTACATCGGAGTTGAACAGTCGACCTCTAAAAAAAGTGAGTATATGAAGCTTTACACAAGCAGATGATTATAGGCGTTCAGAGTTTGGTGAGTAACATATGTAGTCATGTCATGCAATATTCTCTTGACAGCCTACATCAATCTTCACTTTAGAATATCATTTGCCCTGTTATACATGAATTTCGAATTCTAAAACAGTTTATTTTTATTTCCACTTAGAAGGACGGTGGCTTTTAACAAAACATCTTCATCGATTAGTCTCTGTGTATATTCATCTCAGATAAGTCTAAACCTCTGAAATTCTGATTCCTTTCAAAATATCAGAAGTTAGCATTTTTGTATCCGAAAGGGGACAGAATAAACTTGATTTGTTTCCCACCTATGCATAACGACCAACGTTGTGCTCTTTATACGTTTTTGGGCTAGGAAGAGTTTTAAAAGATTCACTATTTGTTCCCTGTCAGCAAGACAGTAAGGAATAGTGCCCTACATATTCATTAAATTACTGATAAGAAGATGAAGATAGATCAACAGTAAGAAAACAGAATATATTCCGTATGTTCTGGTCCTTTTCACAAGTAAGGGATTTTTGGTCAACATTCTACAGAAATATTTTAGATGGGTTTCTAGTACACTGGCGGGGTTACGGGTTCATATTCCTGAGGAGTCGGATTTTAAGATGAAACAACTGCTCAGTACTCCCAGGTTTCAGGGGTTCTACAGTTATCGGTTCGAGATGTTTACTACCTTGAAAGCAATTGTTTCTTCAAATCCTTGAAACTGAGATATCGTCTACTACTCATTAATAACATGCTTCATGATGAAATTTACCGAATTCTAATGAAAAGTCGTAACAAAAAGGGCTAAACAAAGTCAAGTGAAAGAACAAATACTCAGCGATAATTGACAAGTGTAGGAAGATATGGACCATTGGAGTCTGACTTAGTGACTCAAGTAAAATATGCCCACCTCAAGACTCATTGCTATGAGTCAACACCTTTAGTAGGGTCACGATTGTTCAGTGCTGATAATTTCGATACCAGGAGTTAACAACTGTTGATTACTTCCAGGTTTTTAATGGTTCAGTAACTGATGTCAGTTTATGTTGAATACCACCACGATATATACAGAAGCTTAACTGTGTGATGAGTGAGTGCAGTATAGTGTTTTATAGTCCAAACATAAATATACCTGCTAAAGCATAGTCAGTAAATACCTCATTTTGACTCTTTTTGATAGTTTAAGCTGTTGGTAAAGATGGACTTCATGTCGAAAATCCATCTCAAAAATAATTCTTTGAAATAATTGTCAACAGCGTATTGTTTAATGCTTTCATTTCACTCTTGTTACGTTTGAAACAGGAGGATTCAAGTGGTGGAACATTTGTGAAAAGCATATCAGTATCTCATAGTAGCGTAACATTTTGTAAAACATTCATATTGCATGTGGAGTCAACCTTCAAGCTTGAATGTAACACACAAAAAATGATGAAGAGCTTGCTTCTATGTAGATTTTACTTGTAAGCTAGGCATTTAGCATGAGACTGATAGAATTATCCTGAATTGGGTGTAATCATTAGTTTGGCTAATAAGTTTTCAAAACCTTATATGAACGTGAAACAGTTGGTGAAGTGGGTGCTAATCTGTCGTGTAGTTCGAAATTAATGACTATTTCTTGCACCAGTCCGTTAACGGTTTAATCCACTGAAATACGAATATTGTTGTTTTAATGTCTTCAACTGTTGATCTTGGGAGAACACTCTGATCAGAATAAACTTTTATAGGTTACTAAATATAATCCATGTTGTTCACTAGGACCGTGACAATTAGTTTGACAAGACACGTTACTATGACTTTAACTTTGTACTCGGGTTGTTTTAGTTAGTTGGTAGGAGAGTAGAAATAAGGGAATCGTAACTGTTCAAGTTATTCCTGAGATCAAATATTTAAATCTCCTGTCTGCTGAGCTTCTCAAACCAAACCGCATTGTAGGTTTCATTTATGACAGAAACTAGTACTAATTATTGAGGTTTTTGGTTGAAGTTACCATTGTTCGTTAGAGGAGTATTTGAAGTTACATGTTATTTTGAAGGCGCTTGAATAATATCTGTGTCTTCAGTTGGCTTGAAAATTTGCATCACTATTGTGAAACTCTTGTACCTTTGTTTAGTAACAAAGTTCTCAGAATTTTGGGATTCCCGTTTCTTATCATAGTGAATAAGGTATTTATACTACATCTTTATCGAGTCTAAGTAAACATGAATGGTATTATCACTGATAAAATTTAGCATTCTCTTTTTTATTGTTCCTGAGCTTGGATGGCAATAGTCACAATATAGGAATTTTCATTGATGCTTGAAATATTGCTGACATTGAATATAACGTTCTAGAGGTCAAGTATCAATTTTTACCAATGCAAAATAATCAGATTTGATCAAGAAGCCATTTAATTCTTTTGTCATCGATGTGCCCTCATTGATTTCCAAAGATTTAATTATTAAACTGTTATCAACGACAGTAGAAAACTGATCTGTTTTAGTGACATCCTAGTTACTTACATGAATGAATTTGATTACATGCTAAGTGACTGAGTAGTGTGTTGAAGTTCTACTCATTTTAAGCCTCATAAGAACAACTATAAGGTGATCAACATTTGTTTCACTTTGCACCTATTTCTTAAGATAGAAATGTCCATAATAACGGGATAATGGGATTCCTATAATCTTTACCTAGTATCCATTCTTAAGAAGACCAAAAATGATAGCGAACAGCATTGGAACTATTATCGGGATTCATAAGGTGACACGATATAGAAGTGCACAGCTTAAAGAGGCTAAATATTACAAAAGTCACCTAATCACCGATAACATAAACGACTGTAGTATTCTTCCCAACTTAGTCTAGGTTTCACCTAGTAAGTGAAGTTTTAAGGGAAAGGAACTCAGGTTATACTTACCTTGGTAAATAGCTATTGAATCAAGAATACACGTTTCATTCTATTCGGGATAATTGAAGTAGAATGACTTACTGTTTTCTAGGATATCTCTTTCAAATGTGTTGTTTTTATTTAGGCTGTATCGCATAGGCAACGAATAAAATTGGTGTCCTGTATTAAACAACTTACATTTCAAGATAACGTTCATCGTTAAATGACGTCAGTCGCTTAACCATTGAAAACCTGGAAGTAATCAACAGTTGTTAACTCCTGGTGTCGAAATTATCAGCACTGAACAATCACGACCCTACTAAAGATGTTGACCCATAGCAATGAGTCTTGAGGTGGGCATATTTTATTTGAGTCACTAAGCCAGACTCCAATGGTCTACATTTTCCTACATCTGTCAATTAGTGATAAATCGAAATCATCCCTCAGCAACATCGCTGAGTATTTGTTCTTTCATTTGACTTTGTTTAGCCCTTTTTGTAACGACTTTTCATTAAAATTTGGGAAATCTCATCCTGTTAATTATGGCACTGAATGATATTTTTCTCCTTTAGGAATTTATAAGAATCTATTGGTTGCAGAGTGGTGCTGTGAAGACACGTTCTTCGCAGACGAAACACCAGTTCATTGCTATAAGTTTGTGAAGAGCTCTCTAGGACCTTGAGGTTACAAGGAAAACGAGTTAACTATTCAGCCACCTGGTTGGAGATAAATGATGTATGCGGTGAATTCTTATAGAAGTACGAGATCGTATACCATCAAACTTTAACCTATTCTTCGCATGGTTAACAGGTTTTCATGATCGCAAAAGTTCTTAAGTTCGACCCCTGACAGGGTTGTGGTTGGAGTTGCATACTAGCACAAAAAGCTGTCCATTCCTCCTATATTTTCACTGGTTTCTCAGCTGGTGTCAACCGGTGATGAATACAGGTTTAAAAATCAGAGATCTCAATGAACCTCAAACTAAATTCATTTATTGACTAAAAAGATTAGTTTACCTTCCTCAGTAACTTCTTGTTTGATAAATACAAATAAACCATTTAAATTTAAATAACTTATTGAGCAACAAGCAAAAAAGTTGACTTAAGTCAGTTTACATCACACTGTTTCATATTTAAATATATATCAAGACTTTCTTTAAAATGGAAGGATAAAACGCGAAGCAACAATCGACTTTGAGACAAAAATAAACCATTTCTGACTGGAATTATAAACTTGAACAACTGCATTAGACAGTGTCAACATGAAGAGGAACCTTTTTTATGATTCTAAACGGCTGTCTGCCGTCTTGGGTGTAAAGTTTATCATGTCCATTGTTTTCCATCATCAGTGACAGCTGAACTTATATCCAGGGCACTTCCACCTTTGAGAAGTTTTGGGATGATTCTTAAGTAATTAGTTTTTTACAAGCAAATTCAATCTAGATGATATGTTAAATACGTTTGCTCGGAATTTTTAACAGAATTTGTTTCCATTTGTGTGTTACCTATCTCTTGGCTAAATGTTTTTCTGTTCATACAACATTTTGGCGAATTTTTTATTAATGGAGTTCAACCCATTATATTATTACATAGTTTGTCAGTTATTTTCCATCTATTAAGCTAATTACTAATCTTCTTAAGTAATCTTTTTTTTTACTCACACTATCTTCTAAACTCTCTGTCAAACTTTACATGTATCTGATATTTCTCACATGTCTTATTAGCTACATCTGGATGTTTGTATTCCATATCGAACCATGTCGTTCCCTTCATTCAACTTACAAAAGTATGCTGGAATTCTTTTGTGATCAGATACTTGGAAACCTCAAGTTGTAGGCAGCTGAGAAGAAACCGCTGAAATAAAATGGCACCGTGCTTTTTTCTGCTCTAATTTTTGTTAATTTCTCAATTCATTTTCATATGGAGAAATATTTCTAAGAGAAGAACGTTATCCTCGAAAATTATCTTTTCAGGGGAAGTAAAGTTAAATCAGTGAGGAAAAGTTTATTTTACTTCAGTATTCCTTTTTACACCTCAGTACCGTATTCACATAAGTTTATTATTCAACAATAATGGAGCGTTGTGTCATTTTTATTGTATGTGATTCAATTTCTACGGATGGCCAAGTATTATGTAATAATGCAAAATATAGTTAAAGTGATAAGAAGAGCACAGAACTTTGATACGGTGGAAATAGTGTTTATATGTGAAAGAGGATAGTTCGGAGGCCACTTGGTGAACGTTGAGAAGGTGAGTAAAATGGGGGGCCATAATGAAGTTGATCATGATGATGAAGTTCAGTGTGATCAATTAAAACCGCAAAGCCTCATTAAGGCCATGATAGGTTGCGAGATTGAACTTACTTCAGCATATGCATATCTGGCGACGATATAACACTACTCTGCTATTCAACAACAAATGTTAGAGATTTATATACTATTTTACAGCCCAGGAGGATGGTATTCCTGAAACGTAAGCGTTTGCTCTCTAACCCTACTTTTACTATTTTTATGACATAGTGCACAGCTTTCATAGTCTAAAGTTAGGCAGTAATCTTTTGAATGAATTTGATGAATTGCAGTTGTTGAAACTGATTTTCCTTTAAAGACTATCTTTCGCCGAAGAATGTCATATAAGGGAATACAGTCATAAACAGCCTCTAATTTTGGCTTGCTGCAATTCTTAGGTAAAAACTGTGTAATGCAAAGCAACTGGATTTGGTACAGAAGTAGTTGAATGCTGACTTCATTTTAACGTCTTTCGAACCCATTCGTGGATGATATGGTTTTTACCCTCAGAAGTTAATATTCAAGAGACGAAATATAGTCATTATGATAATAACACTTTTTTTTGGCTACACAAATTGTACACTTACGTTGTTACACATTCAAAAAAGTTACAGCTAACTGAAAGTTTTCCCACATTTAGGTGTTCTTATACTGTTTTACTGGCTGGTTTTGGGGTCAGAATTCAGTGTGTTGTTGACCACATGCTGTGTTGAACTTTTTGAAACTCTGAACTCCAACTTCACAATATATTCGAGTTTCTTGCAGCTGTAATTACACATGCAATGACTTAGCTAGTTATCAGTTTATCAGAAATATATTTCAACGAATGGTTATACACATTCTGTGTCAACATTCCAAAACGCTGACAACTGTGGAATAATGAATAGGATTCGGTGATAATGTCACCTCACCCAGTGATGAAATGTTAGTGGTCAAATATTGATGCTTGACAAACAGCAGATAACTAAGCTTGTTGTTCATCTACAAGCGGGGTTATCTCTAGTAAAAATGTGTTTTCAAGTAAAGCACTTCCATGAAAAAATCACCTGGAAACAATATGTTGAAAATTCTCACTCAGATATGAATTAAGGAGACTAGCCGAGTGAAGAAATTTTATTTCATGGTTTGCGCGAGAGTTGTGATACTGTTAAGGTGCTCAAATTGCAACAATCAGTTAACTTAAATGAGCCCTTGGTGTAAAGTCCGGTTTACAAAGGAGCTGAAAAACCTAAGGTGCTGCATCCCGATGGCTTTTAATAATCAAGTTAGGTTCACACCGTTTATCGATTCCAGATTCTCAAACTTATTTTCTCCACCAGTTTTGAATCCAGTTTTACTAACTACTTTAAGTGTACCCTCTGCATCCCGAAATTCTTTCATGGGAGCCAAAATTACCCTGCTACACTGGAGCAGGAATAAAGATTTCCCTGGCAGAGACTGTTTATGCAAATCCTTATATGAACATTTCTTTAAAACGTTCAGAGTTATCTAAAACCAGATCAGACAACTGCATTTGATTACCTACTCATATCATCTTGACGTTTCTTAAATATTCTTTTCTAGGTGATGTGTTGTAAGTAGGCAGTTGTCTTAAATTGTGAAAGTAAACACTTATCAACCGGCCACTTGTGGGTAGCCATTTAATGTTGTCTAGTCCTATATGCTGTTCGAATTCTATCATTTTGCAATGTGTCCACTACGCTGGAAACTGGCTATCGCGAAGTACTGAGGGAAATGTTAGTTGGACGCAAGCAACCGGTAGAAAACCTTAGACATCAGACAGGACATCACTTCTGCAGAGGTTGCAGAAACGCTTTGATGACGATTGTCACAATGCGCAAGACGTGGGTTCAGGGTCTCCTAACGATTGCTGACATCCAATTTACATCTGTCTCAGTTATTCCCCTGGCCTGGTGACCACGATGCAAAATGATAGATAGAATTTGATCAGCAAATAGGGCCTGGAAAAATGAAGTGAGTCGCCATCCATTGACCAATCAGTGTAAGTAACTTGGAATTACAAGAGGTCAATCGTGGCCTGTATATCTCATTGGAAACATCTCTGACTGCAACATTGAGTGACATGTGTTCAAATCTCAGAGGGGATATTTGTTCCGTTGGGGTTGTGGATACACTTTGATGATGAGTACCAAAAAGCATGAAAACTAGGTCCAAGGATCTTGTCGATTGGCTCAGTCTAACTAACGTTACTAAACATTGCTACATATCAGTATAGAAGCTCAGTGATCATCTAACATTAAAACTATATTTCCTGACCTATGTAGGATTAAAGCGTTCTTCAGTATACTCTTTTTAAAAGTATATTACAGCATCGAACATATTTGTTTCCTTACACTCCATTTTACTTTTCCATGAGCTTACTTCAAAGTCATTACATTCATCCTGTGGTTGAGAAACAGTAGTATATTAAACCTTGGTGCGTTACCTAGAATTATAGCAACCAAGTGTTTAGACAAATTACCTCATGATTAAACTATGCTCAGTCAACATTATTTCAAAGTTGTTGTATCTTATGAACTTATTATTTCATTTCTGAAGTCTTAGTATTATACTGAACAGCATCTGAAGAAACGAAATGAGTGATGATGGTGGCTGTAAAAGCGCATAACTAGCCACTATTCTTTTAGCAGTCAGGCTGAGAACCATAAGTTCACTGAAATCATCCTTTTGATGGTAGTTTTTGTCAACATTGCTATGATTTCCACCTGAAACTCAAAATTAGACAATCTTATACTGTCTGTTATCTTTTCTATAAAAAACTACGTTTTTTACAACTTTTGTCGTCTAACCAAATTTGGATCTGTTGAAGAATAACGATTAAATTCAAAGATGTCTAAGCACAAAAAATTATACTACCTGGGTAAAAATATTGTGAACTTGATATAATATAATCAGGTAACCGAATCATAAAAGTTTATGCAAACATTTGAACTACAATATTCTAAGTAAACAGAAGATTTATTTACATATAAATTCAGTTCAAAAAATATTTTCCTGTTTGCTGAAAAATGAATGAATTTTTTCAAAATCCCACTTTTTCTTATTCAACGCATGGCACTCAAATAAGTAAATAAACTGATGAATGAAAATGTTTTCCTGATTACCCTTATCGTTTTGTGATAGTATGAAAATCTTCCATACAACTGTATTCTAACTAAACACTCACATACTAATTCGTTCATGATCCAATTTCAGCCAAAATGGAATAGAACACAGACACTTTATGTGATAGGTGGCACAACAAAATTCAACGCTGTTTCTATTCATTTAAGTAAAGTGCAAAACTGTTCTTATATTTATATAACCGTAGTACATATGTTAGCACGACTGCTCAGTAGCTTAAATCTTAAATATTCCAGCTACTTCATGTACTTTCTTCTTTTCATCAGTTGTTTCACTGATATGTTGTGTTTCTGGTCTAAGTTACTTAATGATCAAACTACCGAAAACCATAAGCAGTCGACGAATTTTAAACAGTTATCTACAGATTGACTATTCACTATATCTCTATTGGTCATTAGACACTTTGTTTGGTGGTTAAGTGAACAAACGAAGAAAATCTACTGATTTTCTCTAAGTGATTGCATAAAACATTCTTTCATTCTCATAGAAAATTGGGAATTCTATTTATGTATGGATAAGCAGAACGAGTGCATCATGACGCATATATATATTACAGTTTCGTAGCATGAATATACGGAAACCAAAATTTTAATGTAACGTAGCTAATTTAGTTTACTTTCATGATGAATTCACAATCAATTTAAGTTGAGATGACATCTAACACCCTGATGGTCATGACGACAGTTGCTCAACAACGACGCTGGGTGGCGGTTGCGCTGTATCGTGAGCTTACAGAGGTTGGAAATATAGATTCTGACCCAGTGGCTCAGTGGTAACGTGATGGTCATGGAACCTGAAGGTAGCGAGTTCGATCCCTGGCGGGATGCTGGGTGCGCACTGTTGAGGAGTCCCATACCAGGACGAAACAGCTGTCCCGTGCCCCCGGGCTTCATTGTTCCTCCAACTGGTGTCAGTCTACGATGAATAACAACTTACAATATTTCCAAATCCCCACAATCTCCTTAAAAGTCTATTTTAAAACCGTTTTGACAAGAATTTCACCTATATCTGATGAGACTGTGCATGCACACTAGTTTCGTTACGTGCAAACTATCTTTGTGTTCCAGTTATAGGTAACTGCACATATCTCCTCATCGATTTCTACCATTCGTGAAAAGACCTAGTTATTTCGCATCACCACTCATTCCCATCTTTCAGTGTAACGAATACCACAGAAATTCTTACTCATATTGAACATTTTTTGGTTGCCAGAGAATTTTATGTGCAGATATGAAGATCAGCTTCCTAGAATCATTTGAATACGCCATTTTATGCTACTGATATGTTTATCGTAAACATACAACTAATATGCAGATAAATCTTGAAAGCATAGGATCTTAATCAACACCAATATATAGCATATTGAAACGCTTTGTTGCCGCTAGTTGTCAAGGTGTCTGGTTTAATCAACACTGTTTTAATTATAATAACAGCCTGCAGTATCACGTTAGTTTCTGTGTTTATAAGTGTTCAATGTTTAAAACCATTGTTACTGTCAAGAAATTTAATAATAGTGTTAAGAGGAAAGGTTATTCATTTGAATCCACCTGTTTTTCAATAAGTAGGTAATATGGAAAGAATCTATGCCTAAGGTTAGAGTATAACATAGGAATGGTAGTAAACTTTGGTCTCATATTTGATTGTTTATTTGAAATAGCCCCTACTACTATTTACTCGCTGATACTTACAACACAGTTTAATTGCTGATAATCATACCGAAATAAACACAACTTTGATACGATAAGGAGCAATAAATTCTACTTGTAACTTCACTGTATCACCATATACTGTATTAAATGAAAATCTATTTTGGAATCTTTTTCCCAGTCAAGGATAACTTTTTTGAGATAATGGCGATACTATGTAGTCAGTTATAAACATTAAAGGTGATGATGGGTTTTCTAAAAGAAGCATTCAAAAATCAAAGAACCACAGTATTTGATTTTCGTTTCCCAGTTACTCGAAATGTATTTAAGTGGATTCACTTCAAAAAACCATCAATATTCTGAATATTAGCAGTCTCATTGTCGCTTACTGCCACTAGTTTCTTACATGGATTACCCAATTCAGCTCTAGAAAATATGATAATATTTTTCCGATAAGGTTTAGCATTTACTGGAATTTTTTACGCAGTAACTTTTTTCCACAGATGTTATTTTTGTTGAATTAATGAACAATTCATAAAAGTATTTATGCTTTTTGGATAGTTAGCCTTTAGAGGATGTACAAAAATGTCAGTAAAATTATGCTGGTTCATGTCTATGAATTTCGAAAAGTTTACCCGATGACATGACATATGACATTTCGCAGAAATTTTAATGATAAATAATTATACCTGTAAAAAGGTATTACACCACTCTATCTAGTATTTCACTGTATTGCTTAACTAACACTGGAAACTAGGACCCAGGAAGTCTACAAAATAAAATTTGAAGGAAAGGACACCGATACACAATTCATCCGCTGAAGGAATTCATAGGGGTAGACTAGAGTTTGAAATATTTGTAAGATGGTTGTCAGTATAGATGAAGTTACTCTGCTGAGTTGCATTTATCATTATTTTATACATGAATAAGAATAAGACGTATTAGAAAAGAAATATTTCTTCACTGATACATGTCTTGCTCTTATCCACGAATCAGTGAATCACTTCACCATTATGACTTAAAAATGCCCACTGTCTTGCAGAACAATGTCCAAAGCAAAGTAACAGTAAAGTTTAAAAACCTGAATAAACTGGTGAAAATATAGTCGAACTTGTTATGATTGTTTTATCATGCATCCTTTATTTTCAGTCTTTCATCTAGATATAGAGTTTACCAGTACAAATATTCTACTGATGCCATTTTCCGGACAAACAATAAATGTCTTTTTGATACTTTTTTGGAAAAACCTGCCAAACACGTCTACATGTGGCGAATATACCTTTCAGGTACTAAGAGTCTCTCATATGCATGATCTATAATCTGTCTGGGGAAAACCAACAGTCTCAAAGTCCACTCGTATTGTCTGTAATCACTTCAACCCAGGCAGTAAAGATTGCCAGAGGGTGAAAAAGACAGTGATCGATAGTGATGCTTTACATTGCAACGCAAAGATGCAGAACTTCAAATTCTGTTGCATGAATGAGGATGGACTCGTCACGACTTATGGTAGTGTTGCACCTCGTATCTCAGGACTTGTTGATGCACCCTGATCATGAGTCATATATTAGGTCAAAACAGTTATCAAATCCCTTTTGGTTTTCAATCATCCTCCGAGTGCTTTCAGTTACCGGTAAGAAATACCGTCAAGATAAAGCCTATGTAGCTTTTCTGAAATAAATTGTTCCATCGATAATTCTGAACTCAAAAATTCTCGTCACTGAAACATTTCAGTAGAAAAAACAACTTGTCACTCTGGTTATATAAGAATTACAGAAAAACTGGATGATGTTAACGTGTAACTATCTTGTATAACAAACAACGGACTAAGGATACTGACATAATATCATTTAAGAAATGACACGGGTATCATAATAACGAAAACAGAATTATCTCCCATGTTTCACCATGGTGCATATATTAGTTTATGAAACAACAGCCTTATTAAAACCACTTCAAATCATACCAATCAGCACAAAACTGTCAGTCATTCATACAGTATCTGAGTGACACGTGCTGTGACCATTGAAGTCAATTTTTTCTTGATCCTGAAAAGTGATTAGCTGTCAGTCATTTCTGACAAGTAGTTTAACTCTGCCACTTATAGTACATTGTTTATGAATTAGCAGAAGGCTTTTGTACCCTATAATTTGTTTTACTTACTTTCTCATTCTAACTTTCAAATTATTTTATCTTCTTTTTTATCAATTTCTGAGACTTGTCATTTAAGGATCTACTGGCTTGGACAACCTAGAATCAGTTTGAAGTAAAACTTCAGTCAGATATTTTATTCCAGATCATGCCTATATATAATACTGACAAGTATTGTGCAAACGAAATGTTGTATATTTAGTTCTAACGGTAATCTGATAAATAAATGTCACAGGTTTTACTAGATTGATTTTGATGACTGTCTCCACACTCTTCCGATAAGATGTCGGGTTCATCACCCAAATCAAAGTCTGAAGTCATTTGTTGGTACTTGCTATAATCATTTTTAAAATCAAAAGGAGTCATCAAAATTGAAAGCCAATTGTATCCAAACGTTTTTGGTTAGATTATGTTCTGTAAACTGTATTTTTAGATAGTGAATAAAGCTTTTATAGTCATTTTACACAACATCATCAGCACAGAATTCAGAAAGAGCTAACTATGATCATTTAAGATCAAGTAGTTGAGCAACTTGTACTGGTCATAATGGTATGATTGGTTACTAAGCCTAAGCAATTTACATCAGTCAGCCCAGAGGACATAACATCAAAATAATTCTCTTAAGCTAAAAATATTTTCCTACGTAATCAGAAGTAATAATCAGTAGAAACTGAATAAAAGTTTGGAAGCGGTTCCTTTTAGTTTTTAAGGGCGGTTACCTTCGATTTCACTCCAAATAGGCGTTATATTACACAATACTGAGATGTAACACATCAAAAATTACCTATTCTTAACTTATCACTTTTTTTATATGATGCAGTTTTCCATAGTGAAAAAACTAGTTGAAAACAATTTCTTTATTTCACTGATTGTAAAACTTGTAGTCTGATTGAAGTTCGTGTCATTTCGCAATACTCATTTAGGCTGCAGAAAGGTGTCATGATGACAGAATTTTCTTTAATGTCCGTTTCTTTCAAGCATGCTGGATACCCCTCCTCATCGAAACAAGTTTTTACTCGATAATTTTTTACCCTGGTTCTTGCGGTCAAGATGAATATTGCTGTATAACGGTAGTGAATCTTTTTGTCTTTGATATCAAATGGCAACAAACTGAATTAGTCTACTACGTAGAATTCTCAATAAGGCTGGCTGGGATTAGAGTGGCATTTAAACCTACAAACTCACTTCGAAATAAGCTTTGTAGGTTAAAAGATCCTACTGACCCAATTAAGCAGAATAACTTTGTTCACCAAATCTCTTGCAACGATTGCCAGGTCAAATACATAGGTCGAAGTAGTCAACTGGAGTCACTTAGGCTATCCGAGCACAAAAAACTAGCTAGGTCAAAATTGGTAGATCCTGGTCAGATAAGGAATTTAGAAAAAGCCTCAGCCATAGCTATGAATGCTATAACACATAACCACACAATAGGATGGGACAGGGTGAAAATTCTTACAACTAACATAACAGGGTGGAGGTAGAGATTGATAACTGAGTCTTTGTTTATCGAATCAACACTAACACATGCAGCAACAGGAATGACTCAGAACCTGTTTCGGATATATGGAAAAGCTTACTACCCTTCTCACCAAGAGACGAGGAACATAGAACTTTGTAAAGGATATCTCAAAAATGTGTAGTTATCTTGATATGATTCTGGACAATAAATTATGTCCGAAACGTAATCCAGTAAATAATACTGTAACACTGTGTGATAAATCTAGTAAATCAATAAAAATGGAATTACATTCCACCACCATCAGTGGGAGAAACTTAAAGGAAGTAGCCTCCTTCACCTATCTAGGCAGCACTGTTTCAACTACAGGTGGCACAGACGAGGATGTCAAAGTGAGAATCGGAAAAGCAAGACAGGCGTTCATTAACCTGAAACCAGTGTGGAGAGCTTCTGCACTCCACTCAGCATAAAGCGTGAACAACATCTGGATTTTCAACATCAACGTCAAGTAAGTCAGTGCTTCTGTATGTTTGAGAGTCTTGGCGCGTTATGAAATGGATTTCCAACAAACTACAGACATTCATCAACAACTGCTTACGCTCGCTACTGAAGATCAAATGGCCAGAATTATGAGAGTAAGCAACAAGGAGCTCTGGGAACGAACCAGCCAACATCACGCCTCAGGCCAGTCGCTCAAGTGGAACCCCGAACGAAATCGACGAGTTGAACGTGAGTACCTAGGGTGACATGGAGGAGGTCATGCGAGGAGGAAATGAGAGCTTGTGGGCTGTTGTTGAGCCAGGTTGAAAAGATTTCAGAGAAGAGAGTTCACTGGAGACGTGCTAGTGAAGCCCTATGTTCCATTAGGAACCCAAAGGACTGATAATTATAATACAGTGCACAAGTTTTACTCTTATATTAATGAATAAGTTTAGCTGAAATCGATAGCTCTATAGATAAGTGAAAGTTTTAATCTTGGTTAACCAGTAAGTTGTAGTTTTGCTAAATGCTTTGTGTTCAGGTTACTGTGCATGCAGGACCTGGTTCATGTGCATAAGGTATTTTTAACTTCTCAAGTGTTATGGACAATATTCCGTTATTTGTGCCCGACTTAGGGCTTCATTCAAGTGATTTCGAGACGAAATTAGATTTACAAGGTAAGACGTTGTCAAGCAGTAAATTGTCTAACAGAATATCACCGTTCTCTTTTGGGAAATAAACCTCAATTTTTCAATGAAACGAGATATATAATTAAAATGTAAACATAGAATCTTGAAGTTTTGAAGAAAATTATATATATATAAAACTGATGTCAGTCTTCGATGAATAACAACTTGAAATATTTCCAAATCTCCACAACCCCCTCAAAATATAAGTACGAAAAACAAAAATTCTTTTATAACTACTTGGAGGTGTGAAAAGTTGATTCTAATCATGTACAACTCTCTTTAATGTGATTTCCTGTTCGGCTTAGCAGCTATTTTTCAATGTTGTGATCAGATGAAAACTGATACCGAATATTAGGTTTGCATAAATGTTATCGTCCATATTATCATCAAAAAACCTTTAAAAAGCGAAATTTAATCTCATCAAATTATCTCCTAGTAATTCAGAGAGTAAAAATCACAAATAGAAATGTGATTAGAGTTTACAGCACGATTTTACGAGATTCAACTTGAAATTCAGTGATGAAACGGAGACATAACAGTGTAAAAAAAATTTCGATTAAACGATTTAATTCACTAAAGCTATACAATCATATTTGAAATCACTAGAAACAATATTGCTTTTGAATTTTAAGTTCATGTACAGGTTTTTCAATGAGGTAGTCGGTACTTTTTATGTTGGTGGCTTTTATTTCATGTTTGAGTTCACGAATCTCGGTAGATAACCGTTTTTTGTTCAAATATTACGTATAAACCATTGCTCACTATCTTATGTATCATTAGACTTTCTGAATTCCTGAAAATTACGAAGTACAATTTTTTATTTGTTAACGAGTGGGTGACATAACTTTAAAAGTCGATAAACTGTCCAATCCATATTGGTTTTTGTAAATTGATAGCTAGACAGAATTATCTCATTTTTTGTTAATGGTACATCAAAGAATACGAATATATCATTTCTTTCACATCCTAGAGTGAATTTTTTAAATGAATTTTTAGGAAAGAAAATGTTTTTATCCCAAAGTCTTTGTTTTTTACTAAAATTTCGGTAACTCCTTTAGTGACAATATTTACTAGGTGAGGTTTGAAGGAAGAATTATCATACTCAACATTTTATAAAATTATTGTTAAGAGATATGAAAATAATGGACTAAATGAGAATTTGAACTCAAAACTAAATAACTGAACAACATTTTGAGCATCTAGTTTCTAGTTGAATAAAATTCCGGAGAAATCAGTTTTGCAGGAATGAAATTAAACCTGGAGTAATGTCTTGAATGTCACTGGTAAGTTTCTCCTTACATGTATTACTAGTATCTTACCTTCATTTCAGAGGTCTAGCTAAGACCTGAAACCCAATACATTTTTCTTCAGAAGAGATATATCCTCCAGCTAATCGTCAAGACGAAGTTCATACGTGATAGGTATAAGAATTGTTGTGGTTCGTGATGAAGCTCCATCAAAAAGCCCTAGCATATCCTTTAGAATTTTACTTGTGAACATTCAGATTTTCATGTGTATACTTAGAAAAGGAACAAGATTATTTCAACCAGGAGAATAAGGGCAATGGAATACTAAAAAGGGCACAGATATAATCAGCTAAATACATAGAAAAATAACCAGCCCGATTATTTTGAACCTAGACTTATCTAAGTTCTAGAATTTTCTGTAAGTGTTATGATCTAACGCTATGTATGACGATGCAACGCCATGAGACGAATACGATTAACGATAGAACAACTTCTCAACTCGATATTCAGCTGGCACTAGAAGAAGACAATGAGGCTGAAAATTTGTTCGCTTTAACCGAATTCTAATAAGTGAAAACTAAGTCGTTTATATATCCTTAGTTGGCCTTGGCCAGAGGAAACAAAATAGCATATTCAAAGTGTAAAGTGGACCAATCAGCGTTTAGCATTGTAAACTGCGGTAAAAATAAGAAATGTAACATGCAGCAAAAAGGGTAGGAAAATAAGGCTTGAACTTTACGATGATAATATAAAAATATTATGTTAGTTATCTTAGGGATTGGCCATCCCTAACATCTCTCCGTTTATCTGATAAAAATTGGGTTTTTACTTGGGATCCAGCTGAAACCGATCTGGGAGTGAGTCGTTTGCTGTTGTTCACCGCGTAAGTAGGAAGTTTTGAATTATATCCAGTGATGTACCTTCCCCCTTGCTTTCAGTAGAGCCCTTTTTAGTGTATCGACGAAACGCTCTGCTTGTCCGTTGAACTGAGGTTGGTATGGTGGTGATAGCACAAGTTATATAGCACGTCAAAGACAGAAATGTATAAATTTCGTAGAGGTAAACTGCGGGCCGTTGTCAGAGACGATAGTTTCTAGAAGGCCATGAAAACAGAGGATATTGGGGAGGGCTTTTAAAGCTCCTGTGGTATTCGTGGGAATGATGAGTGCGATTTCTGGCCATTTTGAGTAGGCGTCTATCAAAATAATGTAATGGTTTCCATCAACCGGTCCCGCGAAGTCAACATGAACTCTCGACTATGGGCGTTTAAGCTCTGGCTTGGGAATGGGTGATAGTCACGGAGGATGCTTGGCAGCTTGTTGACATTCTGAACACCGGTTGACATAGTCTGTAATTTGTTGATCCATCAGTGGCCAACACATGTAGCTGTAAGTGATTGACTACGTGTGTTCGATACCAGGGTGACCCAAATGAAACTGATTTAGGATTTGGTCACGAAGAAGTATAGGTACTGTGACTCGGTTTCCAAACATGAGGCAATCGTTGATAATACATAGGAAGTTTTGACAATGATGTAGCTGTTGAAGATCACCTGTGAACGTTTCTTTGGGCCATCGGATGAGAACAAACTGGGTTGCACGCTGTAGGGTTTTGTCCTTGCGCGTAGTCATCTGGATATCGTCCGCGGTAACTGAAAGCGCTCTGATGGCTGCGGTTAGGTCAAAAGCTGCGAAGTATTCTGTTAAAACTGTTGCAATAACGTTTTCTTTGTTAGTCGTAGGATATTGGCTTATAAGACGGGATAAAGCAATGGCTTGGCCAAACTCCTGGGTTCGTCGGTCCTGAGTGTCAAAACCATATCGTAGTAACGTTAGCATCCACCGTTGTAGGCGATTTGCAGAGTGAACCGGAACACCATATTTTGAACCAAAAACAGCCAGCAGCGGTTTATAGTCGGTAAGTGGCGTAAAATTGCTGTCATAAACCAGCTTGTGGAAACAACGGACGACGAAAACAATGTGCAGGGCCTTTTTCTGAATTTGAATTTATTTCCGCCCTGAGATAGACAGCGTTCAAGAACCTTAGATGATGACCTTCTCTTTACCATTTGGGAAGAAATGTAGGATTATAGCCCCAACTCCATGGGACAAAGCATCTGCGGCTATAATGATTGGCAACCGTGAGTCATAGTGGGTTAGCAAAAAGTCGATTTATAACAAAGACTTCAGCTGACGAAAGGCTGTTGCACATTCTTTGATCTACTGCCACGGAACATCTTTATAGGATGCAATGAGGGTAAGAATGCTGAATAACACGTAATTAATCCCAAAAATGATCGTAGAGATGGGATATCACTTGGTTCTGGCATTTACTGTATGCTGAGAATATTTTTGGGGTCTAATCGGCTACCGGAAGTACCAAAAATAAATCCCAGATATTTGATTGAATGTAGGTTGAACTGATATTTTTCCGGAAGTAGAGGTAACCTGTTATCTTTTATTCGTTTTAGCACCCGATAAAATTGGTTTCGTAGCTGTTCTGAGGAGGCTGCAACAATGAGAATATCATCCAGATACACAGCTAACCCGGGTATACCAGATAATATGGTGTCTATTATTTTTTGGAAAATTGTTGAAGTTGTTTTAATTCCAAATGAAAGGGGTTTTTTACTGGTATAATCCACGACGTGTGTTTATTGTCAATAATTCACGGCATTCTGGTGCCACCTCGATTTGTAGATATGCGTCGGTCAGGTCAATTTTAGCGAAGCATGTACCTTCGTTGGAAACAGTAAAAATATCTTCAGGTGCCGGAAGTGGAAAGTGATGCTGTTCCAGAGCCGCATTAAGTCCCGTAGAAAAATTTGCACATATGCGAATAGAGCCATTTGCATTTGTAATTGTACAGTCCATAATCAGTGTCTTAATACTGCATATATATTAATACTGAGGGAATCATTATAACTTCCAGCACAGCCTTCTGTTTTTTATTCTAACAGCGATGCCAGTGAATTACGGTGGTGAGTCTCCTAGCCTGGTGGTTGCATCGCTAAATGGTTATTAGAATTAAGCCAGCGCATGGCAACAGATAGCCTAAAGTTGACTATCCACCAGTGGCGAATTAATGTACACACTTCAGTCCTACAAAAGGTTATTTGCAGCCTGAATAGCACAGTGGTAACTTCTGCGATTACAATATTGCGTTATGCGGGTTCGAATCACAGGGTGAACATTAATTCTGTAGTGGTTGCAGATACGCTTTGATGATGAGTATCAAAAAACATGAAACCTAGACCGAAGGTTTTTTACTGATTACATCCATCGAATTGACATCGACGACTTGTTAAATTACCTTTTAAATTGATTGTGGTGCATCTAGACTTCCTGGTGGTATTTCTGATACTGTAGCTGTTCTAATATACTCATCATTTATTGATAACTTTTAGAAGTGTCCTATAATTTGTTCTCTAATATTCTGTAGAAATTACCTGGATTTGCTGTTATTCCTGTTTAGAGTTCATAAAACCAATGTTTATTTCTGTTACTTTTCAAAATCCTGCATTCGGGTACAATCCACTTCCATATGGCTCGAATTCCATTTTAATCGATGGATTCAGTTTTATCAGTTAGTCATAATACTGCTCTCGTATTCAATACCTTAAACTGAGAAGGCTTCCTCAGTGAATAACTGTTAGTGACATTTTTGATATTTAGCCATTCGGTTGTTTTACTGCAGTGTTGCATGATATACAATAACTGACTACAATACATCAACCATCTTGGTTTTAGACTAAGTTATCTTCTTCCACTGATCAGAAACTTTTTCAAAGTACTTGCTAGTCAATTTTAGTACACTGCTTGCCGATGATTTAATGTTTTCACTCTGCATACAGATTAGTTGCGAAGAACTTCCTAAACTATTATGTGAAATTCTGTATGCGTTTGAAACGTTTTATCTTTTTTCTATAGGGGTATGTTTAATGTGAATCCTTTTAACTTTAGAATATTTCCTTGTATGTGAGAAGGACACCAATGGAGTGAAATCTTTTTATTACTCCAAAATATTGTTGGTTTGAACAGCAATGTTCTCTATTTTATCATCTTCTTGAGTCTACAGAAATATATATATATATATATATATATATATATATATATATCGTTAAAATATTTTAAGGTCAAATTTGATTCGATAACTGGATGCTTTTTACATTGTGATGTACGGAAACTACACAAGAATAATTCGAAAGTAGAAGGAATCAGTTCAGAAGAAAGTATCGTTATTTCGACCTTAGAATCTTAGTGTCTACATGAAGTTCATTTATTTCAGTCAAACAAGAAGCGTATCAATCTTCCATTCATGATTAAGGATATGTCCAGAACGTGAAACACAGTGTTTATTGTCGGTATTAGTAGAGAGTCCTTACGGTAATCTGACCTATGTTCCTGTCTACTTACAATTCTCTTTCTAGGATGTTTCCATCTTATGACTTTAAGGTGGTATCTTTATTCATTCAATGTTTTCGTAGTTTTTAAGTTAGCTTTTAAATAACTGCTATCAAATTTCATTGGGACCAAAGTAATTATGAGAGCAAAGTGAAAATGGAACATAATTTTATACACTGAAGGGTTCTTGATAAATGATATGCTGTAAACATTTGAAGAAAGATTACAGATTTTCTTGGTTGTATTGTGTTCTCTGAGCTGGGAGAGATATTGACAGCTCACTTCATACTGAAGTTAGTGTTGATGATGTTCTATAGAAGGACTACGAAAGCTTCACGATTAAACAACTCAGCTCAGAGAACACAATACAACCAAGACCATCCACCTGAGCTACAAATATTCTCCATGATTACAGATTTTGCATTATTTGTGGTACTGGGTAAATTTAAAATTTACAGTATCAAAAAAGTGATTAGTTTTCACTCAAACATTCCCTTAAAATCCCTAATATTTATTCCAACAAATAGATAATTTTGAAATCATATATCAAGTAGGGTGACCAGAATATATTTCAAGGTAGTATTGATTACAGGTTGACAGTACGTGGGCGCTTATTGCTGAGTAGTCCAATGCTGGGACGAAAAAGCCGTCCAGTGCTCTCAGGTTTCCAGTGGTTCACCAACTAATGCCAGTCAGTGATGAATACTGCCTTAAAATAAATAAAATACCCATGAACCTCAAGCTAGAAAAAAGACTAGAATGAAACTGTTTTCTTTTTAATTAAAAACATGCTCAATTTACAATTGAAAGTGATTGCTTTTTAGCTTCATTTCGATGAATGAATTCTTCGAGTAATTTAATGGTAGATTGTTTTATTTCAGAAATTAAAATTTTCTAGTCGTGGCCAAAATATTAATCATTTCAACATCTATAAACAATAAATGGTTAGTGTATTTGTTATTTGTGAAGCATATATCTGTCTGGATGACATCCTACAAGAGTTCAACAGTTGTAACATGTAACATCAGACATCCTGAAAACTTTCTTTCTAAATGAATTAGTGGGAATCTTCTCTCTGCTAAAGTCCATTTGACCTTTACTAGTCGTAAATTGCCCTCAGTTTGTGTAAAAGATGATACCTGTCGACAGGCCACCTCCATGTATATCTACCGGTTCACCTGCTCCTGTAGAGCAGAGTACGTCGGTCGCAGGCAGCGACTGCCATCAAAACGTAAATAAGATATTTCAGCCTAGTTTTATAAGGGTAAAAGAAAATGCATTAGAAGTCCTATCTTCGAACTTTTAGGCGATCCCAACCATTCTACCAACCCAAACAATGAATAAAGGTTGGCCGTTGAATTCCCTGAAACATTCCTCTTTTACATCCCTTCAACTTCTAAAAGGAGCAGAAGCCTTGACTATCCATGAACTGAAGTCTGCCTGACCTTTGTATACAGTAAACGCATGTACTGTCCTTATCCCTATCTTGGTCTTAACTGAATTTGATCTTCGTTTCTTTCGTTCCTTTTTGTTTATTTCTACTGCCCCATTTTGTTAGACTACTGTTTGTACTCATATTGTCATATTTATTAGTTTCTAGTGTTACTTCACTCAATCTAACCAGTAACTGGAACCTTTAAAAAAACATTTTACATTTATTCCAGTCAACTTATCTAATTCATGTTACCTAATTACTCAATCGCTTGCCATGCTATCATACCTTTGCAATTTATATGTATTTTGTAAACGATTTAAAAACTGCTGTGTAAACCCTTCTTTGTTTTCAGTGAAGCTTCATATCATCAAACAGCAACATTACTATCATAACTACCATTATTATCACTTCAACCTCCCATTATTTATGTTTATTCTGCCTCATGGATTCCAGTCTTCAAATTATATATATATATATATATATATATATATATATATATATATATATAAATGAACAGCTTGAGAATTAATCCGCTGAAAGACTTCTGTTCTCTGAGTTTCTTATTTTTGATGTCATAATGGGAATTATGAATTTACTTTATAGTGTTAAAGTGATGGAAAATATCTGCAACTTATGATGAGGATGATGGCGGTTTGGTGTTCCCTGAGATTGGATATTTTATCCTCAGCGTTTCGTCACCAGGATTTACGACGTCTTCAGCAATAAATTCAGAAAGACAAAATCTTTTGCCTAACAAACATAGGTTGAAGTGTAGCTATAGGAAACTGTCAAATGGTTTCAGACTGAAAAAACGAAATGATAGATAAACTTCTGAATTTTGTAGATTTTTTGCTTATGGTGACTCAACTTATGAAAACCTTGAGATTATTAACTTCTTTCCAAAAGCTATATTTCAAGACAAAAGGAAAATCACTCCTCTTGACAAATATAGACTAAACCGAGAAAGATTAATTTCTTACCCTATAAATACTTAGTTTTCTCAACTTGCACGCCATCAACAGCACATATTATCGCTTGCATGACTTATGTCATCATAATTTGCGCACCATCAGATAGGGTAGTTGTCATCTTAAAGCACCTATGGTGTTTGTATACAGTCTTTAGGTTGGACTTCACCAACCCCCTTAAATTCTTTAACCTAAATGAAACATCCATCTCATTCTTAATGTTATTCTTGAAATAGGTAAAATTCACTTAGTGCATGTTACTTTATTTCTGGTTAGAGGATCCTTTTTTCTGCAGGTTCAGCTAAACTGGAAGCAATGGTGTTAGGCAACTTTATTCCTCAGTGGTGATTTCTTACGGTAACTATCTTGTAAACTCTACAGATTATAGCAAAACATCAAGTTGGCATTCATCAAGATCTGATATCAGCTAGAAGACTATTGGAAACTTCTGAGTAATAGACAACCGTTTTGTCTTAGTATAGGACTCTTCTGCAGTGCATATCGATGACTCGTCTAGGGGTCGGATCCAGGAATTTCAAGTTGGGCACCGTAAACATCATCACTGAGTTGGAGTCCAATCACCCACATGTTCCTACTTCTGTCAATTGGCGATACAGCACGTCCTTAATCCAATCTCATTGTTGAGTACTTGTCGTCATGTCCAACTCTTTCTTCCCTACTGTTCTAGAGGTCTCATTAGAACTGTGGGAAATGTCATCTCGAACCAAATCTTTAATCATTACCAGGCAGCAATTGAGTTTGGAGATTTGTAGGGTTTTATTGATTCCCAGCCGATATTCATTACAGAATGATATCAGTATTTGTGGTTTGTTCTTGTTTACGTTGAAACAATAGATAATATTTGAAGCTCAGAATGTAGGTTTTCAGGTAGGATTTAATGATATGGATATACTTTCGTTGACATCATCCCCACTTTCAGTGACTGTATGCTTCATTAAGCACTGCGGTCCTTGTCAGTTTTGGCGTTAGTCGTAAAGTCAGTTGGGAAACGACTAAGCTCGTCAGTTGGACAACATTTTCAGTAGTCGTTTCGCAGTAGGTCTGCGAAAGTATATTTCTGAATGAGACGTTAATAATAGACAGAAGTTCTAGAATAATTAAGAAAATTTTATTCACACATTCATTGGTAAAACATAAATATTATTTTCTGACACATGAATTTCATTCTACTGAATTTCCGGATTTCGATTACTTATGAGTGTCTTGCATTATCTGAATGATTGTGATACTTGACAATTACACAAGCAAGCGGGTGATGTTTCGTGTAAAAACCACTTAAAAATACTCAAAAGTGTTAAAATCACACTCCTCTTTCATGACACTGCTAGTTTGGCTGACAGTCGAATCAAAATGATACGCTATCCAGATTTGCCTTAATTTAAGCTCTCATCGTCTACCACAATTCATCGAGAGCTTAAACTGATAAGAGGAAGGTAAATAAATAACTCAAGCCTAAGAAAAATGTTAGGAATCTTAATGATAAAGATTTTAAAATCTACGTCATTGCGATCCGTTTTCAGCCATATCGAGAATGCCAACTTGATGACTTATATTTCCTACATGTCTGATATCACTAGTCAGATTTTGTATGGTACGTGTTATGTATTGGCCTAATCATTTTTAGCTATTTTCGAAACTAACAATCTGTTAGCTTACAACTCAAATGAAGATAAATAGTGGCTAGGTGTGCGGAACATGTTTTCAAGCCATATCAACCCATGTAATTTCAAAATATCGTCAAATAAAGTACATCATAATCCACATTTAACTTCAAAACCGCGCATATAAGGTTTGCGCCGTGTGTAAATAGCGTTTTTGAGGCATCTGTTATCGAATACTTGTAACTTCATTTCTCTCTTGTGACAACTATGCCTTACAGACGTACTATACGACAACGAACTGCAGCATAGTACTTGCATACTCTGATACGTAGTTTCATGTCTTGACAGCGTCACAGGTGGTGAATACCTAAAAAAAACCCTGTTATCTTGTCTGAAATATGTTCAGAATTCATTCTATACAGGATGATGCATCTTCTCAAGGCAGACACGCATAAGCTCTAATTGACGTCTTTTCAGACTTCTATCAGGTACCTTAAAAAGAGGAATCCCTTACCAGTCACCTTAAAATATGAAAATTGGCTATATAACGTATCTGCATACACTACTACACTAATGGTCTTGGATGCCAAATATCGTATCGTTGGTATTTAAGGTTTAAGTTAGTTCTGACAAGAAACAACCGATTTTGGAAAACAACTTTAGGAGAAGGTCAGCGTTATCGTTCGACTGAAATAGAGTTCCGCAGAAAAACTCATTTCTTTTTAACTGGTTTTGCTTCTTTAGCTGAACGTGCAAATTACCTGCCAACATTGTTTTTCTCTGAAAATGCTGATTTTGTGTAGTCTATAGTTGAGCTCAACATCTACACTTCAAACTGTAGTCAGTTATTGTAAAGCAGTTGAATTCAAATGGATGCTACTTAGGGAAAACGAGCAAGGTTGGTCACTATATCAAGGCACCAGCTACTGCGCAACTTAAGAAACTGGTAGCCTGCTTAAACGCTTGTCCAGTAAGCATTTTCTATTGAATGCATTACACCAAACGACTGCCTTTCAACCTTTTTAATCATTAAACTATGTCCTGAAGTTGTGTTGTGTGCTGTAGTGCATTTTTAAAGCATTTTCAACTCACCGTTTTGCCAATTAGCAATCAAATGAAAAAATATCACAGTAGGTGGCAATGATCTTTTAAAGACGCAACCATAAATCCATCATATTACTATTCTTAAAACAGTAATCTGCCAATACAGATCTTCCTGATGGCTGAATGAACCACTAATACTAACAAGCTAGCGCTTTTTTTTCCATTCATTCCCTCCCTTCAAACTTGATGATTACCAAGAAGAAACTGGTTGGTACATACTACTGCCTACTATATTCTTATTAATAACATCACTGTGATGCTGTATTTATTTCGTTCAGAAATATTGAACTAGGAGTATTTTTTTTTAATATTGCATGCTGAGAATTCCAAACTGAATTTATATATTGTCTAGAATATTTGTTCAATTATTATAAAAATCGAACTTAGAAATAAACTTCAGCCACAGTTAAACAGTGATATGAACGTTTTAGTCTGATACATTGTAGGGTTAAATTCTATTGAGCTTTACACCGTAGTCAAGCTGTTTAGAGAATAGTGATATGAAAGCCATGAGACCGATGCAAAACAGAAATGTAGTGGTATTAAGAAATTTGGAGTCAAGGAACTTCAAGTGGAAGACGAACTGGGTTGTGATTTGTCTATATCATTTACTTTGGATATACTTTCGGACCTAAGGATCGATTTAGTTGTTACTGGCTATAAAAGTTAACGTAAAATTGGTGGGAAACTGAAAATGCGATTTAAAACTATATGGTATTTTATATCACTAAATTTCAAGTATCCCATCCCCAGACCTTTGATATCGTCAGTGTGAACTGGGAAAACAACGAAATAAGTCATTTATGAATAAATATTTATCGTGAACTGACATCATTCGGAGGACCATTGGGATCCTGGCAGCGTAAGACACTATTTCACCAAAGCTTCGTATTTCTCTGTAGTGTGCACCCATGACCTGATCAGGGATCTAAAATAGTACCTTCAGGATTTCTGTCGGGGCCATGGGTGCGCACTTCGGAGGGATCCCAAGCTTCGGCGAAATTGCTGTACTGTGTTGTCCGATTTCCAGTGTTTCTCTAACTAGTGTCAATTTACAAAATCATTAACCTGATATCAATACATATATCCACACACAGCCTTCAAATAGAACCACTCTAGTGCTGATTAACGACTCGCTTATAGATGAGGTTATTGAAGTACCAGTAAGAAGTCATGACTTATAGGAAAAACCAAGTTGGACGTCAGAACAGTTACTCATAGACGGTTGTAGATGGAGGCCGCGCTATATCACGAAATCAAGAACAAGATATTCAGAGAAGAGACTCTTTTCAACGAATTTATTTTCAAGCTGTACAATCGTATATATATATGACATTTGAAAAATTATATCCGTGAGGAAAACTAAACACTATATGATGATGATAATAATAACAGAGCGGATGATGACATAGGCAACTTGTTTAATGCTATTACATAATACTTAATTGATTTACCATTCTCAACAATTTTTTCACCCCCTTTGAGTTATATACTTTCTATGAACCATTCCATATATTACATAATCTGTTTGTTATCATTCGCACTTCAATTGTTATTATAACCACAGATGCCTATGTTATCATCCGCTCTATTATTATCGTCATTATCATATAGTGTTTAGTTTTCCTCACGGGATATAACTTTTCTTTCAAATATCATATATATGATTGTACAGCTTGAACATAGATTCGTTGAAAAGAGTCCCTTCTCTGAATATCTTGTTCCTGATATTACAATGGGAATTATTAAATTATATCATGAAATGACAGAAGTAGGATATGTAGGCCATCATTTTCCAACCCAGTGGGTTAGTGGTAACATGTTATGTACAAAACCTAAGAAATCTCTATTCAATCCTTGGCAGGAACATCGGCGCACAGTGCTCCATGTTTCCAATGGCTCTTCAATTGATTTTAACTGGAAATTGATAAATAAATCTGCATAAAACCTTTAAAATGAAATATTTAAGTAGTGTTTTCGAACTTTGAAGTATATGGGTAAGAGACATTCTTATCAAAATGACTATCACAAAGTCCTTTCTAAAAAATATCCACTGAACATACAAATGTTGTCAACCATATGCACCGAATGTCAACATATTCAATTTTTTTAATATTCTGCTGAATGATATTTCAAGCTAGTAAACGTTAAGAAGTATCATTCTGATGACAGATTTACTTTGTTAAAACATATAAAATACCCACTCAGGTGCTGGTAAGAAAATAGTTGATCAAAAAATATCTGTTCAATAAAGTTTTCATCATAATGCAACAATAAAAATATTAGTTTGATAACGGTGAAGAAATATTTCATAAAGGTCGTATAATAATTTTCTCTAATAACAAACTTACCTAGAACTGGTAATTGGAAAACAAACTAGTGAGTGAACAACTAGTTTAAAGTTTACTTAACTACTAAGGCAGAGGAAGTGTACGAAATGGGAGACAACGTATATTCCTAAGATTAGAATTTTGTCACAGGAATCCGGAAAAATAGAATTCGTAATATATTTCGCTTACTAATTACTTTGAAACTTGGTAAAACAAATTCAAAGCTATATGTACAGTTAAAAAAGCGAGTATACAACTAATTATCTTTTAAAATGAGTTTGGACTTTTACGTTATACTAAGTCAGCTGATGACCTGAAGCACTCACCAACCTGAATGGTATCAAAAACATGGCAACATGCTTGCTCTGAATGGAACATTGAAACCATATAGTAAAATATCATCTGATCTGTAATTTCATTTTAATCCTTTTGTTATAATTATTTCACAGTGAAACAGTATCACCTGTTGGATAAAATTTCGGACATAATTTATTGTCCATATCCATAACAGGAAACTCCACAATTTTGAGATAGAATTTATATAGTCATAATTCTCTTTCTTTCGTTGTGATGACAAGGGTCGTATAAATTTTCACATATCTGGGACAAAAAATCATTTCTATTACTGCATGTATTTAGTGTTGATTGGAGAAACAAAGAATCGATTATCAATCACTCCCTCCACCCAAGTGAGTAGGTTTTTAATACTATTGCTCTACCCCACCCCGTTGTGTGATTGTAACATTATGTGTAGAGATAAGGTCGGGCTTTTCTTTGATTTTTTATCTTATTAAGATCTACTAATCTTCATTTAGCTACGATTTCGTGCTTTATTATTCGAATCAACCCTGGTCGACTGCTTTGACTAATGTATTTGACTTCGCAATCATTTCAAGGGTTTAGTAAACCAGATTATTTCCCAGTTTGGTTCATTGGAATCCTTTAATCTACAAGCTTCTTTCGAATGGATTTTGTTGGTTCAAATGGCGCTCTAATCAAAGGTTTATTGGAACATCTTCGTAACGCTTCCATGGTGCCTTCTTTACATGGTAACATAGTAGGGCTTTGAATTTTCTCTCCTACTTGTCACCATTATTATTACCATCATAGCTATTCATTGTATAGGATGTATTTTTACTTGTGTAATCCCGGCGTAGTATATTACACATGTAAAAATGCATCCTATACAATGAATCATACTTACTCGGTGCCCAGGTCTTTTCAAACCATCCAGTCCCTTGTTGGTCAGAATACCTTCAAACATTATAACTATTATTAGTAGAATTATTATTGACAGCACCTGCGTTACTACTTCTAATGCTCATATTTTTCTGCTCATTTTTTGTTTAGAAATTTAGGTGAGCAATTATTATGGAGACCGAGGCTATTCTTGAAGTGTCTAATTTTTTGTGGTGGATTTTCTGTCCAACAAGTAAGCCTTTTTGCTTTATTTCTGAGGCATTTTATTAGCCTAACTTGAAATGAAACGGCGTGCGATGATTCGAAGTCTGATTTGTGATGAAATCAGAAATTATATTAGTAAAACATATTTGATCGAAATAAGTGAAAATATTCGTTGAAAAATCATATAATTGCCTATTGTTTGGCCAATCCATACTCAAAATTAGGGATGGTAGGCAAATAAACCTGCGTTGTGATCTCTAGAATGTTCTATGCCTGCTAACAAACCGTCGATTAAGTTTACTGTTTATTCGTGACGGTGTCTAGTAGTAGGACCTAAACACAGTGATATAGAATGAGAAAGAAATATGCTAGTATTTTTTCCGCTGGAATACGACTGAAAAAAAATAGCGAAATACCTTTTTTTCCCCGTGAAGTTTTAACGATATCAATACATGTGCAACAGCTACCGGAAGTGTCTGAATCTACTTCCGCTAAGAACAAGTTCATTTGATCTATTCACCTAGTCCGATATTTCATATATTTTTGTAAAATTGTTTCTTCAGTGTGAAAATCTACTGCACTGCATTCATCATAAAGCGTGAACAACATCCGGATTTTCAACGCTAATTCAATCAAGTATGTCATTACTTCTATTTGATAGTTCAGAAACTTGGCGCGTTACGCAAACCATTTCCAACAAACTACAGACATATATCAACAACTGATGCTTACTCTCCATACTAAAGATCAGATGGCCAGAATAATAAGAATAAGCAACAGAGAACTCTCGCTGGCTGGCAAGGAATCACCAACAATCTATCACCCAACAAATATGCAGAAGAGAGTGGAGGTGGATTGGATTGGATATACACTGAGAAGACCGTTTAGGGATATCACGCAACAGACCAGGGTCTTGAGTGGAACCCGTATGGGAAACGACGAGTTGGACATCGGTGCCGAGGGTGACATGGAGGAGGTGGTGTGAGGAGGAAATGAAAGCTTGCCGGCCGTCATGGAACCGGGCTGGAAAGAATGTAGAGAAGAGAGTGAAATGGTGATGTGCTACTGAATCCCTATCTTCCACTAGGGACCCAAAGGACAAATAAGAATATAATAATGGTTTTGACACTACGAACAGACACCCTATCAAGAAAAGGTTTTGTAATGAAGTTAGGCTGAGTATTTGATTGCTCTTGGTTTGCCTTATTTAAAGGATAAGAGCATTACATAGCTATCAGTTTCCTATTAATAGCTGCAGACATTCATCAGCCTAACACGACTTCCATCAGTAAGTATCGAAATACTGAAGTGTTTTTAATTTTATTAGCTACAATTACAATACTAGGGTATAATGTTTCATTAATAATTCAACTGATTTCAGCTATCTGGATTCAGAAGAATGTAGCTTAGTTTTATAATGTCTAGTTATCTAATTCTAAAGCTAGCACCACCAAAGATGACTTAAAATACCTTTCAAATAGAAGACAAATCAAGTAAGTTAGATTTCGCTCCAATTATTGGTAGCATTCGCAAGATTTTACGGTATTTTTACCAAGAATGGGTATCAGTATGAAGAATATCTGCCAGACTTTACCTAGTTAGATGGTACTATTCTGCATATTTCACCTAAACCGCATCCTAGAGTTTTGATTATTTGTCATGATATTGGTTAACACTCCGCCAAGTTGCATCATTGCCTCAACTTTCCAGTCAGGTTTGCTTGTTTAAATCTGAATCAATCATAATAGAGCCTAGTAGTAACTGACTGTACCTGTGTTAAGATATAAATTGATGAATACATTGGTAATACTATCTGTAGATGATTGTGAACCAACTGTACGAAATCCTGCCGTACAACAGTTCCTTTAAATACAGCTATTAATCAAGCATAAGCCTGTCTACCTAGAAACCGAAACTCTCCGAGATAGTCTGATCACTAATGTTTTTATTTTAGCATTTTCCAACTGGACAAGTTATACTTTTCTTTGTTTCACAAAAATCGATTTATTTAGATATAGTTACACATCAGTGAATCAAAGCAGTTCATAACTAAGTACGTATAGCACTCCTTATCTCGTAGGTTTCGATGACGATTGTAAATTTTATGGACTAGTGCACCACTACCTGGATAAAGCATCATTCACAATATCTGAAAGTATGATTCAGCTTTATAACCTCATTAATCAATCATACCACAAAAGTGTGACATTTTTTTGACTAGGATTGAACATTGTACACTTCTTTAAGTTTATTAGACGAATAAATGAAAGTAAAACATTCAATTTCTAGAAAATCTCTTAACCCGCTACATAAACTGAATCACCGCATTCACATCACTATCTTATTAAATATTATTCATTTTTTAAATGTTGCCTTTACATTCAACTAACTGCATTAGTTATGTGGTTAGAAAAGTATTCTCAATCTTCACTTAAGCTTATCAATTCAACGTTTTCCTTAGAAATTATTTGACCCAATTTCAAGTATTTCAAAACAGTAGTAAATAAACTGGTTCCGTACCAAAATGCTGATGCAATATGTGTATACTACGAATTGTTTGAAATATTGTTTTCAAAATTAATTAGTACTTGAGAAAATAATAAAATACATTCTTTAATGTGACAGCGAAATAATCTCTGATCATATAAAATCAATATTTTATCATTTATGGTAACAATATGAACAAAAGATTATATTTAATCGCATTTTCAATAAACTGCTCTTAGTTAGACAATTGAACATTTTGAATATTGTCCCAGATATGAGCGCTAGTATATGGGTTGAGTTTTCTGGAAAACAAACTGTCAGTTTTATGCGATTTCAAAAGGATAAAAATGTCAGTAGATTGAGATGGCTTCACTTTATTTAATAAAAAATAGGGGTACTGATAAATCTAGTTCTGCCTGCGGTCACTAACTGAGTGGCAAATGAATATAAATTCAATAGCAGTTAACTTCCTAGTGCATATTTCACCATCTGTTATTGAGAGCACACAGGTTATATTCGTTGTTACATAACTTTATATTATCTCACCAAATAACAAAAGTATTCATCATATCCTCAAAATCCTTCGCTTGAACTGAGGTAGTAATCGAAGTTACCTAATAAGAAGATCATCTAATTCATTTCCCACACCATCTCCTCCATGTCACTCACGGCACCGATACCAGACTCGTCATTACACATCCAGGTTACACTCAACAGCCTGGCCTGACAAGTCATGTCCCCGAATGGTCTTCTCAGTGCATGCCCAATCAATCTCCACTTTCTTCCACTGCACATTTGTTGAGTGATGGGTTCTTGGTTAGTTCGTTGTCAACCAGTCAGACTTCTTTGTGGCTTATTCTTCCTGACCATCTGAGCCTGAGTAACGAGCCAGCGTTGGTGGCAGTTGTTGATGAATGTCTGTAGTTTGTTGGGAATGCCTTTCGTAACGCGACAAGTCTCTCAACCATACAGAAGCACTGACTTACTTGACGTTGGTGTTGAGAATCCGGATGTTGTTCACGCTTTATGCTGAGTGCAGAAGATGTTCACACTGGTTTCAGGTTAATGAACACCTGTCTCGCTTTTCCGATCCTGGCTGGCTGGTTTTGACGTCCTCGTCTGTGCCTGTGCCACCTGTAGTTGAAACAGTGCTGCCTAGATAGGTGAAAGAGTCAACTTCGTTCAATTTCTCCCACTGATGAGGATTGGAGCTATTATGATACATACTCAAGAATAAATCTGTGATTATTAGTTGTCTAAAATATAAATGTACCCGATTTCTGATAAAATCCTCCGCCTTAACTCTCCCCATGATTTAATTCTTTGTTTCCCATTTAGTGTACACTTCACTGTATATGAGAAGCGTGAACGTCTGTTTTTTTCTTATCATCAGTACACTTGATAGAGTTGAACAAGGATAAACCCTACTTATTCCAATAATTCTCACAGGGAATCAAAATTCTACGTCTATTCATACGTTTTTACGACATTATCACTAGATAGTCATGAGATAAAAATTACTCGCAAGGATGAACTTTTTGATAATTACGTAACCACCTTCTTTACCTTTCATTGCCATGTGAACAGGAATTTGCTTCCAGAAGGCAGGCAGGCTTCCACTAACAGGTGTCATTTCGCTTCTCTGATTTCCGGGAGGAATAATTCTGTTTTTATGTTTTATGATTTCGTTTGTTCTTTGAAGTTTGATTAGGGGTTGTATTTGTTTTCGTGAGTATGGTTGCTAGCCGTATGGCCAACCTTCCCTCATAGCCCGGGCTTAGGACTGGCAAGTGACTAGTGAACTAGTTAACCAGGTGAGGTTACTTCTTGTAGCTAGCGCGGATAAAGCCAAAGCAGACATTATTATAATAAGATATTTGCTTATTACTCTGCTTTCTTGATGTGCTATGTGTAGGTGGCTTATTTAGACAGCTTTATCTATGCTGCGTTAGAAATTTGAATAAATTTTTTAAGTAGCGTACTCCAGCTTCGATAATTTCTTTCACTCAACGTAAGCTGAAGGGTTACAACAAGGACTGAGCAGTGGGATGCCCAGGTTGAACTGTGATCCTGAAATATTGAAACTATTTATAAGGATAATACTACAGGCGCAAATATGAATAGGATACTTTAATAAACATCTTTCGGCAGTAGCATTTTCAGAGTACGAATTTATTCCGGTTTAGTGTGAGAATCAAAATTGCCAAATCATCAGCAATCGCTATTTGGAAAACCAATGGAATCAACCTGGAAACATTGCAGCTGAAATAAGAACTTTGTAAACATTCAGTTTTTACACATGATTCAAATCTTTTCACTTATTTTGACTGAGAGCATAGAATCGATGGTAATCGATCACAAAAAATCCAATGATCGAATGACACAAATGACTTGAAAGGTATCAGTTGTCTAGACGAATGCATTCAAAGTGTCAGCAGATCAAGTGCAGCTATCAGGTATATACCGGTCAGTCAGGTAGGCTGCTAGCTTAACCTTACAAAACTTCAAGCACTGACAACCTAGAGCGATAATAATATTTAAGACTAGTTTTTGGCTCAGGTGTTGAATACAGAAGAAATTCCTGTGATAAATTCTTACGGTTCAGTAATTTTCTCTTTTTTGTAAATGAAGGTTTTGTTACTCCGTTAAGTTATCTTTCCTTATTTTGTTATTCAAGTACACGGTCAATGGAAAAAGCTCTGTTCATCTGAATATCTCTAAGTTTTACCATTTTGACAGATTTTTCTTGATTACGATTGCTAAAAGAGCTATTCGTTCAGTCCATAGGTAGTTCATACGACTATTGTAATTCAAATTATACTGAATATTTATTTCCTGTTCACATGGCAATGAAAGGTAAAGAAGGTGGTTACGTAATTTATCAAAAAGTTCATCCTTGCGAGTAATTTTTATCTCATGACTATCTAGTGATAATGTCGTAAAACGTATGAATAGACGTAGAATTTTGATTCCCTGTGAGAATTATTGGAATAAGTAGGGTTTATCCTTGTTCAACTCTATCAAGTGTACTGATGATAAGAAAAAAACAGACGTTCACGCTTCTCATATACAGTGAAGTGTACACTAAATGGGAAACAAAGAATTAAATCATGGGGAGAGTTAAGGCGGAGGATTTTATCAGAAATCGGGTACATTTATATTTTAGACAACTAATAATCACAGATTTATTCTTGAGTATGTATCATAATAGCTCCAATCCTCATCAGTGGGAGAAATTGAATGAAGTTGACTCTTTCACCTATCTAGGCAGCACTGTTTCAACTACAGGTGGCACAGGCACAGACGAGGACGTCAAAACCAGCCAGCCAGGATCGGAAAAGCGAGACAGGTGTTCATTAACCTGAAACCAGTGTGAACATCTTCTGCACTCAGCATAAAGCGTGAACAACATCCGGATTCTCAACACCAACGTCAAGTAAGTCAGTGCTTCTGTATGGTTGAGAGACTTGTCGCGTTACGAAAGGCATTCCCAACAAACTACAGATATTCATCAACAACTGCCACCAACGCTGGCTCGTTACTGAATCTCAGATGGTCAGAAAGAATAAGCCACAAGAAGTCTGACTGGTTGACAACGAACTAACCAAGAACCCATCACTCAACAAATGTGCAGTGGAAGAAAGTGTAGATTGATTGGCATGCACTGAGAAGACCATTTGGGGACATCACTTGTCAGGCCAGGCTGTTGAGTGTAACCTGGATGTGTAATGACGAGTTTGGCGTCGGTGCCGTGAGTGACATGGAGGAGATGGTGTGAGGAATAAATGAGAGGTTGTTGGCTGTTGTGGAACCAGGTTGAAAAGACTGCATAGAGCAGAATGTAATGGAGACGTGCTGCTGAAGTTCTATGTTCCATTAGGAACCCGCGGGACAAATAACACTAATAATGACGTATCATAATGAAGAAGTCTCATTCAGCATGAATATTAGCGACGAATATGATATCTTGTAAGTGTATTGACTGAAGCGGCAATTGACCAAGCATCTAGCTTCTATTATTATGCTGTACTTCTTACTGTTTATTTATGAAATTTCGCAATAGGAGAGTCAAGTAATAATTGTCTCCCGTCACACTAATAAATACTTAGCTGACCGCAACATTATGAGTTGTATTTCTTTGCGTTTTGTATATTTACTACCAGGTATCTATAAAGGAAGTGATATCTCGTGCATATTCTCGAGTGTGTGGTATTCTAAATTTCCATCAGCTAGTTTCACTAATAAAATCAAAGTTTCAGTTTCTTAGTCATCAGACTGACATCATTAGGAGCACCACTGAAAACTTTAGAGCTCTAAACAGATGTTTCACCTTAGGATGAGACTACTCAGCAGCACCTACTCACGACCTAGCTAGGGATCAAGTCGAACTTGAGGAAGAATAGTGGCATTGGATGAAGATCTTGCTACATCGCGAAGTGACATAAGTAGAACAATGAGGCTTACTGGATTCTGATCCAGTGCCTCAACGGCAGCACGTGTATCACGTAGACTGAAAGTGCTGGGTTCGATCCATCGCAAGGAGTCTCATGCTACAGTCATACCTCTATCCAATTGTTGCAGGTCTTCAGTGGTTCTGTAACTAATTTCACTTCGCGTTCCTTACTAATTTGAAATCAGAAAATCCCCACAAACCTCCGAAATGAAAATTTAAGCTTTCCTCACTTTAATGCAATCAAATGGTAGTCTACTGTAAAATGTTTATTCCAGTTTATGCATTTATTGGGTCTTTGTTTGTGTTCAAACGTTTGACAGTGGAAAACGTTTTCAAATTCGAAACAAATAATGAAGTAAAAACGTGGTTATTTATAAAAATCTGAATTGGTTTCAAAACTTTCAGAATTAATTAAGTGAATTATATGTGTGAGAGGTAAATACTTAGGTTCATTTGCGGTAGACTGAATCCATAAAACTCAGCATCACTGGGCACAGCGCTCAACTGACCAATAAACGAAAAATAAAGCGTGGCAAGACCTCAGTCGCTGTCAATTCTACACCAGTTCTTTATAATGTGAATAAGTGATACATCAGCATCTGCTAGTTATCATCCCGCTACCTATCAAGGCCAATGTTAACGTTAAAATTTGTCCTCAAAAATGTGACATGTAAACAGTTGGTTAATCGCTCCTTATGCCTGTGGGAGCCTACTGAGTATTCTTAAGAGAAGACACTGCTAAGCAAGTAATGTGAAGGTATGTGTAGACAATTATATTTCACATAGTTATACAAGTTTTGGGGGATACTCTCACTTACCCCAGCCAAACTAAAACCTAATTAATCATTAGTATTTGCACCTTGGTCGGTTAAATGCTCGGTAAGCACCCAAATAGTAACTTAGATCACTTAGGTACGCTAATATCAGTTCACCGAAACAAGTGTCGTGGAAACCCTATCTAACTGGAATTCATAAAACTTTTTTATAGGCATTTATCTTTGTCCTTTCGTTACGTTGAAAACTAATTTGAGTAACGACAGTTAATAGATCCATACAGTGAAGAACAAGCTCGTGGAAACTTATAAAGCTACTGTTTGTCGTATAGAGCTAATGTAGAATAATTAGTAGAAAATGTTTAACGTTGGAATCTGAACTTTAAATAGTACAGTGTCACCCTATTATATATTAATGTCCAACAGTATTATGTATTCACACTCACGTAAACGGTTTAAATGGCAGAGCTTGTTGTCTTGTTCTCACTTATATCGTGTAAAAAAGCAAGTATAGTTTTTAAGAGGATTCATAATTTTGACTTGTTGGAATGGTCTCAGATTTTTGATTCAGAAAATCCTAAACGACCCTCTTCTTCATACAAATATTTTCTGTATTCTGAAGCAGCCTATGTAAAGATGAAATATGATCGAACACTGCATGCAGGATTTAATATACGATCAATTTTACTATATAATAAGGTACCACAATTTGAAAATCAAAAATGGTTTGCTTATAGACATTCCTTTATCGAAAGTATATTTTGCAGTGAACTGTAGATATGCTTATTCTCGAAGACTGTTTTTCTGTACGGGTTCTCATCAGTCTAATCGTAAAAACACAGGAAGTTCTGAGTTGTTTTCTGTTTCGTTATTCTATATCAATGAAAACCTAACAATTATATTTCTTTTGCGAAAAGCTACTTAGGTTTACCACCTATTTATAAATATTCTTCATGAACAGATCCTGTTGCAAGGGCGGCTTAACTTAAATCTCTTTGGATTGAACTCAGATATTAAAACTACCTTATGTAAATATTTTTATATTGCTGAATTGAATCTAAAATAATTAGTAGTCTGTTTAGAAATCATGGCTTTATTGTTTCCAATATTTTCATTTAAGATAAGTAAACACCTAGCTCTGGATTTTCTTCATCATTTAGTTTACATTAACTTTTATGGATTATTATCTAAAAATTTCCAGGTAAACTTATTCAGGCTTGTGCCTAAATGTGTATTCTAATTTAGGTTTTATCTATACAAAACTAATGTTGACATAAATCATGAATTGTAAGCAAACAATCTGTCCGCAGTTACATACTTTTCAGTAGTTTGCTTCTCTTTTGTTAATTTAACGCCTATGAGTAAACAACTTGTACAAAAGCAAAGGATTTTGATTTGTTTCCTCAGGAAGTTGGATAGAATAATTATAATTATCATAGTAAAAACCAACAATAATGAGTCATGGAGTTGGAAATTGTTTACTGTCAAGACTATTGTGATAAAATAAGCTTACAATATAAGAAAACAATTCAAGTAAAAGAAATGAAATCTTCACAAAAATCCTTTAGCATAAATCTATATATTTGCTTTGGCTTTGTGAATGAAATCTAAAAGCAATTCGTATTTGCTTCAAGGTCAACCGAATATCTAATTTAAACACAGATAATTAAATGATCAAGTATGCAAAAAATTGTTCCATTAATTAGGTTTCTCGAAGTTTTCATCATAAAATATTCAGTGCTATCTTAACGTTAATATCAAGCACTTTGGTTAGAATCATTATTTGATAATATTTGTCAAGCTAATAAAATTTCCTATTGGACATATGATTTCATTCAAAGCCTACGCTTTTGTTCATGTAAGATTTGCTTCATATCTAGCTGTATGAATTCAAACACCTATGGGTAAAGAATGATGGTGTAAACATACAATACATGAATGTCTGTTCTGTGTGATGATCCGGAATAAGTATATCAGGTTTACAAGAAGCTATAAACATCCTTTAGTTGAAATTTCACGAGCAATGTCCTAGACACAGCTTCAGTTTTTACAGTCTATTGGTTAAGACAAATAGTCAGCTTTAATTATTTGGCAGAACACGTGTTCACTCGATTAAATTCTGTTTCCATAATAAATTAATGGATGATGCATACCGTATTTGCTGTCTTCACAGACTGTCACGTCACACTGAGTTTGCAATGTGTGATATTTTAACATATAATACATAAGGATTAATCGTCATACATGCTGAGTTTCAGTTGACCTTGGTTGTGACAATAATTGGTTATAGTTTCTTATTATAACAAGTATTTACTGTCTAATGATTTCATTAACTTATATAAACAATTTTCGTGAACAGAATTAATGTCAGTCCCAATCAATTTAACTAAAAACCAGCTCCGATTACAATTCCATTCCATAATAATTTTGTCTGTTACATTTAGTAATAAGGTTAATTCTTCAGAATAATTAGAGATGAAAACGGAAAGGTTGGAATAGTCTCTAAAACTGGGCAGATTTCAGCTTGACTGAAAGTTATACGAAATAAGTCATTCAAGAAATTATTCAAGCACGCAATTTATGCCTAAATTAATAGGATTTCAACTATGTAACCTAATTGGAGAAAATTGATGACTTTATCTCAACTTGATCAATAGCATTATCATTTCAAGGGTTTAGAAGTACAGTATTTAAACTGTCGACAGGAACCCTTTATTATTCACCTTCAATTATATGTATGAGCTTTCGTAAAGAAACCTAAGTAGGTACATTGGAAAAACGGAAAATCTATCTACTTTGCATATTTAGAAGAGCTGACACGTAACAGCGAGTGCCACTCTGGAAAATGCGCTCACTTGGCATCCAGCTGACATAGAACACTAAGTAGATGTCATAAGATCAGTCAATATACACAGATCAGAAAGCCTGATCCCTCTGTAGACATCTGACGCTATGTTGACCAACACTTTGATTTATGTGATGAGAACAGCTCAGTCAACTTCTATCTACCATGGTAAACACTACTTCACGGTTGTTTAGTTACATTATTTTCCACTACATTTGGATGTTCATTCTTTTTACGTAATTTTTACAATCTTTCATGTAACCAAATTTGCTCGAATAGATTGGTTTTAACTAACTGAACCTAGCTTACAGTGCTTTTGGTGGCACTGCTTATTCACTCAGTTTACTAGAGACTTAAATATGCAGTCTGTATCTTAAATCTCTTGATATTCTGGTTGCTAACCCTGCTATGAACGCATAAAGCCTAAGCACAAAAAAAGTGTGGTTAACTTCCAGAGTCAGTCTCATGTCTAATTTTAGACTTTCTAACAAGATTATGAAGCAAGTGAGAAAAATTCCTTTAATTCAGCCATCATAACCATCTACATTAACTTTATCTACCTAAAAAGACTACGTTCGTTTGTGGCAAGCATAATCATTTGTCAGAAAAACCAGCCAAGCAGTAGGTTGCATTATTTTATCTCTAAACTATTTCAGTTAATTATTTTTATCATTAATAAGTATTACTACGGCGGACCAAGCACTGACTACTGATTGTTTTAAATCTCGTTTTTGACTATTTCATCAGTGTCATATTGAATGTTATCAACAACATGTATTTCAAGCCTGCGGTTGTTGATATCGTTAACGTCCAACAAATGTTTTGGTATCCATTCAACGACTGTCCCAAACAAAAAATGTTAGTAGTTGGGACGGAGAACAAGTCAGAATAGCCATGGAGCTTATCTATCAGCATAGGTTTACTTCACAACATTCATAAAAGATGAAAATTGTCGCTTAATATCCTTTACAAATAGTGACAGGTGTACAACGTTTCAGGAGTAGTATGATTTGAAAATACTCAGCTGCACATTATTCTGTTCAGAAGGCTTACAACTAACTTCTCATGTTGTAAATAACTCGTAAATGAGAATAGTTACTTACGATCAAAAATATCGTCATTATTCCTCAGTGACTATTGTGTTATGATTATTCACCTCTTATCGCATTCCAAATGAAAGATTTTCGTACTAACTAGAAGACTAAATTCCTTAATCGTCTATTCTGAATAAGTTAGTCATGTACATAAATGTTAGACCCATTAGGCCAAAGTATACGTTTACTTGGTTGTGGCTAGCTGGTCACATTTGAGACTCGTCATCTGGATGTATCTACACCCCAGTGAGTAATGCTGTTCCTACTGAGACTCGAGTTTCGTACCCATTGCTTCAAACGTCACAGCGTTATTCACTAGGCCAATGGCGTCTGACAGCCACCTCTTGTACAACGAGTATTAGTTTTAACGTTTTGTTGATGTACTTGTAGTTCTCCGTTATTTTGCCGGATTGAATTGTTTGACCTCTGTTGGTATATAGGCTCCTATGCGGATGCGTCGATACTGCCTGAATATTTATCAAGGTATTTTACGAGAATTACAATTACACCAACAAAACGTATTGGCTTATACCCGTTGTACGAGAGATGCCTGTCGTACCCCAGTGAATAAAGCTGTGGCGTTTGAAGCGATAGGTACGAGACTCGAGTCTCAGTGGGAACAGCATTACTCACTGGGGTGTAGATACATCCAGATGACGAGTCTCAAATCGGACGGAACACTCGTCCTGGATTCTTCTGTTAGCCCCAACCAAGTAAATTGCCGTAGTAAATATTCAATCAATATTGAGGCATCTGCACAGGAGCCATATGCCAACGGAGATCGAACAGTTCCATCCAGTAAAACACCGAAGAATTACAAGTACATCAACAAAAACGTTATAACGAAGTATACGGCTCTTAAAAATCCATTGTGTGAACTTGTCTGTCACTACACTTATATATAGCTTGATTTCAGTTGCTACTTCAACTTGGGAGATGGAAGCTCTGAAAAGTGGTTTTGTTTTGCCACCTATAACACTTTCAGTTCACATCACTCGATGCCTGTGAGTATGAATATCACTTCAGTGTGCAGTACTAAAGAACCCCTAAGGAGAACAGTTTTCATTGTGACTTCATAACTACTATAAGTCTTCAAAAATAACCAAAAGTTATAATCCACTAACTACTGAAATTTAGTTTTCACTGCACTTTTCCGGTTATTACAACATGGATCACCTAGTTGATTCTAGCGTCTTTTTATTTTACTACCAAGAGTTTGATTCTCTGGGCGGAAGCAAAATATTTTATGGTGACATTTAGCATTATTTAGCCTTGTTTTCCAGATATATGTCATCAACACGCCAAGAACTTAGGTTTCAGCAATAATCTCAACCGATTAATACGAACACAATATTAGTCTGTTGGGTTATGAGACTTAATCCGCGTGAGCCTACAAATACAGATGAACAGCAACTCATACCTTTCTCCCCATGTAAAGTATTTATAAATCATAATGGTTTGCCTTAACTTTCAGATATTTATGACAGCTAAAGCATTTAAAAGAAGGATCACTTTTAATGTTATCAAAAACATTGTTTTATCTCTTCTACGTCTGATTCAATACTGAAACCTTCACTGATTTTGAAGACTAATGACCATTTTTACAAAGATATAAAGCGTTAACTAACCTGAAATCTTGTAGTTAATCACTGATCATTTGCTCACTATTCTTATAACATAACAAACTACCCTTGTTTATACATCGCCTAATGTTGCTAAATGTTTGTCAGTCAGAGGTAATCGGCAGTTAGCCATGTCCGACCTACGTTTCGTTATCTTTGGTACTGGCAAGCAAGGTGTATCCGCATCCTTGAAGAAACTGGTGTTCCCTGTGAGATTCGAACCAGCTCCACCCAGTTTCACAACCAGTGATATTACCTCTGAGCTATTTTGGCCATAATTAACCTTCAATGACCAATCAATGCATCCAATTCAGTCCTAATAGTGGTCAATCTTGGCTTGAATAGCTTAGTGGTAACATTTCTGACTGAAACACTGGGTGATGCGATTTCAAATATCGCAGAGAACAACCGTTCCTTCGAGATTCCATATACATCTTAGGGACGAATACCAAGAAGCACGAAATCTCGATCAACAGCTTCCTGTCGATTGTCTCCAACCAAAAATATTTTTCAATATGAACTGAAATGGTGAGTCTCGTAGCTTCATGTTCGTATTTCAAAATGATTGATAGAATTTCGTCAGTACTAAGGAGTAAGGAACATATAATTTATTGCTTTCCGAAGACCAATCAAAATATCACCTAATATTACTGTAACTAGAATTGTCAGGTCTGCAGGTGATAACTTTCTTACCATAAACACTGCGATTCTCACAATCGTAAGTCGATGATCAAACTCAGTTTATCGATTTGTGCTATAGTAGAGTGGAAATCTTGAAGAAGTTAAACAGTCATCGACACTGTTTACTTTCATTAGGGACTTCGTAAAGAGTATGACACTGTTTAATGATAAGGACTAAGAAGTGACTTCAAAAAGGTTTATAATCGATTTTTGCCTTGTGTCAAATGACTGACTTAGAGTATACTATTTGGTTTCCAATATGGTTTAGCTTAGTTAACTACTACAGAGAACAAGTGAAATACGAGGAATGAATTAGCCGAAATGCATTTAGATTTATTCATGATATCAGTAGGGTTTTGAAGATTTATTTGTCTGTTCTTAAGAAAAGCTTGTTATTAACAGAAATGCCTCAGCAATCCTTTCGTAAGTGGGTTATAAAGTTGAGATGAATAATGTGAAACTTATTAATTCATGCTTACTATCTTTTTAAAGTCGATCGAGTACTGTGACTGCCACAAGTATCTTATGCAATAAATACTATATATGTTGTAAAATTGGAATAGTTAGTTACCGGTGTTGGAAGAGTCGGTGAATGATGTCACTCTCTTAGGCTCTCTGAATAAATGTTTGGTGTGAAGGAACTACATGTCAGAAGCCGAAGTAGTGCTTTTCATTAGTTGAAGTCTGTCAATCAAGTTTGCGACCTAGTTATAAAGCGAATTAATACAGCATTGCGATGAACTGTATTCTGGTGTTAGTTACTGAAGTCTAATCAATGAGAGGTGTTAATGTAATTTTTGTGCTTTTCAGTAGTTGTTAGCGAAAGGGGGGGGGGGTTCTACAACCACGAAGAAATTGGTATTGCTTCGATACACAGTACTGAATTCACAAACTTCACCACTAAGCTATTTAGGCCACGACTGATCCTCTATGGAACTGGTTTGCATACACAAACTAACTACCAGTGAGTCCCGATAACGAAACCAAGGTTCAAAGTTTCCTACCAACTGATTTTCAACAACCCTCAACAAAAAGTCTGATGAAAATGAATTCGCTTAGATAATAACTTGGTTTGTTATGTTGTATTAACTAAAAGTACATTTTCTCATTCTCGTGACACTTGCTGAACACCGAATACTTAGCATGTCACATCATTTAAACTTCTGTATAAATCCTCAAAATTACGGATAAACCAGTTTCTTTAGTTGAAATTTGAAGCCCTTCAGTGTCAAATTCGAAGTTAAAAAAGGTTCAAATTATGGTCTTAACTGTTGCATGTTTATTTATAGAATACCCTGTATTGCATAATATACATATTTTAAAGATGAATAAATCGTGTTTATCATACAGATGCACTATAAATATGAAAAGCAATTTGTAAGTAGGCTTCGAACATATACAGGAATATATAACGGTAGTATACATTTGGCAATAATATTGAACATGTTGAAGCCCTATTTATTTATGCAGTCACCCATTAAATTTCAGTCTGTTTTGCTTATCTCATGCATCTGCTTAGCTTTTGAAGTCTACTGTAAGACAATATTTTTCTAGGTACATTCAAAGAAACATCTTTGAAGTTTCAGGTTGGTATATCCATTAGTTTTCTTAATATTAGACGAAGAACTCTGTGATACCACAAGTTGGTAGTAGAATCCACCTTTGACAAAGTATTTCTACGCAAACTGATAGAAAGAAATATGCCATTGTTTAGGCATTAACTGTTTCTTTGATGAATAAAATACTGATACTAGGTGATTATTGAAAGTGAAATGTAAATTTGAACCGCAGCCAAATTCGAACCAGCGACCACCAGGTAGTCCCACATAGATTTAGGTTAGGGTGAGAAGTTCTGACTAGGCATCCAGTGTGAGCACGATCAAGCAATAGTAACGCATCACGAATTCACAAGATATTCGAGGAAAACCCTTAGTGATTGAAATGAAATAAAAATCTGGTCTGCAGTCGGACCTCATAGCTCAATTGGTAGAACATCAGACCAGGAACCCAAAGGTCGCTGGTTCGAACCCCGCCCTGTTCCAACTTTTCTAGACACCCTCAATCATTGCCTAGTATTATTACTAGTCTTCCAAGTCACGAATTTCTCAGACTTTTCAAATGGTTCCACAACAGCCCACTACCTCTCATTTATTCCTCGCACGATCTCCTCCATGTCACTCACGGCACCGACACCAACTCGTCATTACACATCCAGGTTCCACTCAACAGCCTGGCCTGACACGTCATGTCCCCGAATGGTCTTCTCAGTGCATGCCCAATCAATCTCCACTTTCTTCCACTGCATATTTGTTGAGTGATGGGTTCTTGGTTGGTTCGTTGTCAACCAGCCAGACTTCCTTGTGGCTTATTCTTCCTGACCATCTGAGCCTGAGTAACGAGCCAGCGTTGGTGGCAGTTGTTGATGAATGTCTGTAGTTTGTTGGGAATGCCTTTCGTAACGCGACAAGTCTCTCAACCATACAGAAGCACTGACTTACTTGACGTTGGTGTTGAGAATCCGGATGTTGTTCACGCTTTATGCTGAGTGCAGAAGATGTTCACACTGGTTTCAGGTTAATGAACACCTGTCTCGCTTTTCCGATCCTGGCTGGCTGGTTTTGACGTCCTCGTCTGTGCCTGTGCCACCTGTAGTTGAAACAGTGCTGCCTAGATAGGTGAAAGAGTCAACTTCGTTCAATTTCTCCCACTGATGAAGATTGGAGCTTGTTGTTGTTGATGATGGTTGTGTTGGTTGAGTAACTTCATCACCTCTGTCTTCCATACGCTCACTTGAAGTCCTGTCTTCGCTGTCATGCCTCTTCTGCCAACTTGTTAATTTTGCCTGTAGGTCTTCGAGTTTGTGTGACATTGAACACAAGTCATCATTGGGGAAATTCAAACCTTCTGGGATCTGTTCCTTGGTCCAGCAAATCCCCCTCCTCTCGCTTCTCACAGTTGCCTGCTGCATGATCCAGTCCACCACAATCAGGAAGATCATCGGTGATAGTAGGCGGCAGCATTGTCTTACTCCTTCCTATCTTCACTTCACAAGCGTCATTGAGCTTTCCATGATCAATCAGTCGTCATGTGGTGTCTTCACGTAGTTGTTGAATGAGACTGATTAGGGTTTGTGGCATTCCGTAGTATTGAAGCAGTTTCCAAATTACATCTCGGTCGACGCTGTCAAAGGCCTTCTCAAAGTCGATAAAGTTGAGGTGTAGAGGTGTAGAGTTGACTGCCATTCTATACTCTGTTCTATGATGATGCGTGTTGTGGCGTTGCAATTTGTTCCACACATGATTTGTACTTGCTGAATCCGGCCAGCCATCCAGCCTGTTCCCGTCGTAATTTTGAATCCAGTGCATTGTTTACTCTCTCCAGGATGATGCTGCATGATAGTTTGCTTGCTCTGGGTGGACAGGAGAGTGATTCCTCTCAAGTTCTTGCAAACACTGATGTCTCCGTTCTTCGGCAGTTTGACAAGGTAACCCTTCTTCCAATCAATGGCCAGGTACCTTCCCTTCCTTCCACACCTCCTGCAATAGTGATATGTGCACATCCGTTGTTGTCTCTGCTTTTATTTTCAGTGCTTCTGGCGGGATCCCATCTCGTCCTGCTGCTTTCTCACATTCCAGTAGCCTTATTGCGCTCAGGACTTTGACTTTCGTTGGAGGGCTTGTGTTCATTTGTAATTCTGTGGCTGGGCTGTAGGTGGTATTTGTGGACGAAGTGCAGGTGGTGGTCGATTCAAGAGCAATTTGAAGTGGTCAGCCCATCGTTTCCTTTGTTTCTCTTCTTTGGTAATTATATTTCTCTCATCATCTTTCATTGGTTTCATCTGTCTTGATCTTTTTCCTCTCAGATAGCAAACTGGTTATTTGATACAATGTTATCAGGTCTCTGTCTCTCCTACCTGCAGCCTCTTCTGCTTCACTTTCCAATGTGTCATACCAGTGTCTTTTGTCTTTGTGGGCACTCTTCTTCACTTCTTTGTCCAGTGTAGTGTTTTGTACGTTGCACTCAGTTCCTTTTCTCCTTGTGCATCCTTGCACTGCGCTGCACTTCACTGGTTCATCTTCTGCTTCACCATCCTCATCTCCCTCCTCTATCAGCTTCCATGTATCCATTGAGATCCATTTCTTACGTTCTTTCTTTTTCCTCCGTAATACGGCTGTGCAGGTTTCCTTCCATATGGCTTTCGAGGAGTTTCAGTGGTCTTCCACACAGGTTTCTTCAGCAATCTTCCTCGATATCTCCCATTTTTTCTTGATGGTTGGCTGACGTGAAGATTTCATTTGTAGTTTTGTCCTTCGGTTTCTGTTCTGTATGTTCAACCTGAACTGTGGTCAATCATCACCAACATCCTTGGAGGCTCTCAACTTGATTTGGAAGCTTCCTTGCACTAGATACTAGTCTGGTGTCAACCTACATCTGCTCCTCTTATTCACCTCCTGTCAAGTAGGCTCACTGCCTCTCCACTTTCTCCATATTGACATGCAGTCCATCTGATTTAGTGTAGTGTGTCTGGTGTCTGGTGAATGGTGAAATCCATGTCGCTCGCTTTGTGGATATCCTTGTGCTTGAACTCACTGCCTGACTCCAATCACCAAATAGCTGAATGCACACAATTCTGCAAACAATTCTCCATTCTCGTTCATCACCTCACCGAGTGCTTCTCCACCCATGATAAATGAGTACTCTTCGTGTGTTGTCCACTCCGAGTTTGGCATTCATGTCACCCCACCCATTACAATGCATTTTGATGTCGCCAACTGGTGTGATGTCTAGTTGAGTGTTGATTGTAGTTGTCTGTGGAATTCCTCCTTCTCCTCTTCATATGCATTATTTGTAGGTGCATAGCGTAGCGTAGCATTTTATGATTGTGACCTTCCTTCCTTCCTTCCTTCCTTCCCTTTTCAGTTGAATCCATCTTGCTGTCATGATGCTGATTGTGTAGGAGGAGATTAGTTCCCACTGTATGAGAGAGAGCCTTCGATGCTGTTGAAGGGGACATCATGATGGCCACTCGAAAACTCAGCGTGGTCGTGGTTGTCGTCGTGTGTGTGATGATATGGGAGTAGAATATTGATTGTGTAGTTGACAGTTTGGAGAGTCCACTCCCATTCCATGTGCTTTCTCAGCTTCCCAGCACTTCACTGTTATACCTTCTCATCTCGGTTGCAATTTGGGCAGCCTTGCCAGCCAGCTTCAAACATGGTGTGGACATTGCATGTTCCCACCTTTACTTTCACTTACATTGAGGGCGAGAATACACATGGGCCAACTTGCTTCCAGAAGTCAGACAGGCTTTCACCAACCGGTGTCATTTCGCTTCTTGGATTGCTGGTAGGAATAATTCTGTTTTTATGTTTTATGATTTCGTTTGTTCTTTGAAGTTTGATTAGGGTTTGTATTTGTTTTCGTGGGTATGGTTGCTATCCGTATGCCCAACGTTCCCTCATAGCCCGGGCTTAGGACTGGCAAGTGACTAGTGAACTAGTTAACCAGGTAGGTGAAACAGGATTGTCAATTTGCAAATTTGCAAACTGCAAGCTCTGAACTGCTGTACAGCTTGCATTCTGTCTTCAATGTTGACCTGCTTAGTCACTATACTACCAAAAACTTTCCGGCCAATATATTTCATCAAGTTCTCTCCTTTCAGTTTGTTATAATCTTTTAAATGTTTTTAAACATTGCCTATACTTTCACTTATTTTTTAAACTTCACTTCTCCTAGTTAACAACAGAACAAAGGTAAATCTCTGCGTCGGTAAGAATCGGACTTACAAATATGCAAAAATAGACCACATTACTGTTCCTAGGATATCCATGTTGAATTGGAGATTTTTGTACTGGTTGAATAAACTGCCACCACTATAATTACGCTCAATTTTCTGATCATTCCTCAGTCTCGACCAGACGCTTAAACAATACCAGCTCCCTGTTTCCCATTATTGCCTTCAATAATGTTTATCATTATCATTTTTTAGATGCAGTAGTCATGTCTTTTACGAATATTGTTCAGAGAGGGAATTTGTTGAAATAATACATGCTGCGAACTCCAAACTGTATTACACGTGTTGTTTGGGATAAAGTAATTATTATTATTCTCATAGCTGAGTCATTTTTAATTCCTCACGTGTGCTGCCTTTCGATGTTTATATCACTCTGAACTAGCTGGCAAAATCTGCGGATCAGTCTAGTTGGTTTCCAACTACTCCAGTTGTCTAGTAGTACATTTTGCTTGTTCATGACACTATGTCAGAGATCACACCTTGTGATCTTGTCTGGTTGGTTTCAAACGATTATCCTGCTGTCAACAAATATGAACAGTTGAGAAACTACTTAGCTTTGAGAAATGTCAACGCGGACCATACAGTTTGTAAATCATTGGCAAAATGATCATCTTGTACAGATATCTGGAAAATATTAAAACCATTAAAATAAAAGCATGAATAACTATTAGATTATATAATGGAAGTTTGAAAATTGTGTGATTACTTCGTATGAATATGCGGCGAAAATTCTGCTCAAAACGTCATCTAGGAAATAATACTACCTCATTGCATGTTATCTCGTCAAATGAACAATGTAAGCAGTTTATCACAGTGACTAAGTCTTACTCTTACATTAATACTTTCTTATGATTATGCATTGGTAGGATACATTTCTCTTGCAGCTGATCATATATAGCTGCATAGAAAAATGCATTGCTGGAAACAACTCACATCACCTTTTTACAGTTCTTATCTTCTTTCAGAATACGGAATGTTAAAATTCATGTTTTAAGAATAAGATGACAACCTTAGATACCTGAGATTCAGTAATGTGAATTCCCAATCAGACAACACAAGAGCAGTAGGAAATATGAATTTCATAATTCTGAAAAGGGGATTATCTAGCAATATAAACCTAGGAAATGATGATTATTTACAGTTTAGTGTGTGGATTGAGTTTTGAGTTTTTTCCTGAGCATAGACAGTGACTGAGTTTAAACAATCCTGATTCTTCGACTAATAATATAGGAACACACTTTCTGATATAAATGTTTTGTCTTCTGTATTCAACCCAAAGCTTAGTAGTGTAGATATGAAGCTCAACTGACATATTTGAATATTTAACCAAAATCTACCAACTTCCACAGAAGTTGGAAGTGAAACTGTTTTGACTTACAGAATGCTATGAATCGAGCAATACGGCCATTTATCAACCAGTATTCAAGCACCGGACATAGGAACTGTTGGCTTAGAACAATTTCTCGCAATATATCATTATAATTGACAGTTATTATTTGTTTAAAAGTTATGAGTTGTTTTGTTCTGCACCACTTTTCTTGAACTTAAAGTTTTGTTATTGTTCGGTGTTATCGTGTTTCACATCACTCGAGATCTGTTTAATTTACAAATCTTTAGTCTCTGTCAGATAACGCAATCACCAGATAAGTGTTTTTAGATAAACAGTTTTATGGTAGACCTAAATGAGTCATCTACAAAGTAATTTTGCAACTTGGTTTTGTCAACATTAACAATTGTAATCACAGTAGCACAATCTCCACTTTTGACAAGAATCTCAGACAGCTTCACTCTTTCTGTATTCTTTCCAAAAACGACGTTGTAGATCCTGTTGTAGTGTTTAAACTGAATTTCCAGTTGTGTGACGATGTAAGCTTGTGCAGGAATTCAGCATCGATAACTGATAGTCACTAAGGTTCACTTTACAAATCAACTCTAGATTGATATTTGCATTACCAGCTTGCCATACTTTGTCTGAGTATTTAATTATTAAATTAAGCGGATTTCACCTTCTTTATCTCTTGGAATATTAAGGATTTCTTACCTAATAAATTTAAGGGATATAATGTTTTCTTTTCTGCTTTTAATATGTAAAGACACCCAAAACTGTTGGTTATGGTTAGTAAATATGTAAAACACGATATCTTGAATAAATCAGTGGTAGAAATTCGAAAATTCTTATCTACAAATAATTCCTTGATCCACTTAGTGCTTTCTTCAACGTACAAAAAATTAGACTTTCAAACCCAACTAGAAGTCAGTGAAAATAAATAATTATTTGAGAGATATTTTACCCTTATTCAGGAATTGTCAACATTACTGATCATGACAAGTCTCACAGAATACTGTTCCCTGCTTTACTCATTTCAGGCTCGAAACTGTGTGTGACTTTTCATCTGGGTCCGCTTGTTACATCATTATTCGTTGTAGTGCTTTCAAGGCTACTGTAATTTGCATATATTCTGTTCTGAATTTTCGGATAAGAATCATTTGCCAAATGTACACTTTAGCATTTTTTATTACTGGTTAGTTTACCTGGAGAAAATTTCTTTCATCATAGTTATTTTATGGCCTGTCTTAAATTTATTGGCTAATTTTACTGATATTTTGTATCCCTAAAACGATGAAGGGGAATTCAAGGAGTTTAAAGTGTATTTAACGAAACAGTGTCATTTCTTGCCTATTAACATTGGCAAACATCTTAATGATATAACAAGAAGTCAGTCTCATTTCCAGGTGAGAAGACTAGGTGTTATTGTTTGCATACTCGTCGCACAAGAAGTGGCTATCTTGGGTCGGTGGTCAAGTGGATAACACTCTGGCGTTTGGAGCCATCGGTTTCGAGTTCGAATCACGGTGAGAACAACACCACTCACTAAGAGGCAGGTACATCCAGCTGAGATGTGCTAAATAGGATGAAATGTGCGTCCTGGATTCCTTTCCCAGCTGCTATCCACCATTACCAGGGAAGACAAGGTGTTTAGGTAATAGGTAGCCTAGGTAGGAAGCCTGGCAAGTGGATGATTTCTTGAAGACACTTTTCAGAAATACTTCAGTGTCCCATATTTTCATTATGAACAACAGTGTATTATTGATTTTCATCTTCAGTAATGATTGATAGTGGCTAACAATGGAATTCAAGACGTGTGTTTCACCCTATTTGGGACTCGTTGACCGGATGTACCTTCCTTCCAGTGACTGATGTTGTTCCCACTGAGACTCACACCTGAGACCGATTCCTCCAAACACCAGCGCATTGTCCACTAAGCCACTGAGTCACGATAGCCATTTTTTGTGCTACGAGAATAGTGTCTTTTATGTTGTTGTTTTACGTTATTACTTCTTAGTAGTTCTTCCTGACTGCCTCGAGCACTGAATATTAGCCCATTTCTTAGCTGGGTTTTAGGGATCCAAATAACTAAACTAACTGTTTTTTAGCTTACATAAATGTTTAGGACAGTGGATGGTTTACTAAATAAGTAATATAGGTCATTTCTTTTTCTTTTCATCAGCACTCATGCACTTAAGAATTCACTTTATTGTTTCTTTCTTATCAGTTTTGTCTATTTGTCAATTTTTACAGCTGACCTAATTTATTTGCATTCTCCGCAAACTCAAATCATTTGCATTATTTATTTTAAATCTTTCATTTATTCGAAAGTCTACTTTTGACCTTGTGTCCTTTTATCGTCATCTTTTTATCAGTAGTAGGTCATCTGAAATTTTATCCGATTGGTCGGTGTAACTAGGTAAGATAATCAATGTTTCCTGTCTGCTTTAGTTAATGTTCAATGTTTCTATTCAACTAGCATGCTTATTTTGTATATGTTTGCTTAAACTGAAGTTGTTTTAACTGCGATAATAAGAGTTAATGAACGAAATAACACGGTTAAAAATCATTATCTTTTGTCTTAGTGTTTAGTGCTGATGTACAGGTTTCACTTTCCCAGATTGACGTACCAATACCCTAAGAAGTGTTTGTTTGCCATATGAAATAAACAGAACAATCATAATTTCAAATCCTTAAGCCCTGGTAGTCAGGTGACTCAATCATGATGGTCAGTTCTCGCCTATTCAGTGTTAATTTTATTAGATCTTGACATTTTCCATAGTTGAAATGCAGACATGAAATCATTTCTTTGAGGAGCTTGCATACCAGTGACATCCGGTGAATGAAGATCTATAAATCAGCTGCTAAAACATAAACTTACTGTGTTGTTTAATTTCACTTTATAGTCCCAAAAAAATAAGTGATGGTTATACATAAAATTAGATGGGATCAACAGAAGCATGGAAAAAGAAATGAACAGAAGTTCTGTATGGAATGAAGACGATGCAAGAAGGAGTATATTTCAGTAAACGAGTTGAAATTATTACGATTAGAGAAAGACTTGATGGGGCAGATTTTCTTTGCATACTTTGGTAATGTCTACTCTATACAGTAGGATTTATTCTTTCCTTGACATCACCTTAGTCTAAAAACAGCTAGGAGATATGTTGTTTTCAGGGTTTCTAGGCATTTGTAGTAACTTTAAAAATAATTTGGCGATCAGTGAAATATGTTGGGAAATAACGATATCTATGCATTGATGGTATCTGAGGCAGATAATTTAACGGAGTTAGAACATCTCAAATACGATAAATTTGTTTGATAACTAAACGGGATAACTGTGGTGTATGTTGGGAAATTTTATACTGAGTTTTGAGATTAAGGCGAAAATAAGGCAGCAAGAAATCTGAGTTTGGGAACTAGTCATTGTTGGGCAACCGACAGAGCTGTTTACTACATAGTGCTCAGGGTTGACCAAAGTTTGCCCACCAGGTGTACTGTGTGGTTTCTAGACTGAGATGTGCAACGCTGCGGTTAAATATATCTCAACAATTCCACTCATATGACAGGCCCCACTGCCTACTGACAGGTAAAATATGACTCCATTTTAGTCTGTTTATTAGAAACATCACACAGTGAAACAGTAGCATTTACTGAATAACGTTTCGGACACCATTTATTGTCCATATTCATATCAGGAAACTCCACAACTTCGAGACAGTCTTTATATATGCCTGATTCTCTCTCCTTCTGTGTGATGATAAGGGTAGTAGAATTTTCCATATATATCTGGGACAGATGCAGAATCATTTCAATCGCATGTGTTTGGTGTTGATTCGATAAACAAAGATTCAGTCGGTTATCAATCTCTCCCTCCACCCAACTAAGTTAGTTTTGAACAATGTCACCCTATCCCACCCTACTGTGTGATTGTGTGTCATCGCATGCAGAGCTATAGCCGAGCTTTTCTCTAGATTTCTTATCTTATTAGGATCTACTAATCTTGATTTAGCTAAGTTTTTGTGCTCTGTTCTTCTAATCCACCCTGGTCGACTGCTTTGACCTATGTACTTGACCTCGCAATCATTGCAAGGAATCTGGTAAACCAGGTTATTTCGCTGAATTGCATCGATAGGATCTTTTAACCTACAAAGCTTGTTTCTAAGCGAGTTTGTTGGTTTGAATGCCACTTCTATCCCATCCAGCCTTATTGAGAATTCTTCGTAATGCTTCTGAGGTGCCTTCCTTGTACGGTAACACAGCAGAGGCTTTGAATTCTCTCTTAACCCTGTCACCATTATTACCATTAGTAGTGGGATTATTGTTAACAACACCTGTATCACTACTACTACTACTACCACTGCTAATATTTTTCTTTTGATTTCTTATGAATTTATTTATAAATTTTGGTGGGTAATTATTGAGACGTAGGGTATTCTTAATGTGCCTAATTTCTCGTCGCAGATTTTCCGATCTACTAGTGAGCTTTTTAGCTCCATCACTTAAGCATTTAACTAGGCCTACTTTAAGTGAAATGGGGTGGGATGATTCGAAGTCTGAGTAGCGATTCGAATGGGTAGGTTTCCTATAGACACTAGTCTCTAGATTTCCTTCTTGTGTTTGTTTAATCTTGCAATCCAACATTGCCAGCTCACCTTCTTCATTTTCTAAGTCACAGGTAAATTGGATTGCATTTACTACTGAATTTATATAAGCGAAGAACCTATTGATTTATTCCGATTTCAGTACTATAAACGTATCATCTACATATGGGAAGCATATCTTTGGAGTAGGACTAAATGTTTGAAGGGCCACCTGCTCCCAACTATCTATAAATATGTCTGCGACGATAGGGGATATTGGTGATCCCATGGCAACGCCTGCACGTAATGGTAGTAGGGTGGGATAGGGTGACATTGTTCAAAACTAACTTAGTTGGGTGGAGGGAGAGATTGATAACCGACTGAATCTTTGTTTATCGAATCAACACCAAACACATGCGATTGAAATGATTCTGCATCTGTCCCAGATATATATGGAAAATTCTACTACCCTTATCATCACACAGAAGGAGAGAGAATCAGGCATATATAAAGACTGTCTCGAAGTTGTGGAGTTTCCTGATATGAATATGGACAATAAATGGTGTCCGAAACGTTATTCAGTAAATGCTACTGTTTCACTGTGTGATGTTTCTAATAAACAGACTAAAATGGAATTATAATCGACCACAGTGCCTAAGTTTTACTGTTGTATTAACGTGCGATATGACATCTAAATCTATGCCTTTTCAAATACACAGGCCTAAGTTTTAAAAATTATGGTCACAGATTAGTTTGTTATCGGCACACAACTTACATTTGTATTACGACTGTTTAAACAAAACACTAGACCTCTAAATAACCTCTAGTCGCCTTATAACTGTATTAATACATGATTTTCCGTTCTAGATTTTAAATCCATGTGTCTGTAAACCTCATGGTGCAGTACAGTGTGTTACTGTTGACAAAATTCATCAAGTAGTCACTTCAAACTACGCACCTTATTATAGCCTTTACAGTTTACCACCATGAAAAGATGCTTGGGATGCGGATTAAATATTCTTGAGTGATTTTATTCTAATATAACATTTAGTTTTATTGTTTATTACAGAAAACTGTCAACGTTAAATTCAATCTAATTATGTCTATTTCTATTTCATTTATCGTGCTTTCTCACCAGTAAGTCTTAGCGATAAAATTAAAAGCTGACGTTACGACGTAAGTCTCACTTGATATACGTTGCACCATCACTTCAAAGTTCATCTTAACGAGAAGATAAGAAGGTAATATCAGTAGTCACAAGAAGCTGCGAAGAGATACAGATGACGATAAAGTGGGGCAAAAATACGCCAAATTGGGACACAAATGAAGATATAGCATAATTATATCTACATCTGTGACCATTTCGCTATCTTTACAGAAACTCGAATTGCTCATTATCTTTGAAATGGATTCCAAGACGTACACTTGATCTCATTAATAACTTATGCAATGGATTCTTCAAAATATGTGTACTCAATTATTCCTTCGTAGATTCACAATTAACTGAACTCAAAGAGAAGCATCTTATGCTGTACAAATCGTCTTAGTAACACTTCTGAGAGTTGGTTTGCGAGAATCAGAAGGAAAACTTTGGTCATTCAAGTCGTGCTCAATACCTGTTACTAATGCATAGAGGTTATTAAAATGTCTGGTTTCTTCTCACTTCAATTTGAAGAAAGTTCTTCAATGTTTCTTAATCAATGAAGCAAATTGAATCAGAATAACCTATAAAATTCTTTTTAATGATGTAAAAGAGATAACTTGTGACCAGTTAACCTCTTTCATCGGTGCCTTCTTTCTAAATGTGGTCAATAAATAATGTAGACTTTGTCTTCAAGTAGAACTGACTTCACATTAAACCGTACACAACCTGAGGACACTCAAGGGTGATTGATTGTTCTTATTTATCAGTTCGCTAAACAAGTAAACGAAAAAATTAGTGGGAATTTCAAGTTGGTTGATATATATATATATATATATATATATATATATATATATATATATATTATTAAGTTTATTTATTGATAAATAAAGCTGAATTTAAATCCAAAGTGAATTCCGTTTAACACGGTCAAACGAATGTGCATAAACTAGTGCGTTACCATGTCAACATCTTTTTCTCATTGAACACTAAATTATACACTGAATTAAAATTATCAAGCCTTGTCGTAAGGTCGAAATAAAATAAGTATATATGGTGTATGAGGAATTGGACAGAACAATGAAGAAAAAAGAAAGAAATGAATAGCGGTGACCTGATTCGTGTATGCGGTATAACTAGTATTATGAGTTAACTATTACGGATAAACTAACGATTGAATATATACTAATTCTAAAATTAAAGTTTAATTTCAGTTTACTTGGTGTTGGGATTGTTGCGAGAATGAATTTAATCAGTCAGTACTTGACGTTACATCATTAAGTAGTCATGTCGCCTACAACCTTTTAAAAAGAGCATATCTGAAAAAGTTATATCTGTTTGTTCTTTTAAATATACCAGACAAATTAAATTTAGAACGTTTCCAAACCTTTGCAGATCTACTGAAGACACTGAATCTTATTAAGATGGAACAATGAAGACACTAGAACTTTTTCGCTAGTTTACTTCTTTATCAGGTTTGTTCATACGATGGTATTCGCTTTGAAACAGTAAAGACCGATGATAATTTTTTTGAATGAAACTGTTTTCTATAGAAAAGTATTAACTGTGGCCCTTAGTCTGTTCTCTAAATATCTACGATGCTCATAAGCGGTAGAATCTTTACTTATAGCACAATGTATTAAGAAATGGTCCATACATTTTAACCACTAAAGATCTTTAAAGACTATTCGATGAATTTCTGCTTATGGATTATAGCATTTCAATTTTTCATAACTTCCATAGTGAAACGGTGTCAGATGTCAATGTATAAAAATGATAAAAATGTATTTCTGTTGATGATCACGTTAATTGACGCATCTATACATACAAATAAGCATATATAGAAGTGGAGATAACTTTCCACAGCGTCTTTCCCCAGATGTTTAAATAAAGGTTATGGAGGTGACAGTACAGGATGCACAACTTTAGACAGACGTTTGTGCTGATGTTGTCTAGAATGACAGTGAAAGCTCCATGGCTAAATCATTCAACTCAGTGAACGCAACACCATCAAAATCATTTCTTGTTTAACCAGTTGGTGTTATTTTTCTTCCTTGAGTTTCTAGTGGAACATAGGGCTTCAGTAGCATGCCCCCGTTGGACTCTCTCCCCGCTCCACGATTGTCCAGAAGCTTTCATTTCTTCCTCATATGATCTCCTCCATGTCACCCTCATATCGGACGCCTGACTAGTCGTTTTCCCTTTGGATTCTACTCGGGCGACTAGCCTGATGCGTGATGTTCTCAGTTGGCCTTCTCAGTGTATGCCCAATCCAGTCCATCTCCACCTTCTTCTGCATATTTGTTGGATGATGGGTTCTTGGTTGGTTCGTTGCCGACCAGCCAGAGTTCTTTGTTGCTTATTCTTGCCGGCCATCCGATCTTCAGTATCGAGTGAGCTTAGGCGGCAGCTGTTGGTGTGACGAATGTCTGTAGTTTGTTGGAAATGGGTTGCGAAACGCACCAAGTCACTGAACCATCAAATAGAAGTACTGACTTACTTTAAATTAGTGTTGAAAATCCGGATGTTGTTCACGCTTTATGGTGAGTGCAGTGCAGTAGATTTCTACACTGATTTCAGGAGGCCTCTATTGCTTTTCCGGTCCTGGCTTTGACATCCTCATCTATGCTGCCGTCTGTAGTTGAAACGATGCTTTGTAGGTAGGTAGGTGAAAGGCTTAATTTCCTTTAGTTTCCTCCCGTTGATGATGATTGGTGCTTGTTGTTATGCTGCTCAATAAATGAAGACATCACAAACATCCATTCTGATATGAATTTATGAGAAGTTATCAGCAAAACAAAAAAGTATTTCAGCTTCGAGTTGGGTGAACTCATCCTCTTATTATTGAAGCAAAAAGAAAGCCAATATTTCTTAATTATTTCCCCATGAATTATAAACTTTTCTCACTTACAGAATTTACTACTATCAAATGTAAAGTTTAGCAGTCAGAGTCTCTGGTCTAGAAGATTGTACCATAGTTGTATCATGATGAACCTCCTGTTTAACCGTTAACCCTAGTAAAAAGTGTTGTTTAACGTAGGCATCACCTTACAACACCTTTCCGTTGAAAGTGGACATTTAAACGGGGTGCCTCACTTACTTGAGTGTGATCTGTGCTCCATGTATGCTCAAGCTCGACTTCTGTGTAGATCATTTCGAAGTTGAAAAAGGTGTATTGAAGAGAATTTATAAGCAATAAAGGTTGGTGGTTTTCGTTACATGTGATTTTATAGCTTGTGGTTCCCTATTAATTGCATTAAGTTTACTGTTCACCACCGGCAAATGGGATTCCTTTTAGATACCTCGATATGGCATATAATTTCACATTCGAAGTGATGACTGATGTCACCACAGATGGTATCAATCATTACCATGAAAATGGCACGACTGGCTATATTGCAGCATCTAGAAAATAACCCGTATCAATAGTGATCGGTTACTTCTTTATGAGAAAGACCTAGACACTGCGGTACATTATAATTCTATACTCGATGGTTTATTTGATATGGCACACAGTGATGCAGTATTATTTACTAGATGAGATTTCGAGCATGATTTTTTGCTTATACTCATATCAATCTCATGTGTTTAACAATACTAATAATACATCACTCTATGCTATGTCAAACAAACAATCCAATATGGAAGCGATCATTTCTGTTGAATCCGCAATGAGAAACTACAAGCTGTGACATCGAACTATACTCGTAGTTTAAAGAGTAGCTTTGGCAAGCCACCAGCCTAGCGGATAACGCTGAGGCATTTGAAGTGAAGGCTTCTCCGTTCTTATCTCAATGAGAGTAGTAATACTCACAGGGATCCTAGTCCATCCAGTTTTAATTATACTTCAGCCATACTATATTTGTCATGCTTTCACAGTTAAACCGATCGCTCCCTTTAAAGTCTCTTACAAAAAAATTTAAAAAAATTAAATTTTACTTGTGATAGATGCACAAAACCGAAATGCAGTTACATTTAGATATGTAGCTTTATGCAAGTTGAGACATTCAATAAACCAAAACAATATAAACAACTTCCCAAAGAATATGAATAACTACAGGCTGTTTTTCATCTATCAAATTATTCTGCCTTGACTAGACACTAGAACGTCTTTTAGTTTATAACTGCAGGGAAACTCATTAACTTATATTGTAAATGTATCCTACGTTATTGTTTGCTATTCATTAACTTCAGCAATGATATGTTTAAAAATGGATACGTTTTCTACTCCATTGTGAACAAATACGAAACTGATGTCTATTCAAAAGTTATTTATCACTCATACAGACTAATTATCCTAAGAATTCAGCTATACGATTATGACTTCTGTGGATGGAAAAATTCATCAGAATTCCTAGTTAGTGATATTTTTAGATTTACGTGCAAAACTAGACATTTTCGGAGTATTTTAGTAGTAATAAGGTCACAGTATATTTAATTAGAAATTAGTTACATATTTTGCATTGTTTTAAGTAGGCTTAGTTTTACATGGAATAGTGGTCAGTGCATGCCATTACTTCTACAATTTCACTTTAATTACTTGCAGTCCCAAATAAATTTTAAACACATACCCTATAGCATGTAAATATCTTTGCACTAGAAGTGAATAAATATGTACAGTGCTGAAGTGAGAGAAGATGCGACCAAATGATGACTATTAACATGATAATACTGCAGTTATAGATGAAGTTCTGGAGCTTCAGGAAAGAGACAGACTTTGAGAGATTTAAGGTATGACACGATAAATTTACAAAACGGAAATTAGCTTATGAATATAAAGTTACGCTGAGAACCATTGAATAAAATTGAGATAATAGTTGAGGAAACATAGATTAAAGAGATAAAACAATATTTATTTTAAGGTGAATTAAAATGATCAAACTTTTTAGGAGTTGAGTTACGTAGTATTTGTATTTCAAACATTTTGAGCAGATGCGATTCAAAAACTCGCAGAAGACCGTGAAACGATTTCTCCATATTCTTCAAATTTGAATTCTTCTTAAGAATGTTGCCTCTTTTCTTGACAATAATGTCTTGACATTAAAATATATAATGGAAGTATTCCTCTACACTGAAGCAGTTTCAAAATCCATCAAAAGGAAAGTGATTTTTGATCAGAACTACCTTCAGATGTTCTGATATTAAAGTAATGGGCTGTTAATAAAAGTACTCCTTTCTCTTTCAGTTTTATTTGACTTGAGTCTGGTTTTATATCGTTAGTGATTTATGGTGCCATGAATGAAGTAAGAAAGTATAAGTTGTTGAAATGTGCGTGTTTTAAATCACTAAAAAGGTAATATGTTATCGAAACTGGACAAATGTTTACTAAAGTGACAAGGTCAATCTTTAATATACATTACTTTTTTTATTACTCTATAATGTCAGTGAAGGATTATCCTGATCGCAAGAGATGCAAATCGGTTTTGGTAAAGCTTGTACGGCTTTCGAAGCCAGTGTATTTGTTATTCCTTCCACTGACTTCTTTTAAATATTTCTTATTTTTATGAAGAAATTTCATGGTTTCATTTCAAAGGAAATTTTGAGCAAAGAATGAACTAATTTAAAGTTTTATGTGCAGTAAAAACTTCCATATTTCCGCATCTAAAAACTCCAGCTTCATTGATTTTTGTAAGTCCTAAAACTAAGATCGGATTAAATGTATTTCAAGTGACCCTGATTCACGTTTTTATGCAAATTAGTTGGAATTAACAGGGTCCCAATATCTCATATCTGGTGTTATATACAAAATGTATAGTTACAACGTCATTTGATGACCACGTTGCTCTCATGATTTATCAGCAACCATAAACTAATTGATTCTATGGCATGATATTTCTTAGGCACTGGTACTGAGTTTGTCACAGTATATACATTCTTGGAACCAATTTCGAGGTTTTTCTCTCAAAATATTATTCTTACTAGAAGATAACGCACCTGTATGGGCATTATCACAAGAAATATTAAATGACTAGTCAGTCGATACGAAATGATTGAAAACAGCTACTGGCTGTGTTCCTGAACACCATTTATATACATTTTGTAGCGATCTGTAAGATTCTTCTTTAATATCAAGAGAAAAACTTACCCCTTCGCATCCTAATCACGCTTATTTATCACCCTGAAATGTATTGTTAACAAATTTTCAGTGTTATAAGTCAATGAATAAGAGAAGCTAAGTTGAAAATGAGGAAAGATAATCAATAATGGGATTAGATGAAGGTTACAATAAAGCCATGAATTGACAGAAATAAGAAGATATGGAACATTTGATTCATTGCGAGACCTTGATGTTATGCCTTCAATCCTCAGAAGAGTTTTGAGTTCTCTCTCCTAATGAATCATGTACTGTCTCAAAATTACTGTCCAGTACTCTCAGGCTTACACTGGTTCTAAAACAAATGTCAGTCCATAGGTAAATACTAATCTGAAATAAATAAATAAATGAATAAATCTCCACAAAACCACAAATACAACTCTGTAAGAGTTTGACGCTTTCAAGTCGAATGAAATTCGATCAGCCCTTGATTTCCCTGAGGTGAAAGTTGAATTATAATCCTTGAAACCAACCGATGGTGATATTAATGGTAATACTAATTGATTGCTTCGAGAATACGCGGAACCTAGAATAAAATGAATAAAATAGAAAAAGGAAGATGAATTAATTTGGGCTGATTAAATAAGTGAATAATATAGTTTGAGGTTTATGGAGATTCTATTCATTTCAAGGTAGCATTCACGACGGAGTGAAATCACGTGGAGAAGAAACTGAGACTTGTCAGCACTGGATAGTTGTTTCGTCATTGAATGGGAGTCCTTAGCAATGCATAACAACGACTTCGCCAGTGATGTTAATCTGTGATGAATACCACTTCGCAATAAACACCCATTAAAGTTCAAACTGACTGAATTACTTTGTAGTGCTCATGAGTAACATGCTTCAAGATGGACATCTGGAAGTTCTGATGAGAAGTGGTTACCAGTGAGGTGAAGCATGTTGGTAGGGAAGGGGATACCAACTGAAAATCTTGGGTGACAGTAGCGCTATATCACGAATTGGCATTGGTTGGAGACTATGAATCACTTGACTACAACCAAATGTCTGAATGGTCAAGGCGTTCGCCGTGAAATCTGAAGGTGATGAGTTCAATTTCTAGTCTGATCTCATACTGGGACGAAACAGCTGTCCGGTTCTGGCAGGTGTTCAATGGTTCTCCAACCGGTGTCAGTCTGTCGGTGATGAATACCACCTCAAACAGTTTGAATCCCCAGTCACCTCAAAATACACAACTGTCTAGTGCTTATTACTGATATGGACACCCCAAAGTTCTAATGAGAAGTGGTTACCAGTGAGGCGAAGCATGTTGGAAGGGAAGCAGTTTCTAGGGGAAGACCATGTGTGGTAGTTGCGCTGTATCGCGAATTGGTAGTTGTTGGAAACTGTGAATCACTCAACTTCAACCGCATGTCTGAATGGTTAACAGGCTCACTACGAGAGCTGAATGTTGTTGTTCTGAATCGCTTGTGGTATAATGGATGTGTACTGCTAAAAATTCCCATACTAGAATGAATCATCTGTCCAGCTCCAGAAAAGTTTTCAGCAATTCTTCAACGGGTGTCAGTCGGTGATGAATACTACCTCAAACCACTAAAATCGCTTCTCACTTCAAAACACATTACAATACGGTGAAAACTGAATTCTGTACTAAGTTTTACATTGTAGTTTCATTATGAGACAAAGAGTTTTGGAAAGCAGTAGAAGACCTTTAGGCGCCTAACTCATACAACAATTCACTGTGTCGATTTGGGTGTAAATAAGGAAAATTGGGCTCCGGAAGAACTGTAAAACGGGCCTCTATATTTTCACTAAAAGTATGCCAAAATGACAATGGGTCAGAAATCTGAGTGTCATTATCAAAATCGCAACTTCACGACATCTATTACACAATCAGTAGTGAATAGGCATTGAAGATACTCAAGTTATCACCTAATAGTTAAAATTGGCTTTGGTCAGCCTAACCTAGACCAAAGCAGTTACTTACTTCAAAATAAGTATCTGTATTTGTCAAAAAAAAGCTATCAGTCTTTAGTGCATTTCCCAATTTAGCTCATCACCTGCATATTTTCTTCCACATTATATTACTATAATTCTATGCGTTCTATCACACTCATTGTTTTACTCACTATCTTCTTTATTCTAACGTATTCCTTGCCTAATTAATTAGTTCACTAGTTACTTGCCAGTCCTAAGCTCCGGCAATGAGGGAAGGTTGGGCATACGGCTAGCAACCATACTCACGAAAACAAATACAACCCCTAATCAAACTTCAAAGAACAAACGAAATCATAAAACATAAAAACAGAATTATTCCTACCAGCAATCCAAGAAGCGAAATGACACCGGTTAGTGAAAGCCTGTCTGCCTTCTGGAAGCAAATTGGCCCATGTGTATTCCCTCCCTCAATGTAAGCGAAAGTAAAGGTGGGAACATGCAATGTCCACACCATGTTTGAAGCTGGCTGGCAAGGCTGCACAAATTGAAACCGAGATGAGAAGGTATAACAGTGAAGTGCTGGGAAGCTGAGAAAGCACATGGAATGGGAGTGGACTCTCCAAACTGTCAACTACACAATCAATATTCTACTCCCATATCATCACACACACGACGACAACCACGACCACGCTGAGTTTTCCAGTGGCCATCATGATGTCCCCTTCAACAGCATCGAAGGCTCTCTCTCATACAGTGGGAACTAATCTCCTCCTACACAATCAGCATCATGACAGCAAGATGGATTCAACTGAAAAGGAGGGAAGGAAGGAAGGAAGGAAGGAAGGTCACAATCATAAAATGCTACGCTACGCTATGCACCTACAAATAATGCATATGAAGAGGAGAAGGAGGAATTCCACAGACAACTACAATCAACACTCAACTAGACATCACACCAGTTGGCGACATCAAAATGCATTGTAATGGGTGGGGTGACATGAATGCCAAACTCGGAGTGGACAACACACGAAGAGTACTCATTTATCATGGGTGGAGAAGCACTCGGTGAGGTGATGAACGAGAATGGAGAATTGTTTGCAGAATTGTGTGCATTCAACGATTTGGTGATTGGAGCCAGGCAGTGAGTTCAAGCACAAGGATATCCACAAAGCGAGCGACATGGATTTCACCATTCACCAGACACCAGACACACTTCACTAAATCAGATGGACTGCATGTCAATATGGAGAAAGTGGGGAGGCAGTGAGCCTACTTGACAGGAGGTGAATATGAGGAGCAGATGTAGGTTGACACCAGACTAGTATCTAGTGCAAGGAACCTTCGAAATCAAGTTGAGAGCCTTCGAGGAAGTTGGTGATGATCGACCACACTTCAAGTTCAACGCACACAACAGAAAACGAAGGAAGAAATCACAAAGGATATCACGTCAGTCACTCATCAGGACAAACCGGGAGACATTGAGCAACATTCCTGAAGAAACCTGTGTGGAAGACCACTGAAACTCCTTGAAAGCCATATGGAAGGAAACCTGCATAATCATGTTAGGAAGGAAGAGGAAACAAGACAAGGAGTGGATCTCGATGGACACATGGAAGCTGAATGAGGAGGGAGAGGAAGATGGTGAAGCAGAAGATGAACCAGTGAAGTGCAGCGCAGTGCAGTGCAAGGATGCACAAGGAGAAAAGGAACTGAGTACAACGTACAAAACACCATACTGGACAAAGAAGTGAAGAAGAGTGCACACAAAGACAAAAGACACTGGTATGATACATTGGCAAGTGAAGCAGAAGAGGCTGCAGGTAGGAGAGACGGAGACCTGACAACATTGTATCAAATAACCAGGTTCCTTAATATCTGGGAGGGATCAATGCATCGAAACCAATGGAAGATAGTGAGTGAAAGCTTGTTACCAGCGAGGAGACACAGAGGAAACAGTTGGCTAACCACTTCAAAAAGCTCTCGCTCCTCAAATTTCCTTGCATGATACAGTCCAGTCCCCATAACATAATCAGGGAGATCGTCGATGATAGTGGGTGGCAGCACTGTCTTACTGCTGTCTTCACTTCAAAGGCGTCACTGAGCTTTCCAATATGAATCACTCGCCATGTGGTGTCTTCATATACCTGTTGAATGAGGTTGATAAAGACTACTGGTACTCCGTATTGTTGAAGCAACTGCCTGTAAAATTACTTGTCGGTAGATGCTAACGAAGGCCTTTTCAAAGTGGATGAGGTTTAGGTAGAGTTGACTGCCATTCTATACTCTGTTCTATGATGATGCGTGGTGTGGCGTTGCAATTTGTTCCACACATGATTTGTACTTGCTGAATCCGGCCAGCCATCCAGCCTGTTCCCGTCGTAATTTTGAATCCAGTGCATTGTTTACTCTCTCCAGGATGATGCTGCACAATATTTTGCTTGCTCTGGGTGGACAGGAGAGTGATTCCTCTCCCGTTCTTGCAAACACTGAGGCCTCCCTTCTTCGGCAGTTTGACAAGGTAACCCTTCTTGCAATCAATGGCCAGGTACCTTCCCTTCGTTCCACACCTTCTGCAATAGTGGTGCCAGCACATCCGCTGTTGTCACTGCTTATGTTTTCAGTACTTTTCGCGGGATCCCATCTCGTCCTGCTGCTTTCTCACATTCCAGTAGCCTTATTGCGCTCAGGACTTTGACTTTCGTCGGAGGGCTTGTGTTCATTTGTAATTCTGTGGCTGGGCTGTAGATGGTATTTGTGGAGGAAGTGCAGGTGGTGGTAGATTCAAGAGCACTTTGAAGTGGTTATCCAACTGTTTCCTTTGTTTCCCTTCATTAGTATTTATATTTCTCTCATCATCTTTCATTGGTTTCATCTGTCTTAACCTCTTCATGGTTGTTTGATACAGTTTTGTCAGGTCTCTGTCTCTCCTACCTGCAGCCTCTTCTGCTTCACTTGCCAATGTATCATACCAGTGTCTTTTGTCTTTGTGTGCACTCTTCTTCACTTCTTTGTCCAGTGTTATGTTTTGTACGTTGTACTCAGTTCTCCTTTTCGTTATTCATCCCTGCACTGCACTGCACTGGTTCATCTTCTGCTTCACCATCTTCCTCTCCCTCCTCATTCAGCTTCCATGTGTCCATCGAGATCCACTCCTTGTCTTGTTTCCTCTTCCTTCCTAACATGATTATGCAGGTTTCCTTCCATATGGCTTTCAAGGAGTTTCAGTGGTCTTCCACACAGGTTTCTTCAGGAATGTTGCTCAATGTCTCCCGGTTTGTCCTGATGAGTGACTGACGTGATATCCTTTGTGATTTCTTCCTTCGTTTTCTGTTGTGTGCGTTGAACTTGAAGTGTGGTCGATCATCACCAACATCCTTGAAGGCTTTCAACTCGATTTTGAATGCAGGTTCCTTTCTGTCATGATCGCGATCCTGTAGAAGACTGGTTCGCAGTGCATGCCATCACTGAATGTTTTCGGAGACATAATGATAGCCATTCGAAACCTGAGTGTGCTGTGCTCGTGGTTGTCGTCTGAGTGACAATATCGAAGTAGATTATTACGCTGGGTTTGCTAGGCGTGCGCCTAACCTTGCATCTTTATCCCAGCTTAGGACCCACCAGTAATTAGTGAACTCGTTAACCAGGTGAAGTATTCCGTAAAATTTGGCATTTCTACTCGTTTATGAAAATTCTTCAGTTTATCTGTTTTTAATAATCACGCGTGCTTTAATATTTTCGTGGAGTATAATTCAGGAGATCATACTTCTTTGATGCTATAGAAATTTTTCATCTGTCTTTTATACTTGTCTCTCTTCTTGACGTCCGTTATATATACATACATCAAAGCCACTTTTCAGGCAGAAAATCTTTAAATTTCATCTGGAATTTTTTTCAATACACTTTAAGTTGACAACATAATGTTATTGATTAAATTACGTCTTACCTCTTTTCATTCTATAGTCTTCCAGTCTGTTTTTTTATCAATCTTGCTAAGTAGTGGTCATTGAGATTAACTGGAATTTGATTTTGTATAATAAATTCCCTGATAGTGGATAATCGACATGAAAATTGCAGTTAGTCAGTAAGGCTGTTTGATAAGTGAATTTAACCATTCAATCATTTTTGGAAAAAGCATATCACCTTAGGTCTAAGGTCTTGAAAGTTACATCAAGAAATGTGGCCTCCAATTTTTGGAGGCATAAGAGTCATTTTAAGTTCACAAATAATTTTACTTTCCAAAACCAATGAAGTACCTGGTCTTATTATTACTTGTTGATACTGATACCCATTGAACAAGAGATACGCTTCGTGCCCCATTTTGGCATATGAAGCAATTTGTACAGGTTTCGAGTAGCAGTGAAAACATTCTTACCCACAAGGTTCTAGGTACATTCAGCTGAAGAATCCCAAATAGAAGGCAGTGAACATCCTGAATTCCACTGCTAGCTCTCATTCATTAAACTAGATCATCCAGATTTGTTCTTCTGTCATTTTTTTTTCTTGGCCCAAATAGCTTTCATATTTCAGTATTTACACCTAAATATAAGGAATTAACAATTGCGGACTTTAAAACATCAGAAAACACAAAAACCTCTGATATTTATTTCTAAACATACACAATATCACACAACGGCCTCGGCTTTTAAGTATGTTTTTTTACATTTCGTAAACATATATTTCAATTTACTAAACTTGATATTCATTACCATCAATCCAACTTGCATGTACTTACAAATTATTATCTAGTAATAACGAAAATAACAAAATTCGTATAATTTATTTTTCCCCCAATAATTCTTTTTTTGTACACACCGAAATATGCATACACATATAAAGAACAACGGATGATAGAACAATTTATGACCTCTAACGACACTAAATTTCGGTTCTTTTATCTATAAGCGACAAATGGTATTACTGTTTGTTTTCAAGTGGAAAACTATGATGGGCTGTACAGTTTACTCATGTGATCTTTTATATCGTATTTATTTTGCGTGTTCAACTGAGAATGTGTACACATTTGTAAGAAAAGATGAATTTGTACAACAGGAAGTTGAAACTATACTACTACGAGATCTACACCTATTACTACTATAAGTTTAGGAACTAGAGCTTAATATGACATAAACAATAGTCATAGTACATATTACCTGAAATGAAAAAGCTGTAAACTTAAGATAATGAATTGACTTAACTGAGAAATATGTTCCCAAACTTTTGTGCAAATATCAATGTAGGTAAATGATTAGTTAACGCTTTTTATTTACTTCGTTTGTGCTTCTGTCATGTAGAAGCGTTAATAATTGTAAACTCTGCGAATTTATGTGTAACTCCGGCAAAACGACATCAATTGAAATACAATTGAAAGTTTTTCTTATAACTTTTTCAAGTCGCACAGCACTACCAATTGTGCTGTCGGTTTCATGTGTTGGTTTTTTTTGTAGTGTCTTCATCCACACTGACCTAGAATCTATTGATTTTCTCAACTTTATGAATTTGTAATATCCCCTGGATAGCCATTGAGTTCCATAGTGAATTCATGATCTTTCATCTCCTTAGTTGTTAGGCTACTTGATAGTGTTTGAAAAATCAAAAGGTTAGAAATATATAGATTGGGATAAAGTAAATGTTTAATAGTTTACGACTTTTACTTCTCTCATCTAAGTCATTTTCCTGAGGAAAGTGATTTCAAGTAAAAGTGAAAAACAGTGTTCACGGATTCCTATTATTAGTTAAATTGTAATATCTTCTAAACCTTTCAAAACATTGGATTAATTGAGAAAAGTGAAGGAGTTTTGAATGAAAAACCTAAATAATGAAAATAGGTGGAAAGCGTTATGTACTTTACTTTCATTATTAAGAAATGCTGAGGAAAGTATACACAATCCTCAAGAACTGACATTTCAGGTGGACGCTGTATAAAAAGAATCAGTGGTATTTGAACTGAGATACTGCTGTACTTCGAAGATATATGGTCCTAAAGACATTTGAATGAACAAAAAATATTCTTCTTATAACTTCTTTCCACCCCACCCGCAGATTCTGTAGTCCGGAATGAACCTAAGATAGTTCTAGAAGGCATGTGTACTCTTGCTGAGACCTTAATGGGGTGTCTTAGTGTTGATTGCTGCTACTTCTACAGTTTGAAGAATTTGGAGTTTGGTGCCTTTTTGCAACTTGATGGAAAGCCGGTAAGAAATAGAAGATGACTTGTTCGAATCCACCTCTTTTGAACCAAGTGCTGTAATAGGGAGCTCTTGATGGTCTTTATCATACCTCTGCAAATTCACGCTGAAAGGTGTTCTCGAGCCTGCAAGGATAAATTCTTATAGCAGCTGCTGACGCAACTGCTTTGACAGAAGTGGTCAAGTGAACAAACACAACATGGAGTCACTAGTTTAGACAATTCACCCTTGAGTCCCAGAGTTACCACTGGGAGTATGGGAAAGGTAATTTGTAATTTTCTTGGAATAAAAGTTCGTTGAATTATTCTGAGGAGATTATAAATTAATATCACATGCTATGGATGTCACCCGCAAATTTCACCGTAATGTATAAAGGTTTACTACTATCCGCTGGGATTTTTTCTCGCTACTTCTAAAGTAGTATGTTCTTTATGAATTGATCAGGATAATTATTTTCGATTTGTGTTGTATCAGCTTCGCTTCAACTTAATCTCTAGAATCCATATTCATTTTTCGATAACTCAGAGTCTTGCTAGAATTTCGTTCATACTGAAGAGGGGATGAAGCTGAGAAAATAAGTGTATTTTCCTATTCATATACTTCTCCTAAACAACATCAGGGAAGGCCGTTTGGCGTATTGACTCTCCCTCATGTGTAAATTTTGCTGAACATCGTCAAACTGATTCATTTAGTAGTCATTCTTTCTCAATATAGTTTTCCGGTATTTTCAAAAATAATATTACAGTAGTATCATATACCATTGGTATCACAAAGAAATTATTGAACTTTGGAGGAAACCATTTCGGAGTGGGAATGGGATCGTCACAAGTCTAATTTAGACAGAAATGTGTACAAGATAAATATGATGCTTATTCAAGTCATTGAAAAAAAGCCACCACTGTCCATAAATATAACCTACTTTACTTTAATATCCTAATCTTAATGCAAGCTTCATTTATAAACCACTTTAAGAAGTTTACTGTCACTTAGAAGTAATCTTGATCATACTTGATGAGAAGCAGTTTACTCTCTGTTTAGCAGGTGAATAAACCTAAGCTTTGAATCTAACCGACATGACAGGCTGGCTTTTTTGAAAGATATCTGTTTCATAATGGAAATTCCAGTAAATTCATCAGAACGTACCAGAGAGGTTAATGAGATACGAAGTCACCACGGTAAGGAAAATAGTTTTCATTCAGTTCATTTTAAAAGCAAACTAGGTTTTATAATCATTTAGACATATATTAGAAGTAGCAATAAACTGAGGAACAGTGAAACCCGTTTATTAGCATAAAACTGTTTATCCATGTTACTAGTTAAAGCTCGATACATATTGGTTTAAACCCATAACAAATTACTTCCATAGACTCACATTATTATTATTATTAGTCCTTTGGGTTCATAATGGAACATAGCGCTTCAGTAGCACGTCTCCACTCCACTCTCTTCTCTGAAATCTTTTCAACCTGGCTCCACGACAGCCCACAAGCCCTCATTCCCTCCTCGCACGCTCTCCTCCATGTCACCCTCGACACCGACGCCCAACTCGTCGCTTCCCATCCGAGTTCTACTCGAGCGACTGTCCTGACGCGTGATGTCCCCAGTCGGCCTTCTCAGTGTATGCCCAATCCATCTCCACTTCCTCCTGCATATTCGTTGCGTGATAGGTTCTTGGTTGGTTCGTTCCTAGAGCTTATTGTTGCTTATTCTTGCCGGTTATCTGATCTTCAGTGTCAAGTGAGCTTAGGCGGCAGCTGTTGGTGTGATGAATATCTGTAGTTTATTGAAAATCCATTTCGTAACGCGCCAAGTCTCTGAACCATCATACAGAAGCACTGACCTGACTGAGGTTGGTGTTGAAAATCCGGATGTTGTTCCACATCCTGAGTGGAGTGCAGAAGATCTTCACACTGCTTTCAGGCTAATGAACTCCTGTCTTGCTTTTCCGATTCTGACTTTGACATCCTCGTCTGCGCCACCTGCAGTTGAAACACTGCTGCATGGATAGATGGAGTTCCTTCCTTTGATGGTGATTGGAGTTTGTTGTTGTTGTTGGTGCGGTATCTGCATCACCTCTGTCTTCTCTATATATACTTGTAGTCCCGTCTTCGCTGCCATGCCTCTTCTGCCAACTTGTTGGTTTTCGCCTGTAGATCTTCAAGTTTGTGTGACATCAGGCACAAGTCATCGGCGAAATCCAAGTCTTCTAGGTTCTTTTCCGCAGTCCAGCCAGCGTATCCCCTTCTTCTCGCTCCCCACTCTTTTGCTGCATGAACCAGTCCAGTTGACCATAATCAGGAATATCATAGGGGATAGTAGGCAACCTTGTTTCACTCCTATCTTCACTTCAAAAGCATCACTGAGCTTCCCATTGTGAATTACTTGGCCGGCATGTGGCATCTTCATATGGTTGTTGAATGAGGCTGATGAAGGTTTGTGGTATTCCGTAGTATTGAAGCAGTTTCCAAATTACTTGTTGGTCGACGCTGTCAAAGGCCTTCCCAAAGTCAATGAAGTTGAGGTGTAGGGGTGTAGAGTTGACTGCCATTCTATACTCTGTTCTATGATGATGCGTGTTTCGGCATTGCAATATGATCCACACATGATTTGTACATGCTGAATCCGGCCAGCCATCCAGCCTGTTCTGGTCGTAGTTTTGAATCCAGGGCATTGCTCAGTCTCTTCAGGATGATGCTGCATGATAGTTTGCTTGCTGTGGGTGGACAGGTGAGTGATCCCTCTCCCGTTCTTGCAAAGACTTAGGTCAGCGTTCTTTAGGAGTTTGACAAGGAACCTCTTCTTACAATCTGCCAGTATATTTCCTTCCTTCCAAACCTTCTGTAGTAGTGGTGTGAGCATGTTCGCTGTTGTCTCCGCGTCTGTTTTCAGTGCTTCTGGTGGAATCCCATCTGGTCCTGCTGCTATCCCGAATTCCAGGAGCCTTATGGCTCTCAAGACCTTTATTTTCGATGGAGGGCTTGTGTTGACTTGTAATTCTGTGGCTGGGCTGTAGGTGGTTTTTCGGGACGAAGCGCAGGTGTTGTCGACTCAAGAGCTACTTGAAGTGGTCGGCACATCGTTTCCTTTGTTTCTTTTCTTTGGTAATTATATTTCCATCATCATCTTTCATTAGTTTCGTCTGCGTTGACCCCCTCCCAGATATAAAGTAACCTGGTTAATTGATACAATGTTATCAGGTCTCTATCTCTCCTACCTGCGGCAGCCTCTTCTGCTTCACTTGCCAATGTGTCATACCAGTGTCTTTTGTCTTTGTGTGCACTCTTCTTCACTTCTTTGTCCAGTGTAGTGTTTTGTACGTTGTACTCAGTTCCTTTTCTCCTTGTGCATCCTTGCACTGCACTGCTCTGCACTTCACTGGTTCATCTTCTACTTCACCATCTTCCTCTCCCTCCTCATTCAGCTTCCATGTGTCCATCGAGATCCACTCCTTGTCTTGTTTTCTCTTCCTTCCTAACATGATTATGTAGGTTTCCTTCCATATGACTTTCAAAGAGTTCCAGTTTTCTTCTACACAGGTTTCTTCCGGAGTGTTGCTGGATATCTCCCATTTTGTCTTGATGGTTGGCTGACGTGAGCATTTCTTTTATAGTTTCGTCCTTGAGTTTCTGTTGTGTGCGTTGAACTTGAAGTGTGGTTGATCATCACCAAGATCCTTGGAGGCTCTCAACTTGATTTGGAAGCTTCCTTGCACTAGATACTAGTCTGGTGTCAACCTACATCTGCTCCTCTTATTCACCTCCTGTCAAGTAGGCTCACTGCCTCCCCATTTTCTCCATATTGATTTGCAGTCCATCTGATTTAGTGTAGTGTGTCTGGTGAATGGTGAAATCCATGTCGCTCGCTTTGTGGATATCCTTGTGCTTGAACTCACTGCCTGGCTCCAATCACCAAATAGCTGAATGCAAACAATTCTCCATTCTCGTTCATCACCTCACCGAGTGCTTCTCCACCCATGATAAATGAGTACTCTTCGTGTGTTGTCCACTCCGAGTTTGGCATTCATGTCAGCCCACCCATTAGAATGGATTTTGATGTCGCCAACTGGTGTGATGTCTAGTTGAGTGTTGATTGTAGTTGTCTGTGGAATTCCTCCTTCTCCTCTTCATATGCATTATTTGTAGGTGCATAGCGTAGCGTAGCATTTTATGATTGTGACCTTCCTTCCTTCCTTCCCTCCTTCCTTCCTTCCTTCCGTTTCAGTTGAATCCATCTTGCTGTCATGATGCTGATCGTGTAGGAGGAGATTAGTTCCCACTGTATGAGAGAGAGCCTTCGATGCTGTTGAAGGGGACATCATGATGGCCACTCGAAAACTCAGCGTGGTCGTGGTTGTCGTCGTGTGTGTGACGATATGAGAGTAGAATATTGATTCTGCAGTAGATAGTTTGGAGAGTCCACTCCTATTCCATGTGCTTTCTCAGCTTCACAACACTTCACTGTTATACCTTCTCATCTCGGTTGCAATTTGGGCAGCCTTGCCAGGCGGCTTCACACATGGTGTGGACATTGCATGTCTCCTCGTTTACTTCTGCTTTCTCTATTGACTATTCCTATTCGTAATGATTGTCAAAAATCATGCCTCTTAATTTCACTTTCTTTAGGTTCACTTTAGTCTGTCAGCAACTTAAGAGAATCTTTAAAGTAAAAGCAGTATGCTCCTTTTTAAAGTTCAGTCTTTTTCGCCTCAGTGAAGGTAATGAGGAGCACACGTCAAGTGGAATAATTGACTATTATATGTAAACTGCATTCTTTTATTTACAGCACTGATCGACTGTGATAATTAACCTTGTTGCCATCGGTGAGCAGTACCTATTAAACTGTATTTTAGATATGAGCAAATATGAGTGTACAGCCAGAAGTCAAATAACTAGTACTTTAGATTTCACACTACCATGCCAGTGAAACATTCAATAAACTAAACTGGGTTGAATAAGTTTCAGTTTGTGAAGTAGTGATTAAACTTCGGATGCGTTCAACAAAAAAAACAGATCAGTGAAATTATTATCTGGTCAGCAACTGTGTCATGGCTCACTTTGGTAGAACACTTAACTCATAGCTCTACTGTGACTCAGATTTGCATTCCGCTTTCATCTATCACTGAGTATCAAATGCACTTTCCGCGAAACAGGATTCCTGAAGATGAATCTATTCGTCTGCAATGATAGTCATTTGATGATCTATTATTCACACATTAACAACTATCGCTTCACTTATTATGCTATTGGAATGGATCCGATATGGCTAGGAAATATGGTGTTTTTCAGTACCTTTTTTCCCTGCGGGATAAAATCTAAACCGTAGGGAAAATGTCTTTGACAAAATGAATCAGCATTGCAAATGGCTAAGTATTTCCCGGCGCAACTGATAATTTGTGGATTGATTAGTTATAATTACTTTCATTGGTAAATGTACTTTGCCTAAACCCAGTACATTTCCTAACTAATGTACCAGAAGACTCTTTTGGTAAGTACCTTATTTAAACTCTGAAATTGGTTAGACCGGTACATAAGGGTAAGACAAGATGAATCGTTCTGAAACGTTTCTGACTTGAATTAGTTCACAACCTAGGCAAATAAAATTCACTGAAGTAAACGTGTTTTCATGTTCATTGATTTTGAAAAAAAATTGGTTTTTGCAGTAATCTCCACAGTGCTAGTATTTGTTTCACTTGACTGTAACAAGAAAAGCGAACGTATTCAAAAACCGAACAAAGATGTTTTGGCCTGTCACTTTTCGACTTGTTTGACTAAAATTAAATCCAGTACACTGATAGATATAAATAATTGTGATCGTTTATTGGCTATGAAAAGAGTAGAGTTCATTCAAGTTTACGATACTCAAGCATAAGGACATGACTCAGTTCAGGCAAGTGCTGCAATTATCTAGAAAAACAATATGGAAGCGAATTTAATATGTAGTAACACTTCAATCCATGGAGGGTTCAAGAGTATGCACTGTTGAGGAGTTACACAATAGGACGAAACAGCGACCCATTGCTCCACGGTTTTCATTGTTTCTCCGACTGCTATTCGTACAAGGTGAATACTAATCTGGAATAAATAAATAAATGAATAAATCTCCACAAAACCACAAATACAACTCTGTAAGAGTTTGACGCTTTCAAGTCGAATGAAATCCCATTAGCCGTTGATTTCCCTGAGGTGAAAGTTGAATTATAATCCTTGAAACCAACTGATGGTGATATTATTGATAATACTAATTGATTGCTTCGAGAATACGCGAAACCTAGAATAAAAGGAATAAAATAGAAATTGGAAGATGAATTAATTTGGGCTGATTAAATAAGTGAATAATATAGTTTGAGGTTTATGGAGATTCTATTCATTTCAAGGTAGCATTCACGACGAGTGAAATCACTTGGAGAACAACTGAGACCTGTCAGCACTGGATAGTTGTTTCGTCATTGAATGGGAGTCCTTAGCAATGCATAACAACGACTTCGCCAGTGATGTTAGTCTGTGATGAATACCACTTCGCAATAAACGCCCATTAAAGTTCAAACTGACTGAATTACTTTGTAGTGCTTATGAGTAACATGCTTCAAGATGGACATCTGGAAGTTCTGATGAGAAGTGGTTACCAGTGAGGTGAAGCATGTCGGTAGGGAAGGGGATGCCAACCGAAAATCTTGGGTGACAGTAGCGCTATATCACGAAATTGGCATTGGTTGGAGACTATGAATCACTTGACTACAACCAAATGTCTGAATGGTCAACGCATTCGCCATGAAATCTGAAGGTGATGAGTTCAATTTCTAGTCTGATATCATACTGGGACGAAACAGCTGTCCGATTCTGGCAGGTGTTTAATGGTTCTCCAACCGGTGTCAGTCTGTCGGTGACGAATACCACCTCAAACAGTTTGAATCCCCAGTCACCTCGAAATACACAACTGTCTAGTGCTTATTACTGACATGGACACCCTAAAGTTCTAATGAGAAGTGGTTACCAGTGAGGCGAAGCATGTTGGAAGGGAAGCAGTTTCTAGGGGAAGACCATGTGTGGTGGTTGCGCTGTATCGCGAATTGGTAGTTGTTGGAAACTGTGAATCACTCAACTTCAACCGCATGTCTGAATGGTTAACAGGCTCACCACGAGACCTGAATGTTGTTGTTCTGAATCGTTTGTGGTATAATGGATATGTACTGCTAAAAATTCCCATACTAGAATGAATCATCTGTCCAGTTCCAGAAAGGTTTTCAATTATTCTCCTGCTGCTATCACTTCGTAATAGATAAACCTCGCAATAAATTAATAACATTCGTATAAATCTGTCGGAGTTTCAGGTTTAATTATAGTGAAGATGGCAGTTTTTAACTACTTATTGTATGAAAAATGGGAAGATTTGGTTCTGGATGTCAGTTTCACTTTTAAAGCCATCCTCAGGAAAGTATTGAAAAAGAGACTAATAAGCCAATATATGTCACAGGGATTTTCAGTACACAGAACAGATTACAAATCTTCTAGGAATATACCTATACTATAGACCACTATGTATTATTCCTAAAGAAGTTATTCATTGCTCACCAGAGGCTTCTGAGACATACGGTTATCCGCAGAATACCTACTGCTTTACAATTAACATTATTTTATGGCTATACCATTTCGCTTTACTACTTTAACCGACGACCAGATTGGTTCAGCCTCAGTTTACTAATATTTTGGTTATTGAGATGAACTTACTAGGCACTACTTACTAGGTACTTCATTGGTGAGTGATGATCGCAATAAACTACGTATATTTCAATCTTCTTTTAGTCCATCTAGTGAAGAACAAAGTAGTCATTTCCACAGTCATTTGTGTTTCCTGAAAATCGTTACACCTGGGACAGAGAATCACTTCGTATCATCGACGATTAGATTGTATCAACGTATATTTCTGCAAATAACATTAGAATACATCAATAAATCTGTCACTCTACAAGAAATCTTTATGCGAGATAAATTTTTGCATTCATTATTTCAGTAAAAATCATCACTCGTTAAGTATTTGTTTAACTGATGTCAGTCGTTATATACAACTGAATGAAGACGCCAACAATATGAAATGTCTGTGGAACACGTTAGGCAGAAACCTGAGTACATTTGGCATGCAATTCACTTGCACCTATCAGATGTAAGTTGATGCGCCAGTACTGGTTTGCTGTAAGAACTTCAAATTTAATGATATGGAGTGAAGTGGTGGAGTGTATCTAACACTTCCCTCACTTAGGGAGTTGAAGCAGCCTGGACAAGCTGGTTGCTGACGAAACCCCAGCTCGATCACAGAAGGTGAGTTCTGTATTTGTCACATTGCTCATCCATGGCACCAACTGGTGAGATATATGACTACCCATTAAATGACGAGGATGCTGCGCTGCAGTACATCCTGTCTTTTACGCGGCTGTGGAAGATAGCTGTTAAAAAGAGAAGACAGGAAACGATTACAGGGTTCCACTTCGTAGCATTGCTCGTGTTTGGTGGAATCACCGTGTGGGCAATGTTGAGTTCAGATGAAGGCTACTGGGCAAAACAGACAATTCGACTAGAGAGGTTGTGAACTTTAGTCGACTGAGATGGCTTGGACATGTGCTGCACATGCCGAGTCACCGCCTGTCTCGACGTGTCTTGGCAAGAGACGGTGAATTAGGTTTGAGAAAGGGGTTTAGGGTGACCAGACCAAGATATGACACCAGTCAATCAAATCTCTTACTGGTCATTTGATTCGTGCAGGGTGATACAGATTGCCTTGCTTGGATACCTGAGACGACAATAATTAGCGGTCAAGGACTCTTGGTGACAATAGGGGAGATGTATTCACTCCCTGACATCTTCTAAAGCTTGAATATTCATGCTTAGCTTTATTTTCTGATCGTTCGTTATCTCACAGTACTTTGTCTACTTTGATATCATTCTTTATTCATCCACCTGTTCTTCGTGTTCTATTGTGAATTGTGACAACTTGAGCCAATGTGACTGTGAGCGAGATTCTACACCTTTTTTGTCAGTCATACATAAGTGATACTTTGGAAGAGGAAAAGACTTCTGCAAATAAGTATAGGCGTAATACTTCATGTCAACTTATTATTGAAACTCAGAAACTGAAATAGAAGTGCAAGATAGAGAAAACCCATCTATTAATTTTCCTATAAGAAAAATGTGTAGATTACGCTCACACGTATGGACGATTAACAAAGTCCAGTCACATGACAAATTACTCTTATTACTAGAGGTTGTTTACCTGTAATCTTTGCCTTTCCATCAAAGATTTGACCTCTAATTGAGGAATTTAACCTATTTTCTGGCCTTTGTGTCACTGATTAATTTCGTATAAATATTTTCGACTAGTAGATATGTATGATAATAATGTTTCGAGTTTCTGCGATAAGACACTAGACATAAATTGTCACCAGAGAAATCTAAATATTCTAGGCTCTTTTCATCAATGAAACAGTGTATGCCCATCTTCTCGCTTCTCACAGTTGTCTGCTGCATGATCCAGTCGACCACAATTAAGATCACAGATGATAGTGGGTGGCAACCTTGTCTAACTTTTCCTGTCTTTCCTTCAAAGGCGTCACTGAGCTTTTCAATGTGGATCACTCGCAATGTGGTGTCTTCATATACCTGTTGAATGAGGTTGACAAAGACTAGTGGCACTCTGTAGTGCTGAAGCAACTGCCTGTCAAATTACTTGTCGGTCGACGCCGTCGGAGGCCTTTTTAAAGTGGATGAAGTTGAGGTAGAGTTGACTGCTATTATATACTCAGTTCTCTGATGATGCGTAGCGTAGTGTTGCAATTTGAGAAGGCACCCCATCTTCCCATTTGCAGGTGCCTTTCCTTCTTACGGACCAAACCTTCTGTAAAGGTGGTGTGATCATATTCGTCGTTGTCTCTGCATCTGTTTTCGGTGCTTCTGGAGGAATTCCATCTGGTCCTGCTGCTTTCCTGAGTTTCGGCAGTTGTATGGAATTCAGGACTTCACTTCTGCTTTTGTCGGAGGGCTTGTGTTTACTGGTAGTTCTATGGTTGCTGATGGTATTTCTGGGAGAGTTGCAGGTGATGGTAGATTCAAGAGCTTTCTGAAATGGTTAGCCGACTGTTTCCTCTATGTCTCCTCGTTGGTAACAAGCTTTCCCTTATTATCTTTCATTGGTTTCGTCTGCGTTGATCTCTTCCCTCTCAGATGGCAACCTGGTTATTTAATACAATGTTGTCAGGTCTCTGTCTCTCCTACCTGCGGCAGCCTCTTCTGCTTCACTTGCCAATGTGTCATACCAGTGTCTTTTGTCTTTGTGTGCACTCTTCTTCACTTCTTTGTCCAGTGTAGTGTTTTGTACGTTGTACTCAGTTCCTTTTCGTTGTTCATGCCTGCACTGCACTTCACTGGTTCATCTTCTACTTCACCATCTTCCTCTCCCTCCTCTATCAGCTTCCATGTGTCCATCGAGATCCACTCCTTGTCTTGTTTTCTCTTTCTTTCTAACATGATTATGCAGGTTTCCTTCCATATAGCTTTCAAGGAGTTCCAGTGTTCTTCCACACAGATTCCTTCAGAGATGTTTCTCGATATCTCCCATTTTGTCTTGATAGCTGGCTGACGTGAAGATTTCTTTTGTGGTTTCGTCCTTCTTTTTCTGTTGTGTGTGTTGAACTTGAACTGTGGTCGATCATCACCAACTTCTTTGAAGGCTTTCAAGTTGATTTTGAAGTCAGGTTCCTTGCACTAAATGCGCAGAAGTCTGCTAACAGTTCTTTATTCTAATTCATCATTTCACCGGATTCTTCTCAGCTCATCGTTAGTTCTCGTCCTGTGTTGTCCACTCCCAGTTTCGCATTCATGTCACTAATTAGAATTTTGATGTCACCAACTGGGGTGGAGTGTTGTCTAGTACTGTTTTTATTTGTCTATAGAATTCCTCCTTCCTCTGTTCATATGCATTATTTGTGGGCGCGTAGCACTGGCACTGTATGATTGTGAATTGCCTTCTTTTTCAGTTGAATCTATCTTGCTTTCGTGATCCTGATACTGTAGAAGACTGGTTCCCAGTGCATGACAGCACTCTGTGTTTTCGGAGACATCATGGTAGCCACTCGAAACCTCAGTGTGCTGTGCTCGTGTTTATCGTCTGAATGACAATATCGAAGTAGATTATTGACTCTCCAGTTGACAGTTTGGGGAGTTCACTTCCATTCCATATGCAGATTCGTCATAGATTTCCATTACTTCTTTGCCATTCCTCCTCATCTCTTTTGCAATCTGGTCAGCCTTGCTAGGTTCATAGATGGTGTGGGCATTCCGTGTCCCCATCTTTACTTTCTCTTTTATCCAGATAATGGAAGACACATTGGTCAGTTAGCTTCCCAGAGGCAGGCTTTGACCAACCGGCGTCATTTCGTCTCTGCGATTCCCGGGAAGAATAGGTTTGTTTTTATAATTTCTTTGTGCTTTAGTGGTTGGATTGTTTTTCCAGGGTAGGGTTTGTTAGCCGTACGCCTAACTTTGCATCTTTATCCAAGCTTCGGACCGGATAGTAATTAGTGAACTGGTTACCTTGGCGAGGTTGGAAATATAACTTACTGTTCAGAAATGTTATGGTTAAAACTTAACGAAATTATTGGCATTCAGCATGAAGAGACATCAGTTGGAGAAACATTGGAATCTGAGAACACTGGACAGCTGCTTTTAGATGAAGTTGGTGCTCGTATCGTGAACTGATAGAATTTGGGGCTGTGAACACTTGGATTCTGACCAAGTAGCTCAATGGAAACGTCCTGGCCACGGAACCTGAAGTTCCTAGATTCGATCTGTGTTTAGTTCATGGATGTGCATTGCTGAAGAGTCACGAACTAGGACGAAACAGCTGTCAAGTACCCTCAGGTTTCCAATTTTTCTCTGATTTAAGTCCATGGTGAATACCAATCTGAAATCAATAAATCAATCCTCACAAACATCAAAATTAAATGAAATATTGTTACTACTTTTCTTTTCTTTATATACTATTATTTCTACTCCTCTTCGTTTATTTCTGATATCGTTTAAAGGCTATCCTAGTTTAAACTATCTCTTTCAGGTGAAGTTGGATAGAAAAAACTGCCTACGATTTAAGTCAGGCATCGTATACTAGAAAGTAGTACCGTGTCTGACTCAACCGGTTAGGGGTATCGAGAAAACGGTGACTGAAGAAGCTGTTGGCTACGTGGTGATTTATCATGTACTGGTAGTAACCAGAAGATATTAACCACTGAATTCAGAATCAGGGAATTGTAAGTTTTTAATTCTCCATTCCATAATCAGTTGACAGTGAGCACAGCAGGCCAGATCTTTAAGGCAAAGCAGGATCATCACCGATTTCTCACAGTTTCTAGTGAATTTTTAGTAAGTACTTATACCCAAAAGCAGAATTTGCCACCCTACTGTTTTCGTTTTTCAATCACCAAGTTAATTTAGACTTGTAAGTGAATGAATCCTTTTTACTGGTCTAATGAATATACTGATACCACTTGAGTTCTCCTCATTTTTTTCCAAATCACTATTCAACACAGTTTATCATTGACTTAGCAAATTGCAATACACTATACCCCTTCTTTCTTTTATTCACACATATAACACAGGATTTGGTGAAAATTAGATGATCCTAGTGAGAATAATATCCTGGTGTTTAACACTGAGGTCTACTGATTGTGTTATCTACTTATCTTAACAGCAGAAAGAGATTTCAACTGTTTACAAGGGTAAAACAAATGATGAAGCAAATATATTTGGAATCAAAGTAAACAGGACCTATTTCATTACTTCACATTGTAACTTTACAGTGAAATACTACTTTGAAAATATCATTAGGAATCCAGACAAAAATCAAAGTTCAATGTAACTTACTGATGAAAAAAGGTAAACCATAAATCACAATACAAAAAATATTCCAATATAGGAATTCAAAAGTTTATCATATATTACGTTCATTAGGTAGTGAAAAGAGTTCAGAAGTGGTTTTTTGCAAATATAGGCTGTGAAGCAGGTTTACTTTACAAAGCAAAGGGATCAAATCTATAAAGTGGAACTGCTGTGAACGAAATGAAGTTACATTGTCAAGGGAATTATCATGTAGGAGTTGGCAAACTCAGGTCGCAGTATTAAACGGGAGCTGGATGAAACATTTCTACAGGGTATGTTCCAAATTTCCTAAATGAATAAAAACACCTTTAGCTGTGCAAAAGGTATGCTATCGGAATCTTATTGAACAACTTAGCTTACTTATACACCACTCTAAATAAGCTTTTCTTTGATACCATGATTTTTGACAGGAAAATATGCTTCAGAAGAGAACCTCTGGTTGACCTGGATGCTTTTGTCTTCTACCAAGCTGTTAAACATTCGTGACAAAGTTTTATGATTACTTGGTGGAACAGCCCATTTATCTTGTGCCCCTCAGCACTAAACAAATTCTAGAAGTATAGATTATGACAATAAGAGGGGATTGGTTGTGAAGTTTTGACGATCTCGAGACTCAGTAAAGACAACACAACGTGCAGATGCAGCAATGTTCTTCATAGCACTTTTGTAATAAACAAGTTTTCGAATCTAAGTTTCATACAAAAGTACTTTGTAAGTAGTTTCGGGTCAAGTAGTTTATTTTTTACGATGGCGAATGTAATCAGATTCTATTTTCTGCTTATAGAGATAACATGGTAACAATTCTTTAACTGCTTACTCTATTAAGTTTTACAGCAAATCAACATTTGAAGTTACTTATCACTTCGCCTTGAAATTTGAACATCTGAATTGAAAAGCTTCTTTTCACGCTCATCTTCAAGCATGGGGTAATCGATAAATAAGTATAGTAGATAGCAAACTTATGGGTGATTGACTACAACTTACTCAATTTTGAAGATGCTGGTAAAAAGTGAGCAGTTTAAAGATCAAATGAAGATCTGAGGCTACTTCATTTTACTCTTGATATATTTCTCGACTGAATACAGACTAGGCATTTACTCAGCATTCTTTTTACTTACCCTGACTGGTTTAAAGGGGGATTTCAATACCTTTAGCCTAACGCGTTATTGTCAAGTCTTTCCTGTCCTTCAACTCCTAGTTTTATGTATTAGTTGGCAAGATTACAATGATACTTATGTTTGAGTTTTTATTTTCGGATAACAGGTGAATTCAATTGACTAAAAGTTCTTCTTTTAAAGGTAAGAATTTGTTTAACCAACAGAGATTTCGAATTCAGGTTCTCTAAAACTATTGGTGTCATTGGTAAATAAAGTAGAGGATTGTTTCAACTTCAATACCAGGAGACATTCGTACCACATTTCAGTATATTATTGGACTCAGTATCAGAAACCATTTATCGATTGATAAGTAATATTTTACACAAATATAACCGGTATCAATGCCGATGGAGGCCAACTGACCCAATCCAACCAACCACAAAGGATTACAAAAAGTAGCATAATACTATATCTGTCACACAAGTGATGGTCTAGTAAATAATGCTTTTGTGACTAAAATGATCGGTTCTGAATTCTTCTTAGTGCGAACTAGATCACTCATTTGGAAGTAGGCATTTCCAGCATCGTGCATCGCAAAATCCACTGCTGGACATTATTCATCATTACTATCTGAGTAGAATTACAGGCAATGTCGAAACATCCGTGTAAGAGCCCATACACCAATAGAGACTTGCCTTCATTTTTTTACGGTTATATCACAATTTTTGACTAAATTCTTATTTTAGCTATAGGTTCAGCAATAATAATCCTGGGCTTGATATCGCTTGTGTAATATTCACATGAGATTTTTCTTTTATTCTGATAGAATAAAGAAATTGAACTTCAAGCTTCTTAAATAACCGAATTTCGATTCTTTGACAGGCTCTTTATTTCATCCCTTTTATATTTTTTTTAGATCATATAGTAAAGGAAAATTGTTTATCAATCTGAAATAGATACATAACTTGTTTATTCACTTCTGTGTTCCAATCATCTTTATTTGCGTGTTATTCTGATTTCATGCATCTATGAAGGAACTCAAAAATATTCTCTTATGTTTGTAATCGTTTAAATATGTTACCTTTTGTTGAGTAAACAAAACAAAAAAGAAAATTTAATCACAATTTTAAGTAAGTTAATGAAATGTGAACTCTTATTCGTTTTTCTGTAAAAGTGTTCATTAAATCAGTTTATGGAAGCCATATATTTTAATGAATTTTTGATGAAAAACTGTTAGTAATAAATAATAGTTATTTAAGTACTATTTTAGAATGTAACTCAAGTTTCGTTTGTTTATTTATATGTCGAAAATAGTGATATTGTACTATTTACGAAATATTATTATCTCTAGCTTAACTGATCACTTATAAACATGCTCAATCTGTTAGCTTGGTTCTTATAGTTCTCAAGCTTTTTCAATCATTCACTTAATTAAAAGCAAAATTTTCATTTTATCCTAGATTAATATGGAATCATTTTTACAAAATATGTTAGGCATCATTTGAATAAGTAATTTCAGTTATCAATCAGTTTATCACTTAAACACTGTCACTCCTTACCATCCTATGAGTGTGTATATGTGAGATGTACAGTTATGACTAAGCTTTTTTCTAGAAGTAACGGAAAAATTTAGGTGACCATATAGAGATTTTGCTACTCAAATAAAGGTTATTCAAAGGAAATCAAACGACAATAGATTTTCAAAAAAATCCAAACAGTAACATCTCACTTACTGTATAGTATTCATTGGAACAAATTACTTGTTTTTCCAAATGAGTTTGCTAGAATCAATCACCAGTTTCGTGTCTGAAACACTACTATGATCTATTCAGTAGCTAAAATGATACAAAAGATTTCTGGTTACTTTTCTTGATATGACTAAACAATGAGGATTTCAAATTACTTTCCAGTCTTGTTACCAATATTATTCATTTTGGTTAGGTCTGTAATACTATTACTAGCAGTATATTTTTGCTACTCTTTTCATACTTCTAGCAAAACTGACAAGGCATCTGTCGAATAGTATTATTCCCCTTGATATTTCTTATTTTTTCGACATGCTTTCCGAACTAACTAGTACATCTATCATGTTACCCAAGCATTTTATTAACACTAACATTACTAATATCTTGGTTAAATGACCATACTCAACTGAATATGAAACTTTTCGTGAACAGTAGTATCCAAAACCTTAAAATAACAACATCTGAATAGCTTTCTTTCACGACTTGCTAGCTCATATATAAATTGCTTTGCATCGGACATTGAATGTTTGCATATCAGACAGTCCTGCCTGATTGCAACACCACAAATGTATCATCCACATAACTTTATCATACTGTTGCATTGGACACAAAACTCAACGGAAAATCGGCTTCCAAGTATTCATAAACATGACAACTATAACTTGATAAATTGGGTTGTTTTACATCTGATGCTTCTGTCTGTCCACACATTTCACTTTGAAACATAAGGAATGTGACGTTTAGATATAAGTGCACATCTTTCATGGCATACCTATGTACTTTCTAGTTGTAGATTTCTCCTATTAGTTAGCCTTTTCTATTGTCGTCTGTAGAAAACCATCCCTCAGAAATCTAACCGGCAGAGATCTACTCTTGTTTTAGACCTCATGGTAGTGGGTTCAGCCGCTTTTGAGGGTGAGTACTTACTACTGTGGAGTCCCGTAGTAGGACAAAGTAGCTTTCCATCGCTCCGAGATGTCTAGTGATTTGTTGACTGATTTCAGTCCGTAATGAAAACCACTTTGAAGTCAGTCGTTCTCTAAAAGATTCCAAAGAGAAATATTCACTAATGATGTCACTGTTAAACACACGAATGAACATTACGTTTGGTAATATAATCACCTGAAATAAGTAACATTTTCGAAGATCGTAAAAGCCAATATTTATTGGTAAAGCGAAGTTTAGTTTCTACAGCTGGTTTAGTTGTACTTCTCTGTAAGCGTAATATCTTTTGTGAGAAGTGCTTACGTAACTATAATCATGTCCTTTATTCTTAGAAAAAACAGTCCATTTCAAATAACTGATACTTTTATCTAAAGGAGCATTCTCAATTGTTTCATTTATTTCAATACTACCTACAAGCTAGTATGCACTGCCACTTCAAATAAATATAAACTGACAATAACTTAATAATTTCTCTCACATTTCTTCAGGATCTATGCGGCATGAAGTGAAACTAGGACACAGTCAAGGACCGTATTTCAGGGATCAGATGGTACCTACGAAGCAATAGGGTAGAATCTGGAAACAGCTTTTATTTTATTTTACCATGATTTGCAAGACAGTTTTAAGTGAATATTTTCAAAAACAACCTCCTCAGTGACCGTTTCATTGGTTGATATTCAGGAGTTTATAGCCCCCATGCAAAATGTACATAAAATTTTTAATACATCATGAGATGCATTCAGATTCCAATTCAAAAGTCTTTGTTTGGTGATTTCACTTATTTGAGGATAGACAATAATGGCAGAAATAGACATTGGCTAAATAAGCAAAACGTTTATTGCATCTGTTAAATGATTTCACAAGTCAAAAGTACTTCGAAGGCCATACTAACCTATAGTCAGGGAAACAAAATCCTTTAATTTCGCTTGCGTCATTTCTGAAAACAATCCTTATCAAAAATATGCTAACATACCTTTTGTACAGGGGATACTAACTGACAAATGCACTGTAAATAAAACATTACATAGTAGAAGGAAGTTGTCTTAAAGTACAGTGATGAACTGTAACTGTTCCGTACCAGTAAAGAATTAGTTAGCATGAATTCCTATTCTTTCAGTTTCCAATAAGTATGCTTCATAAGCTTTGAATCAGATCCGTTGTATTTCTGTCATTCTCCAATGTTTGCGGAACAACAATAACAACCCAACTTCTCATAGGAAGAGTAATATATATACAAAGAACGTTCGCAAGTCCCAAGACTCATAGCAGCGGTCAACGACTATGGAAGTCAGACGAAAACAATATTTAAAAAGTGTTCAGAACCATCAACTTTATTAAAAAATGCTGATCGACAGAACACGCATAGGGAAAATTATCTCAACCTACAAAACGAATTACTTTTCTATGTATCAGAAATGCTTAGGAAACTACCGGTTGATTACTTCACACATTCGGTGTCAGTTTTGCACACAGAACGACCAAATCGCTGCAGAACGTCTTAATCAAACTAAAAAACCTATTTTTCAAGGAAGACCAGACGCGGGAATACTGCTACAACAAGTTGAGAAATGTTCAGCGATTTCCTGAAAGCATAGTGCTCCAATCGAATGCCAATCAGTGGACACGTTAACATTGACCAAGTAGACAGAACTATCAATAGGGAATGAGCAACTATAAATCAGTCGAGCAAATCAGTAATCAGACGTTACGTCAACAACAAAGACCCAATAAAAGCAACAATTTTAATGGTCAAACTTTTGTAAAAATACAACAGATTTATCATAGCCACAACGCAGGAACGGTCAAGGTCGGTAAATATAACTTAAAAATAATCCATTTTTTATGAAGTAAATGCTAATGAAATCACCTGGCCTCTTTGTGATGAAATGTCGAAGAACAAACTTCAAAGATTGCGGAGCACTAAACGACTTTCATCCTCATCACCAGCTAAAAACTTTCTCTACTGCCCAAGGTTAGGATTCCTTATAGGTAGTGAATACGGAGCTCAGAAAAAGTCGATATTTTACGTTCCCTTTGAAATATACCTAGCAATGAAGCTTCAGTCACCAATTGGTTGTATCCAAATTTTTTTTCACCTTCCAACCATTCTTAGGACGAGGTGACTTTTATGAAGAAATGCCAAACAAATAATTTAAAGCTCGTACAAACTGTATTTTCTACTATTTCTAGCAAAACCAACCTAGATGCGTCTGTTCTGTTAGGATGTTTTCATTTCCACCAAAACAAAGCTGTGACCTTCATACCTTCAAGTAAAGACTTGATGAGTTCAGTAAACAATCCTAGTGTGAGAACAAATACTCACTGATGGTATCGGACAGTAGTCATCTTACATAGCGAGTTGGTGGAAGTAGGAAAATATAGACCATTGCACTTCGGCCTATTGGCTGACTGTCAACGTGTTCACAGGGAGATCCGAAAATCCTGGGTCGTAACTCTGGCAGGGTCATTGGTATGCATTAGTGAGGAGTCTCATTTTAGGATGAAACAACTATTGAGTGTTCCAAGGTTTTCAGTAGTTCTTTGATTAATGTCATTCTGTGATGATTACCACCTTGAATTCATTTCTATGAGTTTCATTTGTGAAAAACAGTATAAATCCTACTGAGTTAAAATCTAATAATTTATAACACTGTTAAATGAAACCTTCTGTCAGCAAACGAATTAGAAGAAGAAGAAGAAAATCTTTTCACTTGACTAAACTTCTTAGGCTCACTTTAGTGACACGCGCTAATGAGCACGCATTTCGACAAAGATTGAGAATTATTTCCATCCCTAAGACAGGAAGTTATCATTAATGGGTTTTTTTTCACTGTCTGTGTCTACTCTTCATTCAAGTATGTTAATTTTAAAGTAATAAAGCCATTAAAAGCTGTAAAAATTGGTTTCATTTTGTTCGATGACGGCAACTTCCTCTTAATCTTTTTTGGTTTTTAAATGGATTTCTAGTGATTTTCTGAAAAATAGGATAGAAAATTTGTTAACCTGAAAAATGAAGTATAATTTTTAAAGAGTCGGTTTTATTTTAACTCGACTTCGAAATAATTCATTGGAGTAATACTAATAATAATGTATTCACGTAATTCCGAACCGTAGTTTTGTTTAGAGTATAGAATTCCCAGTATGTGATATTCGATGAGTTTACACGTTGTACAACGTTTTTCAAATATACATATTAACACTGATCCTGTTTAACAATACTTACTAAATAATAACAGGGTTGTTTAAATGTTTAATGACTTCAGGGATATGATAACTGTTCGCTATTACAATGTTGATTGATGAGATTATGTCCAACGTGATTTTACTTAACACAGTACGCAAGCTAAATAAAGTAGTATGGTTTAAATTTTTATATGTAGTTGTGAGCGCATAGAGTTTAGTATATTTAATTCTTGTCTTTTCAGAAGATAAAGATGGAGAGAGATGAAGGTCTAAAGCATGCTTGTCATCAGACTAAATGTTTTTATCCAAGATGTCTATCCACGACGACATTCATCAGCTCGGTTAGGGGTGCATAACTTTCTCTACTGACAGCCTTAAATACCTTATGCAGTGCAGCGTATTCTCTTTTCCAGAATAAGGGGGAACAGTGAGTAGGTATAAGCAAAACTTAGAAATTAATGAAACATAAGAATGCAGGCTGACTTATGCCAGACAGTTTACCTTTACTGACATAAAGGTTGTGCTAAGGATTTTCCTGGAATTTAGTAGGAAAGATCAAGCTTGGTAGATCCCTCACGATACAGCCATCCTTAAGACGAGTCATAGGACTGAAGCAACTCATATAGGTCTTTTTCGAGTCTTAGGTTAGAATTACCCATGTGATATTTGGAAGGACTGAATGTCAGACTATTCAAGGAATACCAGTGACTGATTTTGATTAAGTGATTATTAAGCTGAGAACAGACTTAGGAGGAGATGACCGGCAAAAATACTGTTGCTTCATCAGGATATTTAACAAAATCAGCTTTGGTTTAAAAGGGTACGCCAAGCGAAAAGAAAGAGAAGAGAAAACGATAAAGAACAGCTTTTTTAGGCACACCGGCTTCAATAAGTAGAGAAATGGAGAACTGCTTCATGTATGAAGTTTACTGCTATCTCTCAAGAAAATAGAGTTGAAGCCGGTTTACGATCAAGGACTTAGAGTAATTTCTGGCATTCTTGTTCAGTATAAGGTGTCAATGAACCAAATAAGAGGATGAAATATAATCTAAGAGGGAAGATCTAACATACTTGGCACCTTTGTTCAGATTGATAACAACAATATGATATAAAACACCTGCAGCATCTGAAGTACTCCTTCCGGGTCTGTAGACAAACTGACTTGGATCTCTGAAAGCCTCCAGTGGAGGTCCAAACACATGAAGTAACAGTTTTGGTTGGAATGGTTAAGTTATTGAGATACGTCGACATTTCACTTTCACTCGGGGAGATATGGAATAATTCTTTCCCAGGTGGCTGGTATGTTATTTCTGGCTGAGGAATTATCAAAAAAATGTTTGTTAGTGGATGACGTAGAATATCAGCACATTCTCTAAATACAATACCTGGCATAGCAGCTGGTCTGCGGCTTTGCAAAAGTTTTATTGATTCCAGGCATTTGAACATATCTATTTAATTGAATTTAGAAAAACTGTCTTCTGTTAAGTGTGAAGGACCAAATAAGATAACATTAGAAGGTTTGCGTACGAACCACTGATTAAGAACACTGGCATTTTCCCAGGCTGCATTACTGAGTTTTCTCATGCCAGTGAGGTCATTAAAAGTCTACATATGTAAGAGCGGTTTTCATATAACATGATCTTCTAGCTCGACAATAAGTTAAGGCATTTGTATCAGACTTAATAAGGCAGCCAAGTTGTGTAATACGGATATTTTCCTTTGATTTATACAGTTTTTCTTTCCCTAATCGCAGTGTTTTTTCGTCGCGGAGAGTTTATTAAACCTTAGAAAATTAATTTCAGCTTAGCATCAAATATCAAAATGAAATTTAAGATAGCATGTAACAGCATTGATTACATCATCGAAAATATCATTTTTCAGATATTTCCCATTTTGTGTTTTGTAACATGCATCTGAGTCTGTGTATATATGTAAAGCTGCTACATATAATCGTCTTAGATTGATATGTAAAAGTATTCTTCTACAGTCTGCCATATATTTTTGGCAGAGCACGTTTAACACAGTGATCTGAGCTCAGCAGTGGTAGAAGTTTCCAAATTACATACATACCAGGTTTATCAATGAAGACCAAGTTTAATGTGGCATCAAAACGAGCCGAAAAACTGACTGGGTTACTGTGACAAAAAGAACACAAGAAGATACAGTCATAAGGGTTAAAATTACCACAGACAACTAACAATGAGTCTCGTATTTTGGGAGCAGCCAATTTCATGAATTGGTTAGCGAATCTAGATAGTTCAGAATAGCTGCAACCGGGAGTCACGTAAACATTGATGATGTAAATGAATTTTGATTTATTTAAATGTTTAAGACTACACTTAACAGTGATACTGTTTATTTTATCTTTAGAATAGATTAAACATGTTTAATTAGATGAACATCACGTGAACAGTGCACTTTTTCGTAGAAGTACACCGATCCTGGAGAAACATTTTAAAACCATTTAAAGAGGCTGAATTGTCATCATATAGGTTATGCAACAAAGTTTCTCGTAAGGTTATTACACCGGTCTTGAGATAAACATTAGAACATAGAATACACTGTAAATAGTCTAACTTACCCACTAAAGATTTGCATTTCCAGCTGAGTATTTCGCGTGGAGTCATTTGATGTAGTTTTGTTTGCTTTAGAGCATGCTGCTGTCCACCATGATGTCTTTTCTTTCTTGTATTCATTCAATTCATAGCAGATGTCAGTTTATGATGAATACTAACCTGAAATCATAGAGGTAGGTGGATATTGTTTTTAAAGTTAGCGTGAGAATCCGATACTATTTAAGGTCATATTTAGACAATTAAAAGAAATCAAAATAGAGCAAACTTGATGCACTATGTAGAATGGAACAATTTGGGGAGCCCAGATGTTTAGGCAGCCCGCCAAATTATTTTTTATCAAAATACTGCGAAAACACTAGCTGTAGTGATAGTAGTAAGCCAAGTTTAACGGTGTTGTCCTAGATATATAAATTGCATCAACTGAAACCGTCTTCATACCTAACTGGAAAAAATGTTTTGTAAAGAACGCAACCGGAAGTGCTAAACAGGAATTATTGCATGATTGCAATAGTGGTATGTCAAGTAAAAAAGCTACAAACTTCCCACTTCTTTTGGATTATATCCTAGTTTCGAATTTGTTGGTTATTGAGTTCAGTAAGCGTCAAACTTAATGTAACATATAACAAACAGCTTTGGAGTAGGATGAGCCAACACTAAATATCATTTGCAGTTTCTTGGCTTTTCAGTTGACATGGTTGAACGAACAATATTCCTGAGTAAACTGATTCTATTTGCCTTTCCCCTTTAACATTTTCTTCCCTTATAACTACCATCAAGAATAATGTGGTAGTTTATTGCTTTACGTGCAACAAAAATCACTCTTATTTGTGGACAGTATTTTATTTCTGCTTAATGATCTGAAGTATTCAATACTATTACCGATTTCTGCCTGATGGAGGTGATTTTGTGGTAGCCTTAGTCATCACGTTTCTGTTATTAGTGACTATTTCTCTTCAATAATTATAAAATAATTCTCATGATATCCAAGGGAAAGCGAATACCTTCAGTGAATGTGAATGCTTTGAAGTCAGACAGTTTAAAGGGTTCACCGATAACACTGATCGGCTTGAGGGGGCGTCAACAGAACATAATCGCGAGAGTGTTCTTTTTTATGTAGATGCGTTGCTTGGATGTTTCCTCTCCGAGTACAGTAACGATCCACCAGGTTTGCGTTAGAACGGCTATAAATCTGAAAACTGGCCTGGAATTTAGAACTGAGCAGAAAATTGGAGTGAAACCTCTGTCATGGCATGGTGTGCTTGACCTCAGTGACGTAAAAGTGGATACGAGAAACAGACTATGACAGTTTTTTATATAAACTATGATCAAGATTTGATCGTATAGTATGGCAAATATTGGGCGCTGAGGAAAAGGTTGACATTAGATAGATAGAGATTGCATTTGTCACAGCGGGTTTGAAATGAAATAATTCCAAAGTTTCGCACGGAAGTCTAGTAGGAGCTTCTTCAGGGAAATAATCAAAGTTAAAATATCAAGAACATATAAATGAATTCAAAAAACTTGTTTTGAATCTCCTTGTCCAATTCTGTTTGTATAGTCACTGTCTTTCTAAATAATGATAACTAATCATTCGGTATGAAATTGTATGTCTTTTGTTGTATAGTGTGCGTATGTTATATGTGTATGCATATATATACACCAATTCATATTCGTCGTGATTGTAAATATCAGACAAAAAGGGCACTAGTGACATGGTCATTCGGTAATTTTATAAGTATAAATTGAAAAGGATGAGGTGGATGTGCATACAGTTTCAGCTGGAATAAAGTGGTGAATAGTGTTAACTAGTTCTCTTCGCACCACTTTACCGGAATAAAGTGGAAATGAGCGGTAGCGATGATAATAATAATAATAAATCAAATCAGTCCAGGTTGTGCTTTTGTTAAAACAAAAATAATGGAGTTGAGACTAGTGTTCGCAGTAAATGTTTTGAGTCACTCTTTCTGCTTACTAATTAGTAATTGCCAAGGGGCAGATAAGTATACTCCATCTCGTCTGTTCAACCTGTCTGGATTCGCCCATATGTGTAGGCCTTTGTCTGTCAGTTTTTCTTGGTGTGACCAAAAACCTTTTTATAGAACCTTAGTTCTGTCAAAGTCAATTGTGTGTCGCATTTCTGCGGATCTGTTTTCTAGTTTCTTAACCTCTGCTGAGGTTTTTGGGATCTGCTTTCAGCATAGTTTATGTTCTTTGAGTTTCACACTGACCTACCTGGCTGTTTCACCTACATATACTTCAATACAATCTCTGCATTGGATTTCATAAATACGGTTCTGCTGATTTTCTTTAGGTACTACATCTTTAACTGTCATTAAGTTAGGACGTAGGGTATTTGTTGCACGAAAGTAAACTCTTATATTGTGTTTGTTGAGAATCCTTATTTCTTCTGAAGTCTCCTTTCGGTATTGGATTATGACCGTGCTTGTCCAATTCTTCGAAGGAAGTATCGGCACATACTTAATTTCATTTTTTAAAATACATCTAACAAAACCTTTCGGATAATTGTTTACTTCCAGTGTTCGGCAAACTAACTTTAACTCTTCTTCAGATTCCGTGCGACAGTTACTTCAGCAGTCAAAGGATGTGGAGACTGATAATCGAGATATCTGTCAGAATATGTTGCTTTTCTGAATATCTTAATCTTTAGCTTGTTGTAATCCTGTCTTTCCACTATACAATCCCTGAAGTTTAATTTCGACAAACTGGATTCAATTTCCTTGGTGAAAGTGATACTTCCGCACACATTATTCATGTGACAGAAGAGTTCATCCAGACTGTTTTGTTTGATGATGGCAAACGTATCATCTGCGTACCTTAAACCATATTCTTGGAGGTGTAGAGCAATTTGCAATAGCATTTGTCTCTGAAGAATACATGAACAAATTAGCTACTATTAGTGATACTGGAGATCCCACTGCAATACCATCTGTCTTTTAGTACAGATCTCCTCTGAATGTGAATACGGTCGATCGTAAGCACAATTTCAGGGACTCCAAAATTTCTTCCAGATTTAATGGACAACGTGAACTTAGGTCAGTATTTGACAGCAGTAGGTTCTGAATGATATCGAATGCATCTTTAATAGACACGTTAGTAAATAAAGAAGCTCGGACCAGACTTCAATGCGAAACGTTGGAGTTATTTGATTTCGAACTCTCTGGGATTTACACAATTACAATCTATGCCTAATGTAAGACTATGACAGTTTTAAAATACGCCACGACAACAGATAACCGAAAAAAAGGGATTAGTGGTGTTCATTACTTTCATGTAACCTTATACAAATATGTAGCACATGAATTCCCGTTACATTTAGGCTAACTATTCACCAGAGCATTAGAAAACCTCCTATAGAGTGCACATGCATGACCCTATGGCAAGTACATTATGAATCCTTCTTTTTTATCAATTCAGTAGTTCTGGTTAAATAATGCAACTGTTGAAAAACATCGATCAGTAAACAACCGCATTAAATATACGATTGGTATTGCTTTCAATTTGATTACGCTTCTTATATTCGGTGAATCAGTCGGTGGGTCATAAAACAGAACAGACCCGCATAATTTTGTCTCATTTGTATTGTACCTTGTATCTACTCATGAATTGTTTGTTTAAACGCATAATATTCAATTAGACTGAGTTCATCATCAATTTTTCTTCTTCTCATATCCTGTAGAGACAGTAAGTAGATTACACGAAAACAAATAAACCAGCTTAAATCTACATGATTATCTCTGATAAATTAAATGAGTTCGTGTGTTTATATGTGTGTATGTGTGCATGTCAAGCGTTCAACTGTAGTTTTCTCCATATATACATCTGATGATGTATCTGATTACTGAGCTTCAGTTCTTGTTCAAATTATCCAATGCGGGCTTAGTTCTTCACGATAATGGTCAAAAATGAGAAATTTACGCAGACTAATTTTATTCCAAGCACTACTACTATTCGTAGTTATTGATAGTATTTGACGTGAAGATTTCATTGGAATGCCAATTTCTTTCATTACCTTCATTAACCTAATCATAATAATGATAATACTGTTGGAATGCTAGCATCAGATTGGATGTGCCGTTTTCAGCCAATCAGTGTTGAGAGTCTTATACACAATAAAGACAGGACCACAAAAATGACAATATTACCAACACTACTAAATAGCAAAATACATCAGTGAGAAGTAAATGGTGGAGGTGATATGGTAAATAGCGGATGCCAATCACAAACACTTATGTCGTCACACCACTGGGTCAGATAATAATAATTCAAAAGCGCACACGAAAAGAAAAGACTGTGAGACACGCGTCTGTTTACACTGTCCACTTCTCATCAGAATAAAAAACCACCATTTTTATCAATAATAATCGAGATTATTGAATATTTTCAATTTGTATTTTCTAAAGTCCTTTGTTTTATGATTATTTTTCTTTCGAAAGACTGGATTAAAATTACTTACTTCCTTGTCTTATAGAATTTAAACACTAGTGCTATATAAATTTGTCAAGTGGTAAACAGAACAACTGAAAGAAAAAAAAGTTATGTTAATGGATGAAATAAAACATCAACAACCTTTGCTCTATCATACATCCCTTTCATCAATCACTTCATCAGATATAGGAATAACACCAATTCACAGCAGTGCCGTTAATAATAACGTTAATAATAGTTGTATTGACACAGTGTACATGAATCATAATAATAAAGATAAGATGTTATCAACCACTTCAACAAGAATCGAATCACCATGTTGTCAAAACCCATCCTCATCAGCTGTTAGTCCTAATACTAGTCCGATGGCAATGGATCAATGGTCTGCAACTTTGTTAGCTGCACAAGCATTAGTCAGAACGAAAAAAGTGTTTATCGGTGGCGTTTCGACAGGAACTACTGCAGATGAATTGAAAAGTTTTTTCAGTGAATTCGGTAAAGTAAGTCTAGTGATTATCAATTGTTGTTATTGATATTTTTTCTCGATCAACTGTTATTTCAGTATTTTTTTACCAGGAGAAAATGCATCAACTTACCCGTAGAACTGGGTGAAAAATGTAGGCTCCCTGCATCAGCTCCTTACCACTTAGTAGTATGTTACATAATTTAGGGATATTTGACTACATATTGTACGCAACTGTTGTCATTGTCATATTGTGAATGATAGAATTACCTTCTATGAAGTGTACAATATAGATGAGTTCTTAACTGTTAAAAATCATCGAATTTCACCAAGTATGCGTTGCAATTTAGTAGAAACGTCAAGTGACCTTGAACCATTATGGGTTGTATATGACTTGATGATTTTTAAGCTGTAGAATCTGAATCCATTTTTGTCATTACTCATGAAAAGGGAGTAATTGAAAGCTTCAGTGAGCAAATCTCAGCTTTTTGAAAGATTTAATCACTTGCAAATTAACATTTATGAAATGGTGGAACTAAAATATACCCTGAGAAACAAATTCATACGCAGGTCAAAGTAAAACTCAGTTACATACTGTCGAAGTAATCCAGCGAAGGCTTCTATCATTAAGGAAGAAGTACGATTCTCTTGTATACTAAGAATGTCAGGCATAACAAAACAACAGGATTGAGATGATTTTTCTTTCAAATGCAAACTTCTATCTTCTATCCGCCGATAGTGTTATTAGACAATAAAGAATAAATGTAACTAAGTTATAAAGACATTAAATAATTCAGATTGACTTTTGTAGAACTTCAAGTAATATTGTAAACAATTTGACAAACAGTCAACTTCCTGACATCACAGAATAATGATACTGGGTGCGTCCTAACTCTAACTTCTGCACTTACCATATATTGAATTCACTGATATACTGCATTATGATTCTGAGTCTCCTATCTTGGTGACCACATTACAAAAATGTTGAAAGAATTTGGTCAGATTTCAAGTTTAGACAGCATGAAACTGATTACTTCCCAGTGACCACTCATTATGACTAGTTTTTTCCTACCGGAGTACAGTCACTTCCTGAACAGCTCAGTGTAACATCACTGACTTCACCACTGGGTAATAAGAGTTTGAATTCCTACTGGCAAAATCAGCTCATCTGAGGATGTACATGAACCTTGCTAATGAACGCTAAAAAGCACGGAACCTAGGTCAACTAAGGCTTTCTATTAGCTGCTTTAACCAACTAACATGGAATCTATCTTTTTCTCACTTTCTTTGAATATCTCTACATTTTTCATGCAAAATACGCTTATGCAGTTGAATGGTTTGCTTATCACAAGTTTACAGCTGTTTTTCCTCGCCAAATAAGATTATTCAGTGAACTGATGTTTGTCAGAAGAAACTTTACAACAGTTTCTAGGCTCTCACTGCATAAACACATCTAATGACCGGAACTGAAATACAAAGTACGCATATGTCAATCTGAAAGAAATGGAATTCAAACCTTCGAAACTTCTCATATCAGTCAACAAGTTTCTAAGTAAAACAGTCTCGAACAGTAAACAACATTGGTGAGCCTTCTTTTTGGCAATGAGCTTCATTTCTTATTCCTGTATAACAATTAAAAGCTGTTAAATGTGAGACACGCTGACGATTAAGTTACTTACTAACAATGCACACAGATTATGCAAGGGCAAATAACTTGCATATCATTAAAACTTCCTATTGCAATTCAAAAGACATTTGAGTAATAGCTCAACGTCCTCTCAAGACAAACAGATGGGTTGATGAAGTGGAATTTATTTAGGATAAGTACGTGGACCGGTCAGAACACACATATTCTTGGCTTTGTCCTCCTTCAGTACGAAAAAATTTAGTAAAAACTTTAAGTTGCAGTATAAAGGCTATATGCTGGGAAAATACATCTGAAGTGGAACTGGCGACTTCGTGTAACATACTAATTAGAAATGCCAATCCTGATAAATTCATAAGGAAACATATGATTACAAAATTGGCAAGGAAGGATGCTCAAACGGCTAGAATAAAACCTCCATACATCCGAATACAATTTAGAGGTGACATGCTGAAGTAGATATTAATTTAAAAACTACGCAGATCAATTCAGAGAACTTTTAATACTGGTAAATTACAAGCTCAATGATGACACCGAGGTTGAAAGATGATTTGCCCAGACTAGTCATTACCCACAGTGTTTATCCGTTTGACTACTCCTGTGGGGCCAGTTACGTCTTTCGGTGCTGTAGAAATTTAATTTTCAGTGCTTGCGAACACCGAGCGCGGTTAAATAAAATCACGTTAAAGACTATTGTCAGCTCCATATTAACACACTTGATTGGAACGAATCAATAAAGTAGATATGAATGAGTCTTTTTCTCATTCTGTACTGCTTTGCTATCAAATTATAAAAAGGTAGTCGGTTCAGAATCTTTCAAACTGCAGAAGCAGTACCAATCAGGATCAAACAACCCAAGCTGTGCATTCAAAAGAAGCAAATGTTGTCGCTACAATAACCGTGGCCCTATTTGGAAAGCACAAAGTAGTTGGTATCCTGACCAACATAATCTAATTTCATACTGTAGATACCTCTTCTGCTGTATGATCTAAAATAATTCTAACAAGTTCTCTTAACCTATTTTGTCTTTCTTAGTTTATTTCATCCAGCTGTCCCTAGTGTTTTATCAGACTATCACCTGATATTACTAAATAATCCTTATAATCATTTACATATCCAAACATTTTGAAATGAACCTTAGTAACCGATTGATTCCAACATTGACCTTCACACATAACTGTGCATGTCAGTTCATAGACCTGTGTTATTTAGATTTATGTTGAGTAAAAAGAAATCACAGTTGTGAGATAAGTTGTGTAAACTTTGTATTATGATTATTATTAGTCCCTTGGGTTCCTAATGGAACATAGGGCTTCACTAGCACGTCTCCAGTGAACTCTTTACTCTGAAATCTTTTCAGCCTGGCTCCACAACAGCCCACTACCACTCGTTTATTCCTCAAACCATCTCCTCCATGTCACCCATACCAAACTCGTCATTACACATCCAGGTTCCACTCAACAGCCTGGCCCGACACGTCATGTCCCCGAATGGTCTTTTCAGTGCATGCCCAATCAATCTACACTTTCTTCCACTGCACATTTGTTGAGTGATGGGTTCTTGGTTAGTTCGTTGTCAAAAAGCCAGACTTCTTTGTGGCTTATTCTTTCTGACCATCTGAGATTCAGTAACGAGCCAGCGTCGGTGGCAGTTGTTGATGAATATCTGTAGTTTGTTGGGAATGCCTTTCGTAACGCGACAAGTCTCTCAATCATACAGAAGCACTGACTTACTTGACGTTGGTGTTGAGAATCCGGATGTTGTTCACGCTTTATGCTGAGTGCAGAAGATGTTCACACTGGTTTCAGGTTAATGAACACCTGTCTCGCTTTTCCGATCCTGGCTGGCTGGTTTTGACGTTCTCGTCCGTGCCTGTGCCGCGTGTAGTTGAAACAGTGCTGCCTAGATAGGTGAAGGAGGCTACTTCCTTTAAGTTTCTCGCGTTGATGGTGACTGGAGTTTGTTGTTGTTGTTGTTGGAGTTGTTGATGCGGTATCTTCATCACTTCTGTCTTCTCTATATTCACTTTGTATAGTATCTTTTAACTGAAACAATCATTATAAATCAAGGAAATTTAATAAGGTAACCACCCAAACACTTTCGTTCTCGGAAAAGTGACAGTAGGCTATTGCAATTACCTGATAAAGTAAGCCTTTATTGATTATTTGTGAACCAAATTCATTCTTTAAGATAGTAATCATCATCATTTTTAGTTATCCTCGAAAATGGTGTTGTATGATAATAATCATAAGAATTCAAAAATCAAGTAACTAGACTCATAAAGTCTTCCTATACTTTCAACAAAATTAACTCATCCTGGCACACGGATTCGAACCCTGATTTACCTGCGTAGGTGTGAAAAGGTGGATTGCATGCTAAGCTCTTCTTAAATAGGTATGACTGATTTCCTATTGTACATGGTACCATTCTGATGTCATAATTTTGTGATGATATTCAGTGCGTACGATTTTAGTAGTTTCGACTTACTTGTATTATACTTGTCTACCTATGCATTTACTTAAACCGTCATTCACTGACCATGGCTTACTTTTGTTGAACCATTAATCAGTTTTTAAAATCTACTCTACTTAGTCTGAAGTCACTATATGTAAAGTTTCATTTACTATTGGAAAACTGGTACTTATCTGTTAAAGTTGTACTTGTTTCTTTCTGTCAACCTGAATAAGTTGTGACATCTTCGAATATCAATTTAATACTTGTAACAAAAGGTTTCTTTCGTTTCCTTAATAGATAAATTTAGAGTGAGCAAACCGAAACCGACGTAGAACAGACAGTTTAAGGACTCTCTTATTCTTATTGGTTACTAAACGTTAGACCGCCTACTCAACCATCACTTTTAAGGTAATACAATGCAGGTTAGATAGGGTTTTTTTGAAGGAAAGAACACTCTATCTTAATGTTCCTCTGACAAGAAGAAGGTTCTCAAGTAATAGAATCACGAAAATAAATGGAAACATCTTACAGGATAACATATCGTGACCAGAAACCAAAGGTAGTTGGACAATGTCGTACACTAACAGCATGACATTTATCCGTAACAGCTGACTGGTATACGTGTACAACTATCTTAAGTGAGAGCAGCTACCACCGAAAGAGCTGAGAAACTGAAACTTTGGATATCCAGTTAGGATATCTTCAATAGAATTAGTCCTACAAGCGTTGCAGGTATGCCTTGATGAAGAATATCGATATTTTGGAATAAACATTTTATGTTGGGGTTCATCTTGGGCTAGTATCAGTTGGAGGAACATTAGAGACCTGGATAGCACTGATAACCTGTTTCGTCATAGTGTGGGACTCCTCAGTAGTCCGCACCGACGACCACTTCAGAGATCGAACCCAGGACTTTCAGGTTTCATGGCCACCACGTTACCGTTGAGCCACTGGGTCGGAATCCACTTGCCCGCATTTCCTACTTCTGTCAGTTCACGATATAGTGTGACCTACATCCAATGTTATCGTTGAGTTACTGTCTTCCTGTTCGACTTGGTTGACAGCAATCGTCACGACATCTCATTAGAATTTTAGGAATTACCTCTCGAAGGTAATCACCAATGAGCGTTAGAATTATTCTACCTGGAGATTTGTGGAGGAAATGTGGACCATTGGATTCCGACCGAGTTGTTTAGTTTTAATGTACTGGTCATGGAACCTGAAGGCATTGGGTTCGATCCCAGACAGAGCGGGACTAAGGGTGCACACTGCTGAGGAGTCCCATAACGGGACAAAACAACTCTCCAGTGCTCCGAGGAATCCAATTTTCTCCCAACCGATGTCAGTTCATGATGAATTTTAACCTAAAATCAATTAATAAACCTCCAAAAACCTCCAAATAGATACATTTTCTACTTCTTAGGGAAATACCAGCTTATGACTGCTACATTATAGTTCCTTAATAATAATGGAACTCTTAATTCTATCACAGCCTTAGGTTATTTTATGCTCAAACACCATTACTAAACTACATTTCAGTTGTCAAAAGGTATTTCGCTAAGCATTTTGAATATTGTCGGACAATTTAAATCGGTTTGATATCTAAATGTCAA